>OZ020607.1:89377521-89977521 GCA_963971545.1 Philophylla caesio
TTATACAATGCCAACTATGTAGGTGGTAGTCATTATTAACTGATAGTCTTATACTTAATGAAGATAAAACCTAAAATTGTTTAGTTTCTACCGAAAAATAAATTACTGACAGCCCTTAGTAGTAGAGGTGGGTAACTCAGCACTGAGTTGAGTTACTGAGCTGACTCTTAGCGGTGAGCCACTCGCTCAGGCTCACTTCCCAAAAAAATTGTGACTCAGTAGCTCAGTTATAAATTTCAGCCATTTTACTGAGCGGCGAGTCGATGAGTGTGTCAGCACTGATAATCAAATATGAGCTGATACGAAGCTCTTTGTTTTGTGGACAGACACTCTGTAAGAAATGGCATTTGGGAGTGTTTTATTGCATTTTTGGATATTTTGCAGTTTTTTCGCCACCTTTGAGGTATGCAACAGTATAAATGTTATCGCAATAAAAATAAGAATATGAAATCAACAAGACAACAATTATAAAATACGAGAAATTCAAATTTTGCAAAAATGTTTAATAACAGCTTTTAAACATGCATAAAACAAATAATTGTAAAAATAAATGTGATAAACATAAGGTTTTACGGACACCTTTTAAAATATAACTCAATATTTGCATGTAAATCACTAAAATACGAGTATTTAATTTGTTTCTCAAGTTAAAGATTTCAACACGTATTTCGCCAAATAATAACATTAACTAGCTTTTTTAGTGAAATAAAAATGCTATGATTCTGAGAGCCTTTTTGCGCGCCAGCCCATAATTGGGATTTGATTCCAGCCCAAAACCTATGAGGCAAAAGAGGATAGTTGCATATCATATTATCTATGGAGAGAATAAAGAATGACAGAAAATAAGAACTAGCATGAAAATGCTTCCTTTAGGCGTGGTGTCACTTTAATTGTCCTACATGCACCTCTCCACGATAACAGTGATGCCGTAATTATAATAATAATAATAATAATCCCAACGGTTGTATCCCTCCATACCCGCCCGACCGACGCGAGGGGCGCATCCGCATGACGCACGGATATATAAAAAAAAAAAAAATTTTGTTTTTTTCATATATATTGCGCCGAGTCATGAAAGGCAGAGGTTTGTTAAGTGTCGAGATCTAAAACTGTTCAGCTACAGAACAAATGCTCATCAGCTGATCGAATAGTAATATATGTATATGTATGTATGTATTAATTATTGAGAGGATTGAGTATAGTTTTCTTTATGTAAAAAAGTGAGTCTGAAATATCAAAAGAACCGGAGTGAGTGTTAAAATCCTGACACAAACTACGGAGTGGCTCATTTAACTCAAAATTACTTTTACATGGCTTCAGAAAGAGAGGCCGGAAATGTCTTGAAATTCTGGAGGGAACGTTAAGTTTTATTTCGCTAAGAAGATATGGGCTAGAGATCAAGCCTGTCAGTAACTTGACCAAAAATACAATGCCTAGCATTTCTCTACGACTAGCAAGTGTAGGAAGATTAATGAGTTTTAAACGACTTATATATGGCGGCAAGTTGTACTGAGAATCCCAACGAAAATTTCTTAAAGCAAAAAGCAGAAATTGTTTTTGAATGGACTCTATTCTGTCGGAATGAACTTGATAGCGCGGGTTCCAAACAACAGATCCATATTCCAGTATGGGCCTCACTAACGTTGTGAACAGAGCCTTCGTGATGTAAGGGTCATTGAATTCTTTTGACCACCGTTTTACAAATGCAAAAACACCCTTGGCTTTGTTAACTGTAACATTGATGTGAAGATTAAAATTAAATTTCGGATCCATTGTAATTCCAAGATCAACAAAGTTAAACACTTGTTCTAGGTTATGGTTACCTATTTCATAAGATGCTGGTTGAACTGCTCTGCGAGAAAAGCACATTACTTTACATTTTTTAAGGTTTAGTGGCATGTAATTTATTTCACACCAGTTAGTCATGCTATTTAAATCCGCTTGTAGTAAGGACCTTTCCTCAACAGAATGATACGATCTAAAAAGCTTTACATCATCAGCATACAATAAAATTTTTGAATAATTTATTACAGAAGGTAAGTCATTTATAAAAAGTAAAAACAGAATCGGACCAAGGTGACTTCCTTGCGGGACCCCTGAAGAAACATGAATAATGTTTGAGGAACTATTTTTAAAAAGAACTCGTTGTGTTCTGTCAATGAGGTAAGAAGCCATCCAACGAAGGAGATTAGGTTGAAAACCAAGGAGATCGAGTTTATGGATCAGTAAAGAGTGACTTACTCTGTCGAATGCTTTACTAAAATCAGTGTATATAACATCAGTGTGCATAAATTCTCTGAATCCATTTGAAACATGAGTTGTGAACTCAAGCAAGTTTGTAACGGTAGATTTACCCTTAGAGAACCCATGTTGTGTGCTAGAAATTGTAGAGGATATGGAATACGTTAAATGGTCAACAACAATAGCTTCGAATAATTTAGGAATAGCAGAAAGCTTAGCTATACCGCGGTAATTTTCTATAGAGGACCTACTCCCGGTCTTATAAAGTGGTATAATGAATGATTCTTTCCAAGCTGAAGGGAAAATCCCAAGCTTAAGAGAAAGATTAAATAAATTAGTTAAGGGCACATAAATATGTTTAGCACAGTTAATGAGGAAACACGTCGGGATCGAATCGGGGCCAGCCTTAAATGATTCTTTTAAGTTACTCAAATAATAAAATACTTCCTCGGAAGATATCTGCGGAATAATAGCAGAGGTGAGGGAACAGAGTTTATATGGATAAGGTTTGCTCAGAGGAGAGTTAATGGAGTAATTTGACCTGAAGAATTGGGCAAACATGTTGGAAATTGATTGGGAGTCGCAAGAAACGGTATTTTGATATTTCATAGCAGACGGAAAACTAGTCACTCTGCGCCTAGAGTTAACGAAGTCATAAAATGATTCAGGGTTTTTTATTAGATTCCTTTTAACTTTGCACAAATAAGATCTGTAGCATTTTTTATTTAATTCAAAATAAGCGTGTCGGATAACTGAGTATTTAATATAGTTAGTGTGCAAACCAGTTTTTTTGTACAATTTAAACGTTCGCGACTTTTTATTTTTAAAATTTTTTAGTTCTTTAGTAAACCAAGGTTGTGATTGCTCCTTTTGTACGCAAACCCGTTTTGGTACAAACTTTTGAAATAAGCTAAATATAGTGTTATTAAAATGCTGGACGCAGCGTTCAACATCATCTTTATACGTCGGCCATGATAATTTTGATAATTCTCGATCTAATTTTTTGAAATTGGCTTTCGCGAAAATAAAACGAGCGTTTGAGCTACTTGATTTATCAACATTATTTCCAAAATCACCAATAACCTCGTAATTTACCTCAATCGCAGGGTGATAAGAGTCCTCTGGAATAACCAAGGGTTCGCACATCTTCATAGATGACTTAGATACGTCATCAACAAAAACTAGATCCAGAATGGTGCCAAAATTGTTTGGAGTTAAATTGATCTGATTTAGACAGAGCTCAGCCATATCTTCTAAAAACACATTGTATCTATCCTTTGATGATATTGGAACGATAACGTCCTCTATAAGAGTCCATGATATGCCTGGCATATTGAAGTCACCAAGTACAATCATCGAGTCATGTTCAGTAATCATTGAACTTAAAGATCTAAGTGACGCAATATGTTGAGAATAAACCGATAAGTCAGAGTTAGGAGGGATGTAGCAAGCAGCTAAATAAAAGAAACCATTTCCTACCATAACTCGTATGGATTTAAATTCGATTGACTCGATGAGGGGGATATTAACATCTTCGGATGGTATTGAAGAATGAACTGCAAAAAGAACACCCCCACCGATTCTGTCCTTACGGTCATTTCTATAAATTTGATATTGATTAGGAAGGATCTCTGAATTAAAAATATGTGGTTTAAGCCAAGTTTCAGTAAAGCAAATTACGTTATAGTCACAGTCTAATAAATCGTTCAATTTAGTATTTAAACCTCTAACGTTTTGGTAGAAAATACTTAAAGTAGAATTTAAAATTAGTTTTTTGGCTCAGTGTCACGATTAGGAATTGAAGCTAAGTTATTTATTTTATTTTAATTTTTATGTGGCTTGTATTCAAATTCGCGAACAAATGCCCCGGTTGGCCAAAAACAATTGTTAAGCAAAGTATCAAAAACTTCAGGTGCCACATCAATTTTAAAAGATGATACGTTACGTTCGTATTTAAAGTTAAATTTTCGGATTGCTAAGTTACAAGTCTTAATTTTTGATGAAATGTAAAACTCTATATCATCAGAAGAAGTGTCCCTAGCAAATCTAGAAACAACAATTGATTTTCTCAAAGGAACCACAACCAGCTTCTTTGCAGAGCAGTCAGCCTCATCCAATGGTGCTACAGTTTTTGCAACAATAGGAGCAGATTGGGATGGTGGAAGCGATTGAGGCGGTGATGGACCCACCTCTGATGAAGATGCCTGTAAATTCTCATGATCAGAATTGCTTTTATTAGAGGAAGAAGTGCGAGTGCAGATAGCTCTTTATTAAACAAACTGAGTCGACATTTTCTAATCAAATTAAAAAAGCTACTTTTGTATTTAAAAAAAACGTACTTAATATTCAGCTACGTGTTATAGACTAGCGAAAAATTTTACTACGCGGCAGCACCAGTTTACCTTTGACAACCAGCGGCAATCACAGCCAATGTCAACTATTCAAGCTCTTTATTTCGACACAGCCATTTTATACTTCGGAGAAGACACAAACTCTAGTATCTTATAGACACTTTCATCATTGTCATTGTTTAAGTCTAATTTGTATTTGAACACTTGAAATATAACGAAGCATTTGTTCTATTGAAACTTAACTTAAAGTAAAAGAGTTTTCATTTGTTGCAAGTCGAATCGCCGTCCATAACACGTCTAGAGCTTGTCTTTTTCGTCACATTGCAACAAATTGGTCGTGCACTTGCGAGGACTAGCAGCCATTTTTTGCTACCCACAGCGCATCTACATATTGCCAACGAGTTGCTGCGAGCATTGGAGGAAATTTTCAAGAGTTCGGAAATTCATCGCAATCATCTGGGAAATTCTACGTGCAGATGTATGCTTACTGTTGGGTTGAGAGTATTCCCGCCACTTTGCCGCCAAAGTACAAAGGTCGAATCGTCGATTATATTGCACAATCGCCTACATTCTACCAACTTGTTAGGTTTGTCATCGAGAGTATTCCCGCCATTGTACAAACGTCTACATTGTGCCAACGCAATTAATTCGTCGTCAAGAATATTGCCAGAATATTTCTGTCATTTGCCGCCATCGTACATAGGTCGAATCGTCGACTATATTGTACAAACGTCTGAAATAAATTTGTATAACGTTTTAAAAAACCGGTGTTTTAATTTAAAGGTGAAAGTTGTGCGGATACAGTAAGTTCTTATATATATACAAAAGGTGAAAAGAACTCGTGTTCAGATTCAAAAGTATTACTTTCATAACATGGGTGCGTTCGAGGAAGATATTTCTGAACTGTTTGAGGCCATGGAGGTTCATCGCAATGTTCTAATTTTAGGAGGCAGTATTTTGAATGGGTTGACTCATGTGATTCCAGCAGAGGCCAGTGGTTGAATAAGATGATCAATAATACTAACTTTGCTTGCCTTAACAATGGGGCTATAACGTTTAAAACAAGCTTATTGGCTACATCAGGGACCAGTAGTGCGATTCAGTAACTTTTTTAACAACACTCGAAGTTGCCAAATCAGCTAAACAACAGAAGTTAACAATACTGGTATTCAGTAACTCTTTTTTTTTTGACAACATACGTTATTGTAAAATCAGCTGTGTTGTTAAGCTAGCGGCATTTAGTTTTGTGTTGTTAGAAACGTGATAGTTAATTTATTTTCATATACTTACATGTTTTGTTATTTTTTTTTATAAATTTGTAGTTCCAACTTTTAAGTAAATCGATTAAATTAACATGACTGTTTTATTAAAAACGTTTATATTTTATTAAAGCAATGAATGTTAAATGTACATATATATAAGTATATAAGTGAAATATACGCATTTGCAACATAAACAGAAACATTTTATAAACTTTATTAATTATTATTTATATTCCATTGGCAAGCTTTCTGCCACAGAGAGGCCCTCTAAATACTGGCTTCCTATCAATTCCCGCATCCGCTCATCCAGCTGCGTTAAGTGTGGCTGCTTTAAAGGCCTGTTGCCGGTTAAAGACTGCTGCCTTCTCCGGCCGCGCACTCGGACACTGGTCCTACTTTTTAAATCGCACCAAATCTATGTATGTTTGAAAAAAAGCAATATGAAATAAACAGGTAGAATTATACATATATAAATTGGGGATTTTGGAATTAAAACTAAAGTTTTTATGTTTTCAACCGAACCCGGACACTTTGAGATGAAGACTGAAAATTTGAATTTATTCTTTCGATTAAATAAGCTAATGCCTTACGTTAATGGCAACAACAAAGCTACGCTATTTCTAAAGCTGAAGTGTGCCAGACGCAAGCGTCAGCATTTCACAATAAGCAAAGGCATTGCAGCGGATGCGCGTGCAATGGGTTTGCTGACAGAATTTAATTCGTTGTGCTAATTCTTGGAATTAGCGCACCTCGATTTTGAAATAAATATTCATGTTACATTAAAATTTAAATGGAATTTTACTTTATTGTGGGAGCCAAAGGAAAATATTCGTATTTCTTTATAATTACTTGGAATTGGCTTTTTTGTATGAATGCAAAGAAAAGCATAAAATTACTATGTAACGAGTCAAAAGGTAAGTAAACATATTATGTGTTAACTCCTCCGCCCTTAAATTCGAGCGTCCTCGTTCGAATGAGTTACGCAAAGTTTTGGTAAATCTTTAATCCCGATCTCAATGGTGTCTTGGTTACGTTTTCCGTTTATTTTGTTTCTTTTAATTTTTAACAATATTACAATTATAAGTATTATGACTCCTATAGATATTATATTAACTGAAATATAAATATAATTGCGAGTTTTTAAGAGAGTTATTTCCTCTAACTCATTTAACTGAAATTCTTTAATTGAATTTAAGGACAATACTTCCTCTATTTTACTATGGGCTGCCATTGGCTGTAATATAGCCGGCAATGGTTTCTTTTCCGTTATTTCTTTTGCGAAATATGTCTTATCATCTAATTCTATACTCGTGTTAGAGTGTCTTATTAAGTATGTTCCTTTGAGCTTCATAGACTCATTTTCAAATTTTATAAAACCATTGTATTCATTTAAAAATAGTATATCATTTGATATTTCCTCAACTGTTTTTACATGTTGGGTATTTATTTTGGTACAATTATCAATTTTACTTTTTAGCAGATGTGCTATGCAAGTGCCATTCGTAATGTCTTCGATTATATTATTTGAACATATTGATAAATTATCGTATGTTTTACAATCCTTGATTTTTCCGTAAATTTTGTTTTTACAAGTTAAAATTGACTTAAATTCTATTTTGTTTATAAGTTCTCCTTTTTTTATTGGTCTTATTTCTAAGCTTCTGCAATCATCTTTTTCCGTTGTTGGCAGATTTATTATATAAACTAAGCTTTCCTTATTGGAAGCAATTTTAATTTCAGCAAATTCTAATGCTTCATTTATATTTATAAAAGGTATGTTCTCGTTTTCTAAGAAATTTTTTGTAATTTCCATTTCTTTATCAGATAAAATATATGAATTTATTATATTCGACTTTGCCCAATGAACGGCGTAAGCTATATTAATAAGTTCTTCTTTTATTATTTCCAATTTAAATTTAATTTGCATTATTAAATCGTTATCAATTTCTCTTTTTTCCTCTATTAATTTAGAGATTTTATTAGTCTTTTCGACTATTTCGTTCATTTTCTCACTTGTTAATTTGTTTAATACAACTTGTCTATTGTTGTTATCTAAAACGTGATTCATTTTCTCAATTAAAATATTGTAGTCGCTATGGTCTGGATTTCCGGCAATCCATTTCCATGCGGAGCCTATAAAATCTAACGATCTTTTAGCGTTATGTTTATTTATCCTAACTCTATTTAGGTAATTTTTGGATTGATTGACCAGCGATGAAAGGATAGGATTTAAGGGGTGGTTTGGTATTCTTTCGTTTATTGTTGTCTCCAAGCGGCTTATGGCGTCGTCATAGTCTTGTAGTTCTATCAAATGAATAATTTTAAACGTTCCTATTTGTAATTTTGTCGGTCCTGAGTCTACTGTAATAAGTTGGGATGAGGAGTAGTCCAAGATCTGGACATTTGCAGTAACCGCTGTTATTAGCGCAATCAATCTAAAAATTTAACAATAAAAATAATATAATAATGCTTCGAAATTTATTATTCCATTTGTTTTTATTATTTATTATGTATTAACTAATTCAATTTAGAACTAAACATTTCAATTTTTATTATTTTATTAATTATTTTTTCTTTTTTCTTTTTCTCTCTTGAAAGAAAATATTTTACTGATTTTACTTTCAAAAAAAAAAGAAAAAATAAATTTTAAGAGAATTTTTCAAAAAATCCTTGTTTACGAAAGAAAATATTTATTTTATTTTACTTTCTAAAAGAAAAATTTCTTGTTATCATTATTTTTTTTTTTTGTGTTTTTTTTTTTTTTTTTTTTTGTGTGTTTTATGTCTTTATTAGGCTTTTATGAACGACTTTACCAGATTCTGTTAGGACGGTTGATGATTTGTTTTCTTTAACTATTTCTTTCTTGTAACGGGGTGTCAGTTTTGTACCGTATCGTTTGTTAATTTTTATGTAAATGGTCTGTCCAGGTAAGTAGTCTTTACAGGGTGTTCTAGTCTTGTTATGGTATTCTAAATCTTTTTCTTGTTACATTTCAATTTCTGTATATTATTTTTCCTAGCTTCTTCGTATCGTTCAGGATTAATGTAAACCTTACGTCCGAAAAAATTTTCTATTGGTTTTTGCCCAGTTGTAGAGTGGATTGAAAAGTTGTATTCATAAACGGCTCTGTCAAGTAATTCTTCAAAAGTCCTGTCTATATCTTCGGTTTTTAGACATCTTAATATTTCTGCGAGGGTTGAATGGAAGCGTTCAACTTGTCCATTTGCTTTGCTAGTGTGTGGTGGTGTTTTGTAAATTTTAATCCGTAGTTGATCTTCCAGCATGAAGATTATTGAGTGGGAGTTAAGCGATTTCTCGTTATCAATTATTATAGACTGTGGTATTCCGAACGTAAATAGTATTTGTCTGAGGGGTTCACGTATGTCTTCTGTGGATCTAGATTTAATTACTTTTGCTTGGGCGTACTTTGAGTATTTGTCTATGGCTGTTAGTACTAATTTCTTTTCAGCTATAAATATATCAATATGAAGAATTTGTCCTGGAAATTCGGGTATTGGGGTAGGTTTAATTTCGGGTTTATTTGGATGTCTGTCATATTTGTTTTCAGCACAAATTCTGCACTGTTTGACTATGTTATTAATTTTAGCCTGCATTTGGGGAAAATAGAATTGTTCAATAAGTTGTTTTTTGTTTTCTACGGCATTTCTATGTGCTCTTTTATGTTCGAGTAAGATTTGTTGTTCCTGTTGTTCAACTGTTTTTAAATCTTTAACTTGTGATTGGGTGAATCTAATTTTGAAAGTATTGAAATGTATAGGATATAATTTTTGAATTTTGCCCATTATTTCTTCTGAAGTAAATAAGCCGTTAATCACTGAAGGATTAAGATATCGTTTCAATAAACTTTTGAGGTCATCAGTAGAATATTGCGGTTTAGTAATTGTGTGTCTATGATATGTTGGAAAGGGAATTTCAAAGGTGTAGGTACTTTCCTGTCTAGTAAGTATCCAAATTTGGTTTTTAAATACATTGATTGGAGCTTCCGTTGAAGGTATTAAATTATGTCCTGAGCTGTCATCGGAGTGAGTTGCTACTGTTACTGAATTGAGTTCTGGAGGTCGAGAAAGAGTGTCGGCAACAACGTTAGTTCTGCCTGGTTTATATTTGAGTTCGTGGTCGTATTCTTCTAAAATAGCTTTCCATCTTTTTAATTTTGCATTGTCATTTTTGTTACTAAGTGCGTAAGTTAATGGTTGGTGGTCCGTGAATATCTTAATTTTTGCTGTCCCATATAAATAGTTTCTTAGAGATTTTATTGCCCAAATTATGGCGAGCATCTCTTTTTCGTTGGTTGCATAATTTTCCTCTGTCCTTGTTAATGTTCTCGATATAAATGTTATAGGTTTACCGTCCTGTTCCAAAACTGCACCAATCGCATGTTTTGAAGCGTCAGTTGTTAAATGAAATTCTTTTTGATAGTTGGGATATGTAAGTATTACTTCTCTTGAAATTAGTGAATTTTTAATTTTGTCGAATGCCTCTTTTGCTTCGTTGTCTAACTGAATGATTTTATTTTTTGATTGATTTTTTGATATTCTTCCATCTTCTCCTCTAAGAAGAGTACTAAGAGGTTTGGTAATTTTAGCATAATCCTTCACAAATCGCCTGTAGTAGCCGGAGAGGCCTAAAAATGATCTAATGTCTTTTAGAGTTCTTGGGTAAGGAAAATCAACTATTGCTTGTACTTTAGTGGGGTTTGTGGTAATTCCGTTTCCTGAGACTAGGAATCCTAAAAATTCTATTTCCTTTTTGAAAAATTCGCATTTATCTATTTGAACCTTCATGTTGGCTTCTCGTAAAGTTTTAAAAATTTCATGAATATTTTGTGCATGGGTTTTCTCATCTTTGCTGAATATGATTATATCATCGATATAAACATAACAGATCTTTCCAATGTATTTTCTTAATATGTCGTCCAAAGTGCGTTGGAAAATTGCGGGCGCGTTTTTTAGCCCGAACGGCAAACGTGTGAATTCATATTTACCATTTTTAACTTAAAAAGCAGTTTTCTCTATGTCGGATTCTTTTAACGGAATCTGGTGGTAACCGCTCTTCAGGTCTATTACTGAAAAGAAGGTATTTTTGCCTAACTGTGCTAATACTTCATTGATGTCCGGTATTGGATATCGATCGGTTATTGTTATGGAGTTCAATTTTCTATAGTCTATTACCAATCTGTATTTTTTCTCATTCGAAGCGTCCTGTTTTTTTGGTACGATCCACACGGGTGAATTATATGGGGATCTTGAAGGTCTTATTATTCCATCGTCTAACAATTTTTTTATCTGCTTTTCAACTTCTCCTTTTAAGGACATGGGGTATGGATAATATTTTGTATAAACTGGCTCGTTTGAACTCGTCCTAATAGTGGCAATAACTTCAGTGGTATAAGTTAATTTTTCGTTGGGGTCGGAAAAAAGATCAATATTTTGATTAGCTAAGGAATTCAATGCTTGTTTCTGAAAGCAGTTCATATGGCTGTCTCGGATACGGACATGGTTTACATCCTGTGAAAGTAATTGTTTTAACTGGATTCTAAATGAATTATTGATAGTCATAAAATTTTCTTTAGTGTAGATTACTGCTGCTAACTCTTTGAGGCTGTCGTTGCCAAGAATAGCATGAAAAGAGACTAGAGTTGGGAGTAGATAAAATTTTAAATTGACATTTGCTAAATTAAACAAGTTTACGTATGTGTGTTGGGTAACTTCTATTTTCCCTCCTACTGAGTTTGCAAAAAAAATTTCTTCATTTTGAATTCTCTTTTTTACTAACTGTGGCTGTATGTAGTTATTGTTCGATCCGGTGTCTACCAAAATTTTAAGTATTTCTCCACTCTTCGTCTTACAATTAAAATAAGGTAACGAAGAGTTCCTTATTCTAAAAAATGAATATCTGTAAAGTCGGAACTTCCGTAGTCATATGGATAGTATTGAGAGTTGTCTTGGTATTCATAGTTTTCTAAACTAGGATTCTCATAACTATTTGCTGAATTATTGTCTTGAACGTCTGATACTTGGTTATTAGTCCCCTGTGGACTAGTGGAAATATTGAAATTTCTTTGTGCTTTAAGAGGTGGACTGGTTAAATTAGATTTTTCTTGCCTTTTCCCTGCATATTTGAGGTTGGGTCTGTTTGCGTAATTGACGGCGTTCGTTCTGATGCTTTGGTCAACGTCCATTGGTTCTGGTTTGGGCTGGGGTTTTGGCACTATAGGCCTTGGGGGCGAGTTGTAATAAGGATTCTGTTGGGTATGTTGGGGGTTAAAATATCCTGGGTTATGTCCTTGTGGATATTGTGGCATCCTCGTAAATTGATTTTGTCCGTACGTGTATTGTTGTGGTCTAAATAATCCCTGTGGGTTGTTTTGCGGTCTTGGGAGTGTTTGATTTAACCTAAATGGTGGTTGGGTCGGTGGTAAATGTGTCAGTTCCGGATAGAATTGTGGTGGTCTGCCATAATTCTTCGGTGGTAATGGTGGTTTGTAGCTATTATCATGAAAACTATTCTGCTGGTAAGCATGAGTGCTTCTAAATTTTTGATTTTCTAATTTGAGACATAAGTGGAGTGCCTCTGGAAGGTCCTTCGGTTCTCTCATGCCTAACAATCGAGGGAGATCGCCGTTAAGGCCTCTTACAAATGTGTCTAAAGCCTTAATTCTGTACGTCTCTGTGAGTAAACGTATTGATTCATTGCTAGCTTCCATGCATCCTATCTTATTGAGTATCAAGGATAGATGCGAATAAACTTTTTGATAAAAGTCCTGAATTGGTTGTTTGCCTTGTATTAAACCTGTCATTTGGTACTCTAGTGTACCGAGATCTCTCTTGTCTGCATAATGTGTCGTAAGGCACATTGAAATTGCTCTCCAATCCAGTGGAGTGTTATATGATTCAAGCGCAATATCGGCGCTGCCTATTATTTTATTCCTGATTACATTCAGGATCCCGAAATACCTGGGAGTGCCCTTGGTATGGTCGTAAATTTGAAGAATTCTTTCCACGCTTTTCTTCCATGAATTAAACTCTGCTGGTTTTCCAGAGAACTCTCTCAGTGATCTAACCACATCAGGAATTTTGTCAATTTCTGTTAAGTTGTTTCTGTGTCTCTCGTCGATTGTCTGGTCAGCTATTGGTATTTGGTTTCCGTCTGTCCTAATTATATTTTGAATTATATTCCGTCCGTCTGTATTTAAGATTTGTGTCACCACATCTCTTATGAGGTTCGCTAAGTCGGGTGTAGGTTGCAGGATTGGGGCTGGATTTGGATCTGGGTTAATCTGGTTGTTTCCTAACACTGGTGGTCGTACGAGGTTATTTGGGTTTGCCATTTTATTAAAAAAAATTTCAAAAATTCTTTTTAAAAAAAAAAAAATTTTTTTTATTTTTTGTATTTTTTTTTTATTTATTTGTTCTTTAAGAAAAACGTTTTCAAATTATTAATGCTTACAATATAAAATCCTTACTAGTTAGGATTTAATTTCACCTTCGTTGTTTTTTCTTTCTCTCACAATTCAAAGGAGTTTTGCAATGATTTAAACAATTTATAATTTTTCTTTAAAGCTTAATGGCTTTCTTCTTAAAGGGTAAGCTAATGTCCTTTACACTTTTGATATAGGGTTATCCCTTTTTTTTTTTTATATAATTCACAATTTATAAATTTTTTCTTTAGAAAAATTACATTCACATCGATTTCCTAATTTGATACTTAAATTTAATATTCTTCACTTACATATCTAGATGAATCTCCATCTCACGTCGGCCTGGTCCCGGCGGATTGTTCCCTTTCCCTCGATGTACTTAGGTCCTTCCTAGGACACTGGGCTCGATAATGTCTGGTGCTGGTTGTCCTTATCCCTTTTTGTTTTTAGTGATGTTTTGGTGGAATTTTTTGTATATTTTTCTTTATGAATAATATTTGTGGCACTTTATTATTGTAGTGGCACTAATATTATTATTGTAGTGACGCTTATTTATTAGTTCATTTATTTAGTTTAGTTCTTGTTATCGTTACAGCTTCCTCTTTTTTTATTTGAGTGGCACTTTTTTTTCAGGAATTTTATTATTATTAATGTCTGTTGCTTGATGGCTCGATTATTATAATTGTAGTGGCACTTATTTATTAGTTCATTTCTATTAATTCCTCTTTATTATAGTTACGGGTAAGTTCTTATTATTGTTAATTTAATTTGCTTTTTAGTGGCACTTATAGTGGCACTTTTTTTCAAAAGTTTATTTTTAACTTTCACTTGTTTAGTGGTACTTATAGTAGCACTTTTTTTTTTTTTTTTTTTTAAATAGTTCCAATTTAATTTTGGAGAAGGACTCGCCTTGTTTAGTGGCACTTATAGTAGCACTTTTTTTTTTTTTAAATAGTTCCAATTTAATTTTTGGAGAAGGACTCGCCTTGTTTAGTGGCACTTATAGTAGCACTTTAACTTTTTGCACGGGTAGTTTTATAACTGTCGGGCGCCAATTGGGGATTTTGGAATTAAAACTAAAGTTTTTATGTTTTCAACCGAACCCGGACACTTTGAGATGAAGACTGAAAATTTGAATTTATTCTTTCGATTAAATAAGCTAATGCCTTACGTTAATGGCAACAACAAAGCTACGCTATTTCTAAAGCTGAAGTGTGCCAGACGCAAGCGTCAGCATTTCACAATAAGCAAAGGCATTGCAGCGGATGCGCGTGCAATGGGTTTGCTGACAGAATTTAATTCGTTGTGCTAATTCTTGGAATTAGCGCACCTCGATTTTGAAATAAATATTCATGTTACATTAAAATTTAAATGGAATTTTACTTTATTGTGGGAGCCAAAGGAAAATATTCGTATTTCTTTATAATTACTTGGAATTGGCTTTTTTGTATGAATGCAAAGAAAAGCATAAAATTACTATGTAACGAGTCAAAAGGTAAGTAAACATATTATGTGTTAACTTATACACACAAAGAACGTCTGGGCGTAGCGGCTATACATGGAATTGGCTTCGCAATATTCACTTGTTTATCTACACAAAAAGTATATTGTTTTTAACAAACATTATAACACATCTATTAATGAAAGTGATGAATTTATTTATTCAGACGCAGTTAAATTTTTACAATTCCAAGCATAATACACATATGCCAGCACCGCGCAACTCTTTATGGGTAAATTCCAATTTCACCGGGTTATTACTTTGCGTGCGAAATTGGTCGGCGGACTTTACACAGCCTCCGATGACATTCAGTATGGAAGCCTTCTCCTTCCACTTCTTTTCCAGCTCCATCCTGCCGATTAAACTTTCCGCTGGCTATCCCCGGATTCTCTGGGAAGAAATTCGTCATCCCACTCAGCTGCTCCATTGAGACATGGCTCCTCTTTGCTGCTTGGCTTGTTGAGGCCATTCTGAAAATAGAAAAAGAAAAGTAAATAAACTATTTAATAACTTTATTTAAGTATACTTGCTTTTGGTTTGCTGAATTTGCGCTCCAACTGTTGGCCGGATGAATTGCAATGTTTTTTATTTTTGCATTCCTTTTTGTGTTTTTCGTAAATTTTGACACTTGTTACCTGAGATGCCACTTTTTGTCAATTAGAATAAATAGGACAAATCAGCTGTTCAGTGTTGTTTAGTATGAGTTATTGAATCGCACAATCGCTATTGCAAACCACAAATATTTTTAGTTAACAACACGTTAAGTCGTGTTGTTAAAAGTTACTGAATCACACTACAGTACTGGACTTATTTTCCACAAACGCTGGTACTCCGATAAATGGGAGGTTATACAATGCCAATTAGGTGGTAGTCACCATTAACTGATAGTCTTAGTCTTAATGAAGATAAAACCTAAAATTGTTTAGTTTCTACCGAAAAATAAATTACTGACAGCCCTTAGTAGTAGAGGTGGGTAACTCAGCACTGAGTTGAGTTACTGAGCTGACTCTTAGCGATGAGCCGCTCGCTCAGGCTCACTTCCCAAAAAAATTGTGACTCAGTAGCTCAGTTATAAATTTCAGCCATTTTACTGAGCGGCGAGTCGATGAGTGTGTCAGCACTGAGAATCAAATATGAGCTAAAACGAAGCTCTTTGTTTTGTGGACAGACACTCTGTAAGAAATGGCATTTGGGAGTGTTTTATTGCATTTTTGGAGATTTTGCAGTTTTTTCGCCACCTTTGAGGTATGCAACAGTATAAATGTAATCGCAATAAAAATAAGAATATGAAATCAACAAGACAACAATTATAAAATACGAGAAATTCAAATTTTGCAAAAATGTTTAATAACAGCTTTTAAACATGCATAAAACAAATAATTGTAAAAATAAATGTGATAAACATAAGGTTTTACGGACACCTTTTAAAATATAACTCAATATTTGCATGTAAATCACTAAAATACGAGTATTTAATTTGTTTCTCAGGTTAAAGATTTAAACACGTATTTCGCCAAATAATAACATTAACTAGCTTTTTTAGCCAAATAAAAATGCTATGATTCTGAGAGCCTTTTTGCGTGCCAGCCCATGATTGGGATTTGATTCCAGCCCAAAACCTATGAGGCAAAAGATAAGAGTTGCATATCATATTATCTATGGAGAGAATAAAGAATGACAGAAAATAAGAACTAGCACGAAAATGCTTACTTTAGGCGTGTTGTCACTTTAATTGTCCTACATGCACCTCTCCACGATAACAGTGATGCCGTAGTTGTAAAGAGCGACACAATTATGAAATGAGTCGTAACTCAATTGCAAGATTAATATAGAAGAGATTGCGCCGACAGCTAACAAAAATAATTTACGATCTGCACATGTACACCTGCAATAACGTATTCTCATTTTAATTGGAGAATAGCTTTATAAGTTCGAATAATATAATAAAATCGCGTTGCACTTCACAAAGAACTTTATTTATATCTTTAAATTTATAAAACACCAAATATTCACTTCACTCGTGCTGAATGCCAATATCGTAAAGCAAAAAAAGTAACGGACCTGCGCAACGCGCAATCTCTTATTTATCAATCTTGACTCAATTGTGCTACCTCACTGAGCTGACTCACTTAATTAAACAAGAGTCATTGAGTCAACTCGCGAAAATTAGCTGGCTTACCCACCCCTACTTAGCAGTACCACTCATGAGGCGGTATTAAACAAACTGAGTCGACATTTTCTAATCAAATTAAAAAAGCTACTTTTGTATTTAAAAAAAACGTACTTAATATTCAGCTATGTACGTGTTATAGACTAGCGAAAAATTTTACTACGCGGCAGCACCAGTTTACCTTTGACAGCCAGCGGCAATCACAGCCAATGTTTACTATTCAAGCTCTTTATTTCGACACAGCCATTTTATACTTCGGAGAAGACACAAACTCTAGTATCTTATAGACATTTTCATCATTGTCATTGTTTAAGTCTAATTTGTATTTGAACACTTGAAATAAATATGAGCTGATACGAAGCTCTTTGTTTTGTGGACAGACACTCTGTAAAAAATGGCATTTGGGAGTGTTTCATTGCATTTTAGGAGATTTTGCAGTTTTTTCGCCACCTTTGAGGTATGCAACAGTATAAATGTAATCGCAATAAAAATAAGAATATGAAATCAACAAGACAACAATTATAAAATACGAGAAATTCAAATTTTGCAAAAATGTTTAATAACAGCTTTTAAACATGCATAAAACAAATAATTGTAAAAATAAATGTGATAAACATAAGGTTTTACGGGCACCTTTTTAAATATAACTCAATATTTGCATGTAAATCACTAAAATACGAGTATTTAATTTGTTTATCAAGTTAAAGATGTCAACACGTATTTCGCCAAATAATAACATTAACTAGCTTTTTTAGCCAAATAAAAATGCTATGATTCTGAGAGCCTTTTTGCGTGCCAGCCCATGATTGGGATTTGATTCCAGCCCAAAACCTATGAGGCAAAAGATAAGAGTTGAATATCATATTATCTATGGAGAGAATAAAGAATGACAGAAAATAAGAACTAGCACGAAAATGCTTACTTTAGGCGTGTTGTCACTTTAATTGTCCTACATGCACCTCTCCACGATAACAGTGATGCCGTAGTTGTAAAGAGCGACACAATTATGAAATAAGTCGTAACTCAATTCCAAGATTAATATAGAAGAGATTGCGCCGACAGCTAACAAAAATAATTTACGATCTGCACATGTACACCTGCAATAACGTATTATCATTTTAATTGGAGAATAGCTTTATAAGTTCGAATAATATAATAAAATCGCGTTGCACTTCACAAAAAACTTTATTTATATCTTTAAAATTATAAAACACCAAATATTCACTTCACTCGTGCTGAATGCCAATATCGTAAAGCAAGAAAAGTAACGGACCTGCGCAACGCGCAATCTCTTATTTAT
Source organism: Philophylla caesio (assembly GCA_963971545.1). Classification (NCBI taxonomy): domain Eukaryota; kingdom Metazoa; phylum Arthropoda; class Insecta; order Diptera; family Tephritidae; genus Philophylla; species Philophylla caesio. The sequence continues at coordinate 89,395,788 of OZ020607.1, forward strand.
CAATCTTGACTCAATTGTGCTACCTCACTGAGCTGACTCACTTAATTAAACAAGAGTCATTGAGTCAACTCGCGAAAATTAGCTGGCTTACCCACCCCTACTTAGCAGTACCACTCATGAGGCGGTATTAAACAAACTGAGTCGACATTTTCTAATCAAATTAAAAAAGCTACTTTTGTATTTAAAAAAAACGTACTTAATATTCAGCTACGTGTTATAGACTAGCGAAAAATTTTACTACGCGGCAGCACCAGTTTACCTTTGACAGCCAGCGGCAATCACAGCCAATGTCAACTATTCAAGCTCTTTATTTCGACACAGCCATTTTATACTTCGGAGAAGACACAAACTCTAGTATCTTATAGACATTTTCATCATTGTCATTGTTTAAGTCTAATTTGTATTTGAACACTTGAAATATAACGAAGCATTTGTTCTATTGAAACTTAACTTAAAGTAAAAGAGTTTTCATTTGTTGCAAGTCGAATCGCCGTCCATAACACGTCTAGAGCTTGTCTTTTTCGTCACATTGCAACAAATTGGTCGTGCACTTGCGAGGACTAGCAGCCATTTTTTGCTACCCACAGCGCATCTACATATTGCCAACGAGTTGCTGCAAGTATTGGAGGAAATTTTCAAGAGTTCGGAAATTCATCGCAATCATCTGGGAAATTCTACGTGCAGTTGTATGCTTACTGTTGGGTTGAGAGTATTCCCGCCACTTTGCCGCCAAAGTACAAAGGTCGAATCGTCGATTATATTGTACAATCGCCTACATTCTACCAACTTGTTAGGTTTGTCATCGAGAGTATTCCCGCCATTGTACAAACGTCTACATTGTGCCAACGCAATTAATTCGTCGTCAAGAATATTGCCAGAATATTTCTGTCATTTGCCGCCATCGTACATATGTAGGTCGAATAGTCGACTATATTGTACAAACGTCTGAAATAAATTTGTATAAAGTTTTAAAAAACCGGTGTTTTAATTTAAAGGTGAAAGTTGTGCGGATACAGTAAGTTCTTATATATATACAAAAGGTGAAAAGAACTCGTGTTCAGATTCAAAAGTATTACTTTCATAACATGGGTGCGTTCGAGGAAGATATTTCTGAACTGTTTGAGGCCATGGAGGTTCATCGCAATGTTATAATTTTAGGAGGCAGTCTTTTGAATGAGTTGACTCATGTGATTCCAGCAGAGGCCAGTGGTTGAAAAAGATGATCAATAATACTAACTTTGCTTGCCTTAACAATGGGGCTATAACGTTTAAAACAAGCTTATTGGCTACATCAGGGACCAGTAGTGCGATTCAGTAACTTTTTTAACAACACTCGAAGTTGCCAAATCAGCTAAACAACAGAAGTTAACAATACTGGTATTCAGTAACTCTTTTTTTGACAACATACGTTATTGTAAAATCAGCTGTGTTGTTAAGCTAGCGGCATTTAGTTTTGTGTTGTTAGAAACGTGATAGTTAATTTATTTTCATATACTTACATGTTTTGTTATTTTTTTTTATAAATTTGTAGTTCCATCTTTTAAGTAAATCGATTAAATTAACATGACTGTTTTATTAAAAACGTTTATATTTTATTAAAGGAATGAATGTTAAATGTACATACATATATATAAGTATATAAGTGAAACATACGCATTTGCAACATAAACAGAAACATTTTATAAACTTTATTAATTATTATTTATATTCCATTGGCAAGCTTTCTGCCACAGAGAGGCCCTCTAAATACTGGCTTCCTATCAATTCCCGCATCCGCTCATCCAGCTGCGTTAAGTGTGGCTGCTTTAAGGGCCTGTTGCCGGTTAAAGACTGCTGCCTTCTCCGGCCGCGCACTCGAACACTGGTCCTACTTTTTAAATCGCACCAAATCTATGTATGTTTGAAAAAAAGCAATATGAAATAAACAGGTAGAATTATACATATATACACACAAAGAACGTCTGGGCGTAGCGGCTATACATGGAATTGGCTTCGCAATATTCACTTGTTTATCTACACAAAAAGTATATTGTTTTTAACAAACATTATAACACATCTATTAATGAAAGTGATGAATTTATTTATTCAGACGCAGTTAAATTTTTACAATTCCAAGCATAATACACATATGCCAGCACCGCGCAACTCTTTATGGGTAAATTCCAATTTCACCGGGTTATTACTTTGCGTGCGAAATTGGTCGGCGGACTTTACACAGCCTCCGATGACATTCAGTATGGAAGCCTTCTCCTTCCACTTCTTTTCCAGCTCCATCCTGCCGATTAAACTTCCGCTGGCTATCCCCGGATTCTCTGGGAAGAAATTCGTCATCCCACTCAGCTGCTCCATTGAGACATGGCTCCTCTTTGCTGCTTGGCTTGTTGAGGCCATTCTGAAAATAGAAAAAGAAAAGTAAATAAACTATTTAATAACTTTATTTAAGTATACTTGCTTTTGGTTTGCTGAATTTGCGCTCCAACTGTTGGCCGGATGAATTGCAATGTTTTTTATTTTTGCATTCCTTTTTGTGTTTTTCGTAAATTTTGACACTTGTTACCTGAGATGCCACTTTTTGTCAATTAGAATAAATAGGACAAATCAGCTGTTCAGTGTTGTTTAGTATGAGTTATTGAATCGCACAATCGCTATTGCAAACCACAAATATTTTTAGTTAACAACACGTTAAGTCGTGTTGTTAAAAGTTACTGAATCACACTACAGTACTGGACTTATTTTCCACAAACGCTGGTACTCCGATAAATGGGAGGTTATACAATGCCAATTAGGTGGTAGTCACCATTAACTGATAGTCTTAGACTTAATGAAGATAAAACCTAAAATTGTTTAGTTTCTACCGAAAAATAAATTACTGACAGCCCTTAGTAGTAGAGGTGGGTAACTCAGCACTGAGTTGAGTTACTGAGCTGACTCTTAGCGATGAGCCGCTCGCTCAGGCTCACTTCCCAAAAAAATTGTGACTCAGTAGCTCAGTTATAAATTTCAGCCATTTTACTGAGCGGCGAGTCGATGAGTGTGTCAGCACTGAGAATCAAATATGAGCTGATACGAAGCTCTTTGTTTTGTGGACAGACACTCTGTAAGAAATGGCATTTGGGAGTGTTTTATTGCATTTTTGGAGATTTTGCAGTTTTTTCGCCACCTTTGAGGTATGCAACAGTATAAATGTAATCGCAATAAAAATAAGAATATGAAATCAACAAGACAACAATTATAAAATACGAGAAATTCAAATTTTGCAAAAATGTTTAATAACAGCTTTTAAACATGCATAAAACAAATAATTGTAAAAATAAATGTGATAAACATAAGGTTTTACGGACACCTTTTAAAATATAACTCAATATTTGCATGTAAATCACTAAAATACGAGTATTTAATTTGTTTCTCAGGTTAAAGATTTCAACACGTATTTCGCCAAATAATAACATTAACTAGCTTTTTTAGCCAAATAAAAATGCTATGATTCTGAGAGCCTTTTTGCGTGCCAGCCCATGATTGGGATTTGATTCCAGCCCAAAACCTATGAGGCAAAAGATAAGAGTTGCATATCATATTATCTATGGAGAGAATAAAGAATGACAGAAAATAAGAACTAGCACGAAAATGCTTACTTTAGGCGTGTTGTCACTTTAATTGTCCTACATGCACCTCTCCACGATAACAGTGATGCCGTAGTTGAAAAGAGCGACACAATTATGAAATGAGTCGTAACTCAATTGCAAGATTAATATAGAAGAGATTGCGCCGACAGCTAACAAAAATAATTTACGATCTGCACATGTACACCTGCTAAAACGTATTCTCATTTTAATTGGAGAATAGCTTTATAAGTTCGAATAATATAATAAAATCGCGTTGCACTTCACAAAAAACTTTATTTATATCTTTAAAATTATAAAACACCAAATATTCACTTCACTCGTGCTGAATGCCAATATCGTAAAGCAAAAAAAGTAACGGACCTGCGCAACGCGCAATCTCTTATCTATCAATCTTGACTCAATTGTGCTACCTCACTGAGCTGACTCACTTAATTAAACAAGAGTCATTGAGTCAACTCGCGAAAATTAGCTGGCTTACCCACCCCTACTTAGCAGTACCACTCATGAGGCGGTATTAAAGTAACTGAGTCGACATTTTCTAATAAAATTAAAAAAGCTACTTTTGTATTTAAAAAAAACGTACTTAATATTAAGCTACGTGTTATAGACTAGCGAAAAATTTTACTACGCGGCAGCACCAGTTTACCTTTGACAGCCAGCGGCAATCACAGCCAATGTCAACTATTCAAGCTCTTTATTTCGACACAGCCATTTTATACTTCGGAGAAGACACAAACTCTAGTATCTTATAGACATTTTCATCATTGTCATTGTTTAAGTCTAATTTGTATTTGAACACTTGAAATATAACGAAGCATTTGTTCTATTGAAACTTAACTTAAAGTAAAAGAGTTTTCATTTGTTGCAAGTCGAATCGCCGTCCATAACACGTCTAGAGCTTGTCTTTTTCGTCACATTGCAACAAATTGGTCGTGCACTTGCGAGGACTAGCAGCCATTTTTTGCTACCTACAGCGCATCTACATATTGCCAACGAGTTGCTGCAAGTATTGGAGGAAATTTTCAAGAGTTCGGAAATTCATCGCAATCATCTGGGAAATTCTACGTGCAGTTGTATGCTTACTGTTGGGTTGAGAGTATTCCCGCCACTTTGCCGCCAAAGTACAAAGGTAGAATCGTCGATTATATTGTACAATCGCCTACATTCTATAAACTTGTTAGGTTTGTCATCGAGAGTATTCCCGCCATTGTACAAACGTCTACATTGTGCCAACGCAATTAATTCGTCGTCAAGAATATTGCCAGAATATTTCTGCCATTTGCCGCCATCGTACAAAGGTCGAATCGTCGACTATATTGTACAAAAGACTAAAATAAAATTGTATAACGTTTAAAAAAACGGGTGTTTTAATTTAAAGGTGAAAGTTGTGCGGATACAGTAAGTTCTTATATATATACAAAAGGTGAAAATAACTCGTGTTCAGATTCAAAAGTATTACTTTCATAACATGGGTGCATTCAAGGAAGATATTTCTAAAATGTTTGAGGCCATGGAGGTTGATCGCAATGTTATAATTTTAGGAGGCAGTCTTTTGAATGAGTTGACTCATGTGATTCCAGCAGAGGCCAGTGGTTGAAAAAGATGATCAATAATACTAACTTTGCTTGCCTTAACCATGGGGCTATAACGTTTAAAACAAGCTTATTGGCTACATCAGGGACCAGTAGTGCGATTCAGTAACTTTTTTAACAACACTCGAAGTTGCCAAATCAGCTAAACAACAGAAGTTAACAATACTGGTATTCAGTAACTCTTTTTTTGACAACATACGTTATTGTAAAATCAGCTGTGTTGTTAAGCTAGCGGCATTTAGTTTTGTGTTGTTAGGAACGCGATAGTTAATTTATTTTCATATACTTATGTACATGTTTTGTTATTTTTTTTATAAATTTGTAGTTCCATCTTTTACGTAAATCGATTAAATTAACATGACTGTTTTATTAAAAACGTTTATATTTTATTAAAGCAATGAATGTTAAATGTACATATACATATATAAGTATATAAGTGAAATATACGCATTTGCAACATAAACAGAAACTCGGAGTCTGGCTCTACTTTTTAAATCGCGCCAAATCTATGTATGTTAGAAAAAAAGCAATATGTAATAAACAGGAAGAATTATACATATATACACACAAATAACGTCTGGGCGTAGCGGCAATACATGGAATTGGCTTCGCAATATTTACTTGTTTATCTACACAAAAAGTATATTGTTTTTAGCAAACATTATAACACATATATTAATGAAAGTGATGAATTTATTTATTCAGACGCAGTTAAATTTTTCACAATTCCAAGCACAATACACATATGCCAGCACCGCGCAGCTCTTTATGGGCAAATTCCAATTTCACCGGGTTATTACTTTGCGTGCGAAATTGGTCGGCGGACTTTACACATCCTCTGATGACATTCAGTATGGAAGCCTTCTCCTTCCACTTCTTTTCCAGCTCCATGCTGCCGATTAAACTTCCGCTGGCTATCCCCGGATTCTCTGGGAAGAAATTCGTCATCCCACTCTGCTGCTCCATTGAGACATGGCTCCTCTTTGCTGCTTGGCTTGTTGAGGCCACTCTGAAAATAGAAAAAGAAAAGTAAATAAACTATTTAATAACTTTATTTAAGTATACTTGCTTTTGGTTTGCTGAATTTGCGCTCCAACTGTTGGCCGGATGAATTGCAATGTTTTTTTTTTGCATTCCTTTTTGTGTTTTTCGTAAATTTTGACACTTGTTACCTGATATGCCACTTTTTGTCAATTAGAATACATAGGACAAAACAGCTGATCAGTGTTGTTTAGTATGAGTTATTGAATCGTACAATCGCTATTGCAAACCACAAATCTTTTTAGTTAACAACACGTTAAGTGTGTTGTTAAAAGTTGCTGAAGACTTATTTTCCACAAACGCTGGTACTCCGATAAATGGGAGGTTATACAATGCCAACTATGTAGGTGGTAGTCATTATTAACTGATAGTCTTATACTTAATGAAGATAAAACCTAAAATTGTTTAGTTTCTACCGAAAAATAAATTACTGACAGCCCTTAGTAGTAGAGGTGGGTAACTCAGCACTGAGTTGAGTTACTGAGCTGACTCTTAGCGATGAGCCACTCGCTCAGGCTCACTTCCCAAAAAAATTGTGACTCAGTAGCTCAGTTATAAATTTCAGCCATTTTACTGAGCGGCGAGTCGATGAGTGTGTCAGCACTGATAATCAAATATGAGCTGATACGAAGCTCTTTGTTTTGTGGACAGACACTCTGTAAGAAATGGCATTTGGGAGTGTTTTATTGCATTTTTGGATATTTTGCAGTTTTTTCGCCACCTTTGAGGTATGCAACAGTATAAATGTTATCGCAATAAAAATAAGAATATGAAATCAACAAGACAACAATTATAAAATACGAGAAATTCAAATTTTGCAAAAATGTTTAATAACAGCTTTTAAACATGCATAAAACAAATAATTGTAAAAATAAATGTGATAAACATAAGGTTTTACGGACACCTTTTAAAATATAACTCAATATTTGCATGTAAATCACTAAAATACGAGTATTTAATTTGTTTCTCAAGTTAAAGATTTCAACACGTATTTCGCCAAATAATAACATTAACTAGCTTTTTAAGCAAAATAAAAATGCTATGATTTTGAGAGCCTTTTTGCGCGCCAGCCCATAATTGGGATTTGATTCCAGCCCAAAACCTATGAGGCAAAAGAGGATAGTTGCATATCATATTATCTATGGAGAGAATAAAGAATGACAGAAAATAAGAACTAGCATGAAAATGCTTCCTTTAGGCGTGGTGTCACTTTAATTGTCCTACATGCACCTCTCCACGATAACAGTGATGCCGTAGTTGTAAAGAGCGACACAATTATGAAATGAGTCGTAACTCAATTGCAAGAGTGATATAGAAGAGATTGCGCCGACAGCTAACAAAATTAATTTACGATCTGCGCATGTACGTCACACCTGCAATAACGTATTCTCATTTTAATTGAAGAATAGCTTTATAAGTTCAAATAATATAATAAAATCGCGTTGCACTTCACAAAAAACTTTATTTATACCTTTAAAATTATAAAACACCAAATATTCACTTCACTTGTGCTGAATGTCAATATCGTAAATCAAAAAAAGTAACGGACCTGCGCAACGCGCAAAATCTTATTTATCAAACTTGAGTCAATTGTGCTACCAAACTGATCTGACTCACTTAATTTAGCAAGAGTCATTGAGTCAACTCGCGAAAATTAGCTGGCTTACCCACCCCTACTTAGTAGTAACACTCATGAGGGGTATTAAACAAATTGAGTTGACATTTGCTAATCAAATTAAAAAAGCTACTTTTGTATTTAAAAAAAACGTACTTAATATTCAGCTACGTGTTATAGACTAGCGAAAAATTTTACTACGCGGCAGCACCAGTTTACCTTTGACAGCCAGCGGCAATCACAGCCAATGTCAACTATTCAAGCTCTTTATTTCGACACTTATTATAACGAAGCATTTGTTCTATTGAAACTTAACTTAAAGTAAAAGATTTTTCATTTGTTGCAAGTCGGATCGCCGTCCATAACACGTCTAGAGCTTGTCTTTTTCGGTACATTGCAACAAATTGGTCGTGCACTTGCAAGGACTAGCAGCCATTTTTTGCTACCCACAGCGCATCTACATATTGCCAACGAGTTGCTGCAAATATTGGAGGAAATTTTCAAGAGTTCGGAAATTCATCGCAATCATCTGGGAAATTCTACGTGCAGTTGTATGCTTACTGTTGGGTTGAGAGTATTCCCGCCATTTTGCCGCCAAAGTACAAAGTTCGAATCGTCGATTATATTGTACAATTGCCTACATTCCCCAACTTGTTAGGTTTGTCATCGAGAGTATTCCCGCCATCGTGCCGCCAAAGTACAAAAGTCGAACCGCCGACTATATTGTACAAATGTCTACATTGTGCCAACGTAACTAATTCGTCGTCAAGAATATTGCCAGAATATTTCTGTCATTTGCCGCCATCGTACAATGGTCGAATCGTCGACTATATTGTACAAACGTCTAAAATAAATTTGTATAACGTTTTAAAAAACGGGTGTTTTAATTTAAAGGTGAAAGTTGTGCGGATACAGTAAGTTCTTATATATACAAAAGGTGAAAAGAACTCGTGTTCAGATTCAAAAGTATTACTTTCATAACGTGGGTGCATTCAAGGAAGATATTTCTAAACTGTTTGAGGCCATGGAGGTTGATTGCAAGGTTATAATTTTAGGAGGCAGTCTTTTGAATGAGTTGACTCATGTGATTCCAGCAGAGGCCAGTGGTTGAAAAAGATGATCAATAATACTAATTTTGCTTGCCTTAACAATGGGGCTATAACGTTTAAAACAAGCTTATTGGCTACATCAGGGACCAGTAGTGCGATTCAGTAACTTTTTTAACAACACTCGAAGTTGCCAAATCAGCTAAACAACAGAAGTTAACAATACTGGTATTCAGTAACTCTTTTTTTGACAACATACGATATTGTAAAATCAGCTGTGTTGTTAAGCTAGCGGCATTTAGTTTTGTGTTGTTAGGAACGCGATAGTTAATTTATTTTCATATACTTACATGTTTTGTTATTTTTTTTATAAATTTGTAGTTCCATCTTTTAAGTAAATCGATTAAATTAACATGACTGTTTTATTAAAAACGTTTATATTTTTTTAAAGCAATGAATGTTAAATGTACATATATATAAGTATATAATTGAAATAAACGCATTTGCAACATAATCAGAAACATTTTATAAACTTTATTAATTATTATTTATATTCCATTGGCAAGCTTTCTGCCACAGAGAGGCCCTCTAAGTACTGGCTTCCTTTCAATTCCCGCATCCGCTCATCCAGCTGCGTTAAGTGTGGCTGCTTTAAGGGCCTGTAGCCGGTTAAAGACGGATGCCTTCTCCGGCCGCGCACTCGGACACTGGTCCTCTTTTTTAAATCGCGCCAAATCTATGTATGTTAGAAAAAAAGCAATATGAAATAAACAGGTAGAAATATACATATATACACACAAAGAACGTCTGGGCGTAGCGGCTATACATGGAATTGGCTTCGCAATATTCACTTGTTTATCTACACAAAAAGTATATTGTTTTTAACAAACATTATAACACATCTATTAATGAAAGTGATGAATTTATTTATTCAGACGCAGTTAAATTTTTCACAATTCCAAGCACAATACACATATGCCAGCACCGCGCAACTCTTTATGGGTAAATTCCAATTTCACCGGGTTATTACTTTGCGTACGAAATTGGTCGGCGGACTTTACACAGCCTCCGATGACATTCAGTATGGAAGCATTCTCCTTCCACTTCTTTTCCAGCTCCATCCTGCCGATTAAACTTCCGCTGGCTATCCCCGGATTCTCTGGGAAGAAATTCGTCATCCCACTCAGCTGCTCCATTGAGACATGGCTCCTCTTTGCTGCTTGGCTTGTTGAGGCCATTCTGAAAATAGAAAAAGAAAAGTAAATAAACTATTTAATAACTTTATTTAAGTATACTTGCTTTTGGTTTGCTGAATTTGCGCTCCAACTGTTGGCCGGATGAATTGCAATGTTTTTTATTTTTGCATTCCTTTTTGTGTTTTTAGTAAATTTTGACACTTGTTACCTGAGATGCCACTTTTTGTCAATTAGAAAAAATAGGACAAATCAGCTGTTCAGTGTTGTTTAGTATGAGTTATTGAATCGCACAATTGCTATTACTTACTTACTTAATTGGCGCTTGGTCTTTCCAACGCAGAGGAGGTCTTCCTTTTCCTCTGCTACCACCCGCGGGTACCGCGTCAAAAACCTTCAGGGCTGGAGCTATTTCATCCATTCGAACGACGTGACCTAGCCAGCGGAGCCGCTGATTCTTAATCCGCTGCACTATATCTACGTCATTGTACAGCTCGTAGAGCTCATCGTTCCATCGAACGCGGTATTCGCCGTCGCAAAGACGCAAAGGTCCATAAATCTTTCGAAGAATCTTTCTCCCGAACACTCCAAGAGCCCTCTCATCTGATGTTGTCATCGTCCATGCTTCTGCGCCATACAATAGGACGGGCATGATGAGAGACTTATAGAGTATGGTTTTTGTCCGTCGAGAGAGGACTTTACTGTACAATTGCCTACTCAGTCCGAAGTAGCACTTGTTGGCAAGAGAGATTCTCCGTTGGATTTCAAGGCTGACGCTGTTATTGGTGTTAATGCTGGTTCCTAAGTAAACGAAGTTCTCAACTTTTTCAAAGTTATAACTGTCAACAGTGATTTGTGGTCCCAGTCGTGAATGTGCTGACTCTCTATTTGATGTAAGGAGTCGTCTTGCCCTCGTTCACCTCCAGACCCATTCGCTTCGCTTCTCTATCCAGTTTGGAGAAGGCAGAACTAACTGCGCGGTTGTTAAGGCCGATGATGTCAATGTCATCATAAAAGATGGTACCTGACCGATTTAGTTCTGCGGCTCGAATTATTTTCTCCAGCATCAGGTTAAAGAAATCGCACGGCAGAGAGTCACCTTGTCTGAAACCTCGTTTGGTATCAAACGGCTCGGAGAGGTCCTTCCCAATCCTGACGAAGCTGGTGGTGTTACTCAACGTCATTTTACATAGCCGTATAAGTTTTGCGGGGATACCAAATTCAGACATTGCGGCATAAAGGCAACATATTTTCGTGCTGTCGAAGGCGGCTTTGAAGTCGACAAAAAGATGGTATGTGTCGATTCTTCTTTCTCGGGTCTTTTCCAAGATCTGGCGTATTGTGGATATCTGGTCGGTGGTGGATTTACCAGGTCTAAAGCCACCCTGATAAGGTCCAATCAGTTCGTTGACGGTGGGCTTAAGTCTTTCGCACAATACACTTGACAGAACCTTATACGCCATGTTAGGAAGGCTAATCCCGCGATAATTGGCACAGACTGCAGGATCACCCTTTTTGTGGATTGGGCAGAGCACACTTAAGTTCCAATCAGTAGGCATGCGTTCTTCCGACCATATTCTAGAGATGAGCTCGTGCATGCACTTAACCAGCTCCTCTCCGCCGTACATAAATAACTCAGCTGGTAACCCGTCAGCTCCGGGGGCTTTGTTGTTCTTCAGCCGCGCTATCGCTTTCCGAATTTCGTCATCGTCGGGTGATGGTACATCACGTCCATCATCATTGATTGGGGATTCAGGTTCAACATATTCTCCAACGTTGTTGCAGCTGCTTCCATTAAGCAGTGTGAAGAAGTGCTCCCTCCATAATTTAAGTATGTTGTGGACATCAGTCACCGAGTCGCCGTTGTCATTCTTACAGAAATTCGCCCCGGTCTTGAAACCTTCTGTTAGCCGCTTTACTTTCTGAAAAAATTTATGGTAGACAGCGAGAAATATGGTTCCACTGCTCGGAAATATCGTTCTGCTCTCAGAGAGCAGGAGTGCAAGTCGAGTGGCGAAGTGGGTGGCTGTCTGTTGCGATTGCAGCTTTCCGACGTCGAGCTTTCCTTGTGTCCGTTTGCGTGCGCTGCAGAGAGGCGCGTGCGGATCTTAGCTGCCACAAGAAAATGATCCGAGTCGATGTTGGCTCCTCGGATCGTGCGCACATTTAGGACACTGGAAGCATGCCTTCCGTCTATCACAACGTGGTCGATTTGGTTTCGTGTCTTCCATCTGGAGGCAGCCACGTAGCTTGGTGAATCTTTTTATGTTGGAACCTGGTACCAGAGACTACCATGTTTCGGGCCCCGGCGAAGTCGATCAGTCTCATTCCGTTATTGGACGTTTCGTTGTGGAGACTGAATTTTCCGACTGTAGAACCAAAGATGCCCTCCTTGCCCACCTTGGCATTGAAATCGCCAAGCACGATTTTTATATCGTGGTGGAGGCACCGCTCATACGTGCGGCCAAGGAGATCGTAGAAGCGATCTTTGGTCCCATCGTCCTTCTCTTCCGTCGAGGCGTGGGCGCAAGTCAGGGAGATGTTGAAGAATCTCCCCTTGATGCGGATTGTGGCGAGACGTTCGTCCACCGGAGTGAACGACAGTACTTTACGGCGCAGTGTCTCTCCCACCACAAATCCGACAACAAATTTGCGCTCCTTCACATGGTAGCTGTAGTAGATGTCGCAAGGGTCTACCGATTTTTTCCCTTGCCCCGTCCATCGCATCTCTTGGATGGCGGTTATGTCAGCCTTCGCTCTGCTGAGGACATCAACCAGCCGGGCAGAGGCACCTTCCCAATTAAGGGTCCGGACATTCCAGGTGCATGCCCTCAAATCGTTGTCCTTAATACGTTTGCCGTGGTCGTCATCAAAAAAGGGGGATTTCATCCGAGGCTTTTTTTTCCTTTTCATTGGAATTGGTTTTTTACGTGGCGGGTTCCAAGCCCTGCGCACAACCCATTGCTGGGGGTGAAAATTTTTAAGTTTGTTTATATAGCGAGCCGCTTGCTCCAAGACAGACACCCGCTTGCAGCCGCACCTCCTGGTGAACAGACGCTGCGGACTTCAGTGGACCCTTAAACCGAATATGTCGGAGTGGCTCCACTAAAGCTCCCTCTCTATTAGCCGTGACCCAAGGCTCCACACGGGTTGGTTACCGTATCTCGAACATGGGTTGCTCACGTTGCCCAGGGTGCACGAACGTGGACGTTAGAGTAGGGATTGAGTACAACCGTGCAACAGTAACCGCATACCCAGAAGCACCACTGTACCCCATTGCAGCCCAATCGCTATTGCCAACCACAAATCTTTTTAGTTAACAACACGTTAAGTCGTGTTGTTAAAAGTTACTGAATTGCACTACAGTACTGGACTTATTTTCCACAAACGCTGGTACTCCGATAAATGGGAGGTTATACAATGCCAACTAGGTGGTAGTCACCATTAACTGATAGTCTTAGACTTAATGAAGATAAAACCTAAAATTGTTTAGTTTCTACCGAAAAATAAATTACTGACAGCCCTTAGTAGTAGAGGTGGGTAACTCAGCACTGAGTTGAGTTACTGAGCTGACTCTTAGCGATGAGCCGCTCGCTCAGGCTCACTTCCCAAAAAAATTGTGACTCAGTAGCTCAGTTATAAATTTCAGCCATTTTACTGAGCGGCGAGCCGATGAGTGTGTCAGCACTGAGAATCAAATATGAGCTGATACGAAGCTCTTTTTTAGTTAAATAAAAATGCTATGATTCTGAGAGCCTTTTTGCGTGCCAGCTCATAATTGGGATTTGATTCCAGCCCAAAACCTATGGGGCAAAAGATGATAGTTGCATATCATATTATCTATGGCGAGAATAAAGAATGACAGAAAATAAGAACTAGCACAAAAATGCTTCCTTTAGGCGTGTTGTCACTTTAATTGTCCTACATGCACCTCTCCACGATAACAGTGATGCCGTAGTTGTAAAGAGCGACACAATTATGAAATGAGTCGTAACTCAATTGCAAGATTGATATAGAAGAGATTGCGCCGACAGCTAACAAAAATAATTTACGATCTGCGCATGTACGTCACACCTGCAATAACGTATTCTCATTTTATTTGCAGAATAGCTCTATAAGTTCGAATAATATAATAAAATCGCGTTGCACTTCACAAAAAACTTTATTTATACCTTTAAAATTATAAAACGCCAAATATTCACTTCACTTGTGCTGAATGTCAATATCGTTAAGCAAAAAAAGTAACGGACCTGCGCAACGCGCAATCTCTTATTTATCAATCTTGACTCAATTGTGCTACCTCACTGAGCTGACTCACTTAATTTAGCAAGAGTCATTGAGTCAACTCGCGAAAATTAGCTGGCTTACCCACCCCTACTTAGCAGTACCACTCATGAGGCGGAATTAAAGTAACTGAGTCGACATTTTCTAATCAAATTAAAAAAGCTACTTTTGTATTTAAAAAAAACGTACTTAATATTAAGCTACGTGTTATAGACTAGCGAAAAATTTTACTACGCGGCAGCACCAGTTTACCTTTGACAGCCAGCGGCAATCACAGCCAATGTCAACTATTCAAGCTCTTTATTTCGACACAGCCATTTTATACTTCGGAGAAGACACAAACTCTAGTATCTTATAGACATTTTCATCATTGTCATTGTTTAAGTCTAATTTGTATTTGAACACTTGAAATATAACGAAGCATTTGTTCTATTGGAACTTAACTTAAAGTAAAAGAGTTTTCATTTGTTGCAAGTCGAATCGCCGTCCATAACACGTCTAGAGCTTGTCTTTTTCGTCACATTGCAACAAATTGGTCGTGCACTTGCGAGGACTAGCAGCCATTTTTTGCTACCCACAGCGCATCTACATATTGCCAACGAGTTGCTGCAAGTATTGGAGGAAATTTTCAAGAGTTCGGAAATTCATCGCAATCATCTAGGAAATTCTACTTGCAGTTGTATGCTTACTGTTGGGTTTGTCATCGAGAGTATTCCCGCCACTTTGCCGCCAAAGTACAAAGGTCGAATCGTCGATTATATTGTACAATCGCCTACATTCTACCAACTTGTTAGGTTTGTCATCGAGAGTATTCCCGCCATCGTGCCGCCAAAGTACAAAAGTCGAACCGCCGACTATATTGTACAAACGTCTACATTGTGCCAACGCAATTAGTTCGTCGTCAAGAATATTGCCAGAATATTTCTGTCATTTGCCGCCATCGTACAAAGGTCGAATCGTCGACTATATTGTACAAACGTCTAAAATAAATTTGTATAACGTTTTAAAAAACCGGTGTTTTAATTTAAAGGTGAAGTTGTGCGGATACAGTAAGTTCTTATATATATACAAAAGGTGAAAAGAACTCGTGTTCAGATTCAAAAGTATTACTTTCATAACATAACATAACGATGTTATAATTTTAGGAGGCAGTCTTTTGAATGGGTTGACTCATGTGATTCCAGCAGAGGCCAGTGGTTGAAAAAGATGATCAATAATACCAACTTTGCTTGCCTTAACAATGGGGCTATAACGTTTAAAACAAGCTTATTGGCTACATCAGGGACCAGTAGTGCGATTCAGTAACTTTTTTAACAACACTCGAAGTTGCCAAATCAACTAAACAACAGAAGTTAACAATACTGCTATTCAGTAACTCTTTTTTTGACAACATACGTTATTGTAAAATCAGCTGTGTTGTTAAGCTAGCGGCATTTAGTTATGTGTTGTTAGAAACGCGATAGTTAATTTATTCTCATATACTTACATGTTTTGTTATTTTTTTTATAAATTTGTAGTTCCATCTTTTAAGTAAATCGATTAAATTAACATGACTGGTTTATTAAAAACGTTTATATTTTATTAAAGCAATGAATGTTAAATGTACATATACATATATAAGTATATAAGTGAAATATACGCATTTGCAACATAAACAGAAACATTTTATAAACTTTATTAATTATTATTTATATTCCATTGGCAAGCTTTCTGCCACAGAGAGGCCCTCTAAATACTGGCTTCCTATCAATTCCCGCATCCGCTCATCCAGCTGCGTTAAGTGTGGCTGCTTTAAGGGCCTGTTGCCGGTTAAAGACTGCTGTCTTCTCCGGCCGCGCACTCGAACACTGGTCCTACTTTTTAAATCGCACCAAATCTATGTATGTTTGAAAAAAAGCAATATGAAATAAACAGGTAGAATTATACATATATACACACAAAGAACGTCTGGGCGTAGCGGCTATACATGGAATTGGCTTCGCAATATTCACTTGTTTATCTACACAAAAAGTATATTGTTTTTAACAAACATTATAACACATCTATTAATGAAAGTGATGAATTTATTTATTCAGACGCAGTTAAATTTTTCACAATTGCAAGCACAATACACATATGCCAGCACCGCGCAACTCTTTATGGGTAAATTCCAATTTCACCGGGTTATTACTTTGCGTACGAAATTGGTCGGCGGACTTTACACAGGCTCCGATGACATTCAGTATGGAAGCATTCTCCTTCCACTTCTTTTCCAGCTCCATCCTGCCGATTAAACTTCCGCTGGCTATCCCCGGATTCTCTGGGAAGAAATTCGTCATCCCACTCAGCTGCTCCATTGAGACATGGCTCCTCTTTGCTGCTTGGCTTGTTGAGGCCATTCTGAAAATAGAAAAAGAAAAGTAAATAAACTATTTAATAACTTTATTTAAGTATACTTGCTTTTGGTTTGCTGAATTTGCGCTCCAACTGTTGGCCGGATGAATTGCAATGTTTTTTTTTGCATTCTTTTTTGTGTTTTTCGTAAATTTTGACACTTGTTACCTGAGATGCCACTTTTTGTCAATTACAATAAATAGGACAAATCAGCTGTTTAGTGTTGTTTAGTATGAGTTATTGAATCGCACAATCGCTATTGCAAACCACAAATCTTTTTAGTTAACAACACGTTAAGTGTGTTGTTAAAAGTTGCTGAAGACTTATTTTCCACAAACGCTGGTACTCCGATAAATGGGAGGTTATACAATGCCAACTATGTAGGTGGTAGTCATTATTAACTGATAGTCTTATACCTAATGAAGATAAAACCTAAAATTGTTTAGTTTCTACCGAAAAATAAATTACTGACAGCCCTTAGTAGTAGAGGTGGGTAACTCAGCACTGAGTTGAGTTACTGAGCTGACTCTTAGCGATGAGCCACTCGCTCAGGCTCACTTCCCAAAAAAATTGTGACTCAGTAGCTCAGTTATAAATTTCAGCCATTTTACTGAGCGGCGAGTCGATGAGTGTGTCAGCACTGATAATCAAATATGAGCTGATACGAAGCTCTTTGTTTTGTGGACAGACACTCTGTAAGAAATGGCATTTGGGAGTGTTTTATTGCATTTTTGGATATTTTGCAGTTTTTTCGCCACCTTTGAGGTATGCAACAGTATAAATGTTATCGCAATAAAAATAAGAATATGAAATCAACAAGACAACAATTATAAAATACGAGAAATTCAAATTTTGCAAAAATGTTTAATAACAGCTTTTAAACATGCATAAAACAAATAATTGTAAAAATAAATGTGATAAACATAAGGTTTTACGGACACCTTTTAAAATATAACTCAATATTTGCATGTAAATCACTAAAATACGAGTATTTAATTTGTTTCTCAAGTTAAAGATTTCAACACGTATTTCGCCAAATAATAACATTAACTAGCTTTTTTAGCAAAATAAAAATGCTATGATTCTGAGAGCCTTTTTGCGCGCCAGCCCATAATTGGGATTTGATTCCAGCCCAAAACCTATGAGGCAAAAGAGGATAGTTGCATATCATATTATCTATGGAGAGAATAAAGAATGACAGAAAATAAGAACTAGCATGAAAATGCTTCCTTTAGGCGTGGTGTCACTTTAATTGTCCTTCATGCACCTCTCCACGATAACAGTGATGCCGTAGTTGTAAAGAGCGACACAATTATGAAATAAGTCGTAACTCAATTCCAAGATTAATATAGAAGAGATTGCGCCGACAGCTAACAAAAATAATTTACGATCTGCACATGTACACCTGCAATAACGTATTCTCATTTTAATTGGAGAATAGCTTTATAAGTTCGAATAATATAATAAAATCGCGTTGCACTTCACAAAAAACTTTATTTATATCTTTAAAATTATAAAACACCAAATATTCACTTCACTCGTGCTGAATGCCAATATCGTAAAGCAAGAAAAGTAACGGACCTGCGCAACGCGCAATCTCTTATTTATCAATCTTGACTCAATTGTGCTACCTCACTGAGCTGACTCACTTAATTAAACAAGAATCATTGAGTCAACTCGCGAAAATTAGCTGGCTTACCCACCCCTACTTAGCAGTACCACTCATGAGGCGGTATTAAACAAACTGAGTCGACATTTTCTAATCAAATTAAAAAAGCTACTTTTGTATTTAAAAAAAACGTACTTAATATTCAGCTACGTGTTATAGACTAGCGAAAAATTTTACTACGCGGCAGCACCAGTTTACCTTTGACAGCCAGCGGCAATCACAGCCAATGTCAACTATTCAAGCTCTTTATTTCGACACAGCCATTTTATACTTCGGAGAAGACACAAACTCTAGTATCTTATAGACACTTTCATCATTGTCATTGTTTAAGTCTAATTTGTATTTGAACACTTGAAATATAACGAAGCATTTGTTCTATTGAAACTTAACTTAAAGTAAAAGAGTTTTCATTTGTTGCAAGTCGAATCGCCGTCCATAACACGTCTAGAGCTTGTCTTTTTCGTCACATTGCAACAAATTGGTCGTGCACTTGCGAGGACTAGCAGCCATTTGTTGCTACCTACAGCGCATCTACATATTGCCAACGAGTTGCTGCAAGTATTGGAGGAAATTTTCAAGAGTTCGGAAATTCATCGCAATCATCTGGGAAATTCTACGTGCAGTTGTATGCTTACTGTTGGGTTGAGAGTATTCCCGCCACTTTGCCGCCAAAGTACAAAGGTAGAATCGTCGATTATATTGTACAATCGCCTACATTCTATAAACTTGTTAGGTTTGTCATCGAGAGTATTCCCGCCATTGTACAAACGTCTACATTGTGCCAACGCAATTAATTCGTCGTCAAGAATATTGCCAGAATATTTCTGCCATTTGCCGCCATCGTACAAAGGTCGAATCGTCGACTATATTGTACAAAAGACTAAAATAAAATTGTATAACGTTTAAAAAAACGGGTGTTTTAATTTAAAGGTGAAAGTTGTGCGGATACAGTAAGTTCTTATATATATACAAAAGGTGAAAATAACTCGTGTTCAGATTCAAAAGTATTACTTTCATAACATGGGTGCATTCAAGGAAGATATTTCTAAAATGTTTGAGGCCATGGAGGTTGATCGCAATGTTATAATTTTAGGAGGCAGTCTTTTGAATGAGTTGACTCATGTGATTCCAGCAGAGGCCAGTGGTTGAAAAAGATGATCAATAATACTAACTTTGCTTGCCTTAACAATGGGGCTATAACGTTTAAAACAAGCTTATTGGCTACATCAGGGACCAGTAGTGCGATTCAGTAACTTTTTTAACAACACTCGAAGTTGCCAAATCAGCTAAACAACAGAAGTTAACAATACTGGTATTCAGTAACTCTTTTTTTGACAACATACGTTATTGTAAAATCAGCTGTGTTGTTAAGCTAGCGGCATTAAGTTTTGTGTTGTTAGGAACGCGATAGTTAATTTATTTTCATATACTTATGTACATGTTTTGTTATTTTTTTTATAAATTTGTAGTTCCATCTTTTACGTAAATCGATTAAATTAACATGACTGTTTTATTAAAAACGTTTATATTTTATTAAAGCAATGAATGTTAAATGTACATATACATATATAAGTATATAAGTGAAATATACGCATTTGCAACATAAACAGAAACTCGGACTCTGGCTCTACTTTTTAAATCGCGCCAAATCTATGTATGTTAGAAAAAAAGCAATATGAAATAAACAGGAAGAATTATACATATATACACACAAATAACGTCTGGGCGTAGCGGCAATACATGGAATTGGCTTCGCAATATTTACTTGTTTATCTACACAAAAAGTATATTGTTTTTAGCAAACATTATAACACATCTATTAATGAAAGTGATGAATTTATTTATTCAGACGCAGTTAAATTTTTCACAATTCCAAGCACAATACACATATGCCAGCACCGCGCAGCTCTTTATGGGCAAATTCCAATTTCACCGGGTTATTACTTTGCGTGCGAAATTGGTCGGCGGACTTTACACATCCTCTGATGACATTCAGTATGGAAGCCTTCTCCTTCCACTTCTTTTCCAGCTCCATGCTGCCGATTAAACTTCCGCTGGCTATCCCCGGATTCTCTGGGAAGAAATTCGTCATCCCACTCTGCTGCTCCATTGAGACATGGCTCCTCTTTGCTGCTTGGCTTGTTGAGGCCATTCTGAAAATAGAAAAAGAAAAGTAAATAAACTATTTAATAACTTTATTTAAGTATACTTGCTTTTGGTTTGCTGAATTTGCGCTCCAACTGTTGGCCGGATGAATTGCAATGTTTTTTTTTGCATTCCTTTTTGTGTTTTTCGTAAATTTTGACACTTGTTACCTGATATGCCACTTTTTGTCAATTAGAATACATAGGACAAAACAGCTGATCAGTGTTGTTTAGTATGAGTTATTGAATCGCACAATCGCTATTGCAAACCACAAATCTTTTTAGTTAACAACACGTTAAGTGTGTTGTTAAAAGTTGCTGAAGACTTATTTTCCACAAACGCTGGTACTCCGATAAATGGGAGGTTATACAATGCCAACTATGTAGGTGGTAGTCATTATTAACTGATAGTCTTATACTTAATGAAGATAAAACCTAAAATTGTTTAGTTTCTACCGAAAAATAAATTACTGACAGCCCTTAGTAGTAGAGGTGGGTAACTCAGCACTGAGTTGAGTTACTGAGCTGACTCTTAGCGATGAGCCACTCGCTCAGGCTCACTTCCCAAAAAAATTGTGACTCAGTAGCTCAGTTATAAATTTCAGCCATTTTACTGAGCGGCGAGTCGATGAGTGTGTCAGCACTGATAATCAAATATGAGCTGATACGAAGCTCTTTGTTTTGTGGACAGACACTCTGTAAGAAATGGCATTTGGGAGTGTTTTATTGCATTTTTGGATATTTTGCAGTTTTTTCGCCACCTTTGAGGTATGCAACAGTATAAATGTTATCGCAATAAAAATAAGAATATGAAATCAACAAGACAACAATTATAAAATACGAGAAATTCAAATTTTGCAAAAATGTTTAATAACAGCTTTTAAACATGCATAAAACAAATAATTGTAAAAATAAATGTGATAAACATAAGGTTTTACGGACACCTTTTAAAATATAACTCAATATTTGCATGTAAATCACTAAAATACGAGTATTTAATTTGTTTCTCAAGTTAAAGATTTCAACACGTATTTCGCCAAATAATAACATTAACTAGCTTTTTTAGCAAATTAAAAATGCTATGATTCTGAGAGCCTTTTTGCGCGCCAGCCCATAATTGGGATTTGATTCCAGCCCAAAACCTATGAGGCAAAAGAGGATAGTTGCATATCATATTATCTATGGAGAGAATAAAGAATGACAGAAAATAAGAACTAGCATGAAAATGCTTCCTTTAGGCGTGGTGTCACTTTAATTGTCCTACATGCACCTCTCCACGATAACAGTGATGCCGTAGTTGTAAAGAGCGACACAATTATGAAATGAGTCGTAACTCAATTGCAAGAGTGATATAGAAGAGATTGCGCCGACAGCTAACAAAAATAATTTACGATCTGCGCATGTACGTCACACCTGCAATAACGTATTCTCATTTTAATTGGATAATAGCTTTATAAGTTCGAATAATATAATAAAATCGCGTTGCACTTCACAAAAAACTTTATTTATACCTTTAAAATTATAAAACATCAAATATTCACTTCACTCGTGCTGAATGCCAATATCGTAAAGCAAAAAAAGTAACGGACCTGCGCAACGCGCAATCTCTTATTTATCAATCTTGACTCAATTGTGCTACCTCACTGAGCTGACTCACTTAATTAAACAAGAGTCATTGAGTCAACTCGCGAAAATTAGCTGGCTTACCCACCCCTACTTAGTAGTACCACTGATGAGGGGGTATTCAACAAATTGAGTCGACATTTTCTAATCAAATTAAAAAAGCTACTTTTGTATTTAAAAAAAACGTACTTAATATTCAGCTACGTGTTATAGACTAGCGAAAAATTTTACTACGCGGCAGCACCAGTTTACCTTTGACAGCCAGCGGCAATCACAGCCAATGTCAACTATTCAAGCTCTTTATTTCGACACTTATTATAACGAAGCATTTGTTCTATTGAAACTTAACTTAAAGTAAAAGAGTTTTCATATGTTGCAAGTCGGATCGCCGTCCATAACACGTCTAGAGCTTGTCTTTTTCGGTACATTGCAACAAATTGGTAGTGCACTTGCGAGGACTAGCAGCCATTTTTTGCTACCCACAGCGCATCTACATATTGCCAACGAGTTGCTGCAAATATTGGAGGAAATTTTCAAGAGTTCGGAAATTCATCGCAATCATCTGGGAAATTCTACGTGCAGTTGTATGCTTACTGTTGGGTTTGTCATCGAGAGTATTCCCGCCACTTTGCCGCCAAAGTACAAAGGTCGAATCGTCGATTATATTGTACAATGGCCTACATTCTGCCAACTTGTTAGGTTTGTCATCGAGAGTATTCCCGCCATCGTGCCGCCAAAGTACAAAAGTCGAACCGCCGACTATATTGTACAAACGTCTACATTGTGCCAACGCAATTAATTCGTCGTCAAGAATATTGCCAGAATATTTCTGTCATTTGCCGCCATCGTACAAAGGTCGAATCGTCGACTATATTGTACAAACGTCTACATTTTTTGCCAACGGAATTAATTCGCCATCAAGAATATTTGACAATATTCCTGTCACTTGCCGCCATCATAAAAAGGTAGAATCGTCTACAATTTTACATACGCCGATATTTCACCAACATATGTAAACCTTCGAGAATTTTCGTACGCATTTATACAAATTTATCGAAATTTCGCCAACTTGTCAAAGTCCACCGATTTGATGCCGATTTAAATTGTAAATTTGCCGAAACTTCGTCAACGTATGTAAGTCTTTAAGCACATCTCAACGTCGAACAAATTCCGAAAGCGATTCGGAGTTGAATAAAACTGTCGTTGGAGTACTGGGTCCTCCTGCGCCACCTCGGCCACAAGAGGCAAATAGCTACATAGCCGCTCTTGTAGCTTCAATCACAACGAAACAAATACTCAGCGGTCCGACATTCAGCAACTGCGTGAACGTGTGAAGGAACTTAAGTTTAACTTTGGGAGGCCAGACCTGTTGGTGCGTGCACAGCTGCAAAAATTGCAACAGTTCCAAACATTCACGAGAACCGTTTAGACCAAGTTTTGGATTTGTCGGTGCGAGTGCGCAACGTGGTAGCGTTACTCAAGTCAGCGAAGTGTTAACACCACTTGATAAACCCGACCTTGTTGGATCAGCTGATCATCAAGCTGCCTCCATCCAAACAGTATGAGTGGGGTAAGCTCTTCGCTGAAATTGGATCAAATCCAACTGTGGAAAACTTTTCGGAATGGCTGAGTGAGTTAGCTATGGTCGTATCTCCACCAAGTGGAGAATGTCTACAACTGCCATCAGGAACGCCAGTCCACATTATTTAAGTTCGTGCCTGTAACCTTATGTGGACCACGAGGCAAACTGGAGACGTTTGCAATGTTTGGCGAAGGTTCGTCTATTTCGCTACAAGCCTGGGCCTGCAAGGCCAATCGTCTTTACTCTCGCTAAATTGGGACGGCAAAAACAAGGCGACAGAAAAATCTTGTAAGGTTTCATTTGAAATAAGAGGACCAGAGTCAAGCTTCGCGAATAAAAATGTGCGAACCATTCGAAATTTAAATTTGCCAACTCAATCCTTCAAAAAATAAAAATTTAGCCACATGAGTACACTGTCGTTGCCAAACTACAAATATATAAAGCCAGACCTACTTTCCGGACTGGATAATTCCTTAACATCACAAGAGAGGTAATCAAGAATAGACACAACCAACGAATCTTCGGTGCAACGCCGAGTGGATCAAACGAACAAGCCCGAGTTATAATTCTTAAGGAAGCGAATTCGTTAAATCAATTACACACGGCTTACTATTGAGGAAAGACGACATCAAGTTTCCAGATAGTTACAGCATGGCGCACAAACGATTATTAAACATTGAAGCAAGGATGAGATGAGACCGACAGTTCGCCGCCAACTACATTCGAGAAATCGATAAATACATAAACAAGAGTTATGCAAGACAGGTGTTGGCGGAGGAAGTTGAAACAGTAAAGCCAACAACATGGTATCTGCCTCATTTCGGTGTACTGAATGCACACAAACCGGAAAAGCTGCGCGTCGTGTTTGATGCAGCCGCAGCCACGCTCAGCACATCACTCAACAGCGCGTTACTCAAGGAGCCGTCGCCGTTGCCGGAGACATCGAGGGAATGTTCTCCCAAGTACGAATCCGAGCTGAAGACCAAGATTCGCAAAGCTTTTTGTGGCGTGATGGCGATCCCAGTAAGCCAATTCGGGTATATGCTATGACGTCAATGATATTCCGTGCCACCTGCTCTCCGTGTTGTGCGGAGTACGTAAAGAACATTAACGCCGCCAACCTCAGTTCCCAAATGCCAAAGGGAGTTGATGCCATCGTCAACAAAACGTACGTGGACGACGTTGTCATCAGTTTTAAAGACGCCAAAGAAGCTCAACAGATAGTTAAAGAGGCCGTAAAAATCAACGCCGTTGCTGGATTTAAACTACGGATGTTTATGCCAAACTGTAAGACACTGGAGGCACGCTTGAATAATAAGGAAGATCACTTAATAACCGTCGTTAATTTGCAACGAGAAGTCGGCGTCGACAAAATACTAGGAATGTTTTGGAACACCATCACAAATAATTCGAATTCCACTTTAAGTTTTCTAAGATAGTTCGCGATATATTACGATGCCAACGTTTGCCCACAAAGAGGAAACTTCTGGGAATCGTAATGTCAATATACGATCCTTTCGGTGTGCTTACGAACGTGACTATTTCGTCTAAACTACTGCCTCAGTCGTTATGGAGAGACTGGGGGTTGAAGTTCAAGTCGGTCAAGTCATTTTAAATTTCTCGGCATGTGCATCACTCAAGACAAGGACAGCTTAGTGCCTAGAAGGCAAGGGCAGCCGTCATGGGATGTCTTATCAACAATCTCATCGAAGAAAGCTCCGATATCCAGATACACAGGACCCTCCTTTGGAGCGATTCACAAGGGGTGATTTTGTGGATACGCTCGCATACACGGACGTACGTCGCTCATAGAATCGCGGAGATTCTTAACAGTGGCGTTTGTTTCCTTTCGCCATGAACGTAGCAGAATACGCAACACGAGAAATACCAAGTAAAGAATTTTCGACGCACACACGATGGTTTACGGGACCAGAGTTTTTATACCAACATGATGAGCGTTGGCCCCAGGAACATATGTACATTGAAGTAAGGCGAGGGCGTCAGCGAGGAAATCACGAAGCACCACATACTGACCTGCGATACTTTTCGTCGTTTGCGAGGTTGACCAGAGTCGTGGTTTGGATACTACGATTCATCAACAAAACTATAAATAAGTGTCAAGAGAGGGGGGAGCTCCAAACAGATGAAACAACCGCAGCCGGAAAGCGTATATGCCGTATCGCTCAGAACGAAATATGCTCGCAAAAAATTGAACTCCTACGAAAGAAGAAAACATTGCCGAAGGGGTGTAGCCTTTACCCCTTACTCCTTATTTAGACGACAACCGATTGTTACGGGTGTATGGGAGAATAAACGCTGCATATTGCCGACCACTTACCGCTCGCCGTCCGGTCATCCTGCCAGGAAGGCATTACATATCTAGGCTAGTTGTAGCCGACCATCATAAAAGGCGACATCATAAAAGGCGACATCATCCAAACGATAATTTAGTCATGAACGAATTGTTAAGAAAGACTGTCCAATATGTATCTACGAGAAGGGCAAACCAGTCGCGCCATTGATGGGACGATTGGCTATAGATCGGCTAACGCCTTATAATCGACCATTTTCCTACTGCGGGGTAGACTACTGTGTCCCCTTTTACGTCGCTATTCGTCGCAGAAGGGAGAAACGGTGGATTGCGCTATTCACCTGCCTGACAACGAGAGCAGTCCATCTGGAGTTGGCGGAAAATCGACTAACCGATGCCTTCATCCTTGCTTTCGCAATTTCGTCAATCGTCGAGGTGTACCCACACGTATCCGTAGCGATAATGGTACCAATTTTATTGGTGCCCAAAAGGAGATCAACCAGAATGAACGACTCTTTGACTTCGACGCCATCGAACGCGAAATGTCCAAACACCAGATCGAATGGGTATTTAACTGCCCGGCAGACCCCAAAAGCGAAGGCTGTTGGGAACGGCTGATTCAATGCACAGAACGACTTCTGCATCAAGTTTAGAAGGAAGAGGCGCCAACGGTAGGCACCTTTCAGAGTGTTCTCATTGATATTGAGAATATCATCAACAGCCGACCACTAACTGATATTCCAGTGTCGCCAGGAGAAGAGGAGCCCCTTAAGCCCAACCATTTTTTGGTCGGTTGCCTAAACTGCCTCCGAAAGCAGTGGAAGATAGCTCAAAATTTAAAAGACCGTGCTTGGAAGAGATGGACGTTGGAGTACTTACCACGTCTGCTTTGTCGTCCCAAGTGGAGAGAAGAGGTAGCAGCTCTCAACCCGGGATCGGTTGTAATTGTGTGTGATTATTCAGCACCGCGGATCCGTTGTGAAAAGGGAAAGGTCATAGAAGTTTTCAAGGGAAGTGACGGCAGAGTTCAAAGCGCCAAAGTCCCCACATCACGTGGAATCATACGACGCCCTATAAGAAGGCTTGCCACCTTGAGATGTTGCGAATCCTCACACGATTCGACAGGAGGTGAAATGTTGTAGACTATTCAAGTTTTTTATTTCGACACAGCCATTTTATACTTCGGAAAAGACACAAGCCCTAGTATCTTGTAGTCATTTTTACCATTGTCATTGTTTAAGTCTAATTTATATTTGAACACTTTAAATATAACATTTGTTGCAAGTCGGATCGCCGTCCATAACACTACGATCCATATCATTAAGGAAGCCCTGGAAGCTAGGAAAAGTAAAAAAAATGCAGCCAAGGAGGCAAAAAAAGAAAGTTTCATCAATAACTTAAATCATCTTAACTCCCATCCGAACTCAAGGGATGCGTGGAAATTTCTAAAGAATATAAAGAAATCAAAACCGGTTGAAAAGACTACCAAATGGGATTCCGCCAACAATGCTGAACACTTGAGATTCCGGAAGGATCAACTCTTCGCTGTGGAGTCAAGAGAGAAAAACCATCTGCTAAATGTTTAGGATGGGGTTGGTATGCCCTTGCTCTGCGAGTCAGAATTAAAGCTTATTCTAAAAAATAAAACGAAACGGTCGGCGGGTGGATGTGACTCAGTCACATATGAAATGCTACGCGCGCTGCCAGAAATTGAGGTCACCAACTTGCTGAATGCTTTAAATTGTGCTTTTATTGAGTGTAGAATTACAGAATCGTGGCATGGAATCAAGGTGGTCCCTGTGCCAAAGATCAATAAAGATTTGTCTGACGATAGAAACTTCCGACGCACTCTTTAACATCTGTTTTAATCAAATCAATAAACCTTATCAATAAGGTCTTACGCCTATAGGAAAGGCATGTCGGCTTCTATTTACCTCAATAAAATCTTACAGAACATTGCATATAGGAAGAATAGAGGACAAAAAGTGGTATCTTTGTCTCTAGATATACTATATGCAGTATATTAACTGGATAACAAGTTTTCTAAGTAAAAAAACATTTTATTTAGGTACCGAATCCATAGTAGTTGGGAACGGTCTGCCGCAGGGTAGTTGCCTGTCCCCTCTACATTTTAGTCTCTATACGAAAAAACTTCACAGCATAGAGGATCCAACAACTGAAGTACATCGTATGCGGTCGACTTTTTGATTTTGACATATGATACTCATATAGATTATACTATACAAAGAATTGAACTAAAGCTTTAGGCCTTTTTGAATTTGTGTACCATCCTCAATTTATCTTTTAACACTCAAAAAACGAGACTAATGTACTTTTCCAAAAACCGTCAAAGGAAAAGTCAAATCAATTGCACAGCACCATTATTGAGGAAGCCAAGCAACTCATCTTTATAGGTAGGACAATACCCCCATCTCTCACTGTATCACCCACTTTAAAAACATAATTAACAGAACCGAAAGCAATGATAATTGTTTAAAAAAAATATATTACCAGCGCGGTATCCATCAAGAAGCCCGTATGAATCTTCGGTGAAGCCACCTCCCCGGGACCACTCACGCATTTCATCAGGGAGGGGCTATGGTATGATTAAATGCCTGACTTCCATGACGCCTTTTCCATAATCCCCCATCCACGTAAGGTGATTAGGGGTTCAGGAGCGCTCTGCTATGACTGCACCTGTGAAAGATACAAGCAAACAAAAGATTAAACATATTTCAGACTAACTTAATCGCATTGCTAAACGGTCATTATTTCTTTACAGATGTTTTTTACTGTATTCCAAACTACTTTATCATTAATCATATAGGATATCAGATTTTCTGTCTTATATGTAATAAAGAAACCAACAACTACATAGCTGCACGCATCCATGAGACCATTAATTATAGTGGCCTACGATGTGATGTAATTTGTACTCCAAGAAATAGGAGCTTCTTTAAGCGGTAGCCTAACACCCGAGGAGGCACTCAGGTTCATAAAATTTTGGTTCAAACTGACTGGAATGAAATATACGCCATATATCCCTAGAAAAGGGTAAAAAAAAAAAAATCTTTGTTGAGTTTTACCCAGACATTACTTATCACCCTTGGTATATGAAGGTGGACATGGAAACATAAGACGGACTGAACATACATAATGTATTCTTAGAGCGCAGTACTATGAGCGGCACATATCAAACACACTCGGATTTCCTACGTAAATTTTACGTCAACACGAAAATTCTGCGGTGTTTAGTTTTCACTTACATGGCGCTCGCATATGTTTGATCGTGACAGCTGACGGATTCGGCCGTAGATACGATTGGTGGGTAACTGAGCTATTACACAAAGTTGACAAACATAACACAAACCTCTGTAGTAATACATTACATTTAATTAGATACCTACACACATATGATCTGGGTATGTAAAAAATACAAATCTGTAAGAGAAGAGTACAATATTTTTAATAATTTTAAAACGTCATACAAATGATTAAAGTTTTTAATAATAAAATCTTCAAGGTCCTGAGCAGCTTTATCAATGAGGCCAGAATAAGTATTTGAATTAAGCTTTGAATAACACACCTACCTAAAAGCGAACACTTCGGCACTATAAGGTGGCGAAATCAGCACGTATCAGTGCTTTAGGTTATTACGCACGCAAATCACGCGCATACACAAGGAGAAAACAAAAGTCTCCTGACACATCTAAGAGTTGCTCAACGATCAGCAAACCACCAATACCAGCAAATCCAGAAGCGGTACATCAAGAGACATATGCGACCGGAATAACCAATACTGGGAAATTTTTGGGAACGTATCTATCAACATACTCTGAAAATCAGCAGCAATCTGACACAGCAATCGTTATACACATCTGCCAAATACGCGATATACACGACAATAGAACACATCTGTCAGTCTACTCGTATAAAAGTGCAAACGCACTTTTCAGTAACTATTATTGAGTCGGGAGAAACTTAATTCATATCAGCGTTATTACCCTGCCACTTATTGCCCTATTCAAATGTAAGCTGAGCGATCCATCAACGCCACCATATATTAAGTTCGAAACCCAAAATAAAATTATAATTTAGAAGATTGTGCCACTTTCGTTCCGTTACCTTTTTTGGTATCGGTTCGACAGCTGTGTGATGTCATAGCATATATAAAAATCTAGTTTTTAGTTTTTCCAAAAAATCTACGTAAAATGCGCTTGTACGATTTTGAGTGACATTCACTGTATGTAAAGCTACCACTTTTCTTTTACATGGAAAGTTACCTCCTTTGAAAGGTAATATTTCTTAATTAGAAGATTACGTAGGCTTATATGTCTGTGTTAAATCTCTAATACAGCTTAAAGGGTTAATGCATTAGCTTTACATATGTAAAATACATACCGTGTACCCTACAAGATGGAGGTAACCAAAGCGAATTAAATTCACTAGTACCAACACAACTTTTTCAGCTGTTACCAAAACATTCGCATTTTGATTTTTGCTGTTTTCCTAAAGTTAGAAGAAACGGCAATATTCCGAATTTTAGAGCCCAGAAATCGCGTGGGCTAGAGTGTGCAAGCAATAGACTACGCTGTTCTGCCATGTTAACGAATCGTAAAATACGATCACTTTGTTGTGAAACTTCGTTCAGTTTTTCTTCAGTCTTTTATTTCAGCAGAAGCAGATAGATAGATAGATAGATATGAATGTGAGGTTAGCACTGCGACCGATGGGTCTATTGTGCCCTCATGTACTTTACAGCACCTCAACCAACCCCAGCATCTCTAGGAATCTAAAGATCGATCCTGGGGTTAGGGACTGTATGTGCTCATCCTTGGGCCATATTGTTCCTAAGCACCTCTCCCTTCTTCGCGCTACAGCCTCGCACTCCAGAAGTAGGTGCGTTGGGGTTTCCCTGGCAAGGTCACAGTAGCGACACTGGTCGTTCGACCAGATCCCCATCTGGTACATGTGCCCTTTCAGTCTACAGTGCCCTGTCAGAATGCCTGTCAGGATACGGAGTTTGGCCTTAGGGAGGTTTATCAGTAATTTGTACCTTTTGTTATTATACCCCCCTAGTAGTCTCTTTGCCTGGACCAGTCCAGGTATGCCTTTCCAGTGTAGCTCCCTTAATTTCCTACACTCTTCCCTCAGCACCTCCCTCACCGTGTGTGAGCCCACCGCGAGGAACGGCTCCGGACCTATGGGGGTTGAGGCAGCCGCCTTCCTTGCTAGGTTGTCTGCTTCCTCATTGCCCTCTATACCTGCATGTCCTGGCACCCATAAGAGTGTGACAACGTTCTTTTCAGACAGTGTGTTAAGCTTCTCAATGCATTCCAAGACCAGAGAGGACTTAACCTCAAAGGATAAGAGGGCTTTGAGAGCTGCCTGGCTGTCGCTAAGGATAAGGATGTTTTCTCCTTTATATCCCCTGTTGATGTTAACATCAGTACACCTGCTGATGGCATACACCTCCGCTTGGAAGATACTGGGGAAGGCCCCCAGTGGTTCCGAGATCCTAGCTCTCGGACCGTAGACACCCGCCCCAATGCCTTCCGGGGTTTTTGAGCCATCCGTGTACCACTGTAAAGTGCTCGTTAAAATCCTGTTTTCCAGTATGGAAATGTTCCACGTGTTTTTGTCATGAAGTATAACTACAAAGTTTCTTACGAAGGTAGTTATCTTGTGCCTGTCATCTCTTGGTAGGAGTGTTAGTGGGAGCTTTGACCCTATTTTGTCCTTGGACCTGGATGTCAAAACTCTTCCTTTGCCAAAGCCTTCTCTCGCAAAGCTTAGCAGGGTACGCTTTGCGGCCTGTTCTATGTGGATATGGAGCGGTTCCAGCTCGATCATAACCTCCAGCGCGGCCGTTGGGCATGTTCTCATCGCCCCCGTTATGCACACGCATGCAAGGCGCTGAATCTTGGCGAGGGTATTCCTCCCCGTTGTGAGTGCCGCTATCGAGGCCCACGCCACCGCTCCATATGACACCATTGGTCTAACAATCATGGTGTACATCCACCTCAGGATCTTCGGGGAGCTTCCCCAGGATTTTCCTGCCAGACGTCTGCACACCATTATTGCCCTTGTTGCTTTGGAGGTGGTCGACTCTAGGTGTTTGTTCTACCTCAGTTTGGAATCCAGGATGAGACCTAGATATTTAACTTCACTGGAGAGTTCAATTCTGACCCCTCCCACCTTAATGTCTTTCATGTTCTGCGTCTTCTTTTTCCTGGTCAAGAGGATGATGTTCGTTTTAGAGGGGTTGATGTTAAGTCCCACCTCCGTACACCATCTTTTCGCCAGATTAAGACCCCTTTGGACCACGTCGCACAAAGTGCTGGTGAACTTTCCTCTTGCAATAACGACGATGTCATCCGCATACCCTTGGCAGCGGATTCCATTGTCAGTCAGAGTCTGTAGGAGTTCGTCCACTACTAGGCTCCACAGGAGGGGAGACAGGACCCCTCCTTGTGGGCATCCTCTTGTTGTTCTTAGTTGCTCTGTATTGTTCCCAGTTACAGTTTCAGCAATCCTAGTGTTTAGTAGCGCCGCTATCCACCTGCGTATGGTAAGCTGGATTCCTCTTTTCTCCAGTGCTATGTCCACGCTTCCGTGAGAGGTGTTGTCGAACGCCCCCTCGATGTCTAGGAAAGCGCAGAGCACAGATTCTCCACACTCGAAGGCCTCCCGGATCTCCCCTGTCAGAGCGTACAGCGCAGTATCCGTGGATCTGCCTACCCTATACGCGTGCTGGTCAGGGTGCAGGGGGGCAAGCTTCAGGGTGTTGTGCCTAATATCATGGTCGATTATTTTCTCCATTGCTTTTAACACAAAGGAGGTGAGGCTAATCGGCCTGAATGATTTTGCTAGGGAGTAATCTTTCTTCCCTACCTTTGGGATAAAGATGACTCGGGCTCTGCGCCACACCTCTGGGATGTGAGCTAGTGCTAGACTGTCCCTCATTATTTTGATCAGGTGGGGGATGAGTAGTTCACCACCCTGCTGCAGCATCACCGGTCTGATGCCGTCCACCCCAGGGGCTTTGTAGGGTTCAAAGGAGCCGATGGCCCATACGACAGACCTCCAGGTGATCAATCTTCTTGATTCTGTCCAGTCTGTCGA
Organism: Philophylla caesio; assembly: GCA_963971545.1. NCBI lineage: Eukaryota > Metazoa > Arthropoda > Insecta > Diptera > Tephritidae > Philophylla > Philophylla caesio. The sequence continues at coordinate 89,429,009 of OZ020607.1, forward strand.
AGGCCTAGGGCTCCTAAGCACCACAGCCCGAGGGGCCGCCCCATCATTCGGAAAATGCGCCCTAAGCAGGGCTAGCGATCTTTCTCTTTCTGATCCCGTGTACGTGCCATCAGGTAGTCTTATTGCTGACCTGATATCTGGGCTTCCTTTCGCTAGGGCTTTGTGAAGCCTAGCGGCCACCGGAGTTGCCTGAATGCCTTCACAGAATAACCTGAAACTGTTACGTTTAGCTTTCCTGATTTCTTTGCTATACTTCGTTAGTTTGGCTGAGTACTCGTCCCAGTGCCCATCACGTTTTGCTCTGTTGAAGAGCCGTCTAACTTGTTTCCTGAGCACCCCAAGCTCCCGAGACCACCATGGGGCCTTTGACCTCCCCATTGGTTTTGTCTCGGGACAGCTATGGTTAAATGCGTCAACCATGACCTCATTTAGTTCGTTTACCCTGGCCTCTAACTCCATACAGCGACCTTTATTGTACTTGGAATCTGCTCTATGCAGATTCAGTCTTAAAACATCTCTATACCTTTCCCAGTTTGTCTTTTTTGGGTTCCTGCCTGGGAAACCTGTTGGGACTTCCACCCCCAGCTCGAATCTGATAATCCTATGGTCCGACAGTGACGGCTCCGGTGAGACCCGCCACTGAGAGACCGCAGGAAAAGGCAATCCCCAGCTGAGTGTGATGTCGAGTACCTCCTCTCTGGCCCTTGTGACAAAAGTAGGCTTGCTACCAACATTATGTATGCTTATGTCTTCGCTAATGATGAATTCTAATAATGACTCACCCCTGCTGTTTGTGTCCTTGCTGCCCCACTCCTCGTTGTGTGCGTTTGCGTCGCAACCAATGATGAGGGGTAGCTTCTTACCTCTGCAGTAGTGCACCAGTGCTTGTGTCTCGCGGGTTGGGACATTGGAGTTGTCTCCAGGAAAATAGGCCGAGGCCACTACCACCTCTATGCGCCTGCCGTTCACCGCTAGCGTAGCTTGCACTGCAACTAAGTCCTGCGTAAGGAATTCTGTAATGCAGAAGTAGTTAATTTCCTTCTTCAGCACAATACACGCTCTGGGCCTCTCACAGGAGAGGTCCCAAATTACCTGGTTTTTATTATGGTTGAGGCCCCTTACCTGGCCTCTGTAGGTCCACGGTTCCTGTATCAGTAGCACGCCCAGGTCCTCCGTGGCAAACCTGCCAGCGATGACCGCCGAGGCAGCTATCGCGTGGTGCAAGTTGACCTGGGCTACTGATATGTTCGACTTGCCTAGAGCTGCGGTTCGTCGAAGTCGGCAAAGTCGGAGAGCCCTGGATCACCCTCCTCTTGCACGTCGAGCTCTAGTCTCCTGAGGTCTATACCTTCCAGAAGCTCCTGCGTTGATGGCAGCCGCTCACTCGAGCTTAGCTCCGCCACTTCAAACACCGGAGCTGTTGTCTGTTGCGGGGGGGCCGGCTGCAGGCTCGTCCGCTCAGCCGCGGAAGCCGTCGGCGCCCGAGACCCATCCGGGTCCGTCGCCACAGCACCGCACCGTGAGTCTTGAGCCGCCGAAGCCTTGCTGCCCGCCGCTTTGTACCTCCACGGCCTTACGGAGATAACGCTGTACCGGAAGTTCGCTATGAAGCCAACCCTCCGTAGACTTTCGAAGGACGCCTCGTCAATACAAAGATTGACTCTGATCCCGTTATCTAGTGCGCTTTTGGACAGTACCCTCCACGCGGTGGTGTGTAGCCCACCATTTTGCGCTTTGAGCAGATCCATGGCATGGCTTAGGGACTCCGTGTCTGTCCTTGGGAGGAAAATGGAGACGTTGTGGAGCGGAGGTATGTCGTCTCCCATTCTGGTGCTTAGCACAGGTCCTTCCCAGCGCTCAAGCGTTGGTATGGTGCTTGCCAGCCATTTTGCTGTGCCCTCGTCCCTGCAATCTACCAGGAGCATTCCTGTACGGAAGTGTACCCCGCAGAACGCCAGAGGCTGCGACCATCCCCGAGCGACCGCGAACATTATGGTGTCCTGGAGGCTGGTGAGCTGTTCCGAGCTTAGGGCAGCCGCCGGATAGTCGCTCGGCAGTACAGCAACACGGAAAGCTTTAATGGCATCCGCGTAGCTGGACTGCAGTGCGGTCCGCGTCTGACCCCGGCCCGAAGTCCCCCCCCGCCCCCCTGGCCCCTCCGTCGGTGCTTGGGGATCCTCGCGCTGGCGCTTGCTAGTGGGTGGTTCCGGGGGAGTAATGTCTGCGTTACTGCGTTTACTCGCAGTCGCAGTACCTGTCGTGCCACTCGCGCTGGTGGGTTCCCCGCTTCTCCGCCTTTCGACGGGCGCGGGTTTTTGCTGTTGTTCTTGCCCGCTTCTCTGTACACTGACAGGCGCGGGTTTTTCGCTTGGAGCCCTTCTGCCCCGTTCTTCAGCTTCGACTTCCATCCTCACCCCGGCCATTACTCGGGCCTCGTTCGGGGACTTACCCTGTTCGAGGTAGCGCAGGTACCACTTCGCACCTGATCCGCTAAGCCCTGAGCGGCGGTGGTCGTCTAGCGCTCCCGGCTGACCTGGCTTTGGAAGCGGGGGAGCTCTAGCTCTCCTGTGCTTCCTCTTCGGGTGCTGCCAGCCTGAGCCACGCGAGGCCGAGGGCGTGCGGCTGCGGCTGCTTCTTCTGCTCGACCGTTCTTTGGATGCAGATCGTCTGTGGCTCCTGGACCTTCGTCTGCTAGCAGAGCGACGTTGGCTCCTGGACCTGTTACGACCTGGGGTCTGATGTCTGTTGCTGTGTCTCCTGCTGTCTTCTTCGCTACCTCTGTTACTGTACCTGCAAGTAGACATGCCGGGTCGGTGCAGCGACCGATCTGCCTCGGCCGGTTTGTTAGTATAAACAGACGTGTCATACCTACTTAAGTTACCTTCCTCCGTACAGGCCTTCTGTCGACGGATTCCGCTACTGGTGCTCGGTTCGTCATCTCTCGCGTGTTCTTCGAAGAGGGCCGCTTCTTCTTCAGTCAGCTTTTCCAGGAAGCTGCCTGCGCGTTTGGGGGTTTTCACACAGCTACTCACCCCCAATACCGCCGCATACGAGGACCTGGGCTTCGTTGCTGTTGCGTTTGTCCTAACCACATTGACTGCAGTTGGTGCCGTTACTGTAGCAGCTGACTTTGCTGCTTTCATTGTTGTTGTTGTTGTTGTTGTTGTTGTTGTTGTTTTGTTGTTTTTTGTCATCATCTTGGTCTTACGACCGCCTGCCCGGCTTATGCAAGGCATAGCAGTCTAATAATTTAGTTGGGGAATTATACCGTCCGCCGCGCCAGCGCCCCTTGTCGCGGTAAGGCCTTCGCTACTCCTCAAGGCGGCCCGGTATCGAGGAGGCGCCGTACTAATACAGCCGGTTGTCCTCCTGGCTGCAAACCATCCAATGGGCACGGTGTCGCGTAACACCCTGGATTAGGAGGTGGCGGTTCTTGGTCAGCGCCCCCACTTGGAGCCGGCATAAAGATAGAGAAACAATCTTATCATCGTCACACCGCTACATGCTCGTCTCCTGGTGGGGTACGCCTAAGCCCCTGCACCAGCGCCAAGGTGACCGCCCTCGCAGGGGAGCATCAGCAGAAGCAACGCGGAAAGGATTTCAAAGGTATGTATAGAAATTTCGACACGTACATATATTTTAACTAATTTTATTGAAACTTACAGGTATTGCGCAGCCAAGCCGGCATAAAATTCTCCGGAGAAGATGGCTGCACAGGCACCATAAGAAAAAGTAAGCAAAGTGAATTACTTTTAAGAGCTAGTGTGTAGTGTGCTGAAGTGTAGTGAAAATATTTGTTGAAAAAAAGGAAAAAAGGAATGCTTCAGTGTCCATATCCATTCAAGTTCGAAATCATAGATGCAAATGTCCAACATGCGCCATCTAATTGAAATTTAACAATTTATGTGGGTGTGCATGTTCAAAAAGATAGTATAATTGGAGTTCTTTTATTTCTTCATCCATATGTGTATATCATAAAAAAAAAAAAATTATTGAAAACTAGTATTAATAACAAATAACAATCAATTTTCCAGATCAAATGTAAACACCAGCATGGAGCGGAGCACGAAGGAAATGTCGACATGTGAGCGGTTCCATCATTGTAAAATAAATTTTACTCAGAACTAATTGCCTTTTCTTTCGACTTAGACTAAAATGCAAATCCAGCTTTCACCATCCTGACATAATATCTTCACCAGCCGTTCCTGCATGTTAGAGACAATAACAAAAAATATTTATTAGCTTAATTAATTCAAATGTTTTGTAAAAAAAATCGGTAGCTTAGTCTTGTTTTTTTTTCCAAACAGAAAATTTGTAGTTGTAAATATTAATTAGAGAGTATTTTAATATACTAATGTTCTATCCGTTGTATTGTTATTTAAATTTAGAGCCAATATGTGCAACAATTTTGAGAGCCTGTGAAAACTACATATACGCATGCGCACGGTACGTGTACGAAATTTTTTTGGCCAAGTTTTATTTTTTCAAAAATGTTTGATAATTGCAAATAGAAATTGTTATTATTAAAAAGAATGTTAAATTACCTTCTAGTCCATTATATTTTAATTTAAATAAATTAATATTTTTTTTATTTAAATCTGCAAGTTTTGCGAATTGTATTAGTGCATGTAATTTTTTTGGCCAAGTTTTATTTTTTCAAAAATGTTTGATAATTGCAAATAGAAATTGTTATTATTAAAAAGAATGTTAAATTACCTTCTAGTCCATTATATTTTAATTTAAATAAATTAATATTTTTTATTTAAATCTGCAAGTTTTGCGAATTGTATTAGTGCATGTACTGGATACGTATGTATGTATACAACAGTTCCCAAAGTCGCAAGTAAGGTATACATTTTTAAAATATGTGTTATAATTTTTAACTGAAACGGATGTTATTATTATTCAACTTTAGATAATTGCGGTGAAGTACTGATTTTTCAAAATTGTGTATTAATTTTAAATAAAAATGCATATCATTAGTAAGAATAGTCAAATATATTTCTGGTTATGCTATTTTCTTTTAAAAATATTAATATTTTGTATGAAAATTTTCAACTTGTGAAAATTGCATTTTTGGAGATTTTGCAGTTTTTTCGCTTACTTTGAGGTATGCAACAGTATAAATGTAATCGCAATAAAAATAAGAATATGAAATCAACAAGACAACAATTATAAAATACGAGAAATTCAAATTTTGCAAAAATGTTTAATAACAGCTTCTAAACATGCATAAAGCAAATAATTGTAAAAATTAATGTGATAAACATAAGGTTTTACGGACAATATAACTCAATATTTGCATGTAAATCACTAAAATACGAGTATTTAATTTGTTTCTCAAGTTAAAGATTTCAACACGTATTTCGCCAAATAATAACATTGACTAGCTTTTTTAGCCAAATAAAAATGTTATGATTCTGAGAGCCTTTTTGCGTGCCAGCCCATGATTGGGATTTGATTCCAGCCCAAAACCTATAAGGCAAAAGAGGATAGTTGCATATCATATTATCCATGGCGAGAATAAAGAATGACAGAAAATAAGAACTAGCACGAAAATGCTTACTTTAGGCGTGTTGTCACTTTAATTGTCCTACATGCACCTCTCCACGATAACAGTGATGCCGTAGTTGTAAAGAGCGACACAATTATAAAATGAGTCGTAACTCAATTGCAAGATTGATATAGAAGAGATTGCGCCGACAGCAAACAAAAATAACACAGTGTTACAAAATGGAAAAAATTGAATGAACTTTTAAAGTGACATATTGGAAATTGTTCACCTGGTCGAATATAACTCAAAACGGTTTTTGGAAAATTTGTAACACCCTCAAAATCTTGCTTTACCGTTAAAAAACCGTTCTTCGGAAGTGTACGCGCTAATCTTTTCATTACTTGGCCACTTCTTTACCGATTTTCAATATGAAATATGTTTTGGAAAGGTAAGGATTATACCTTTAAATTGAGATATAAAGATCTATTTTGAGCTAGCGTGTTGTAAGTTTTCATCGGGTAAACTTGGAAAATTTGTTTTTTCTTCAAATTTTTCTACTTTGACCGCATTTTATTGCAGTATTTTACTAAAAATATATCAAGTATGAGAAATTAGTTTGAAAGTACATTCATGTCCAAAAATTTTGAGTGCTCATGCAATGAAATCGGACAAAAATTGACGAAGCTATTACATTTTTTCTGCTATTAAATAAATTTACCTTGCGAAAAGTTTTTTTTTTTTTAATTTTTCTACTTTGACCGCATTTCATTGCGTTATTTTACTAGAAACATAGCAAGTATGAGGAATTATTTTAAACACATTCATTTCCAAAAATTTTAAGTGGTCATCTAATAAATTTACGCCGTCAATTCAACCTTGCGACCGCTTCGCAATTATATTGTGTAATAAGTGTGGTAAAATGTGTGATAGGCGCAACAAATTTCGTTACGCCTGCGGTCTATTTGTTGATAAGAAATATCGGTTCGATTTAAGAACAAATAAAGCTGTGGTTGAAGCGTTCAACCTCTTTTTCAGTTGCTCATACGTGGAAAGTGCTTGGTATGAACCCGAATATATTTGTTCGATGTGCTGTACAACATTAAAACAATGGAAAACCGGTAAATGCGATGACCAGCGTCTGCCGTTTGTGACTCCTATGGCTTGGCATTATCAAATATATCACAAGCCGGAGGATTGCTACTTTTGCCAAACAAAAATCACTGGTCACCACTATAAAAGTCGCCACCTCATAGAATATGCCAATGTGTTGACTGTATCGAAACCGATTCCAAGAGGAAAACAAGATCAGCGAACTAAAGACAAAAATCCAGCTACATTTCCTGATCCAAGCCACAAATCTTCTAATGAGGTAAATGACGAACCGTACCTTCCAACCAAAGCAATAGAAACGGAACGTCATTTCGTGTCAAATCACGATTATTGTGATCTTGTGCGGGATATGGTTCTGTCTATAAGACAGACAGAGATTCTGGCCTCCAGATTAAAGCAGTGGAATATAGTAGACAGTAACTTTAAAGTAACGTCTGCACGAGACAGAGACCTATCTTCGTTCGAACACATTTTCAAAGCTGATGACACCAATAACAAACTAGTTTATTGCGTTGATGTGGATGAATTGTTTGCTGCACTCGATCACGTGCACTGTCCACAAGATTGGCGATTATTTCTAGACGGTTCTTGCAAAAGTAAGTATTTAATGTGTTATGAGTGTGAGAGAACTAAATTTGAATACAATTTATCAATTCATTTTCAATTGACTAACATCGTAGGTCTGAAAGCAGTATTGCTGCACAACAGAAATGAATTGCCATCAGTTCCAGTGGCATACGCTACTGATATGAAAGAGACTTATCAAACGATGGAAAAAATTCAACGATTGCTTAAATACAATAAATTTCGCTGGCAGATTGTCTCGGACCTTAAAGTCCTGACAATTCTACTTGGAATGCAATTCCAGATTCGTAAGATTATGACTGATGATGACTTCATAAAAAAATTGAACCCAGTAGAGAAAAGAGCATGGCTGAGTTTCATTTCTTTGTGCCGAAACTTTCTTGGAAACACGAGAAGTTCAAATTACGTTGAGGTGGTCCATGAATTTTTGGAAGCTTATGGAGAAATGGGATGCAACATGTCTATAAAAATTCACTTTTTGCATTCTCATTTGGAATTTTTCCCGGATAATCTTGGTCAATTCAGCGACGAACAAGGTGAAAGATTTCACCAAGAAATCTCCAATATTGAAAAACGGTTTACAGGAAAGAACCAAGTTAGGATGATAGCTAGTTACTGCTGGTCACTGAAACGTGAAACAGATGACTCGTCTTATAAAGGCAGAAGATCAAGCAAACATTTTTAGCTATAAAGATATTTAGCATTTTAGTGATTAATTTTTTTTATTTTCAGTCACAATAAAAATTTGAAGTTGAAAGATAATCAAAATGTATGAATTTTTAAATATGGTCATCATCTAAAATAATTTAAATAGTAATAACTCTGTCAATTTCCAACCGATTTTCGATTGAAATAGCTTAATCGACGCAGTACTAAATTCACTTTAATAATATTGTCTTTGATAGGTACCTTTCTGAATTAAGACTATCGTAAAATCGTAGTCAAAGTTTAAAAATTAATTTTTTTTTATTAAGTTACGATTTTTTTCTCTGTAGCTTCGTCAGTTCTCGTTTGATTTTGATGAGTTATACGCCATTAAAAAAGTTATTTCTCACCTTTCAAAATATATAAACCTTTTGAATCGGATGAAAATTCGCAAAGATATTGATGATTGACTAGCGAATGACCTCAAAAACAATTTTTTGGCCCTAAAATGAGATTTTGGGGGTGTTTCGCAAATTTCAAGTATACAGTTTTTCTTAGTTTTATAAGGCCTAACGCCTAGGCTAGGTCTCTTTCAAAGTTCATTTTCAGTGTTACACAGTGTAATTTACGATCTGCACATGTACACCTGCAATAACGTATTCTCATTTTAATTGGAGAATAGCTTTATAAGTTCGAATAATATAATAAAACCGCGTTGCACTTCACAAAAAACTTTATTTATACCTTTAAAATTATAAAACATCAAATATTCACTTCACTCGTGCTGAATGCCAATATCGTAAAGAAAAAAAAGTAACGGACCTGCGCAAGGCGCAATCTCTTATTTATCAATCTTGACTCAATTGTGCTACCTCACTGAGCTGACTCACTTAATTAAGCAAGAGTCATTGAGTCAACTCGCGAAAATTAGCTGGCTTACCCACCCCTACTTAGTAGTACCACTCATGAGGGGGTATTAAACAAATTGAGTCGACATTTCTAATCAAATTAAAAAAGCTACTTTTGTATTTAAAAAAAACGTACTTAATATTCAGCTACGTGTTATACATAGACTAGCGAAAAATTTTACTACGCGGCAGCACCAGTTTACCTTTGATAGCCAGCGGAAATCACAGCCAATGTCAACTATTCAAGCTCTTTATTTCGACACTTATTATAACGAAGCATTTGTTCTATTGAAACTTAACTTAAAGTAAAAGAGTTTTCATATGTTGCAAGTCGGATCGCCGTCCATAACACGTCTAGAGCTTGTCTTTTTCGGTACATTGCAACAAATTGGTCGTGCACTTGCGAGGACTAGCAGCCATTTTTTGCTACCCACAGCGCATCTACATATTGCCAACGAGTTGCTGCAAATATTGGAGGAAATTTTCAAGAGTTCGGAAATTCATCGCAATCATCTGGGAAATTCTACGTGCAGTTGTATGCTTACTGTTGGGTTTGTCATCGAGAGTATTCCCGCCACTTTGCCGCCAAAGTACAAAGGTCGAATCGTCGATTATATTGTACAATGGCCTACATTCTGCCAACTTGTTAGGTTTGTCATCGAGAGTATTCCCGCCATCGTGCCGCCAAAGTACAAAAGTCGAACCGCCGACTATATTGTACAAACGTCTACATTTTTTGCCAACGGAATTAATTCGCCATCAAGAATATTTGACAATATTCCTGTCACTTGCCGCCATCATAAAAAGGTAGAATCGTCTACAATTTTACATACGCCGATATTTCACCAACATATGTAAACCTTCGAGAATTTTCGTACGCATTTATACAAATTTATCGAAATTTCGCCAACTTGTCAAAGTCCACCGATTTGATGCCGATTTAAATTGTAAATTTGCCGAAACTTCGTCAACGTATGTAAGTCTTTAAGCACATCACAACGTCGAACAAATTCCGAAAGCGATTCGGAGTTGAATAAAACTGTCGTTGGAGTACTGGGTCCTCCTGCGCCACCTCGGCCACAAGAGGCAAATAGCCACATAGCCACTCTTGTAGCTTCAATCACAACGAAACAAATACTCAGCGGTCCGACATTCAGCAACTGCGTGAACGTGTAGAAACGGATTTTGTTGGGAATAGCCAACGTCCACAGTTTCTTTGCCAATCAACCAACAATCAAGAAGCTGTCGTATTCAGCCAGCCTCAGCAGCAACCTATACGAACGATCACGCTGACAACATTGATGCCACCTAACCAATCACACGTTTTATGGAAAACGCTGCCTCAAGATTATATCCTTTGCCAATGTTTGAAGGAAACCCAGAGGATTATCGACTATTTATCGCATGCTACCGGGACACAACGGCAGAGTTTGGCCACAGCAATAGGCAGAACCTTGAAGGGTGATGCGAGACTTGTCTCTTTGCTACTTATTTATCCAGACGACGTCCCTAGTATTTTGAAGGAACTTGAGTTTAACTTTGGGAGGCCAGACCTGTTGGTGCGTGCACAGCTGCAAAAATTGCAACAGTTCCAAAAAATTCACGAGAACCGTTTAGACCAAGTTTTGGATTTGTCGGTGCGAGTGCGCAACGTGGTATCGTTACTCAAGTCAGCGAAGTGTTAACACCACTTGATAAATCCGAGCTTGTTGGATTAGCTGATCATCAAGCTGCCTCCATCCAAACAGTATGAGTGGGGTAAGCTCTTCACTGAAATTGGATCAAATCCAACTGTGGAAAACTTTTCGGAATGGCTGAGTGAGTTAGCTATGGTCGTATCGCTTATGCCAAAAGGAGCAGACAGAGTCGTCCCGCCTTTGCACCCACGACAAACAAATCAGCCTGTCACAGGTAGCCGACAACCATCGATAGCAGGAGGTGGCACTCGTAGGCTGTTTCACAGCAGCGAAATTCAAGATGATCGTCGCCGACCAAAATGGTGTCCACAATGCAGCCAAGCACGCACATTGACGGACTGCCGACAATTCGTTTCCCGTAATGTCAACGATAGATGGAGCGTAGTTAACCGTCGTCAACTGTGTTTCGGATGTCTTGAAGGTGGGCACAATCTACGAACGTGTCAACGCAGAACCGAGTGTGGTGTAAACGGTTGTCAAGGGAAATACCACAGATTACTACACACTACGAATGATTGCTACAACCCACCAAGTAGAGCATGTCTACAACTGCCATCAGGAACGCCAGTCCACATTATTTAAGTTCGTGCCTGTAACCTTATGTGGACCACGAGGCAAACTGGAGACGTTTGCAATGTTTGACGAAGGTTCGTCTATTTCGCTACAAGCCTGGGCCTGCAAGGCCAATCGTCTTTACTCTCGCTAAATTGGGACGGCAAAAACAAGGCGACAGAAAAATCACGTAAGGTTTCATTTGAAATAAGAGGACCAGAGTCAAGCTTCGCGAATAAAAATGTGCGAACCATTCGAAATTTAAATTTGCCAACTCAATCCTTCAAAAAATAAAAATTTAGCCACATGAGTACACTATCGTTGCCAAACTACAAATGTATAAAGCCAGACCTACTTTCCGGACTGGATAATTCCTTCCTTAACATCACGAGAGAGGTAATCAAGAATAGACACAACCAACGAATATTCGGTGCAACGCCGAGTGGATCAAACGAACAAGCCCGAGTTATGATTCTTAAGGAAGCGAATTCGTTAAAGCAATTACACACGGCTTACTATTGAGGAAAGACGACATCAAGTTTCCAGATAGTTACAGCATGGCGCACAAACGATTATTAAACATTGAAGCAAGGATGAGATGAGACCGACAGTTCGCCGCCAACTACATTCGAGAAATCGATAAATACATAAACAAGAGTTATGCAAGACAGGTGTTGGCGGAGGAAGTTGAAACAGTAAAGCCAACAACATGGTATCTGCCTCATTTCGGTGTACTGAATGCACACAAACCGGAAAAGCTGCGCGTCGTGTTTGATGCAGCCGCAGCCACGCTCAGCACATCACTCAACAGCGCGTTACTCAAGGAGCCGTCGCCGTTGCCGGAGACATCGAGGGAATGTTCTCCCAAGTACGAATCCGAGCTGAAGACCAAGATTCGCAAAGCTTTTTGTGGCGTGATGGCGATCCCAGTAAGCCAATTCGGGTATATGCTATGACGTCAATGATATTCCGTGCCACCTGCTCTCCGTGTTGTGCGGAGTACGTAAAGAACATTAACGCCGCCAACCTCAGTTCCCAAATGCCAAAGGGAGTTGATGCCATCGTCAACAAAACGTACGTGGACGACGTTGTCATCAGTTTTAAAGACGCCAAAGAAGCTCAACAGATAGTTGAAGAGGCCGTAAAAATCAACGCCGTTGCTGGATTTAAACTACGGATGTTTATGCCAAACTGTAAGACACTGGAGGCACGCTTGAATAATAAGGAAGATCACTTAATAACCGTCGTTAATTTGCAACGAGAAGTCGGCGTCGACAAAATACTAGGAATGTTTTGGAACACCATCACAAATAATTCGAATTCCACTTTAAGTTTTCTAAGATAGTTCGCGATATATTACGATGCCAACGTTTGCCCACAAAGAGGAAACTTCTGGGAATCGTAATGTCAATATACGATCCTTTCGGTGTGCTTACGAACGTGACTATTTCGTCTAAACTACTGCCTCAGTCGTTATGGAGAGACTGGGGGTTGAAGTTCAAGTCGGTCAAGTCATTTTAAATTTCTCGGCATGTGCATCACTCAAGACAAGGACAGCTTAGTGCCTAGAAGGCAAGGGCAGCCGTCATGGGATGTCTTATCAACAATCTCATCGAAGAAAGCTCCGATATCCAGATACACAGGACCCTGCTTTGGAGCGATTCACAAAGGGTGATTTTGTGGATACGCTCGCATACACGGACGTACGTCGCTCATAGAATCGCGGAGATTCTTAACAGTGGCGTTTGTTTCCTTTCGCCATGAACGTAGCAGAATACGCAACACGAGAAATACCAAGTAAAGAATTTTCGACGCACATACGATGGTTTACGGGACCAGAGTTTTTATACCAACATGATGAGCGTTGGCCCCAGGAACATATGTACAGTCTGTCTAGTAGGAGCGTGATCGACAAAATTTGCACATAGAGTGCCGTTATCAAAATGATTTGAATGCACCTTGGAAGCGACATCATTTTTGTAGTACGCCTTGCAAAAACTGTCAGTTTCGTGAAACTATTACAAAGAGCACGTTGTTTTAAAAAATGAGTTCCGCGTACGAGAAGCGATTTGAAGCTGTATTTCTTTGTCCACACCCTAGAGGGCCGAAAATGTCACGTTTAGCTGCAGCAAAATATATGAAGAAGTCGAAGTCATTCGTAACGAAGTGGACGAATCGGTATTTAGAAGTAAAAAATGTCGACGATTTGCCTGGGCGGGGCCCTGAAAAAAAGACCTCACCAAAGAAGGACAAGAAGATCCTTGATTTGTTTGCGACGAAGCCGGGCTTATCGTTGCGTAAAGCTAAAGAAGTTGTAGAGAAAAGTGTTGTTAAAATATCGGTAGAGACGATTCGAAAACGCTTAGGCGCTAACGACGTCAAATACCGCAGCTGTCTTAAAAAACCGTTGCAAAATGGTGTTGAGGTCTTAGATTGGCCTTCACAGTCGCCTGATGCCAATCCGATAGAAAATGTGTGGGCAATAGTAAAGCAGAAACTCAGAGGAAAAACGATATGGACAGCAAAACAGTTGTCAAGTCAAATTCGGCTGATTTGGAAACGATTGCTTCGGCAACTTGCTCAGAACTTAGTGCAAAGTATGAGTCGGAGGTGTGAGGCCATAATAGCGAATGGCGGTGACTATACATGTTATTAAAAGTATTGCGTACAATAAATATTATAAACGTGTAAAATGTTGTTTATTTGAAACGAATCGGACAAATAGTTTCCAAGTTATGGCGATCACGCTTCTACTAGACCGACTGTACATTGAAGTAAGGCGAGGGCGTCAGCGAGGAAATCACGAAGCACCACATACTGACCTGCGATACTTTTCGTCGTTTGCGAGGTTGACCAGAGTCGTGGTTTGGATACTACGATTCATCAACAAAACTATAAATAAGTGTCAAGAGAGGGGGGAGCTCCAAACAGATGAAACAACCGCAGCGTATATGCCGTATCGCTCAGAACGAAGTATGCTCGCAAAAAATTGAACTCCTACGAAAGAAGAAAACATTGCCGAAGGGGTGTAGCCTTTACCCCTTACTCCTTATTTAGACGACAACCGATTGTTACGGGTGTATGGGAGAATAAACGCTACATATTGCCGACCACTTACCGCTCGCCGTCCGGTCATCCTGCCAGGAAGGCATTACATATCTAGGCTAGTTGTAGCCGACCATCATAAAAGGCGACATCATAAAAGGCGACATCATCCAAACGATAATTTAGTCATGAACGAATTGTTAAGAAAGACTGTCCAATATGTATCTACGAGAAGGGCAAACCAGTCGCGCCATTGATGGGACGATTGGCTATAGATCGGCTAACGCCTTATAATCGACCATTTTCCTACTGCGGGGTAGACTACTGTGTCCCCTTTTACGTCGCTATTGGTCGCAGAAGGGAGAAACGGTGGATTGCGCTGTTCACCTGCCTGACAACGAGAGCAGTCCATCTGGAGTTGGCGGAAAATCGATTAACCGATGCCTTCATCCTTGCTTTCGCAATTTCGTCAATCGTCGAGGTGTACCCATACGTATCCGTAGCGATAATGGTACCAATTTTATTGGTGCTCAAAAGGAGATCAACCAGAATGAACGACTCTTTGACTTCGACGCCATCGAACGCGAAATGTCCAAACACCAGATCGAATGGGTATTTAACTGCCCGGCAGACCCCAAAAGCGAAGGCTGTTGGGAACGGCTGATTCAATGCACAGAACGACTTCTGCATCAAGTTTAGAAGGCAGAGGCGCCAACGGTAGGCACCTTTCAGAGTGTTCTCATTGATATTGAGAATATCATCAACAGCCGACCACTAACTGATATTCCAGTGTCGCCAGGAGAAGAGGAGCCCCTTAAGCCCAACCATTTTTTGGTCGGTTGCCTAAACTGCCTCCGAAAGCAGTGGAAGAAAGCTCAAAATTTAAAAGACCGTGCTTGGAAGAGATGGACGTTGGAGTACTTACCACGTCTGCTTTGTCGTCCCAAGTGGAGAGAAGAGGTAGCAGCTCTCAACCCGGGATCGGTTGTAATTGTGTGTGATTATTCAGCACCGCGGATCCGTTGTGAAAAGGGAAAGGTCATAGAAGTTTTCAAGGGAAGTGACGGCAGAGTTCGAAGCGCCAAAGTCCCCACATCACGTGGAATCATACGACGCCCTATAAGAAGGCTTGCCACCTTGAGATGTTGCGAATCCTCACACGATTCGACAGGAGGTGAAATGTTGTAGACTATTCAAGTTTTTTATTTCGACACAGCCATTTTATACTTCGGAAAAGACACAAGCCCTAGTATCTTATAGTCATTTTTACCATTGTCATTGTTTAAGTCTAATTTATATTTGAACACTTTAAATATAACATTTGTTGCAAGTCGGATCGCCGTCCATAACGCTACGATCCATATCATTAAGGAAGCCCTGGAAGCTAGGAAAAGTAAAAAAAATGCAGCCAAGGAGGCAAAAAAAGAAAGTTTCATCAATAACTTAAATCATCTTAACTCCCATCCGAACTCAAGGGATGCGTGGAAATTTCTAAAGAATATAAAGAAATCAAAACCGGTTGAAAAGACTACCAAATGGGATTCCGCCAACAATGCTGAACACTTGAGATTCCGGAAGGATCAACTCTTCGCTGTGGAGTCAAGAGAGAAAAACCATCTGCTAAATGTTTAGGATGGGGTTGGTATGCCCTTGCTCTGCGAGTCAGAATTAAAGCTTATTCTAAAAAATAAAACGAAACGGTCGGCGGGTGGATGTGACTCAGTCACATATGAAATGCTACGCGCGCTGCCAGAAATTGAGGTCACCAACTTGCTGAATGCTTTAAATTATGCTTTTATTGAGTGTAGAATTACAGAATCGTGGCATGGAATCAAGGTGGTCCCTGTGCCAAAGATCAATAAAGATTTGTCTGACGATAGAAACTTCCGACGCACTCTTTAACATCTGTTTTAATCAAATCAATAAACCTTATCAATAAGGTCTTACGCCTATAGGAAAGGCATGTCGGCTTCTATTTACCTCAATAAAATCTTACAGAACATTGCATATAGGAAGAATAGAGGACAAAAAGTGGTATCTTTGTCTCTAGATATACTATATGCAGTATATTAACTGGATAACAAGTTTTCTAAGTAAAAAAACATTACATTTAGGTACCGAATCCATAGTAGTTGGGAACGGTCTGCCGCAGGGTAGTTGCCTGTCCCCTCTACATTTTAGTCTCTATACGAAAAAACTTCACAGCATAGAGGATCCAACAACTGAAGTACATCAGTATGCGGTCGACTTTTTGATTTTGACATATGATACTCATATAGATTATACTATACAAAGAATTGAACTAAAGCTTTAGGCCTTTTTGAATTTGTGTACCATCCTCAATTTATCTTTTAACACTCAAAAAACGAGACTAATGTACTTTTCCAAAAACCGTCAAAGGAAAAGTAAAATCAATTGCACAGCACCATTATTGAGGAAGCCAAGCAACTCATCTTTATAGGTAGGACAATACCCCCATCTCTCACTGTATCACCCACTTTAAAAACATAATTAACAGAACCGAAAGCAATGATAATTGTTTAAAAAAAATATATTACCAGCGCGGTATCCATCAAGAAGCCCGTATGAATCTTCGGTGAAGCCACCTCCCCGGGACCACTCACGCATTTCATCAGGGAGGGGCTATGGTATGATTAAATGCCTGACTTCCATGACGCCTTTTCCATAATCCCCCATCCACGTAAGGTGATTAGGGGTTCAGGAGCGCTCTGCTATGACTGCACCTGTGAAAGATACAAGCAAACAAAAGATTAAACATATTTCAGACTAACTTAATCGCATTGCTAAACGGTCATTATTTCTTTACAGATGTTTTTTACTGTATTCCAAACTACTTTATCATTAATCATATAGGATATCAGATTTTCTGTCTTATATGTAATAAAGAAACCAACAACTACATAGCTGCACGCATCCATGAGACCATTAATTATAGTGGCCTACGATGTGATGTAATTTGTACTCCAAGAAATAGGAGCTTCTTTAAGCGGTAGCCTAACACCCGAGGAGGCACTCAGGTTCATAAAATTTTGGTTCAAACTGACTGGAATGAAATATACGCCATATATCCCTAGAAAAGGGTAAAAAAAAAAAATCTTTGTTGAGTTTTACCCAGACATTACTTATCACCCTTGGTATATGAAGGTGGACATGGAAACATAAGACGGACTGAACATACATAATGTATTCTTAGAGCGCAGTACTATGAGCGGCACATATCAAACACACTCGGATTTCCTACGTAAATTTTACGTCAACACGAAAATTCTGCGGTGTTTAGTTTTCACTTACATGGCGCTCGCATATGTTTGATCGTGACAGCTGACGGATTCGGCCGTAGATACGGTCGGTGGGTAACTGAGCTATTACACAAAGTTGACAAACATAATACAAACCTCTGTAGTAATACATTACATTTAATTAGATACCTACACACATATGATCTGGGTATGTAAAAAATACAAATCTGTAAGAGAAGAGTACAATATTTTTAATAATTTAAAAACGTCATACAAATGATTAAAGTTTTTAATAATAAAATCTTCAAGGTCCTGAGCAGCTTTATCAATGAGGCCAGAATAAGTATTTGAATTAAGCTTTGAATAACACACCTACCTAAAAGCGAACACTTCGGCACTATAAGGTGGCGAAATCAGCACGTATCAGTGCTTTAGGTTATTACGCACGCAAATCACGCGCATACACAAGGAGAAAACAAAAGTCTCCTGACACATCTAAGAGTTGCTCAACGATCAGCAAACCACCAATACCAGCAAATCCAGAAGCGGTACATCAAGAGACATATGCGACCGGAATAACCAATACTGGGAAATTTTTGGGAACGTATCTATCAACATACTCTGAAAATCAGCAGCAATCTGACACAGCAATCGTTATACACATCTGCCAAATACGCGATATACACGACAATAGAACACATCTGTCAGTCTACTCGTATAAAAGTGCAAACGCACTTTTCAGTAACTATTATTGAGTCGGGAGAAACTTAATTCATATCAGCGTTATTACCCTGCCACTTATTGCCCTATTCAAATGTAAGCTGAGCGATCCATCAACGCCACCATATATTAAGTTCGAAACCCAAAATAAAATTATAATTTAGAAGATTGTGACACTTTCGTTCCGTTACCTTTTTTGGTATCGGTTCGACAGCTGTGTGATGTCATAGCATATATAAAAATCTAGTTTTTAGTTTTTCCAAAAAATCTACGTAAAATGCGCTTGTACGATTTTGAGTGACATTCACTGTATGTAAAGCTACCACTTTTCTTTTACATGGAAAGTTACCTCCTTTGAAAGGTAATATTTCTTAATTAGAAGATTACGTAGGCTTATATGTCTGTGTTAAATCTCTAATACAGCTTAAAGGGTTAATGCATTAGCTTTACATATGTAAAATACATACCGTGTACCCTACAAGATGGAGGTAACCAAAGCGAATTAAATTCACTAGTACCAACACAACTTTTTCAGCTGTTACCAAAACATTCGCATTTTGATTTTTGCTGTTTTCCTAAAGTTAGAAGAAACGGCAATATTCCGAATTTTAGAGCCCAGAAATCGCGTGGGCTAGAGTGTGCAAGCAATAGACTACGCTGTTCTGCCATGTTAACGAATCGTAAAATACGATCACTTTGTTGTGAAACTTCGTTCAGTTTTTCTTCAGTCTTTTATTTCAGCAGAAGCAACGCGGAAAGGATTTCAAAGGTATGTATAGAAATTTCGACACGTACATATATTTTAACTAATTTTATTGAAACTTACAGGTATTGCGCAGCCAAGCCGGCATAAAATTCTCCGGAGAAGATGGCTGCACAGGCACCATAAGAAAAAGTAAGCAAAGTGAAATACTTTTAAGAGCTAGTGTGTAGTGTGCTGAAGTGTAGTGAAAATATTTGTTGAAAAAAAGGAAAAAAGGAATGCTTCAGTGTCCATATCCATTCAAGTTCGAAATCATAGATGCAAATGTCCAACATGCGCCATCTAATTGAAATTTAACAATTTCTGTGGGTGTGCATGTTTAAAAAGATAGTATAATTGGAGTTCTTTTATTTCTTCATCCATATGTGTATATCATAAAAAAAAATTATTGAAAACTAGTATTAATAACAAATAACAATCAATTTTCCAGATCAAATGTAAACACCAGCATGGAGCGGAGCACGAAGGAAATGTCGACATGTGAGCGGTTCCATCGTTGTAAAATAAATTTTACTCAGAACTAATTGCCTTTTCTTTCGACTTAGACTAAAATGCAAATCCAGCTTTCACCATCCTGACATAATATCTTCACCAGCCGTTCCTGCATGTTAGAGGCAATAACAAAAAATATTTATTAGCTTAATTAATTCAAATGTTTTGTAAAAAAATCGGTAGCTTAGTCTTGTTTTTTTTTTCCAAACAGAAAATTTGTAGTTGTAAATATTAATTAGAGAGTATTTTAATATACTAATGTTTTATCCGTTGTATTGTTATTTAAATTTAGAGCCAATATGTGCAACAATTTTGAGAGTCTGTGAAAACTACATATACGCATGCGCACGGTACGTGTACGAAATTTTTTTGGCCAAGTTTTATTTTTTCAAAAATGTTTGATAATTGCAAATAGAAATTGTTATTATTAAAAAGAATGTTAAATTACCTTCTAGTCCATTATATTTTAATTTAAATAAATTAATATTTTTTATTTAAATCTGCAAGTTTTGCGAATTGTATTAGTGCATGTAATTTTTTTGGCCAAGTTTTATTTTTTCAAAAATGTTTGATAATTGCAAATAGAAATTGTTATTATTAAAAAGAATGTTAAATTACCTTCTAGTCCATTATATTTTAATTTAAATAAATTAATATTTTTTATTTAAATCTGCAAGTTTTGCGAATTGTATTAGTGCATGTACTGGATACATATGTATGTATACAACAGTTCCAAAAGTCGCAAGTAAGGTATACATTTTTAAAATATGTGTTATAATTTTTAACTGAAACGGATGTTATTATTATTCAACTTTAGAGAATTGCGGTGAAGTACTGATTTTTCAAAATTGTGTATTAATTTTAAATAAAAATGCATATCATTAGTAAGAATAGTCAAATATATTTCTGGTTATGCTATTTTCTTTTAAAAATATTAATATTTTGTATGAAAATTTTCAACTTGTGAAAATTGCATTTTTGGAGATTTTGCAGTTTTTTCGCTTACTTTGAGGTATGCAACAGTATAAATGTAATCGCAATAAAAATAAGAATATGAAATCAACAAGACAACAATTATAAAATACGAGAAATTCAAATTTTGCAAAAATGTTTAATAACAGCTTTTAAACATGCATAAAGCAAATAATTGTAAAAATTAATGTGATAAACATAAGGTTTTACGGACAATATAACTCAATATTTGCATGTAAATCACTAAAATACGAGTATTTAATTTGTTTCTCAAGTTAAAGATTTCAACACGTATTTCGCCAAATAATAACATTGACTAGCTTTTTTAGCCAAATAAAAATGTTATGATTCTGAGAGCCTTTTTGCGTGCCAGCCCATGATTGGGATTTGATTCTAGCCCAAAACCTATGAGGCAAAAGAGGATAGTTGCATATCATATTATCCATGGCGAGAATAAAGAATGACAGAAAATAAGAACTAGCACGAAAATGCTTACTTTAGGCGTGTTGTCACTTTAATTGTCCTACATGCACCTCTCCACGATAACAGTGATGCCGTAGTTGTAAAGAGCGACACAATTATAAAATGAGTCGTAACTCAATTGCAAGATTGATATAGAAGAGATTGCGCCGACAGCTAACAAAAATAACACAGTGTTACAAAATGGAAAAAATTGAATGAACTTTTAAAGTGACATATTGGAAATTGTTCACCTGGTCGAATATAACTCAAAACGGTTTTTGGAAAATTTGTAACACCCTCAAAATCTTGCTTTACCGTTAAAAAAACCGTTCTTCGGAAGTGTACGCGCTAATCTTTTCATTACTTGGCCATTTCTTTACCGATTTTCAATATGAAATATGTTTTGGAAAGGTAAGGATTATACCTTTAAATTGAGATATAAAGATCTATTTTGAGCTAGCGTGTTGTAAGTTTTCATCGGGTAAACTTGGAAAATTTGTTTTTTCTTCAAATTTTTCTACTTTGACCGCATTTTATTGCAGTATTTTACTAAAAATATATCAAGTATGAGAAATTAGTTTGAAAGTACATTCATGTCCAAAAATTTGAGTGCTCATGCAATGAAATCGGACAAAAATTGACGAAGCTATTACATTTTTTCTGCTATTAAATAAATTTACCTTGCGAAAAGTTTTTTTTTTTTTTAAATTTTTCTACTTTGACCGCATTTCATTGCGTTATTTTACTAGAAACATAGCAAGTATGAGGAATTATTTTAAACACATTCATTTCCAAAAATTTTAAGTGGTCATCTAATAAATTTACGCCGTCAATTCAACCTTGCGACCGCTTCGCAATTATATTGTGTAATAAGTGTGGTAAAATGTGTGATAGGCGCAACAAATTTCGTTACGCCTGCGGTCTATTTGTTGATAAGAAATATCGGTTCGATTTAAGAACAAATAAAGCTGTGGTTGAAGCGTTCAACCTCTTTTTCAGTTGCTCATACGTGGAAAGTGCTTGGTATGAACCCGAATATATTTGTTCGATGTGCTGTACAACATTAAAACAATGGAAAACCGGTAAATGCGATGACCAGCGTCTGCCGTTTGTGACTCCTATGGCTTGGCATTATCAAATATATCACAAGCCGGAGGATTGCTACTTTTGCCAAACAAAAATCACTGGTCACCACTATAAAAGTCGCCACCTCATAGAATATGCCAATGTGTTGACTGTATCGAAACCGATTCCAAGAGGAAAACAAGATCAGCGAACTAAAGACAAAAATCCAGCTACATTTCCTGATCCAAGCCACAAATCTTCTAATGAGGTAAATGACGAACCGTACCTTCCAACGAAAGCAATAGAAACGGAACGTCATTTCGTGTCAAATCACGATTATTGTGATCTTGTGCGGGATATGGACAGAGATTCTGGCCTCCAGATTAAAGCAGTGGAATAAAGTAGACAGTAACTTTAAAGTAACGTCTGCACGAGACAGAGACCTATCTTCGTTCGAACACATTTTCAAAGCTGATGACACCAATAACAAACTAGTTTATTGCGTTGATGTGGATGAATTGTTTGCTGCACTCGATCACGTGCACTGTCCACAAGATTGGCGATTATTTCTAGACGGTTCTTGCAAAAGTAAGTATTTAATGTGTTATGAGTGTGAGAGAACTAAATTTGAATACAATTTATCAATTCATTTTCAATTGACTAACATCGTAGGTCTGAAAGCAGTATTGCTGCACAACAGAAATGAATTGCCATCAGTTCCAGTGGCATACGCTACTGATATGAAAGAGACTTATCAAACGATGGAAAAAATTCAACGATTGCTTAAATACAATAAATTTCGCTGGCAGATTGTCTCGGACCTTAAAGTCCTGACAATTCTACTTGGAATGCAATATCCTCGTTACTTTTGTGAATGGGACAGTCGTGCCAAAAATCACTACAAGTGTAACATATGGCCACCGAGAAAGTTTCAAATTGGCAAAAATAATGTTCTCAATATTGCATTAGTTAAGCCTGATGATATAATTTTGCCGCCATTGCATTTAAAATTGGGGTACATGAAACACTTTGTTAAACGACTCGAAAAAAACAGCGGGGCTTTTCTACACCTGAAACTTGTATTCCCCAAGTTGAGTGACGCCAAGATTAAGGAAGGTACTTATAAAAATTTCCCAACAAGAAGTCTTCAAAAAGAATTCATCCTAATTTATATTTACATTTTGATCATGAATTACAGGCGTTTTCGTTGGACCGCAGATTCGTAAGATTATGACTGATGATGACTTCATAAAAAAATTGAACCCAGTAGAGAAAAGAGCATGGCTGAGTTTCATTTCTTTGTGCCGAAACTTTCTTGGAAACACGAGAAGTTCAAATTACGTTGAGGTGATCCATGAATTTTTGGAAGCTTATGGAGAAATGGGATGCAACATGTCTATAAAAATTCACTTTTTGCATTCTCATTTGGAATTTTTCCCGGATAATCTTGGTCAATTCAGCGACGAACAAGGTGAAAGATTTCACCAAGAAATCTCCAACATTGAAAAACGGTTTACAGGAAAGAACCAAGTTAGGATGATAGCTAATTACTGCTGGTCACTCAAACGTGAAACAGATGACTCGTCTTATAAACGCAGAAGATCAAGCAAACATTTTTAGCTATAAAGCTATTTAGCATTTTAATGATTAATTTTTTTTTATTTTCAGTCACAATAAAAATTTGAAGTTGAAAGATAATCAAAATGTATGAATTTTTAAATATGGTCATCATCTAAAATAATTTAAATAGTAATAACTCTGTCAATTTCCAACCGATTTTCGATTAAAATAGCTTAATCGACGCAGTACTAAATTCACTTTAATAATATTGTCTTTGATAGGTACCTTTCTGAATTAAGCCTATCGTAAAATCGTAGTCAAAGTTTAAAAATTAATTTTTTTTTATTAAGTTACGATTTTTTTCTCTGTAGCTTCGTCAGTTCTCGTTTGATTTTGATGAGTTATACGCCATTAAAAAAGTTATTTGTCACCTTTCAAAATATATAAACACCTTTTGAATCGGATGAAAATTCGCAAAGATATTGATGATTGCCTAGCGAATGACCTCAAAAACAATTTTTTGGCCCTAAAATGAGATTTTGGGGGTGTTTCGCAAATTTCAAGTATACAGTTTTTCTTAGTTTTATAAGGCCTAACGCCTAGGCTAGGTCTCTTTCAAAGTTCATTTTCAGTGTTACACAGTGTAATTTTCGATCTGCACATGTACACCTGCAATAACGTATTCTCATTTTAATTGGAGAATAGCTTTATAAGTTCGAATAATATAATAAAACCGCGTTGCACTTCACAAAAAACTTTATTTATACCTTTAAAATTATAAAACATCAAATATTCACTTCACTCGTGCTGAATGCCAATATCGTAAAGCAAAAAAAGTAACGGACCTGCGCAAGGCGCAATCTCTTATTTATCAATCTTGACTCAATTGTGCTACCTCACTGAGCTGACTCACTTAATTAAGCAAGAGTCATTGAGTCAACTCGCGAAAATTAGCTGGCTTACCCACCCCTACTTAGTAGTACCACTCATGAGGGGGTATTAAACAAATTGAGTCGACATTTCTAATCAAATTAAAAAAGCTACTTTTGTATTTAAAAAAAACGTACTTAATATTCAGCTACGTGTTATACATAGACTAGCGAAAAATTTTACTACGCGGCAGCACCAGTTTACCTTTGATAGCCAGCGGCAATCACAGCCAATGTCAACTATTCAAGCTCTTTATTTCGACACTTATTATAACGAAGCATTTGTTCTATTGAAACTTAACTTAAAGTAAAAGAGTTTTCATATGTTGCAAGTCGGATCGCCGTCCATAACACGTCTAGAGCTTGTCTTTTTCGGTACATTGCAACAAATTGGTCGTGCACTTGCAAGGACTAGCAGCCATTTTTTGCTACCCACAGCGCATCTACATATTGCCAACGAGTTGCTGCAAATATTGGAGGAAATTTTCAAGAGTTCGGAAATTCATCGCAATCATCTGGGAAATTCTACGTGCAGTTGTATGCTTACTGTTGGGTTTGTCATCGAGAGTATTCCCGCCACTTTGCCGCCAAAGTACAAAGGTCGAATCGTCGATTATATTGTACAATGGCCTACATTCTGCCAACTTGTTAGGTTTGTCATCGAGAGTATTCCCGCCATCGTGCCGCCAAAGTACAAAAGTCGAACCGCCGACTATATTGTACAAACGTCTACATTGTGCCAACGCAATTAATTCGTCGTCAAGAATATTGCCAGAATATTTCTGTCATTTGCCGCCATCGTACAAAGGTCGAATCGTCGACTATATTGTACAAACGTCTACATTTTTTGCCAACGGAATTAATTCGCCATCAAGAATATTTGACAATATTCCTGTCACTTGCCGCCATCATAAAAAGGTAGAATCGTCTACAATTTTACATACGCCGATATTTCACCAACATATGTAAACCTTCGAGAATTTTCGTACGCATTTATACAAATTTATCGACATTTCGCCAACTTGTCAAAGTCCACCGATTTGATGCCGATTTAAATTGTAAATTTGCCGAAACTTCGTCAACGTATGTAAGTCTTTAAGCACATCTCAACGTCGAACAAATTCCGAAAGCGATTCGGAGTTGAATAAAACTGTCGTTGGAGTACTGGGTCCTCTTGCGCCACCTCGGCCACAAGAGGCAAATAGCCACATAGCCGCTCTTGTAGCTTCAATCACAACGAAACAAATACTCAGCGGTCCGACATTCAGCAACTGCGTGAACGTGTGAAGGAACTTAAATTTAACTTTGGGAGGCCAGACCTGTTGGTGCGTGCACAGCTGCAAAAATTGCAACAGTCCCAAACATTCACGAGAACCGTTTAGACCAAGTTTTGGATTTGTCGGTGCGAGTGCGCAACGTGGTAGCGTTACTCAAGTCAGCGAAGTGTTAACACCACTTGATAAACCCGACCTTGTTGGATCAGCTGATCATCAAGCTGCCTCCATCCAAACAGTATGAGTGGGGTAAGCTCTTCGCTGAAATTGGATCAAATCCAACTGTGGAAAACTTTTCGGAATGGCTGAGTGAGTTAGCTGTGGTCGTATCGCTTATGCCAAAAGGAGCAGACAGAGTCGTCCCGCCTTTGCACCCACGACAAACAAATCAGCCTGTCACAGGTAGCCGACAACCATCGATAGCAGGAGGTGGCACTCGTAGGCTGTTCCACAGCAGCGAAATTCAAGATGATCGTCGCCGACCAAAATGGTGTCCACAATGCAGCCAAGCACGCACATTGACGGACTGCCGACAATTCGTTTCCCGTAATGTCAACGATAGATGGAGCGTAGTTAACCGTCGTCAACTGTGTTTCGGATGTCTTGAAGGTGGGCACAATCTACGAACGTGTCAACGCAGAACCGAGTGTGGTGTAAACGGTTGTCAAGGGAAATACCACAGATTACTACACACTACGAATGATTGCTACAACCCACCAAGTGGAGAATGTCTACAACTGCCATCAGGAACGCCAGTCCACATTATTTAAGTTCGTGCCTGTAACCTTATGTGGACCACGAGGCAAACTGGAGACGTTTGCAATGTTTGACGAAGGTTCGTCTATTTCGCTACAAGCCTGGGCCTTGCTGGGCCAATCGTCTTTACTCTCGCTAAATTGGGACGGCAAAAACAAGGCGACAGAAAAATCACGTAAGGTTTCATTTGAAATAAGAGGACCAGAGTCAAGCTTCGCGAATAAAAATGTGCGAACCATTCGAAATTTAAATTTGCCAACTCAATCCTTCAAAAAATAAAAATTTAGCCACATGAGTACACTATCGTTGCCAAACTACAAATGTATAAAGCCAGACCTACTTTCCGGACTGGATAATTCCTTCCTTAACATCACGAGAGAGGTAATCAAGAATAGACACAACCAACGAATATTCGGTGCAACGCCGAGTGGATCAAACGAACAAGCCCGAGTTATGATTCTTAAGGAAGCGAATTCGTTAAAGCAATTACACACGGCTTACTATTGAGGAAAGACGACATCAAGTTTCCAGATAGTTACAGCATGGCGCACAAACGATTATTAAACATTGAAGCAAGGATAAGATGAGACCGACAGTTCGCCGCCAACTACATTCGAGAAATCGATAAATACATAAACAAGAGTTATGCAAGACAGGTGTTGGCGGAGGAAGTTGAAACAGTAAAGCCAACAACATGGTATCTGCCTCATTTCGGTGTACTGAATGCACACAAACCGGAAAAGCTGCGCGTCGTGTTTGATGCAGCCACAGCCACGCTCAGCACATCACTCAACAGCGCGTTACTCAAGGAGCCGTCGCCGTTGCCGGAGACATCGAGGGAATGTTCTCCCAAGTACGAATCCGAGCTGAAGACCAAGATTCGCAAAGCTTTTTGTGGCGTGATGGCGATCCCAGTAAGCCAATTCGGGTATATGCTATGACGTCAATGATATTCCGTGCCACCTGCTCTCCGTGTTGTGCGGAGTACGTAAAGAACATTAACGCCGCCAACCTCAGTTCCCAAATGCCAAAGGGAGTTGATGCCATCGTCAACAAAACATACGTGGACGACGTTGTCATCAGTTTTAAAGACGCCAAAGAAGCTCAACAGATAGTTAAAGAGGCCGTAAAAATCAACGCCGTTGCTGGATTTAAACTACGGATGTTTATGCCAAACTGTAAGACACTGGAGGCACGCTTGAATAATAAGGAAGATCACTTAATAACCGTCGTTAATTTGCAACGAGAAGTCGGCGTCGACAAAATACTAGGAATGTTTTGGAACACCATCACAAATAATTCGAATTCCACTTTAAGTTTTCTAAGATAGTTCGCGATATATTACGATGCCAACGTTTGCCCACAAAGAGGAAACTTCTGGGAATCGTAATGTCAATATACGATCCTTTCGGTGTGCTTACGAACGTGACTATTTCGTCTAAACTACTGCCTCAGTCGTTATGGAGAGACTGGGGGTTGAAGTTCAAGTCGGTCAAGTCATTTTAAATTTCTCGGCATGTGCATCACTCAAGACAAGGACAACTTAGTGCCTAGAAGGCAAGGGCAGCCGTCATGGGATGTCTTATCAACAATCTCATCGAAGAAAGCTCCGATATCCAGATACACAGGACCCTCCTTTGGAGCGATTCACAAAGGGTGATTTTGTGGATACGCTCGCATACACGGACGTACGTCGCTCATAGAATCGCGGAGATTCTTAACAGTGGCGTTTGTTTCCTTTCGCCATGAACGTAGCAGAATACGCAACACGAGAAATACCAAGTAAAGAATTTTCGACGCACACACGATGGTTTACGGGACCAGAGTTTTTATACCAACATGATGAGCGTTGGCCCCAGGAACATATGTACATTGAAGTAAGGCGAGGGCGTCAGCGAGGAAATCACGAAGCACCACATACTGACCTGCGATACTTTTCGTCGTTTGCGAGGTTGACCAGAGTCGTGGTTTGGATACTACGATTCATCAACAAAACTATAAATAAGTGTCAAGAGAGGGGGGAGCTCCAAACAGATGAAACAACCGCAGCCGGAAAGCGTATATGCCGTATCGCTCAGAACGAAATATGCTCGCAAAAAATTGAACTCCTACGAAAGAAGAAAACATTGCCGAAGGGGTGTAGCCTTTACCCCTTACTCCTTATTTAGACGACAACCGATTGTTACGGGTGTATGGGAGAATAAACGCTGCATATTGCCGACCACTTACCGCTCGCCGTCCGGTCATCCTGCCAGGAAGGCATTACATATCTAGGCTAGTTGTAGCCGACCATCATAAAAGGCGACATCATAAAAGGCGACATCATAAAAGGCGACATCATCCAAACGATAATTTAGTCATGAACGAATTGTTAAGAAAGACTGTCCAATATGTATCTACGAGAAGGGCAAACCAGTCGCGCCATTGATGGGACGATTGGCTATAGATCGGCTTACGCCTTATAATCGACCATTTTCCTACTGCGGGGTAGACTACTGTGGCCCCTTTTACGTCGCTATTGGTCGCAGAAGGGAGAAACGGTGGATTGCGCTGTTCACCTGCCTGACAACGAGAGCAGTCCATCTAGAGTTGGCGGAAAATCGATTAACCGATGCCTTCATCCTTGCTTTCGCAATTTCGTCAATCGTCGAGATGTACCCATACGTATCCGTAGCGATAATGGTACCAATTTTATTGGTGCCCAAAAGGAGATCAACCAGAATGAACGACTCTTTGACTTCGACGCCATCGAACGCGAAATGTCCAAACACCAGATCGAATGGGTATTTAACTGCCCGGCAGACCCCAAAAGCGAAGGCTGTTGGGAACGGCTGATTCAATGCACAGAACGACTTCTGCATCAAGTTTATAAGGAAGAGGCGCCAACGGTAGGCACCTTTCAGAGTGTTCTCATTGATATTGAGAATATTATCAACAGCCGACCACTAACTGATATTCCAGTGTCGCCAGGAGAAGAGGAGCCCCTTAAGCCCAACCATTTTTTGGTCGGTTGCCTAAACTGCCTCCGAAAGCAGTGGAAGATAGCTCAAAATTTAAAAGACCGTGCTTGGAAGAGATGGACGTTGGAGTACTTACCACGTCTGCTTTGTCGTCCCAAGTGGAGAGAAGAGGTAGCAGCTCTCAACCCGGAATCGGTTGTAATTGTGTGTGATTATTCAGCACCGCGGAGCCGTTGTGAAAAGGGAAAGGTCATAGAAGTTTCCAAGGGAAGTGACGGCAGAGTTCGAAGCGCTAAAGTCCCCACATCACGTGGAATCATACGACGCCCTATAAGAAGGCTAGCCACCTTGAGATGTTGCGAATCCTCACACGATTCGACAGGAGGTGAAATGTTGTAGACTATTCAAGTTTTTTATTTCGACACAGCCATTTTATACTTCGGAAAAGACACAAGCTCTAGTATCTTATAGTAATTTTTACCATTGTCATTGTTTAAGTCTAATTTATATTTGAACACTTTAAATATAACATTTGTTGCAAGTCGGATCGCCGTCCATAACGCTACGATCCATATCATTAAGGAAGCCCTGGAAGCTAGGAAAAGTAAAAAAAATGCAGCCAAGGAGGCAAAAAAAGAAAGTTTCATCAATAACTTAAATCATCTTAACTCCCATCCGAACTCAAGGGATGCGTGGAAATTTCTAAAGAATATAAAGAAATCAAAACCGGTTGAAAAGACTACCAAATGGGATTCCGCCAACAATGCTGAACACTTGAGATTCCGGAAGGATCAACTCTTCGCTGTGGAGTCAAGAGAGAAAACCCATCTGCTAAATGTTTAGGATGGGGTTGGTATGCCCTTGCTCTGCGAGTCAGAATTAAAGCTTATTCTAAAAAATAAAACGAAACGGTCGGCGGGTGGATGTGACTAAGTCACATATGAAATGCTACGCGCGCTGCCAGAAATTGAGGTCACCAACTTGCTGAATGCTTTAAATTGTGCTTTTATTGAGTGTAGAATTACAGAATCGTGGCATGGAATCAAGGTGGTCCCTGTGCCAAAGATCAATAAAGATTTGTCTGACCATAGAAACTTCCGACGCACTCTTTAACATCTGTTTTAATCAAATCAATAAACCTTATCAATAAGGTCTTACGCCTATAGGAAAGGCATGTCGGCTTCTATTTACCTCAATAAAATCTTACAGAACATTGCATATAGGAAGAATAGAGGACAAAAAGTGGTATCTTTGTCTCTAGATATACTATATGCAGTATATTAACTGGATAACAAGTTTTCTAAGTAAAAGAACATTACATTTAGGTACCGAATCCATAGTAGTTGGGAACGGTCTGCCGCAGGGTAGTTGCCTGTCCCCTCTACATTTTAGTCTCTATACGAAAAAACTTCACAGCATAGAGGATCCAACAACTGAAGTACATCAGTATGCGGTCGACTTTTTGATTTTGACATATGATACTCATATAGATTATACTATACAAAGAATTGAACTAAAGCTTTAGGCCTTTTTGAATTTGTGTACCATCCTCAATTTATCTTTTAACACTCAAAAAACGAGACTAATGTACTTTTCCAAAAACCGTCAAAGGAAAAGTCAAATCAATTGCACAGCACCATTATTGAGGAAGCCAAGCAACTCATCTTTATAGGTAGGACAATACCCCCATCTCTCACTGTATCACCCACTTTAAAAACATAATTAACAGAACCGAAAGCAATGATAATTGTTTAAAAAAAATATATTACCAGCGCGGTATCCATCAAGAAGCCCGTATGAATCTTCGGTGAAGCCACCTCCCCGGGACCACTCACGCATTTCATCAGGGAGGGGCTGTGGTATGATTAAGGTAAGGTGATTAGGGGTTCAGGAGCGCTCTGCTATGACTGCACCTGTGAAAGATACAAGCAAACAAAAGATTAAACATATTTCAGACTAACTTAATCGCATTGCTAAACGATCATTATTTCTTTACAGATGTTTTTTACTGTATTCCAAACTACTTTATCATTAATCATATAGGATATCAGATTTTCTGTCTTATATGTAATAAAGAAACCAACAACTACATAGCTGCACGCATCCATGAGACCATTAATTATAGTGGCCTACGATGTGATGTAATTTGTACTCCAAGAAATAGGAGCTTCTTTAAGCGGTAGCCTAACACCCGAGGAGGCACTCAGGTTCATAAAATTTTGGTTCAAACTGACTGGAATGAAATATACGCCATATATCCCTAGAAAAGGGTAAAATCTTTGTTGAGTTTTACCCAGACATTACTTATCACCCTTGGTATATGAAGGTGGACATGGAAACATAAGACGGACTGAACATACATAATGTATTCTTAGAGCGCAGTACTATGAGCGGCACATATCTCGAATCATCGAAAATTCTGCGGTGGTTAGTTTTCACTTACATGGCGCTCGCATATGTTTGATCGTGACAGCTGACGGATTCGGCCGTAGATACGGTCGGTGGGTAACTGAGCTATTACACAAAGTTGACAAACATAATACAAACCTCTGTAGTAATACATTACATTTAATTAGATACCTACACACATATGATCTGGGTATGTAAAAAATACAAATCTGTAAGAGAAAAGTACAATATTTTTAATAATTTTAAAACGTCATACAAATGATTAAAGTTTTTAATAATAAAATCTTCAAGGTCCTGAGCAGCTTTATCAATGAGGCCAGAATAAGTATTAGAATTAAGCTTTGAATAACACACCTACCTAAAAGCGAACACTTCGGCACTATAAGGTGGCGAAATCAGCACGTATCAGTGCTTTAGGTTATTACGCACGCAAATCACGCGCATACACAAGGAGAAAACAAAAGTCTCCTGACACATCTAAGAGTTGCTCAACGATCAGCAAACCACCAATACCAGCAAATCCAGAAGCGGTACATCAAGAGACATATGCGACCGGAATAACCAATACTGGGAAATTTTTGGGAACGTATCTATCAACATACTCTGAAAATCAGCAGCAATCTGACACAGCAATCGTTATACACATCTGCCAAATACTCGATATACACGACAATAGAACACATCTGTCAGTCTACTCGTATAAAAGTGCAAACGCACTTTTCAGTAACTATTATTGAGTCGCGAGAAACTTAATTCATATCAGCGTTATTACCCTGCCACTTATTGCCCTATTCAAATGTAAGCTGAGCGATCCATCAACGCCACCATATATTAAGTTCGAAACCCAAAATAAAATTATAATTTAGAAGATTGTGCCACTTTCGTTCCGTTACCTTTTTTGGTATCGGTTCGACAGCTGTGTGATGTCATAGCATATATAAAAATCTAGTTTTTAGTTTTTCCAAAAAATCTACGTAAAATGCGCTTGTACGATTTTGAGTGACATTCACTGTATGTAAAGCTACCACTTTTCTTTTACATGGAAAGTTACCTCCTTTGAAAGGTAATATTTCTTAATTAGAAGATTACGTAGGCTTATATGTCTGTGTTAAATCTCTAATACAGCTTAAAGGGTTAATGCATTAGCTTTACATATGTAAAATACATACCGTGTACCCTACAAGATGGAGGTAACCAAAGCGAATTAAATTCACTAGTACCAACACAACTTTTTCAGCTGTTACCAAAACATTAGCATTTTGATTTTTGCTGTTTTCCTAAAGTTAGAAGAAACGGCAATATTCCGAATTTTAGAGCCCAGAAATCGCGTGTGCTAGAGTGTGCAAGCAATAGACTACGCTGTTCTGCCATGTTAACGAATCGTAAAATACGATCACTTTGTTGTGAAACTTCGTTCAGTTTTTTTTCAGTCTTTAATTTCAGCAGAAGCAACGCGGAAAGGATGTCAAAGGTATGTATAGAAATTTCGACACGTACATATATTTTAACTAATTTTATTGAAACTTACAGGTATTGCGCAGCCAAGCCGGCATAAAATTCTCCGGAGAAGATGGCTGCACAGGCACCATAAGAAAAAGTAAGCAAAGTGAATTACTTTTAAGAGCTAGTGTGTAGTGTGCTGAAGTGTAGTGAAAATATTTGTTGAAAAAAAGGAAAAAAGGAATGCTTCAGTGTCCATATCCATTCAAGTTCGAAATCATAGATGCAAATGTCCAACATGCGCCATCTAATTGAAATTTAACAATTTCTGTGGGTGTGCATGTTCAAAAAGATAGTATAATTGGAGTTCTTTTATTTCTTCATCCATATGTGTATATCATAAAAAAAAATTATTGAAAACTAGTATTAATAACAAATAACAATCAATTTTCCAGATCAAATGTAAACACCAGCATGGAGCGGAGCACGAAGGAAATGTCGACATGTGAGCGGTTCCATCGTTGTAAAATAAATTTTACTCAGAACTAATTGCCTTTTCTTTCGACTTAGACTAAAATGCAAATCCAGCTTTCACCATCCTGACATAATATCTTCACCAGCCGTTCCTGCATGTTAGAGGCAATAACAAAAAATATTTATTAGCTTAATTAATTCAAATGTTTTGTAAAAAAATCGGTAGCTTAGTCTTGTTTTTTTTTTTTCCAAACAGAAAATTTGTAGTTGTAAATATTAATTAGAGAGTATTTTAATATACTAATGTTTTATCCGTTGTATTGTTATTTAAATTTAGAGCCAATATGTGCAACAATTTTGAGAGTCTGTGAAAACTACATATACGCATGCGCACGGTACGTGTACGAAATTTTTTTGGCCAAGTTTTATTTTTTCAAAAATGTTTGATAATTGCAAATAGAAATTGTTATTATTAAAACGAATGTTAAATTACCTTCTAGTCCATTATATTTTAATTTAAATAAATTAATATTTTTTATTTAAATCTGCAAGTTTTGCGAATTGTATTAGTGCATGTAATTTTTTTGGCCAAGTTTTATTTTATCAAAAATGTTTGATAATTGCAAATAGAAATTGTTATTATTAAAAAGAATGTTAAATTACCTTCTAGTCCATTATATTTTAATTTAAATAAATTAATATTTTTTATTTAAATCTGCAAGTTTTGCGAATTGTATTAGTGCATGTACTGGATACATACATATGTATGTATACAACAGTTCCCAAAGTCGCAAGTAAGGTATACATTTTTAAAATATGTGTTATAATTAGTAAGAATAGTCAAATATATTTCTGGTTATGCTATTTTCTTTTAAAAATATTTATATTTTGTATGAAAATTTTCAACTTGTGAAAATTGCATTTTTGGAGATTTTGCAGTTTTTTCGCCTACTTTGAGGTATGCAACAGTATAAATGTAATCGCAATAAAAATAAGAATATGAAATCAACAAGACAACAATTATAAAATACGAGAAATTCAAATTTTGCAAAAATGTTTAATAACAGCTTTTAAACATGCATAAAGCAAATAATTGTAAAAATTAATGTGATAAACATAAGGTTTTACGGACAATATAACTCAATATTTGCATGTAAATCACTAAAATACGAGTATTTAATTTG
This sequence comes from Philophylla caesio, assembly GCA_963971545.1. NCBI lineage: Eukaryota > Metazoa > Arthropoda > Insecta > Diptera > Tephritidae > Philophylla > Philophylla caesio. The sequence continues at coordinate 89,463,765 of OZ020607.1, forward strand.
TTTCTCAAGTTAAAGATTTCAACACGTATTTCGCCAAATAATAACATTGACTAGCTTTTTTAGCCAAATAAAAATGTTATGATTCTGAGAGCCTTTTTGCGTGCCAGCCCATGATTGGGATTTGATTCCAGCCCAAAACCTATGAGGCAAAAGAGGATAGTTGCATATCATATTATCCATGGCGAGAATAAAGAATGACAGAAAATAAGAACTAGCACGAAAATTCTTACTTCAGGCGTGTTGTCACTTTAATTGTCCTACATGCACCTCTCCACGATAACAGTGATGCCGTAGTTGTAAAGAGCGACACAATTATAAAATGAGTCGTAACTCAATTGCAAGATTGATATAGAAGAGATTGCGCCGACAGCTAACAAAAATAACACAGTGTTACAAAATGGAAAAAATTGAATGAACTTTTAAAGTGACATATTGGAAATTGTTCACCTGGTCGAATATAACTCAAAACGGTTTTTGGAAAATTTGTAACACCCTCAAAATCTTGCTTTACCGTTAAAAACCCGTTCTTCGGAAGTGTACGCGCTAATCTTTTCATTACTTGGCAATTTCTTTACCGATTTTCAATATGAAATATGTTTTGGAAAGGTAAGGATTATACCTTTAAATTGAGATATAAAGATCTATTTTTTGAGCTAGCGGGTTGTAAGTTTTCATCGGGTAAACTTGGAAAATTTGTGTTTTCTTCAAATTTTTCTACTTTTACCGCATTTTATTGCAGTATTTTACTAAAAATATATCAAGTATGAGAAATAAGTTTGAAAGTACATTCATGTCCAAAAATTTTGAGTGCTCATGCAATGAAATCGGACAAAAATTGACGAAGCTATTACATTTTTTCTGCTATTAAATAAATTTACCTTGCGAAAAGTTTTTTTTTTTTTTAATTTTTCTACTTTGACCGCATTTCATTGCGTTATTTTACTAGAAACATAGCAAGTATGAGGAATTATTTTAAACACATTCATTTCCAAAAATTTTAAGTGGTCATCTAATAAATTTACGCCGTCAATTCAACCTTGCGACCGCTTCGCAATTATATTGTGTAATAAGTGTGGTAAAATGTGTGATAGGCGCAACAAATTTTGTTACGCCTGCGGTCTATTTGTTGATAAGAAATATCGGTTCGATTTAAGAACAAATAAAGCTGTGGTTGAAGCGTTCAACCTCTTTTTCAGTTGCTCATACGTGGAAAGTGCTTGGTATGAACCCGAATATATTTGTTCGATGTGCTGTACAACATTAAAACAATGGAAAACCGGTAAATGCGATGACCAGCGTCTGCCGTTTGTGACTCCTATGGCTTGGCATTATCAAATATATCACAAGCCGGAGGATTGCTACTTTTGCCAAACAAAAATCACTGGTCACCACTATAAAAGTCGCCACCTCATAGAATATGCCAATGTGTTGACTGTATTGAAACCGATTCCAAGAGGAAAACAAGATCAGCGAACTAAAGACAAAAATCCAGCTACATTTCCTGATCCAAGCCACAAATCTTCTAATGAGGTAAATGACGAACCGTACCTTCCAACCAAAGCAATAGAAACGGAACGTCATTTCGTGTCAAATCACGATTATTGTGATCTTGTGCGGGATATGGTTCTGTCTATAAGACAGACAGAGATTCTGGCCTCCAGATTAAAGCAGTGGAATATAGTAGACAGTAACTTTAAAGTAACGTCTGCACGAGACAGAGACCTATCTTCGTTCGAACACATTTTCAAAGCTGATGACACCAATAACAAACTAGTTTATTGCGTTGATGTGGATGAATTGTTTGCTGCACTCGATCACGTGCACTGTCCACAAGATTGGCGATTATTTCTAGACGGTTCTTGAAAAAGTAAGTATTTAATGTGTTATGAGTGTGAGAGAACTAAATTTGAATACAATTTATCAATTCATTTTCAATTGACTAACATCGTAGGTCTGAAAGCAGTATTGCTGCACAACAGAAATGAATTGCCATCAGTTCCAGTGGCATACGCTACTGATATGAAAGAGACTTATCAAACGATGGAAAAAATTCAACGATTGCTTAAAAACAATAAATTTCGCTGGCAGATTGTCTCGGACCTTAAAGTCCTGACAATTCTACTTGGAATGCAAGGTGGCTACACTTAATATCCTCGTTACTTTTGTGAATGGGACAGTCGTGCCAAAAATCATTACAAGTGTAACATATGGCCACCGAGAAAGTTTCAAATTGGCAAAAATAATGTTCTCAATATTGCATTAGTTAAGCCTGATGATATAATTTTGCCGCCATTGCATTTAAAATTGGGGTACATGAAACAGTTTGTTAAACGACTCGAAAAAAACAGCGAGGCTTTTCTACACCTGAAACTGGTATTCCCCAAGTTGAGTGACGCCAAGATTAAAGAAGGTACTTATAAAAATTTCCCAACAAGAAGTCTTCAAAAAGAATTCATCCTAATTTATATTTACATTTTGATCATGAATTACAGGCGTTTTCGTTGGACCGCAGATTCGTAAGATTATGACTGATGATGACTTCATAAAAAAATTGAACCCAGTAGAGAAAAGAGCATGGCTGAGTTTCATTTCTTTGTGCCGAAACTTTCTTGGAAACACGAGAAGTTCAAATTACGTTGAGGTGGTCCATGAATTTTTGGAAGCTTATGGAGAAATGGGATGCAACATGTCTATAAAAATTCACTTTTTGCATTCTCATTTGGAATTTTTCCCGGATAATCTTGGTCAATTCAGCGACGAACAAGGTGAAAGATTTCACCAAGAAATCTCCAACATTGAAAAACGGTTTACAGGAAAGAACCAAGTTAGGATGATAGCTAATTACTGCTGGTCACTCAAACGTGAAACAGATGACTCGTCTTATAAACGCAGAAGATCAAGCAAACATTTTTAGCTATAAAGTTATTTAGCATTTTAATGATTAATTTTTTTTTATTTTCAGTCACAATAAAAATTTGAAGTTGAAAGATAATCAAAATGTATGAATTTTTAAATATGGTCATCATCTAAAATAATTTAAATAGTAATAACTCTGTCAATTTCCAACCGATTTTCGATTGAAATAGCTTAATCGACGCAGTACTAAATTCACTTTAATAATATTGTCTTTGATAGGTACCTTTCTGAATTAAGACTATCGTAAAATCGTAGTCAAAGTTTAAAAATTAATTTTTTTTTATTAAGTTACGATTTTTTTCTCTGTAGCTTCGTCAGTTCTCGTTTGATTTTGATGAGTTATACGCCATTAAAAAAGTTATTTGTCACCTTTCAAAATATATAAACAAAATATACAAACGCCTAGGCTAGGTCTCTTTCAAAGTTCATTTTCAGTGTTACACAGTGTAATTTACGATCTGCACATGTACACCTGCAATAACGTATTCTCATTTTAATTGGAGAATAGCTTTATAAGTTCGAATAATATAATAAAACCGCGTTGCACTTCACAAAAAACTTTATTTATACCTTTAAAATTATAAAACATCAAATATTCACTTCACTCGTGCTGAATGCCAATATCGTAAAGCAAAAAAAGTAACGGACCTGCGCAAGGCGCAATCTCTTATTTATCAATCTTGACTCAATTGTGCTACCTCACTGAGCTGACTCACTTAATTAAGCAAGAGTCATTGAGTCAACTCGCGAAAATTAGCTGGCTTACCCACCCCTACTTAGTAGTACCACTCATGAGGGGGTATTAAACAAATTGAGTCGACACTTCTAATCAAATTAAAAAAGCTACTTTTGTATTTAAAAAAAACGTACTTAATATTCAGCTACGTGTTATAGACTAGCGAAAAATTTTACTACGCGGCAGCACCAGTTTACCTTTGACAGCCAGCGGCAATCACAGCCAATGTCAACTATTCAAGCTCTTTATTTCGACACTTATTATAACGAAGCATTTGTTCTATTGAAACTTAACTTAAAGTAAAAGAGTTTTCATATGTTGCAAGTCGGATTGCCGTCCATAACACGTCTAGAGCTTGTCTTTTTCGGTACATTGCAACAAATTGGTCGTGCACTTGCGAGGACTAGCAGCCATTTTTTGCTACCCACAGCGCATCTACATATTGCCAACGAGTTGCTGCAAATATTGGAGGAAATTTTCAAGAGTTCGGAAATTCATCGCAATCATCTGGGAAATTCTACGTGCAGTTGTATGCTTACTGTTGGGTTTGTCATCGAGAGTATTCCCACCACTTTGCCGCCAAAGTACAAAGGTCGAATCGTCGATTATATTGTACAATGGCCTACATTCTGCCAACTTGTTAGGTTTGTCATCGAGAGTATTCCCGCCATCGTGCCGCCAAAGTACAAAAGTCGAACCGCCGACTATATTGTACAAACGTCTACATTGTGCCAACGCAATTAATTCGTCGTCAAGAATATTGCCAGAATATTTCTGTCATTTGCCGCCATCGTACAAAGGTCGAATCGTCGACTATATTGTACAAACGTCTACATTTTTTGCCAACGGAATTAATTCGCCATCAAGAATATTTGACAATATTCCTGTCACTTGCCGCCATCATAAAAAGGTAGAATCGTCTACAATTTTACATACGCCGATATTTCACCAACATATGTAAACCTTCGAGAATTTTCGTACGCATTTATACAAATTTATCGACATTTCGCCAACTTGTCAAAGTCCACCGATTTGATGCCGATTTAAATTGTAAATTTGCCGAAACTTCGTCAACGTATGTAAGTCTTTAAGCACATCTCAACGTCGAACAAATTCCGAAAGCGATTCGGAGTTGAATAAAACTGTCGTTGGAGTACTGGGTCCTCCTGCGCCACCTCGGCCACAAGAGGCAAATAGCCACATAGCCGCTCTTGTAGCTTCAATCACAACGAAACAAATACTCAGCGGTCCGACATTCAGCAACTGCGTGAACGTGTAGAAACGGATTTTGTTGGGAATAGCCAACGTCCACAGTTTCTTTGCCAATCAACCAACAATCAAGAAGCTGTCGTATTCAGCCAGCCTCAGCAGCAACCTATACGAACGATCACGCTGACAACATTGATGCCACCTAACCAATCACACGTTTTTATGGAAAACGCTGCCTCAAGATTATATCCTTTGCCAATGTTTGAAGGAAACCCAGAGGATTGTCGACTATTTATCGCATGCTACCGGGACACAACGGCAGAGTTTGGCCACAGCAATAGGCAGAACCTTGAAGGGTGATGCGAGACTTGTCTCTTTGCTACTTATTTATCCAGACGACGTCCCTAGTATTTTGAAGGAACTTGAGTTTAACTTTGGGAGGCCAGACCTGTTGGTGCGTGCACAGCTGCAAAAATTGCAACAGTTCCAAAAAATTCACGAGAACCGTTTAGACCAAGTTTTGGATTTGTCGGTGCGAGTGCGCAACGTGGTAGCGTTACTCAAGTCAGCGAAGTGTTAACACCACTTGATAAATCCGAGCTTGTTGGATTAGCTGATCATCAAGCTGCCTCCATCCAAACAGTATGAGTGGGGTAAGCTCTTCACTGAAATTGGATCAAATCCAACTGTGGAAAACTTTTCGGAATGGCTGAGTGAGTTAGCTATGGTCGTATCGCTTATGCCAAAAGGAGCAGACAGAGTCGTCCCGCCTTTGCACCCACGACAAACAAATCAGCCTGTCACAGGTAGCCGACAACCATCGATAGCAGGAGGTGGCACTCGTAGGCTGTTTCACAGCAGCGAAATTCAAGATGATCGTCGCCGACCAAAATGGTGTCCACAATGCAGCCAAGCACGCACATTGACGACTGCCGACAATTCGTTTCCCGTAATGTCAACGATAGATGGAGCGTAGTTAACCGTCGTCAACTGTGTTTCGGATGTCTTGAAGGTGGGCACAATCTACGAACGTGTCAACGCAGAACCGAGTGTGGTGTAAACGGTTGTCAAGGGAAATACCACAGATTACTACACACTACGAATGATTGCTACAACCCACCAAGTAGAGCATGTCTACAACTGCCATCAGGAACGCCAGTCCACATTATTTAAGTTCGTGCCTGTAACCTTATGTGGACCACGAGGCAAACTGGAGACGTTTGCAATGTTTGGCGAAGGTTCGTCTATTTCGCTACAAGCCTGGGCCTGCAAGGCCAATCGTCTTTACTCTCGCTAAATTGGGACGGCAAAAACAAGGCGACAGAAAAATCACGTAAGGTTTCATTTGAAATAAGAGGACCAGAGTCAAGCTTCGCGAATAAAAATGTGCGAACCATTCGAAATTTAAATTTGCCAACTCAATCCTTCAAAAAATAAAAATTTAGCCACATGAGTACACTATCGTTGCCAAACTACAAATGTATAAAGCCAGACCTACTTTCCGGACTGGATAATTCCTTCCTTAACATCACGAGAGAGGTAATCAAGAATAGACACAACCAACGAATATTCGGTGCAACGCCGAGTGGATCAAACGAGAAAGCCCGAGTTATGATTCTTAAGGAAGCGAATTCGTTAAAGCAATTACACACGGCTTACTATTGAGGAAAGACGACATCAAGTTTCCAGATAGTTACAGCATGGCGCACAAACGATTATTAAACATTGAAGCAAGGATGAGATGAGACCGACAGTTCGCCGCCAACTACATTCGAGAAATCGATAAATACATAAACAAGAGTTATGCAAGACAGGTGTCGGCGGAGGAAGTTGAAACAGTAAAGCCAACAACATGGTATCTGCCTCATTTCGGTGTACTGAATGCACACAAACCGGAAAAGCTGCGCGTCGTGTTTGATGCAGCCGCAGCCACGCTCAGCACATCACTCAACAGCGCGTTACTCAAGGAGCCGTCGCCGTTGCCGGAGACATCGAGGGAATGTTCTCCCAAGTACGAATCCGAGCTGAAGACCAAGATTCGCAAAGCTTTTTGTGGCGTGATGGCGATCCCAGTAAGCCAATTCGGGTATATGCTATGACGTCAATAATATTCCGTGCCACCTGCTCTCCGTGTTGTGCGGAGTACGTAAAGAACATTAACGCCGCCAACCTCAGTTCCCAAATGCCAAAGGGAGTTGATGCCATCGTCAACAAAACGTACGTTGACGACGTTGTCATCAGTTTTAAAGACGCCAAAGAAGCTCAACAGATAGTTAAAGAGGCCGTAAAAATCAACGCCGTTGCTGGATTTAAACTACGGATGTTTATGCCAAACTGTAAGACACTGGAGGCACGCTTGAATAATAAGGAAGATCACTTAATAACCGTCGTTAATTTGCAACGAGAAGTCGGCGTCGACAAAATACTAGGAATGTTTTGGAACACCATCACAAATAATTCGAATTCCACTTTAAGTTTTCTAAGATAGTTCGCGATATATTACGATGCCAGCGTTTGCCCACAAAGAGGAAACTTCTGGGAATCGTAATGTTAATATACGATCCTTTCGGTGTGCTTACGGACGTGACTATTTCGGCCAAACTACTGCTTCAGTCGTTATGGAAGGAGAGTATTATGTGCGATGAAGAGTTACCACACCATTTAGCTGCACGATGGAGAGACTGGGGGTTGAAGTTCAAGTCGGTCAAGTCATTTTCAATTTCTCGGCATGTGCATCACTCAAGACAAGGACAGCTTAGTGCCTAGAAGGCAAGTGCAGCCGTCATGGGATGTCTTATCAACAATCTCATCGAAGAAAGCTCCGATATCCAGATACACAGGACCCTCCTTTGGAGCGATTCACAAAGGGTGATTTTGTGGATACGCTCGCATACACGGACGTACATCGCTCATAGAATCGCGGAGATTCTTAACAGTGGCGTTTGTTTCCTTTCGCCATGAACGTAGCAGAATACGCAACACGAGAAATACCAAGTAAAGAATTTTCGACGCACACACGATGGTTTACGGGACCAGAGTTTTTATACCAACATGATGAGCGTTGGCCCCAGGAACATATGTACATTGAAGTAAGGCGAGGGCGTCAGCGAGGAAATCACGAAGCACCACATACTGACCTGCGATACTTTTCGTCGTTTGCGAGGTTGACCAGAGTCGTGGTTTGGATACTACGATTCATCAACAAAACTATAAATAAGTGTCAAAAAAGGGGGGAGCTCCAAACAGATGGAACAACCGCAGCCGGAAAGCGTATATGCCGTATCGCTCAGAACGAAATATGCTCGCAAAAAATTGAACTCCTACGAAAGAAGAAAACATTGCCGAAGGGGTGTAGCCTTTACCCCTTACTCCTTATTTAGACGACAACCGATTGTTACGGGTGTATGGGAGAATAGACGCTGCATATTGCCGGCCACTTACCGCTCGCCGTCCGGTCATCCTGCCAAGAAGGCATTACATTTCTAGGCTAGTTGTAGCCGACCATCATAAAAGGCGACATCATCCAAACGATAGTTTAGTCATGAACGAATTGTTAAGAAAGACTGTCCAATATGTATCTACGAGAAGGGCAAACCAGTCGCGCCATTGATGGGACGATTGGCTATAGATCGGCTAACGCCTTATAATCGACCATTTTCCTACTGCGGGGTAGACTACTGTGGCCCCTTTTACGTCGCTATTGGTCGCAGAAGGGAGAAACGGTGGATTGCGCTGTTCACCTGCCTGACAACGATAGCAGTCCATCTGGAGTTGGCGGAAAATCGATCAACCGATGCCTTCATCCTTGCTTTCGCGATATCGTCAATCGTCGAGGTGTACCCATACGTATCCGTAGCGATAATGGTACCAATTTTATTCGTGCCCAAAAGGAGATCAACCAGAATGAACGACTCTTTGATTTCGACGCCATCGAACGCGAAATGTCCAAACCCCAGATCGAATGGGTATTTAACTGCCCGGCAGACCCCAAAAGCGAAGGCTGTTCGGAACGGCTGATTCAATACACAAAACGAATTCTGCATCAAGTTTAGAAGGAAGAGGCGCCAACGGTAGGCACCTTTCAGAGTGTTCTCATTGATATTGAGAATATCATCAACAGTCGACCACTAACTGGTATTCCAGTGTCGCCAGGAGAAGAGGAGCCCCTTAAGCCCAACCATTTTTTTGTCGGTTGCCTAAACTGCCTCCGAAAGCAGTGGAAGATAGCTCAAAATTTAAAAAACCGTGCTTGGAAGAGATGGACGTTGGAGTACTTACCACGTCTGCTTTATCGTCCCAAGTGGAGAGATGAGGTAGCAGCTCTCAACCCGGGATCGGTTGTAATTGTGTGTGATTATTCAGCACCGCGGAGCCGTTGTGAAAAGGGAAAGGTCAGAGAAGTTTTCAAGGGAAGTGACGGCAGAGTTCGAAGCGCTAAAGTCCCCACATCACGTGAAATCATACGACGCCCTATAAGAAGGCTAGCCACCTTGAGATGTTGCGAATCCTCACACGATTCGACAGGAGGTGAAATGTTGTAGACTATTCAAGTTCTTTATTTCGACACGGCCATTTTATACTTCGGAACAGACACAAGCTCTAGAATTTTATATTCATTTTTACCATTGTCATTGTTTAAGTCTAATTTATATTTGAACACTTTAAATATAACATTTGTTGCAAGTCGGATCGCCGTCCATAACGCTACGATCCATATCATTAAGGAAGCCCTGGAAGCTAGGAAAAGTAAAAAAAATGCAGCCAAGGAGGCAAAAAAAAGAAAGTTTCATCAATAACTTAAATCATCTTAACTCCCATCCGAACTCAAGGGATGCGTGGAAATTTCTAAAGAATATAAAGAAATCAAAACCGGTTGAAGAGACTACCAAATGGGATTCCGCCAACAATGCTGAACACTTGAGATTCCGGAAGGATCAACTCTTCGCTGTGGAGTCAAGAGAGAAAAACCATCTGCTAAATGTTTAGGATGGGGTTGGTATGCCCTTGCTCTGCGAGTCAGAATTAAAGCTTATTCTAAAAAATAAAACGAAACGGTCGGCGGGTGGATGTGACTCAGTCACATATGAAATGCTGCGCGCGCTGCCAGAAATTGAGGTCACCAACTTGCTGAATGCTTTAAATTGTGCTTTTATTGAGTGTAGAATTACAGAATCGTGGCATGGAATCAAGGTGGTCCCTGTGCCAAAGATCAATAAAGATTTGTCTGACCATAGAAACTTCCGACGCACTCTTTAACATCTGTTTTAATCAAATCAATAAACCTTATCAATAAGGTCCTTCGCCTATAGGAAAGGCATGTCGGCTTCTATTTACCTCAATCAAATCTTACAGAACATTGCATATAGGAAAAATAGAGGACAAAAAGTGGTAGCTTTGTCTCTAGATATACTATATGCAGTATATTAACTGGATAACAAATTTTCTAACTAAAAGAACATTACATTTAGGTACCGAATCCATAGTAGTTAGGAACGGTCTGCCGCAGGGTAGTTGCCTGTCCCCTCTACATTTTAGTCTCTATACGAAAAAACTTCCAACAACTGAAGTATATCAGTATGCGGTCGACCTTTTGATTTTGACATATGATACTCATATAGATTATACTATACAAAGAATTGAACTAAAGCTTTAGGCCTTTTTGAATTTGTGTACCATCCTCAATTTATCTTTTAACACTTAAAAAACGAGACTAATGTACTTTTCCAAAAACCGTCAAAGGAAAAGTCAAATCAATTGCACAGCACCATTATTGAGGAAGCCAAGCAACTCATCTTTATAGGTAGGACAATACCCCCATCTCTCACTGTATCACCCACTTTAAAAACATAATTAACAGAACCGAAAGCAATGATAATTGTTTAAAAAAAATATATTACCAGCGCGGTATCCATCAAGAAGCCCGTATGAATCTTCGGTGAAGCCACCTCCCCGGGACCACTCACGCATTTCATCAGGGAGGGGCTGTGGTATGATTAAGGTAAGGTGATTAGGGGTTCAGGAGCGCTCTGCTATGACTGCACCTGTGAAAGATACAAGCAAACAAAAGATTAAACATATTTCAGACTAACTTAATCGCATTGCTAAACGGTCATTATTTCTTTACAGATGTTTTTTACTGTATTCCAAACTACTTTATCATTAATCATATAGGATATCAGATTTTCTGTCTTATATGTAATAAAGAAACCAACAACTACATAGCTGCACGCATCCATGAGACCATTAATTATAGTGGCCTACGATGTGATGTAATTTGTACTCCAAGAAATAGGAGCTTCTTTAAGCGGTAGCCTAACACCCGAGGAGGCACTCAGGTTCATAAAATTTTGGTTCAAACTGACTGGAATGAAATATACGCCATATATCCCTAGAAAAGGGTAAAATCTTTGTTGAGTTTTACCCAGACATTACTTATCACCCTTGGTATATGAAGGTGGACATGGAAACATAAGACGGACTGAACATACATAATGTATTCTTAGAGCGCAGTACTATGAGCGGCATATATCAAACACACTCGGATTTCCTACGTAAATTTTACGTCAACACGAAAATTCTGCGGTGGTTAGTTTTCACTTACATGGCGCTCGCATATGTTTGATCGTGACAGCTGACGGATTCGGCCGTAGATGCGGTCGGAGGGTAACTGAGCTATTACACAAAGTTGACAAACATAATACAAACCTCTGTAGTAATACATTACATTTAATTAGATACCTACACACATATGATCTGGGTATGTAAAAAATAAAAATCTGTAAGAGAAAATTTTAAAACGTCATACAAATGATTAAAGTTTTTAATAATAAAATCTTCAAGGTCCTGAGCAGCTTTATCAATGGGGCGAGAATAAGTATTTGAATTAAGCTTTGAATAACACACCTACCTAAAAGCGAACACTTCGGCACTATAAGGTGGCGAAATCAGCACGTATCAGTGCTTTAGGTTATTACGCACGCAAATCACGCGCATACACAAGGAGAAAACAAAAGTCTCCTGACACATCTAAGAGTTGCTCAACGATCAGCAAACCACCAATACCAGCAAATCCAGAAGCGGTACATCAAGAGACATATGCGACCGGAATAACCAATACTGGGAAATTTTTGGGAACGTATCTATCAACATACTCTGAAAATCAGCAGCAATCTGACACAGCAATCGTTATACACATCTGCCAAATACTCGATATACACGACAATAGAACACATCTGTCAGTCTACTCGTATAAAAGTGCAAACGCACTTTTCAGTAACTATTATTGAGTCGCGAGAAACTTAATTCATATCAGCGTTATTACCCTGCCACTTATTGCCCTATTCAAATGTAAGCTGAGCGATCCATCAACGCCACCATATATTAAGTTCGAAACCCAAAATAAAATTATAATTTAGAAGATTGTGACACTTTCGTTCCGTTACCTTTTTTGGTATCGGTTCGACAGCTGTGTGATGTCATAGCATATATAAAAATCTAGTTTTTAGTTTTTCCAAAAAATCTACGTAAAATGCGCTTGTACGATTTTGAGTGACATTCACTGTATGTAAAGCTACCACTTTTCTTTTACATGGAAAGTTACCTCCTTTGAAAGGTAATATTTCTTAATTAGAAGATTACGTAGGCTTATATGTCTGTGTTAAATCTCTAATACAGCTTAAAGGGTTAATGCATTAGCTTTACATATGTAAAATACATACCGTGTACCCTACAAGATGGAGGTAACCAAAGCGAATTAAATTCACTAGTACCAACACAACTTTTTCAGCTGTTACCAAAACATTCGCATTTTGATTTTTGCTGTTTTCCTAAGGTTAGAATAAACGGCAATATTCCGAATTTTAGAGCCCAGAAATCGCGTGTGCTAGAGTGTGCAAGCAATAGACTATGCTGTTCTGCCATGTTAACGAATCGTAAAATACGATCACTTTGTTGTGAAACTTCGTTCAGTTTTTTTTCAGTCTTTAATTTCAGCAGAAGCAACGCGGAAAGGATTTCAAAGGTATGTATAGAAATTTCGACACGTACATATATTTTAACTAATTTTATTGAAACTTACAGGTATTGCGCAGCCAAGCCGGCATAAAATTCTCCGGAGAAGATGGCTGCACAGGCACCATAAGAAAAAGTAAGCAAAGTGAATTACTTTTAAGAGCTAGTGTGTAGTGTGCTGATGTGTAGTGAAAATATTTGTTGAAAAAAAGGAAAAAAGGAATGCTTCAGTGTCCATATCCATTCAAGTTCGAAATCATAGATGCAAATGTCCAACATGCGCCATCTAATTGAAATTTAACAATTTCTGTGGGTGTGCATGTTGGAAAAGATAGTATAATTGAAGTTCTTTTATTTCTTCATCCATATGTGTATATCATAAAAAAAAATTATTGAAAACTAGTATTAATAACAAATAACAATCAATTTTCCAGATCAAATGTAAACACCAGCATGGAGCGGAGCACGAAGGAAATGTCGACATGTGAGCGGTTCCATCGTTGTAAAATAAATTTTACTCAGAACTAATTGCCTTTTCTTTCGACTTAGACTAAAATGCAAATCCAGCTTTCACCAGCCGTTCCTGCATGTTAGAGGCAATAACAAAAAATATTTATTAGCTTAATTAATTCAAATGTTTTGTAAAAAAATCGGTAGCTTAGTCTTGTTTTTTTTTCCAAACAGAAAATTTGTAGTTGTAAATATTAATTAGAGAGTATTTTAATATACTAATGTTCTATCCGTTGTATTGTTATTTAAATTTAGAGCCAATATGTGCAACAATTTTGAGAGTCTGTGAAAACTACATATACGCATGCGCACGGTACGTGTACGAAATTTTTTTGGCCAAGTTTTATTTTTTCAAAAATGTTTGATAATTGCAAATAGAAATTGTTATTATTAAAAAGAATGTTAAATTACCTTCTAGTCCATTATATTTTAATTTAAATAAATTAATATTTTTTATTTAAATCTGCAAGTTTTGCGAATTGTATTAGTGCATGTAATTTTTTTGGCCAAGTTTTATTTTTTCAAAAATGTTTGATAATTGCAAATAGAAATTGTTATTATTAAAAAGAATGTTAAATTACCTTCTAGTCCATTATATTTTAATTTAAATAAATTAATATTTTTTATTTAAATCTGCAAGTTTTGCGAATTGTATTAGTGCATGTACTGGATACATATGTATGTATGTATACAACAGTTCCCAAAGTCGCAAGTAAGGTATACATTTTTAAAATATGTGTTATAATTTTTAACTGAAACGGATGTTATTATTATTCAACTTTAGAGAATTGCGGTGAAGTACTGATTTTTCAAAATTGTGTATTAATTTTAAATAAAAATGCATATCATTAGTAAGAATAGTCAAATATATTTCTGGTTATGCTATTTTCTTTTAAAAATATTAATATTTTGTATGAAAATTTTCAACTTGTGAAAATTGCATTTTTGGAGATTTTGCAGTTTTTTCGCCTACTTTGAGGTATGCAACAGTATAAATGTAATCGCAATAAAAATAAGAATATGAAATCAACAGGACAACAATTATAAAATACGAGAAATTCAAATTTTGCAAAAATGTTTAATAACAGCTTTTAAACATGCATAAAGCAAATAATTGTAAAAATTAATGTGATAAACATAAGGTTTTACGGACAATATAACTCAATATTTATCACTAAAATACGAGTATTTAATTTGTTTCTCAAGTTAAAGATTTCAACACGTATTTCGCCAAATAATAACATTGACTAGCTTTTTTAGCCAAATAAAAATGTTATGATTCTGAGAGCCTTTTTGCGTGCCAGCCCATGATTGGGATTTGATTCCAGCCCAAAACCTATGAGGCAAAAGAGGATAGTTGCATATCATATTATCCATGGCGAGAATAAAGAATGACAGAAAATAAGAACTAGTACGAAAATGCTTACTTTAGGCGTGTTGTCACTTTAATTGTCCTACATGCACCTCTCCACGATAACAGTGATGCCGTAGTTGTAAAGAGCGACACAATTATAAAATGAGTCGTAACTCAATTGCAAGATTGATATAGAAGAGATTGCGCCGACAGCTAACAAAAATAACACAGTGTTACAAAATGGAAAAAATTGAATGAACTTTTAAAGTGACATATTGGAAATTGTTCACCTAGTCGAATATAACTCAAAACGGTTTTTGGAAAATTTGTAACACCCTCAAAATCTTGCTTTACCGTTAAAAATCCGTTCTTCGGAAGTGTACGCGCTAATCTTTTCATTACTTGGACATTTCTTTACCGATTTTCAATATGAAATATGTTTTGGAAAGGTAAGGATTATACCTTTAAATTGAGATATAAAGATCTATTTTTTGAGCTTGCGTGTTGTAAGTTTTCATCGGGTAAACTTGGAAAATTTGTTTTTTCTTCAAATTTTTCTACTTTGACCGCATTTTATTGCAGTATTTTACTAAAAATATATCAAGTATGAGAAATAAGTTTGAAAGTACATTCATGTCCAAAAATTTTGAGTGCTCATGCAATGAAATCGGACAAAAATTGACGAAGCTATTACATTTTTTCTGCTATTAAATAAATTTACCTTGCGAAAAGTTTTTTTTTTTTTTAATTTTTCTACTTTGACCGCATTTCATTGCGTTATTTTACTAGAAACATAGCAAGTATGAGGAATTATTTTAAACACATTCATTTCCAAAAATTTTAAGTGGTCATCTAATAAATTTACGCCGTCAATTCAACCTTGCGACCGCTTCGCAATTATATTGTGTAATAAGTGTGGTAAAATGTGTGATAGGCGCAACAAATTTTGTTACGCCTGCGGTCTATTTGTTGATAAGAAATATCGGTTCGATTTAAGAACAAATAAAGCTGTGGTTGAAGCGTTCAACCTCTTTTTCAGTTGCTCATACGTGGAAAGTGCTTGGTATGAACCCGAATATATTTGTTCGATGTGCTGTACAACATTAAAACAATGGAAAACCGGTAAATGCGATGACCAGCGTCTGCCGTTTGTGACTCCTATGGCTTGGCATTATCAAATATATCACAAGCCGGAGGATTGCTACTTTTGCCAAACAAAAATCACTGGTCACCACTATAAAAGTCGCCACCTCATAGAATATGCCAATGTGTTGACTGTATCGAAACCGATTCCAAGAGGAAAACAAGATCAGCGAACTAAAGACAAAAATCCAGCTACATTTCCTGATTCAAGCCACAAATCTTCTAATGAGGTAAATGACGGACCGTACCTTCCAACCAAAGCAATAGAAACGGAACGTCATTTCGTGTCAAATCACGATTATTGTGATCTTGTGCGGGATATGGTTCTGTCTATAAGACAGACAGAGATTCTGGCCCCCAGATTAAAGCAGTGGAATATAGTAGACAGTAACTTTAAAGTAACGTCTGCACGAGACAGAGACCTATCTTCGTTCGAACACATTTTCAAAGCTGATGACACCAATAACAAACTAGTTTATTGCGTTGATGTGGATGAATTGTTTGCTGCACTCGATCACGTGCACTGTCCACAAGATTGGCGATTATTTCTAGACGGTTCTTGAAAAAGTAAGTATTTAATGTGTTATGAGTGTGAGAGAACTAAATTTGAATACAATTTATCAATTCATTTTCAATTGACTAACATCGTAGGTCTGAAAGCAGTATTGCTGCACAACAGAAATGAATTGCCATCAGTTCCAGTGGCATACGCTACTGATATGAAAGAGACTTATCAAACGATGGAAAAAATTCAACGATTGCTTAAAAACAATAAATTTCGCTGGCAGATTGTCTCGGACCTTAAAGTCCTGACAATTCTACTTGGAATGCAAGGTGGCTACACTTAATATCCTCGTTACTTTTGTGAATGGGACAGTCGTGCCAAAAATCATTACAAGTGTAACATATGGCCACCGAGAAAGTTTCAAATTGGCAAAAATAATGTTCTCAATATTGCATTAGTTAAGCCTGATGATATAATTTTGCCGCCATTGCATTTAAAATTGGGGTACATGAAACAGTTTGTTAAACGACTCGAAAAAAACAGCGAGGCTTTTCTACACCTGAAACTGGTATTCCCCAAGTTGAGTGACGCCAAGATTAAAGAAGGTACTTATAAAAATTTCCCAACAAGAAGTCTTCAAAAAGAATTCATCCTAATTTATATTTACATTTTGATCATGAATTACAGGCGTTTTCGTTGGACCGCAGATTCGTAAGATTATGACTGATGATGACTTCATAAAAAAATTGAACCCAGTAGAGAAAAGAGCATGGCTGAGTTTCATTTCTTTGTGCCGAAACTTTCTTGGAAACACGAGAAGTTCAAATTACGTTGAGGTGGTCCATGAATTTTTGGAAGCTTATGGAGAAATGGGATGCAACATGTCTATAAAAATTCACTTTTTGCATTCTCATTTGGAATTTTTCCCGGATAATCTTGGTCAATTCAGCGACGAACAAGGTGAAAGATTTCACCAAGAAATCTCCAACATTGAAAAACGGTTTACAGGAAAGAACCAAGTTAGGATGATAGCTAATTACTGCTGGTCACTCAAACGTGAAACAGATGACTCGTCTTATAAACGCAGAAGATCAAGCAAACATTTTTAGCTATAAAGTTATTTAGCATTTTAATGATTAATTTTTTTTATTTTCAGTCACAATAAAAATTTGAAGTTGAAAGATAATCAAAATGTATGAATTTTTAAATATGGTCATCATCTAAAATAATTTAAATAGTAATAACTCTGTCAATTTCCAACCCATTTTCGATTGAAATAGCTTAATCGACGCAGTACTAAATTCACTTTAATAATATTGTCTTTGATAGGTACCTTTCTGAATTAAGACTATCGTAAAATCGTAGTCAAAGTTTAAAAATTAATTTTTTTTTATTAAGTTACGATTTTTTTCTCTGTAGCTTCGTCAGTTCTCGTTTGATTTTGATGAGTTATACGCCATTAAAAAAGTTATTTGTCACCTTTCAAAATATATAAACAAAATATACAAACGCCTAGGCTAGGTCTCTTTCAAAGTTCATTTTCAGTGTTACACAGTGTAATTTACGATCTGCACATGTACACCTGCAATAACGTATTCTCATTTTAGTTGGAGAATAGCTTTATAAGTTCGAATAATATAATAAAACCGCGTTGCACTTCACAAAAAACTTTATTTATACCTTTAAAATTATAAAACATCAAATATTCACTTCACTCGTGCTGAATGCCAATATCGTAAAGCAAAAAAAGTAACGGACCTGCGCAAGGCGCAATCTCTTATTTATCAATCTTGACTCAATTGTGCTACCTCACTGAGCTGACTCACTTAATTAAGCAAGAGTCATTGAGTCAACTCGCGAAAATTAGCTGGCTTACCCACCCCTACTTAGTAGTACCACTCATGAGGGGGTATTAAACAAATTGAGTCGACATTTCTAATCAAATTAAAAAAGCTACTTTTTGTATTTAAAAAAAACGTACTTAATATTCAGCTACGTGTTATAGACTAGCGAAAAATTTTACTACGCGGCAGCACCAATTTACCTTTGATAGCCAGCGGCAATCACAGCCAATGTCAACTATTCAAGCTCTTTATTTCGACACTTATTATAACGAAGCATTTGTTCTATTGAAACTTAACTTAAAGTAAAAGAGTTTTCATATGTTGCAAGTCGGATTGCCGTCCATAACACGTCTAGAGCTTGTCTTTTTCGGTACATTGCAACAAATTGGTCGTGCACTTGCGAGGACTAGCAGCCATTTTTTGCTACCCACAGCGCATCTACATATTGCCAACGAGTTGCTGCAAATATTGGAGGAAATTTTCAAGAGTTCGGAAATTCATCGCAATCATCTGGGAAATTCTACGTGCAGTTGTATGCTTACTGTTGGGTTTGTCATCGAGAGTATTCCCGCCACTTTGCCGCCAAAGTACAAAGGTCGAATCGTCGATTATATTGTACAATGGCCTACATTCTGCCAACTTGTTAGGTTTGTCATCGAGAGTATTCGTGCCGCCATCGTGCCGCCAAAGTACAAAAGTCGAACCGCCGACTATATTGTACAAACGTCTACATTGTGCCAACGCAATTAATTCGTCGTCAAGAATATTGCCAGAATATTTCTGTCATTTGCCGCCATCGTACAAAGGTCGAATCGTCGACTATATTGTACAAACGTCTACATTTTTTGCCAACGGAATTAATTCGCCATCAAGAATATTTGACAATATTCCTGTCACTTGCCGCCATCATAAAAAGGTAGAATCGTCTACAATTTTACATACGCCGATATTTCACCAACATATGTAAACCTTCGAGAATTTTCGTACGCATTTATACAAATTTATCGACATTTCGCCAACTTGTCAAAGTCCACCGATTTGATGCCGATTTAAATTGTAAATTTGCCGAAACTTCGTCAACGTATGTAAGTCTTTAAGCACATCTCAACGTCGAACAAATTCCGAAAGCGATTCGGAGTTGAATAAAACTGTCGTTGGAGTACTGGGTCATCCTGCGCCACCTCGGCCACAAGAGGCAAATAGCCACATAGCCGCTCTTGTAGCTTCAATCACAACGAAACAAATACTCAGCGGTCCGACATTCAGCAACTGCGTGAACGTGTAGAAACGGATTTTGTTGGGAATAGCCAACGTCCACAGTTTCTTTGCCAATCAACCAACAATCAAGAAGCTGTCGTATTCAGCCAGCCTCAGCAACAACCTATACGAACGATCACGCTGACAACATTGATGCCACCTAACCAATCACACGTTTTTATGGAAAACGCTGCCTCAAGATTATATCCTTTGCCAATGTTTGAAGGAAACCCAGAGGATTGTCGACTATTTATCGCATGCTACCGGGACACAACGGCAGAGTTTGGCCACAGCAATAGGCAGAACATTGAAGGGTGACGCGGGACTTGTCTCTTTGCTACTTATTTATCCAGACGACGTCCCTAGTATTTTGAAGGAACTTGAGTTTAACTTTGGGAGGCCAGACCTGTTGGTGCATGCACAGCTGCAAAAATTGCAACAGTTCCAAAAAATTCACGAGAACCGTTTAGACCAAGTTTTGGATTTGTCGGTGCGAGTGCGCAACGTGGTAGCGTTACTCAAGTCAGCGAAGTGTTAACACCACTTGATAAATCCGAGCTTGTTGGATTAGCTGATCATCAAGCTGCCTCCATCCAAACAGTATGAGTGGGGTAAGCTCTTCACTGAAATTGGATCAAATCCAACTGTGGAAAACTTTTCGGAATGGCTGAGTGAGTTAGCTATGGTCGTATCGCTTATGCCAAAAGGAGCAGACAGAGTCGTCCCGCCTTTGCACCCACGACAAACAAATCAGCCTGTCACAGGTAGCCGACAACCATCGATAGCAGGAGGTGGCACTCGTAGGCTGTTTCACAGCAGCGAAATTCAAGATGATCGTCGCCGACCAAAATGGTGTCCACAATGCAGCCAAGCACGCACATTGACGGACTGCCGACAATTCGTTTCCCGTAATGTCAACGATAGATGGAGCGTAGTTAACCGTCGTCAACTGTGTTTCGGATGTCTTGAAGGTGGGCACAATCTACGAACGTGTCAACGCAGAACCGAGTGTGGTGTAAACGGTTGTCAAGGGAAATACCACAGATTACTACACACTACGAATGATTGCTACAACCCACCAAGTAGAGCATGTCTACAACTGCCATCAGGAATGCCAGTCCACGTTATTTAAGTTCGTGCCTGTAACCTTATGTGGACCACGAGGCAAACTGGAGACGTTTGCAATGTTTGACGAAGGTTCGTCTATTTCGCTACAAGCCTGGGCCTGCAAGGCCAATCGTCTTTACTCTCGCTAAATTGGGACGGCAAAAACAAGGCGACAGAAAAATCACGTAAGGTTTCATTTGAAATAAGAGGACCAGAGTCAAGCTTCGCGAATAAAAATGTGCGAACCATTCGAAATTTAAATTTGCCAACTCAATCCTTCAAAAAATAAAAATTTAGCCACATGAGTACACTATCGTTGCCAAACTACAAATGTATAAAGCCAGACCTACTTTCCGGACTGGATAATTCCTTCCTTAACATCACGAGAGAGGTAATCAAGAATAGACACAACCAACGAATATTCGGTGCAACGCCGAGTGGATCAAACGAACAAGCCCGAGTTATGATTCTTAAGGAAGCGAATTCGTTAAAGCAATTACACACGGCTTACTATTGAGGAAAGACGACATCAAGTTTCCAGATAGTTACAGCATGGCGCACAAACGATTATTAAACATTGAAGCAAGGATGAGATGAGACCGACAGTTCGCCGCCAACTACATTCGAGAAATCGATAAATACATAAACAAGAGTTATGCAAGACAGGTGTCGGCGGAGGAAGTTGAAACAGTAAAGCCAACAACATGGTATCTGCCTCATTTCGGTGTACTGAATGCACACAAACCGGAAAAGCTGCGCGTCGTGTTTGATGCAGCCGCAGCCACGCTCAGCACATCACTCAACAGCGCGTTACTCAAGGAGCCGTCGCCGTTGCCGGAGACATCGAGGGAATGTTCTCCCAAGTACGAATCCGAGCTGAAGACCAAGATTCGCAAAGCTTTTTGTGGCGTGATGGCGATCCCAGTAAGCCAATTCGGGTATATGCTATGACGTCAATAATATTCCGTGCCACCTGCTCTCCGTGTTGTGCGGAGTACGTAAAGAACATTAACGCCGCCAACCTCAGTTCCCAAATGCCAAAGGGAGTTGATGCCATCGTCAACAAAACGTACGTGGACGACGTTGTCATCAGTCTTAAAGACGCCAAAGAAGCTCAACAGATAGTTAAAGAGGCCGTAAAAATCAACGCCGTTGCTGGATTTAAACTACGGATGTTTATGCCAAACTGTAAGACACTGGAGGCACGCTTGAATAATAAGGAAGATCACTTAATAACCGTCGTTAATTTGCAACGAGAAGTCGGCGTCGACAAAATACTAGGAATGTTTTGGAACACCATCACAAATAATTCGAATTCCACTTTAAGTTTTCTAAGATAGTTCGCGATATATTACGATGCCAGCGTTTGCCCACAAAGAGGAAACTTCTGGGAATCGTAATGTCAATATACGATCCTTTCGGTGTGCTTACGAACGTGACTATTTCGGCCAAACTACTGCTTCAGTCGTTATGGAAGGAGAGTATTATGTGCGATGAAGAGTTACCACACCATTTAGCTGCACGATGGAGAGACTGGGGGTTGAAGTTCAAGTCGGTCAAGTCATTTTCAATTTCTCGGCATGTGCATCACTCAAGACAAGGACAGCTTAGTGCCTAGAAGGCAAGTGCAGCCGTCATGGGATGTCTTATCAACAATCTCATCGAAGAAAGCTCCGATATCCAGATACACAGGACCCTCCTTTGGAGCGATTCACAAAGGGTGATTTTGTGGATACGCTCGCATACACGGACGTACATCGCTCATAGAATCGCGGAGATTCTTAACAGTGGCGTTTGTTTCCTTTCGCCATGAACGTAGCAGAATACGCAACACGAGAAATACCAAGTAAAGAATTTTCGACGCACACACGATGGTTTACGGGACCAGAGTTTTTATACCAACATGATGAGCGTTGGCCCCAGGAACATATGTACATTGAAGTAAGGCGAGGGCGTCAGCGAGGAAATCACGAAGCACCACATACTGACCTGCGATACTTTTCGTCGTTTGCGAGGTTGACCAGAGTCGTGGTTTGGATACTACGATTCATCAACAAAACTATAAATAAGTGTCAAAAAAGGGGGGAGCTCCAAACAGATGGAACAACCGCAGCCGGAAAGCGTATATGCCGTATCGCTCAGAACGAAATATGCTCGCAAAAAATTGAACTCCTACGAAAGAAGAAAACATTGCCGAAGGGGTGTAGCCTTTACCCCTTACTCCTTATTTAGACGACAACCGATTGTTACGGGTGTATGGGAGAATAGACGCTGCATATTGCCGACCACTTACCGCTCGCCGTCCGGTCATCCTGCCAAGAAGGCATTACATTTCTAGGCTAGTTGTAGCCGACCATCATAAAAGGCGACATCATCCAAACGATAGTTTAGTCATGAACGAATTGTTAAGAAAGACTGTCCAATATGTATCTACGAGAAGGGCAAACCAGTCGCGCCATTGATGGGACGATTGGCTATAGATCGGCTAACGCCTTATAATCGACCATTTTCCTACTGCGGGGTAGACTACTGTGGCCCCTTTTACGTCGCTATTGGTCGCAGAAGGGAGAAACGGTGGATTGCGCTGTTCACCTGCCTGACAACGAGAGCAGTCCATCTGGAGTTGGCGGAAAATCGATTAACCGATGCCTTCATCCTTGCTTTCGCAATTTCGTCAATCGTCGAGGTGTACCCATACGTATCCGTAGCAATAATGGTACCAATTTTATTGGTGCCCAAAAGGAGATCAACCAGAATGAACGACTCTTTGACTTCGACGCCATCGAACGCGAAATGTCCAAACACCAGATCGAATGGGTATTTAACTGCCCGACAGACCCCAAAAGCGAAGGCTGTTGGGAACGGCTGATTCAATGCACAAAACGACTTCTGCATCAAGTTTAGAAGGAAGAGGCGCCAACGGTAGGCACCTTTCAGAGTGTTCTCATTGATATTGAGAATATCATCAACAGCCGACCACTAACTGATATTCCAGTGTCGCCAGGAGAAGAGGAGCCCCTTAAGCCCAACCATTTTTTGGTCGGTTGCCTAAACTGCCTCCGAAAGCAGTGGAAGATAGCTCAAAATTTCAAAGACCGTGCTTGGAAGAGATGGACGTTGGAGTACTTACCACGTCTGCTTTGTCGTCCCAAGTGGAGAGATGAGGTAGCAGCTCTCAACCCGGGATCGGTTGTAATTGTGTGTGATTATTCAGCACCGCGGAGCCGTTGTGAAAAGGGAAAGGTCATAGAAGTTTCCAAGGGAAGTGACGGCAGAGTTCGAAGCGCTAAAGTCCCCACATCACGTGGAATCATACGACGCCCTATAAGAAGGCTAGCCGCCTTTAAATGTTGCGAATCCTCACACGATTCGACAGGAGGTGGAATGTTGTAGACTATTCAAGTTCTTTATTTCGACACAGCCATTTTATACTTCGGAAAAGACACAAGCTCTAGTATCTTATAGGATATCAGATTTTCTGTCTTATATGTAATAAAGAAACCAACAACTACATATCTGCACGCATCCATGAGACCATTAATTATAGTGGCCTACGATGTGACGTAATTTGGACTCCAAGAAATAGGAGCTTCTTTAAGCGGTAGCCTAACACCCGAGGAGGCACTCAGGTTCAAAAAATTTTTGTTCAAACTGACTGGAATGAAATATACGCCGTATATCCCTAGAAAAGGGTAAAATCTTTGCTGAGTTTTACCCAGACATTACTTAACACCCTTGGTATATGAAGGTGGACATGGAAACATAAGACGGACTGAACATACATAATGTATTCTTAGAGCGCAGTACTATGAGCGGCACATATCAAACACACTCGGATTTCCTACGTAAATTTTACGTCAACACGAAAATTCTGCGGTGGTTAGTTTTCACTTACATGGCGCTCGCATAAGTTTGATCGTGACAGCTGACGGATTCGGCCGTAGATACGGTCGGTGGGTAACTGAGCTATTGCACAAAGTTGACAAACATAATACAAACCTCTGTAGTAATACATTACATTTACTTAGATACCTACACACATATGATCTGGGTATGTAAAAAATACAAATCTGTAAGAGAAAAGTACAATATTTCTAATAATTTTAAAACGTCATACAAAAGATTAAAGTTTTTAATAATATAATCTTCAAGGTCCTGAGCAGCTTTATCAATGAGGCCAGAATAAGTATTTGAATTAAGCTTTGAATAACACACCTACCTAAAAGCTAACACTTCGGCACTATAAGGTGGCGAAATCAGGACGTATCAGTGATTTAGGTTATTACGCACGCAAATCACGCGCATACACAAGGAGAAAACAAAAGTCTCCTGACACATCTAAGAGTTGCTCAACGATCAGCAAACCACCAGTACCAGCAAATCCAGAAGCGGTACATCAAGAGACATATGCGACCGGAATAACCAATACTGGGAAATTTTTGGGAACGTATCTATCAACATACTCTGAAAATCAGCAGCAATCTGACACAGCAATCGTTATACACATCTGCCAAATACTCGATATACACGACAATAGAACACATCTGTCAATCTACTCGTATAAAAGTGCAAACGCACTTTTCAGTAACTATTATTGAGTCGCGAGAAACTTAATTCATAATAGCGTTATTACCCTGCCACTTATTGCCCTATTTAAATGTAAGCTGAGCGATCCATCAACGCCACCATATATTAAGTTCGAAACCCAAAATAAAATTATAATTTAGAAGATTGTGACACTTTCGTTCCGTTACCTTTTTTGGTATCGGTTCGACGGCTGTGTGATGTCATAGCATATATAAAAATCTATTGTAGTTTTTAGTTTTTCCAAAAAATCTAAGTAAAATGCGCTTGTACGATTTTGAGTGACATTCACTGTATATAAAGCTACCACTTTTCTTTTACATGGAAAGTTACCTCCTTTGAAAGGTAATATTTCTTAATTAGAAGATTACGTAGGCTTATATGTCTGTGTTAAATCTCTACTACAGCTTAAAGGGTTAATGCAGTAGCTTTACATATGTAAAATACATACCGTGTACCCTACAAGATGGAGGTAACCAAAGCGAATTAAATTCACTAGTACCAACACAACTTTTTCAGCTGTTACCAATACATTCGCATTTTGTTTTTTGCTGTTTTCCTAATGTTAGAAGAAACGGCAATATTCCGAATGTTAGAGCCCAGAAATCGCGTGTGCTAGAGTGTGCAAGCAATAGACTACGCTGTTCTGCCATGTTTACGAATCGTAAAATACGATCACTTTGTTGTGAAACTTCGTTCAGTTTTTTTTCAGTCTTTAATTTCAGCAGAAGCAACGCGGAAAGGATTTCAAAGGTATGTATAGAAATTTCGACACGTACATATATTTCAACTAATTTTATTGAAACTTACAGGTATTGTGCAGCCAAGCCGGCATAAAATTCTCCGGAGAAGATGGCTGCACAGGCACAATAAGAAAAAGTAAGCAAAGTGAATTACTTTTAAGAGCTAGTGTGTAGTGTGCTGAAGTGTAGTGAAAACATTTGTTGAAAAAAAGGAAAAAAGGAATGCTTCAGTGTCCATATCCATTCAAGTTCGAAATCATAGATGCAAATGTCCAACATGCGCCATCTAATTGAAATTTAACAATTTCTGTGGGTGTGCATGTTGGAAAAGATAGTATAATTGGAGTTCTTTTATTTCTTCATCCATATGTGTATATCATAAAAAAAAATTATTGAAAACTAGTATTAATAACAAATAACAATCAATTTTCCAGATCAAATGTAAACACCAGCATGGAGCGGAGCACGAAGGAAATGTCGACATGTGAGCGGTTCCATCGTTGTAAAATAAATTTTACTCAGAACTAATTGCCTTTTCTTTCGACTTAGACTAAAATGCAAATCCAGCTTTCACCATCCTGACATAATATCTTCACCAGCCGTTCCTGCATGTTAGAGGCAATAACAAAAAATATTTATTAGCTTAATTAATTCAAATGTTTTGTAAAAAAATCGGTAGCCTAGTCTTGTTTTTTTTTCCAAACAGAAAATTTGTAGTTGTAAATATTAATTAGAGAGTATTTTAATATACTAATGTTCTATTCCCACAGCAATGGGTTGTGCGCAGGGCTTGGAACCCGCCACGTAAAAAACAACTTCCAATGAAAAGCAAAGCAAAGCCTCGGACAGGACCCCCCTTTTTAGATGACGACCAGGGCAAACGTTTTAAGGACAATGATTTGAGGGCATGCACCTGGAATGTCCGAACCCTTAATTGGGAAGGTGCCTCTGCCCGGCTGGTTGATGTCCTCGGTAGAGCGAAGGCTGACATCACCGCCATCCAAGAAATGCGATGGACGGGGCAAGGGAGGAAAACGGTAGGCCCTTGCGACGTATACTACAGCTGCCATGTAAAGGAGCGCAAATTTGGTGTCGGATTTGTGGTGGGAGAGAGACTTCGCCGTAAAGTACTGTCGTTCACTCCGGTGGACGAACGTCTCGCCACAATCCGCATAAAGGGGAGATTCTTCAACATCTCCCTGATTTGCGCCCATGCCCCGACGGAAGAGAAGGACGATGGGACCAAAGACTGCTTCTACGAACTCCTGGAGCGCACGTTCGAACGCTGCCCCCAACACGATATAAAAATCGTGCTAGGCGATTTTAATGCCAAGGTGGGTAAGGAGGGCATCTTTGGTTCCACAGTCGGAAAATTCAGTCTCCACGAGGAAACGTCTGACAACGGATTGAGACTGATCGACTTCGCCGGGGCCCGAAACATGGTAGTTTGTAGTACCAGGTTCCAGCATAGGAGGATACATCAGGCTACGTGGCTGTCTCCAGATGGTAAGACACGAAACCAAATCGACCATGTTGTGATAGACGGAAGGCACGCTTCCAGTGTCCTAGATGTGCGCACGATCCGAGGAGCCAACATCGACTCGGACCATTATCTTGTCGCAGCCAAGATACGCACGCGCCTCTGCGCGTCAAAAAGCGTGCATAAAGGCACACAAGGAAAGCTCGACGTCGGAAAGTTGTAATCACAACAGACAGCCACGCACTTCGCTACTCGACTCGCACTCCTGCTCTCTGAGAGCTCTAATCAACACAGCGATATTTCAGAGCAATGGAACCAAATCTCTTGCTCTTTACGTACCGCCGCTGAACAATCTATTGGTTTCCAGCAAGCCCGGAAAAATGACTGGTACGATGAGGAATGTGGCGTTGCCACGGAACGGAAAGATGCTGCCGTCAGGGCCACGTTGCGATCGGGCGCAACGCGAGCCTTGCGGGAGAGATATCATGAGTTGAAAAAGGAAGCGAGACGCATTTTTCGAGAGAAGAAGAGAAAGGCCGAAATGCGTGAGTGCGAAGAGCTTGAAATGTTGGCCGACAGGAAAAGCGCCCGAAAATTCTTTCAGAAAGTACGACGGCTAACAGAAGGTTTTAAGACCGGGGCGAATTCCTGTAAGAACGATAACGGCGACCTGGTAACTGACGTTCAGAATATACTTAGTTTATGGAGGGAGCACTTCTCCACACTAGTTAGTGGTAGTGACAGAGACCACCTTGGAGAAGATGATGATCCCGAAACCCCAATCAATGACGACGGAATTCATGTTCCGTTACCCGACTGCGATGAAATCCGTATAGCAATAGCACGGCTCAAGAACAACAAAGCGCCCGGAGTTGACGGGCTGCCAGCTGAGTTATTCAAATACGGTGGAGAAGAGTTGGTAAAGCGCATGCACCAGCTTATCTGTAGAGTATGGTCGGACGAATGCATGCCTACTGATTGGAATCTAAGTGTACTTTGCCCAATCCATAAGAAGGGTGATACTGCAATTCGCGCCAACTATCGTGGTATCAGCCTTCTTAACATTGCATATAAGGTTCTGTCGAGCGTATTGTGTGAGAGACTAAAGCCCACCGTCAATGAACTGATTGGACCTTATCAGTGTGGCTTTAGACCTGGTAAATTTACTATCGACCAGATATTCACAGTGCGCCAGATCTTGGAAAAGACCCAAGAAAGAAGAATCGACACGCACCACCTTTTTGTCGACTTCAAAGCCGCTTTCGACAGCACAAAAAGAAGTTGCCTTTATGCCGCAATGTCTGAATTTGGTATCCCTGCAAAACTTATACGGCTATGTAAAATGACGTTGAGCAACACCACCAGCTCCGTCAGGATTGGGAAGGACCTCTCCGAGCCGTTTGATACCAAACGAGGTTTCAGACAGGGTGACTCTTTGTCGTGTGACTTTTTTAACCTTATGCTGGAGAAGATAATTCGAGCCGCAGAACTAAATCGGTCAGGCACTATCTTTTATAAGAGTGTGCAGCTGCTGGCGTACGCCGATGACATTGACATCATCGGCCTTAACAACCGCGCAGTTAGTTCTGCCTTCTCCAAACTGGATAGAGAAGCAAAGCGAATGGGTCTGGAGGTGAACGAGGGCAAGACGAAGTAACTCCTGTCATCAAATAAACAGTCGGCACATTCACGACTGGGATCAAACATCACTGTTGACAGTTATAACTTTGAAAAAGTAGAAGACTTCGTTTATTTAGGAACCAGCATTAACATCAATAATAATGTCAGCCTCGAAATCCAAAGGAGGATCACTCTTGCCAACAAGTGCTACTTCGGACTGAGTGGGCAACTGAGCAGTAAAGTCCTCTCTCGACGGTCAAAAATTACGCTCTATAAGTCTCTCATTATGCCCGTCCTGATGTATGGCGCAGAAGCATGGACGATGAAGATATCTGATGAGAAGGCTCTGGGAGTGTTCGAGAGAAAGATTCTCCGAAAGATTTATGGGCCTTTACGCCTTTGCGATGGCGAATACCGGAGAAGATGGAACGATGAGCTGTACGAGCTTTATAACGACGTAGATATAGTGCAGCGAATTAAGATTCAGCGGCTTTGCTGGCTTGGTCATGTCGTTCGAATGGATGAAAGCGCCCCAGCTCTGAAAGTATTCGACGCGGTACCCGCCGGTGGTAGCAGAGGAAAAGGGAGGCCTCCTCTGCGTTGGAAAGACCAGGCGGTAAAGGACTTGGGTACGCTTGGTATTTCCAACTGGCGCCAGTTAGCGAAAGAGAGAAATAACTGCCGTGCTGTGCTAAGCTCGGCCAAAATCGCATAGGCGGTTATCGAGCCAATGAAAGAAGAAGAAGAATGTTCTATCCGTTGTATTGTTATTTAAATTTAGAGCCAATATGTGCAAAAATTTTGAGAGTCTGTGAAAACTACATATACGCATGCGCACGGTACGTGTACGAAATTTTTTTGGCCAAGTTTTATTTTTTCAAAAATGTTTGATAATTGCAAATAGAAATTGTTATTATTAAAAAGAATGTTAAATTACCTTCTAGTCCATTATATTTTAATTTAAATAAATTAATATTTTTTATTTAAATCTGCAAGTTTTGCGAATTGTATTAGTGCATGTAATTTTTTTGGCCAAGTTTTATTTTTTCAAAAATGTTTGATAATTGCAAATAGAAATTGTTATTATTAAAAAGAATGTTAAATTACCTTCTAGTCCATTATATTTTAATTTAAATAAATTAATATTTTTTATTTAAATCTGCAAGTTTTGCGAATTGTATTAGTGCATGTACTGGATACATATGTATGTATACAACAGTTCCCAAAGTCGCAAGTAAGGTATACATTTTTAAAATATGTGTTATAATTTTTAACTGAAACGGATGTTATTAGAAAGATAAATCAATTATATTTTAGTCCAATATTTTTTTTTTAATTTAGTTAATTTTTTTGTTAAAATATTCAACTTTAGAGAATTGCAGTGAAGTACTGATTTTTCAAAAATGTGTATTAATTTTAAATAAAAATGCATATCATTAGTAAGAATAGTCAAATATATTTCTGGTTATGCTATTTTCTTTTAAAAATATTAATATTTTGTATGAAAATTTTCAACTTGTGAAAATTGCATTATTGCATGTGCAGAGTACATGTACGGCGTTTCACATACTTGTAAGTCAAGTAAAAATTCTTTGAAAATATACACAAATTACAAATTTGATGGAATATTATTTTAAAAGAATAATTAATTATCTTTCTGTTCATGTTATTTTCTTTTAAAAATATTAATAATTTTTATGAAATTTTCGAACTTTTGAAAACTGGCTTATTGTACATGCACAGTACATGTACGGCATTTCACATATTTGTAAGTCAAGCATAAATTTTTTGAATATGTACGATATTTTTAAATAAAAATGAATGTTATTCGAAAGAATGAATAATCAATTGTTTTTTAGTCTATTATATTTTTTTAAATTTAATAATTAATTTGTATGACATTTTCGAACTTTTGAATAGTACATGCAGAGTACATATACGGAATTTGACATACTTGTAAGAAAAGTATACATTTTTTTATATGTATGTACGATAATTTCAAATAAAAATGTATGTTATTAGAAAGAATAATCAAATATCTTTCAGTCTACTCCATATTTTAAAAATTTAATAAATAGTTTTTATAAAATTTTCCAACTTTGGAAATTTTTTTTTTTCATGTGCACAGTACATATGCGACATTTCACTTAGTTGTATGAAAAGTGAACATTTTTCAAAAATGTTCAAAAATTGCAAATTTAAATGATTATTATTAGAAAGAATAATCAATTATCTTTCTGTTCAAGTTATTTTCTTTTAATAAAAATAAATTTTTTTATATATTTAGCAATATACCGGATCGGTATGGACTTCTGCAGATTGAAGGATGACGTTCCTTGGGGCACCAACGCTCATCCTATATAGGTACATATATGTATGATGACTTATGTGGAGTGTAAGGTTTGGATCGCTCTGGTTTCTCTACCTAAAACGCACTACGTCTCTAGTCCTATAGACGTGGTAGCGTGCAACTTATGTTTTAACAGCAAGCTGTCGATGCTGTATGTTTAGGCGACTCGAAAGTCAAGCCGGATTGTCGAGAAGTAGTAGAGTGTAGTTCTAGTTCTGTTTTATTCGATCAAAAGCGTGAGTATTTATACAATTATCAATTACTTAGCGCTTCCATGACTCCGCCCCATTATTTCCAGTCAGAACTCGAAAAAGGTCGTTGACAGTTAACCAAAGTCATTGCTGACTTTGCAGAAGGCATTGCACGTTATGAAATGTATAAAAGAGTTTCGTTGTTATATGAAACCCTTTTGTGTATGGTGCACATGAAGTGTGACTGATTCAAATATTTGCTTATTGCTACTTATGAGTGCTGGTAAGTGGCGTTGAGGTAGGTCCACTACACCCTTACCCTTTAGAAAAATAATTACGTGAAAAATGAACGGAATAATTTTAGTTTCGTGAAGTCGTGGAGTCGCTTTACATGTTTTCTATGTGTATATATATGTATATATATATTTTTTTTTTTTGTTTGTATTTTACTTATGGTAGGGTGAGTGTGTGTACATACATATGTAGCTACGTGTGCTTTTATTTTGGTTCTATCCTTATTCTTTGTTGTATTAATGTGTCTTATTCGTAAGATATGATTATTAAATGTGTGTAAACTATTTGTTCTCATTAATAATGATATTTATTAAAATAATAGTGGTTATATGTATACTTAGTAATTCCTTATTGTAGTGTTTAATTAATAATTAATTGTATTCTAAATTTACGCCTAGGTATTTCTTTAATATGTTGTTGTGTAGTGTTTTGGGTTTGTTTTTTATTGTTATTGTTGAATTTACACCATTTGTGTCTATGATTTTGTTCGGTCCGTGATATGGACTTTGGTGTTTATATTTATTTTCGTTTTTTACGTACACCTTATCTCCAATTTCTAAATTTGATTTGTTTATGTTTTTGTCATATTCTTGTTTCCTTTTTATTTTTACTGCGTTTATTAATTTTCTGGCATTTGCAATTGAATTTTTTTTAGCCGAATTTGCAATTCGTTTGCATAACTTTCGATGTCATAACATTTGTTAAGTTTGTTTATATTGTCGCTTGGCAGAGATGGCAATTTTCCGTATACTAGTTCATGGGGTGAATAACCAGTGTCTGTGTGTGGTGTTATGTTGTATGCGAATGTATAGTATTGTATCCATTTGTACCATTCGTAATCGTCAGCAAAAGTAAGTACCGTGAATCACAGTGAAAATGGTCCACCTGTAATAAAACCCTTTTAATAGCAAAAAAATCTAGGAAATTAATACCTATACCAAAAGTTTTGGTGAATTTGATAAGTTCACTTAGTTCAAATTATAAATACAACCAAACAATTTTTAATTCAATTACATTTTTCATAAAAATAAGAACTTAGCAAAATAGGTGAAAAATTCATGTCACAGTGAATATGGTCCATTACAGCAACTATTAAATAAAGTACTATAAAGCTTATTACTAATATTTTGTTGGATATCCTTTTTGGCGAATAATGGACTTTAAACGATTTGGGACAGATTCCACAAGCTTTTTGGTATATTCCGGATTTATTTTATCCCATTCTTCCAGAAGGGCTTTTTTTAAGTCATCTTTGCTCGATATGCTGCGTTTCCTTATTTCAATTTCCAATTTATGCCACAAATTTTCAATAACGTTAATATCTGGTGATTGGGGAGGCGTTTTGATCACTCTGGGGCAATGATACAGCAGCCATTCTTTAACGATTCCAGCCGTATGTTTGGGATCATTGTCTTGGTAGAAATGATATGTGTCCTTTATACCAAGTTTTTCGGCACTTTGTAAAAGATTATTTTTTAAAATATTTAAATATTGATATTTGTCCATAATTCCTTCGACAAAGTGCAATTTGCCAACACCAGCAGCTGAACAAGCACCCCAGACCATCACGTGGCCGCCACCGTGCTTAACTGTTGGCCGCAAATATCTGGGATCCATCTCTTGATTGGGTTTTCGCCACACGTTCACTCTGCCATCTGATCCAAAAATATTATATTTGCTTTCATCCGTGAATATCACGTCCTTCCAGAATGAAAAATCTTTCCCAATGTAATTGTGGGCAAACTGCAATCGCACGTTTTTATTCTTCTTGCTAACAAACGGTTTCTTTCGTGCAATTCTACCATTTCGTCCATCCCTTCGAAGGACTCTTCGAATAGTCTCGGCGTTACAATTTATTTTAAAATGTTTCTCTACCATGTCACGCAGTTTTGGTGCACTCAGCCGAGGATCAATCTTGATTTGTTTGACAATCCACCTCTCTTTACGGGCGCTAAACAACTTTTTTGGGCTAATTTTCGGCTTATTTATCACACGATTTTCATTTTTATACCGGTGTATGATGTTTTCAACTGTTGTTCGGGCTTTTTTAACAATATTGGCAATTTCTCTTTGAGACTTTCCATTTTTATGATGTTCAATAATTAACTTTCGCAACTCAACTGTAGTATGGCGGCCCATCTTGAAATTAAGAACTTAGCAAATTTTTATAATAGAGTAAACACGTGCTCATTTCAACGCACGAATTTAAATTGAAGTAAACATACCAAAATAACAGAAGATTCCAAAAAAGTTCCGTTATCTATCGTAGCTCTACTAAGGTGGACCATTTTCATTGTGACATGAATTTTTCTCCTATTTTGCTAAGTTCTTATTTTTATGAAAAATGTAATTGAATTAAAAATTGTTTGGTTGTATTTATAATTTGAACTAAGTGAACTTATCAAATTCACCAAAACTTTTGGTATAGGTATTAATTTCCTAGATTTTTTTGCTATTAAAGGGGTTTTATTACAGGTGGACCATTTTCACTGTGATTCACTGTAGATATTTGTTTAGTTTTCTGTGGTTTCGTTCTAGTGACCCAATTGTTTGATGGTGATATGGAGTTGAAAATATTTGCTTTGTATTTAATAGTGTGCATACGTTGTGCATTAATTCGTTGACGAATTCTGTTCCTCTGTCTGATTTTAATATTTGTATGAAGCCGTACTTTAGGATGAGCCGTTCGACCAGTGTAGTTGCAATAGATATTTCATCTTTTGTTTCAATAGGATGTGCTATAACGAATTTTGATAAATCGCATTGCATTATTAGTATATATCTGTATCCGTTTGAGATACGAAGTGGGCCTACTGTGTCAATTGACACTACTAAATGTTGGAGTTGGCGTGTCTGTAACTACAAGTGGTTCTTTAATATGTTTAGTTGTTTTGTTTTGTGCGCACTTTGTGCAATTATTTATCTTTTACCATTTGTCTCATGTTTTTCCATATATATCTTTGTTTCAATTTTAAAATTGTCTTTCTAACTCTTAAGTGGCCAGCTATATTAGTGGAGTGAAATTCGTCAATTAGCTTGTACTGTGTTATACTGTGTTACTATCTATTTGTTTTGGAGCTTTGTATATCAATATCTTTATCGGCACGCTTTTCCTATTTTCGAGCACATTAAATTTTTCAATGAATGCATTCATATTAGTATTTTTTAATGTATATTCTTGTTCACAAAGGGCTAGCTCCTTTATAAGTGAACTGTGCATAGTACTATGTAGTTTCTCCAACATTGAATCTAGTTTCAAAGGGTCATCACTACATGTAACTTGCACTTCATTTTTAATAATTTCAATTGTAGTACTACTTTCTTTATTAATTATAAATTTTAATTTCTTCATATTTTTAACGTCATTAAAAGATGTGCATCGCCAAATACGAAGGTGATCAGGCTTCTTTGGAGATGTATTGTTAATGCGTTTCCCGGGTGTATATTCATGCGCTTTATTTTCTATACTCGTTTGCGTTAATTCATTCTTTTCATTTTCATTAAATTGTGCGGCCTTGCTCCTTGTTAATATATTAATTTCTTTTTCATTCTCTTTTAAATCTTTTTCTGATGTTGGTATCATAGTTTTAAGTGTGTCGCTATCTATTTTGATGCGTGACAGTGCATCTGCATTTGTGTTTATTTTGCCTTGTTTGTAAATAATTTCGAAGTCATAGTCAGATAAGTCTATTATTATTCTTGTCATTTTTGATGACGGATTTTTGTTTGCAAATAATGAGACCAAAGGTCTGTGGTCTGTTACCACAATAAATTTTTTGCCATAGAGATATGGTTTAAACTGGTTGATGCCCCAATGAATAGCTAATAGTTCTTTTTCGATTATTGGTTTATTGATATCGTGTTT
The DNA here is from genome assembly GCA_963971545.1 of Philophylla caesio. Classification (NCBI taxonomy): domain Eukaryota; kingdom Metazoa; phylum Arthropoda; class Insecta; order Diptera; family Tephritidae; genus Philophylla; species Philophylla caesio. The sequence goes on from OZ020607.1 coordinate 89,499,483, forward strand.
TTGCAGGGCTTTACTTGCATATGCAATTGGCAAGTCGTGACCTATTTCGCTTTGTGATAATATTGCTCCTAGGGCAAAGTCAGATGCGTCAGTTGTTAGTATAAATGGTTTGTCGAAATTTGGGTATTGTAAAATTGGTGGGTTTATTAATTTATATTTTAATGTGTTAAATGCTTTTTCGCATTCTTTTGACCAAATGAAGGGTTGTCCCTTTTTTAATAATGTGTTCAAGCATTTGGCTGTTAGTGCAAAGTCCGGTATGAATCGTCTGTAGTAATTGCAAAATGCAGTAAATCTTCGTGTTTCGTCTGCATTCGTTGGTGTTGGGTAATTGCGTACAGTATCGCATTTGGCTGGGTCAGTTTTGACACCTTTATCTGTGATTAAATGACCGAGGTAGAGGACTTCTGGTTTTAGAAATTGACATTTACTAGCGTTCAATTTTAGATTCTATTTTTTTAGTCTTTCGAAAACTTCTATTAAATTTTTGTTATGGTGTTTGATTGAACATCCGAATACGATAATGTCGTCTACATAAAGGAAAGCTTCTGATTTTAGTCCAGATAGCGCTATTGTTAGCATGCGTTTAAAGCTATTTGATGAAATTTTTAATCCAAATGGTAGTCGTTTGAATTGATAGTGACCTTCTTGTGTGGAAAATGCTGTCAGAGGTCTAGAGTCGGTTTCTAATGGAATTTGGTGAAAGGAGCTGGTCATGTCTACAGTTATGAAATATTTTGCCCTTCCAAGCGTGTCTAATACGTCTTCTAGTCTTGTCAGTGGAAATTTGTCGTTGACAATATTGTTGTTTAGTTTTCTATAGTCTACTACCAGTCGCCATTTTTGATCACCCTTGTCATCATTCTTTTTTGGTACTAGGAGTAGTGGTGAATTAAAGGGCTAACTGATGGTTCAATGATATTGTCTTCAATTAGGTTTTGTATTTGTTTTTGGATTTCGTCTTGTTGTAAGTGCGGTAGTCTTTAATTTTTTATGTAAACTGGTGAACTATCTGTAAGACTTAGTTTATGCATTTTATCTGTTTTATTTTTGCTGTATGATTGTTAACGTTTATGATTTTTATGTGGCAATTTCCTTTTGCACGGGCTATAGAATTGGCTAGGAATACGCCTTGTTCTATTTCTTGATTCAAAATTATGCTATCTTCTTTTATATTTAAATATATTGGTACTATCACTTCTGTTCTGGGTGGTATTTCGAGGATTTTGTTTGATTCTACTTGTGTGTTTATTGTTAATATTTTTTTGGCGTATAATACGTCTTACCTTACGGTATGGGCACCCATGTCAGATTGTTATTGTTGTAATCTCTATTTCTTTAATTATAAGGAAACGGCGCGATAAATTTTTTTTTAAATTTTTTTGTAGTCAAATGAAGATGTTAGCTTTCGTTTGACATACATTTCATATTGGTTGATATCTTCCTAATATTTAAATTTCTCAAATGAAAATTTTATAAACACATCCAAACAAATATGTGTGTGGTGTTTGATTGAGTGTGTAGCAGTGGTCAATAGACGTTCATTTTATTGCATAATTTTAGGCGGGAAAATTTAAGTAGAGTAAAGGCAGAGAAAGCGCTGCCAACTACTGCTTATTGGTGGTGATTTTAACACTTCAAATACTAGATTGGCGAAATTTATGAGCGATACGTTTAATTTGGATTATATTCGAAATGATGCTCCCACAACTATTGATAACACAACCATTGACTTAGTTTTTGCGAGAAATTTAAATGTTAATTTAAAAACATTTTTATCCTATTTTCCTATCATAAGCTTATGTATGTATATCATCAAAAGTAACTATCAAATAAAGAAATTCATTTGCTTGTATTATTTATCATTATAAATTATCATTATACATATGTTTTCTGTCTTATCGGATGGCGTATTCTACGTTAAACTTAATGGCCGTGTCTCTGACACAGCCTCCTTCTTTTTATTTTTTTTTGTTGTTAATTAATGCAGTTAATGTGAATGTTTCATAATCAATTATGCATAAATGTTTAATAAGAAAGTCTCTGCCAAAAATACCATTGGTTGAAGTTGGGAAATCCTCTGTAACTAAATGGAAATTGATGCTAGTGCTATATTTGCCTATTAGGAAAGTTAGTTTAGCTGTGCCCATTGAGGTTATTTCGTCTTTGGTGATACCTGTTAGTTTGCATTTGTTCGTGCTGTCATAGTCGAATTCGTTATTGAATGGATTTTTGCAAATAGAAATGTCAGCTCCTGTGTCTATGAGGAATGCCATTTGTTGATTGAAATCTTCATTATAAATTGTGATAAAATTTGTTAAGTTTTTGGTTATTACATATATTTTATTCGGATTTGACCCGGAGGGGGTTAATTGTTGTCCTCCGGGTCGCCTACGTTTCCCTGAGTTTGCAGGACGTTTATTTGGCGACCATTTCTGTTGTGTTGTGGTGCTAGTCTGTTGTTATCGTGAGTCATATTGTTATTATTATTCCTGTTGGTGTTAACATTTTGACTTCTCTGATTGTTATTGTTGAAGTTGTTGTAATATCTTTGGTTGTAATTATTTGTTCTTTGGTCCCTATTATTGTTAAAAGGATTGTTGCCAATGTTATTATTTCCATGGTAGCTGTTGTTTCTAACATTGTTGTTATTGGGGTATCTCCTTCGGTCGTTGGTGTTATAGTTAGTTTGGTTATTGTATCTTTTGTTATTGGAGATAACCATGATTCTTGAGCTTTTATTTTCGTTCAATTGTTCGAGCTCTAGAGCTAAGTGTACGGCCGTGTCTAAAGATGTTGGAAGCGCAGAAAAAATAGTTTGTTTAAATTGGTCATTTAAACCATTTTTGAATACAGTTAAACTATATTGTTTATTTAACCGAGTGACGAGTGATCTTTGTTCAACGGTGGCATTCGGGCCAATTTGTGCTATTTGAAGGTTATTAACCTCAGATATTAAATAGAGAATTTTATTTTTGTAGTTGGTTATATTTAGGTTTCTTTGTGTTATGCTGGCTAATTGGTTCTGTAGTTTTGGTATAGTTGTCGTGCTTTTATAATTATTCGTCAATAGGTTTTTTAATTCTTCTAGTGTTGTGGGCGGTTGTATTGCAGTTATGTTCGTTCGCACTATTTGTGATAATTTTACATAAAGTATAAAATCAATTAGTTCAGTTTTGCCTGTCTGTGTTAAGCCATTGTAGATGATTTCTGCGATTTTTAGAAATGGTTCTAGATCTTTATGATTTCCCGAAAAGCTGGGAATAGCTTTTGTAGCTACTGCCATATTGAAGTCTGACATTGTTGTTGGTGTATGAGATTTAGTGTTGGAATTTTCGGAGTTCCAAGTGATTGGTGTAGATAATGAGTGTGGTATTGACGCGTCAATGTCGTATTGTGATAGTATTTTTATCAATTTATCTCTTAAATGCCAGAAAATTTATAAACAAGTATCTTTATGTTCTTTTGAAAATTTCTCGTTGTATGCGTTTAGTATACTTCGTATCGATTCGAGTGTGGAGAAAAGTGTTTGTACGTGTTTGTGTACTGTGTCTTCTTTAATTTTTATTGTTTTGTTCAAGCATTTATATGCTTTATTAAAATTTTTTTTCTCACTAAGAATATTGTTGTATATCTTTTGCCATGTGGCCATTATATTTTTTTTTTATTCATATTTGTGCCTGTTGTCTAGCAAGGCTACGTTTTAATGATCTTAGTACCATTTTTGTGATATATGTCAGAATTGCGATTATTGCTAATATTGCTAGTGCAATTTCTACGTAATCGGTTTTGTTTGTATCTTGTGTATTTTCGAGAATTTTATTGTTTACCTCCTTGGTATTTTCGAGAATTTTATTGTTTATATCGTTATTGCTACTTTCTTCAATGGCCTTTCCTACTTCATATCCAGATAATATGAGTGGTATTGAAGTAAGGATTTTGTTTAAGATTCCCATTTAAAATTTTTTTTTTTTTTTTTTTTGTTTTTAACAGATATATAGTGAATAATATAAAGGTTCGAGATATAGTATTTTTTTTTTTTTTTATTTACATATGATGTTTGTTTCTTTGTTTTATAATTTGTTTTGCCGCTTCTGCAGTTGGACAGTAGTAAGTATCTCTTCTGTTTCTGAGTTTGAAATTATTAGTGTCTAACAGTATTATTGGTGTTTTATTTTTGATTTTGTCTGGTCGACTGTTCTTGTATCTTTTGCAGTCTATGCAATTTGTACAGTGCATGTTTTTAAAAATTCTTTTTCTTGTATTAGCTGTTTGATTTGTTTGAGGACAGCTGATTTCTCTTTCTTGTTTCTTGTTAAAGTGAGCTGGTTGTACAGTTCTGATTTCGCTTTTCTAAATTGCACCTCCTTGCCTCCTCGTTTCCTTTTCTTTTTCGTTGCCGAATGTGTGGTTGTGTTTGATTTGTGCTGTCGTCTCCTGTACTCCTCGATTGTTATTGCCTTTGGGCCGGCTTTTATCGGTGTCGGGGAGTACTTAGGATAGCTCTCCAATTGGTTACTGCCTACTGGCTCGTATTCTTCTGCTGATTGACTGATTGAAAGTGGTGATTCGTAATTTGTGGATGTCGCGTGAAGTTTTGCCTCGTCAGTGCCGGTCATTTGGAAGTTTATTAAAATTTGTTTATCTTCCTCGTCTAAAATAGCAATACTATTTTGTATTAAAGTATTATTGAATAACACAATAGTTTGCAAATTTATCTTGTTTCCTTCCATTTAAAAATTTTAAATTTAAAATGAAAAATAGTTTTTTATTGAAAAAAATTTAGGAACCTATGTATAAGTAACCGTTAGGCGCGAAACAGTAGGTAACAAATAGAAGTGGTTAGAACACAGAAATGAGTAACAAAATGGGTAAATAATGTAATTGTTTGGGATAACAAGATGCTTACCATAAGGGTAACTAGAGAGGTTATCAATAACAAATACTTAACAGAGCCGGTAACTAATAAAACTGGTACTGCTAACAAACAACTACCAGACTGTAACCAACAATCTTAGAGCGAGAGTGGAAAACATACATATGTCGAGTAGGAAGATCACTGGTTTACTAAGGCAAAACAGCCGGTCCGGCGACAAATAGGAAAAAATCCATGGTTCACTCCGTTTTTGGACCTACGACCAGCAGCAAGTTTTCTACGCCAGCAACCGCCAGCCCACACCACATCTTCAAGTGTAAGTAATATTTTCAAAGTCAGATTGTCATATTTCTCTTGTGATATATACATATGTATATAAGCTTCAAATTATTCAAATAAATGCTAATTGACTTTCGTATGTAAACGAAATCCTTTTTTCTTCTTATTTCAAAACGGACTGTCCACGAGATCACTGGATTTGCGACAGTTTTGTTTTATGGTCCTTCGACGCCGTTTGAAAAGGAACCAACGTTTTATGCTATAGAGGGTCTCACTTAATATATTACAAAATGGTCTTCTACAGTTTGTAGTGCCCCAATTTTGTTCGTAATCCACCTCTGCAACATTATAAAGTAAAAAAAAATTGCGATCATGGAGCGATATTCATCTTCGTCATCGCATAAGGCCCTGCAACCCGCATTCATGTATGCATGCACACACATACATATGTACATACTTTAGCACACACACGAAGAAAGTTCTTAAACTAGCAGTGAAAGCGAATACTGAGGTTTTCGTTCACACGTTTAACGAATGCTTTACAGAGGGCGTATTTCCGAAAATATGGAAACGCCAGCGGCTCGTTCTACTACCAAAGGCGGGAAAATCTCCTGGGGATCCCTCTGCATATCGACCAATATGTATGCTTAATACAACAGGGAAGCTTCTGGAACGCATAATTACCAATAGAGTTACAGAAGCAATGGAGGCGAATGGAGGACTCTCCGAAACACAATTTGGATTTAGAAAAGGGCGGTCCACAGTTGATGCAGCCAATTTCATAAAAAGAATAGCAGAAGATGCGATTAGCGGTGAGAGATGGAGATGGGGCTCAAAAGAATATTGTTTAATAATTACGCTCGACGTGAAAAACGCATTTAACACCGCAAGCTGGCGGAAAATAACAGAGGCGCTAATAACTTTCGATATTCCAGCATATCTCAGAAGAATCCTAAACAATTACTTGTCGGACAGACTTCTACTCTACGACACCGATGAAGGCAGAAAGAAATATAAGATTTCAGGCGGAGTTCCACAAGGCTCAGTGCTGGGTCCAACGCTATGGAACATAATGTATGATGGCATATTGAAACTACATCTACCAAAAGGGGCGAAAATAGTTGGTTTTGCTGATGACATAGCCATTGTGGTCGTAGCTAAGCACATAAAAGACATTGAAGAGAGTGCAAACAACTCGATCACTAGTGTTCAAAACTGGCTCCTCGATGCAGGTCTAGAGCTTGCATAGCAAAAAACCGAGACAGTGCTAATTAGCAGCAGGAAGATCCGAGAAGTGGCGAAAATAAACGTATGTGGCCATGAAATAGAATCAGCCCCAGATCTGAAATACCTCGGAATCATACTGGATGCTAGATTAACATTCAAGCGGCATATTGAATATGCAGTCGGAAAAGCGGAAAAAGTCGCAGTAGCGCTTTCGAGACTGATGCTTAACGTCGGAGGTCCAAAGCAACAGCGAAGGCAGTTATACGCCAATATAGTCAGAAGTGTCCTGCTATACGGGTTTCAAATCTGGGGTGAAGCCTTTAAGAAGACGTCATACGCACGCGAAGCGAAGTCTTTATACCGGCTCTGCGCGGTTAAGGTATGCTGCGCTTACCGAACTACATCGGAAGATGCTGCGTTGGTTATTGCTGGCCTATGTCCAATAGATATCCTGGCGACGCAGACGTTGGCAAGATCTGTAAACAAGGCGAATCGCCAAGCAGAAATCAAGATATGCTGGCAACAGTGGCAATGCCGTTGGGACCAGACAGATAAAGGTCGCTGGACACACCGTCTCATACCATCAATAGAGAAATGGTTAAGCCGGAAACATGGAGAAGTAAACTTCCAGTTAACCCAAATGCTTACGGGGCATGGCTGTTTTAAATCTTACTTTTATAGATTTAAAATCGATGATGACCCTTACTGCACTCTCTGCGAAGAGGACGATATCCAAGATGCTGAACATTGCTTTTTTGCCTGCACATATTTTGAAGATGAACGAAACTGCCTAAACGTACAGGTAGGGCGGCTGACAAAAGTAGAGAATTTGATCGATATAATGCTCGAATCGATCGAAAACTGGTCTGCCGTCTGCAACATGGCAAATATGGTAATATCGAAACTACGTCAGGCGGAACGACTCCGCAGAAATACATAATCTTTTAATGTCGGTTGACGACAACAAACTTCACACCGAATCGGCGGCTCGGAACCTAGTCCGTTCCGACTGCCTGCACTAATAAAAAAAAAAAAAAATAAAAAAAAAAAATGTAAGCAGTTTGGCTCTTTGGCCCTAAGCACAGCTCCCAACGAACAGCCCAAAGCGGTTACACACGGCCGGGTAGCCCGGAATCTCGTCCGTTCCGGCTACCAAGAAAGGTTAGTGCTCAATAAACTACTTTTGAGAAATTTATATATATATGTATGTTAAATCCTCAGCTATAAAATATTGTGTTTTTTCCAATAGTTCATACAAAGCAGAAAAAATCGAATTAAGTAAGTAGACGGCTCGGAATCCAGTCCGTTCCGACCGTTGCAGAATAGTTGGAAACCATAAATTTTGAAAAACCAGACGAGAAGAAGTAAAGAGAGTAACAGAGCGGCTCGGAACCCAGTTCGTTCCGACCGGCGGGCAAGGTAATCTAAAATCGTAAATTATATTAAAATCAATAGTTTATATAATAGGAGAAATACCATGTTGAGCGGCTTGGAACCTCGTTCGTTCCAACCGGCAGTCAAGCAAAAAAAAAAAAAAAAAAAAAAAAAAAAAAATGCTTGGAAATGAAACGGGGCAATTTAAACCACCACGAAGATGTAACAAACAACAGTACAGAGGGCGGTACAAACAGACTTCACGTACGTAGAGCGTAAGCTCAAGCCATCTCCCGACGAAATACCTGACGGTAGTACCGGGGGAAATGGTACTCAGACAGTAGGAGGTTTAGTTAGGGTTAAAGTCCCACACTGACAAACCGGTGACGGTTAGGCTTTCGATGCTTCCTCCTCGTAAAAAACAAAAAAAAAATACTTTAGCACACAAAATCACGATTTGCGATCTCTTTCCATTACTTGCGGTCTTACTTCTGAAAGCAAGCGACATGTCGCACGTGAAGACCGCAAAAAGTTGAAAGTATGCTTCATCTCGCAAACCGATCGGTAAGCGAGCGCTCGCTTTTTCAACTGTCAGTTTTATAGTTTGACAGCCATTTTCGCATTTCGTAGCATCTTTCATTGTGGCAACATCGTTTATCATAGGCTCTTCGAGCACAAAAAAGCCTTTTAATAAGATATATTGATAAAATCGAGTCTCGCGTTACTGATCTTTTAAAATTAATTAATTTATACCAACAATATGAGTGGGTTTGGAGTTTGAATAGCACGCAGGACACGAAACTTCTGGCTCTACATGTTGCAAATGAAAAAGTATGCTTTCAAAATGCACAGTGAACAAATCTCTCTCTCGCTTGCGACGACAAGAAGCAGAAAGCAAGCGACGATTGGAAGCAGGTGAAGACCGCCGGTTAACAATTCTTGCTAAAAGATTGATCGAATAGTGAGATATTCACAAAAAGTTCGAATAATAAAAAATTGATTAACAGAAATAATAGAGATCATACGATCAAAAGTATCGACTCCAAGTTGGGTGGCGAGCTTACTGGCTGTACACACGCACAATATTCAGCTGCGTGATGTTTAAGTAATATATTCTCGCTACGAGATTACCAAACAATTAGGAATAAAATTATTGTGATAGCATTAATAAGTGAGATTGAATTTTGTATATATATATATATTCGGTTAAGTGAATAAAAAAAAATTTAGAATTTTTGTACAAATTTATAAAGTGTTAAATCAACTAAGTAAATCATGCACCGAGTACATGAAATATATTCAAGCCATATATATACTGTAAATTTACAAACAAATATTTGAGAATATACACATTTATATTTATTACAGAAAGAAAACTTTTTGTTTATTTCGATTTCTTGTATTCATCTGCTATCATATTTAGAAATTCTTCAGTGTCAACTGAGTGAGTTCAAACTTCTTAAAGGAAAAATTAAGTTACGCAAGTTTTATCTATTTGACTGGAGTGTTGCTGGGTTTTGCGTCATATATTTGTCTTCAACTTTTTGTTTGATTTTAATCGGATCAGCGATTTTCGAAAAACTTTTCGCATTTCAAGTGGTTTCTTGGATTATTCCATTACAAATTTCGGCATTACATACACTTCTCGGATTTTTATCCAACGGGGAATAGTCCAACAAATTTAAAAAAGTTATCATGGCCACTTTTATGCAATTAGCGGATTCACATATTAAATTCGAAGGATCAAAATCAAACGGTCCTAGATATCCAAAAGGAAGAAGTTAAGGAATCTTGGGGTAGAGTGAAACGCGCTTATTTAGAATTTTTAGGCACAGATTCCGCGAGCTCTTCAAAAGAGGCTACTGCTGCTAAGAAAAAGCAGATTGGTGATCTCACTTCCAAGCTAAATAAAGCCGGAAAGGAAAAGGCTGTGGAGTCTTCCGACTTAGAACACCACATCCGTCTCCCGCCATGCGACACGGAAGTTTTTAAGGGAGATTACCTGTCTTGGCCAACATTTCGCGACATATTCCAGGCCATTAACATTCTAAATAAGCGGCTCACCCCTGTGGAAAAACTTTTCCACTTAAACCAAAAGACTCAGAAGGAAGCAAATGAATGTTTTTCAACGGCATGGAAAAACCTTAGTGATCGCTACGAGAACAAAAGAATTCTCGTGAATAGTCAATCGAAGGTTCTCTTCAACCTATCCCCGGTAGGAACTGAATCTGGAAGTGCAATCAAAGATCTTCAACGCGAAATTATTAACTGCATATCGGCAATCTAGATTCATAAGAACACATTACGAATTGGGATGCGATTATAACCTACCTTTGCTCAGCGAAGGTACCTGAGGTTACCCTCTCAATGTGGGAGCAGTCGGCCCAGGTGAAAACGGAAATTCCTAAGTGGGAAGATATGGACAGGCTTCTTACAAGTAGATTCCAGGTTTTGGAAACTGTCTTTGACATTAGAGGGCCTAGTACTTTCCGGTCACAGAGACCGCAGCCTTCTAAGTCAAGTTTCAAGTCGAAAATTACAAACGTTTCAAGCGAGTGTGGCGAGCTGTGCAATTGCGAAGCACACAACATACGATCTTGCCCACGATTTCAAAAATGGCTCCTTCAGAAAGAATAAACTTTGCTAGAATTCGGCCAGAGGGCTCATAGATTATGGATCTGAGTGTTCGTTCATGACGGAACGACTTCGACGTCGGATTAAGCTGCCAACGAGGAAAGTGAATGCACGGGTGTCTGGAATCAACAACACGGTTTCAGCGCAAACCAGCCAGGCGTGTTCCATAACCTTTGGATCCCCGGTCGATCCTTTGGTTGTGATTCAGACAACGGCGCTGGTACTACCTCAACTGACGGGAAATCTGCCGACCAGCGAGGTCGATCCTACTATGCAACATTCGTTTCCGGGGCTGACTTTGGCGGATAAACGGTTCTTCGCGAACGATCAAGTCGATCTTGGCTCACTGCTGGCTCAGGAGACAGTCTTCGGATGGTTTCTGAAGGGAAGGACGACTTCACCCAAGCCGACGACATCATGCGTCTCATTCTACAATGAGGTGACGCTATATAGACAGCTTGCAGCCTTTTGGAAGTTAGAGGACCTGCCCGTAGAAGAGCTCGTACCGCAGAAAAGGACTACTGCGAGGAAATATGTTCTTTCGTTGCCATTTTCCGACAGAGGTTTTCCTAGGGTGTTCGCGAAAGATAGCTTTCTCGCAATTCTTTCGCTGTGAAGGTCGTCTGGCGAAAAAGCACTCTTTACGAGAGGAATATACTAGGGCACCCAAGGAGTATCAGCAACTGGGTCACATGACTGAGGTGTCCAGTTTCCCGGATGAGGGCCAGGCCGATCGTGACATCTCGCCCATTAAGGTCAGTTACATAAATTATTTTAGTGTTTGTTCTGCTTCTCTTAAGAAACTTATTTGTTCTGCGCTTCCAGAGAAAGGTTCGCCATATTTTCTTGGGACTCTAATGTTATTACTATTGAAAATATTAAAAAGGTGGTCGAAAAAAAGGGCAAAATCAGCAGTATTCAACAAACTTTGAGATTGAGAGCTATTGAGACTTCCTGAGCTATATAAAGAAAACATTGCACTAGCAACTGTATTACTCAAAACTTGGGCCGCTAACCTTACACTCATTTTGTCAAAATTTGTAGGTCTAAGGTGTGTCGAGGTCAGTTTGGGTGCGCATCGAATGCCACGAAGAGAATCCTGCTCATGAAAATGAACGATATCTGCCCATTTAACTGGATGCCCGCGAAAACAAATATTATTTTTGATATTTTCGATACAGTTTCGGGTACTCTTTAGAAGATGAGGCGAATTGAAATAGGGCCTGTCTACTGTAACTCCTACAACGCGTGCAAAATTTACAAAATTTGATCCTTGGTCGCAAACAAACTGGCAGGTTTGAATCCCAATCCCCTGAAGTTGGCATATCATTTCAAAAACATATGTTTTTAGAATATCTCTTTTGCACGAATTGTGAACAAAAAAATAGGCGACGGGCTGAGACCAAGAGTTTCCCCCCAATGCCTTGAACCATCATAGCAAGAACACTATTCGCTATTCTGGTTGTACGATTTTCATCGCCATATTCTTCCAATCCTATTATAAAGTCTCTATACCTATCAAACTTTAAATCAACCTTTAAAGACATTTCATCGCAGCAAAGTGAAACAAATTTTTGATCAGGAGTGAAAGCACGGCTTATCAACTCTAAAGACTTTACACTGCTAATAGAGCAGCCCGGGTTACGTGGCCAACCCTTAATAAAATTGGATAGTGTGCTGGTGGAAGGCCAGTGGAAAAGGGGTCTCAAATACCTATATGCCAAAGGAGAAGTAAATTTAACACCTAGAGCTATAGTCTTTAAATTTTTTTTTCAAATCTCCGGTCAGATGGATGCCGACTTTTGTTTTTCAAACAGTTTCTGACGCTAATAGACACATGATGGGGTAATCTGTTGCATATTTCTTCAATTTGTCTATCTTCTTCAGTCGTTGAAAGGGTAATCTCTCATTTTGGGATCGTAAGGCGAAGACTTCATTTTCTTTGGCTAACAACTGTGTTTTCAACATATCTATCTGCATATTTGCATTCTCCAACAGCTGCTTATACATATTTTAGTGTTTCAGAAAATTGCTCACTTGTGTAAATTTCGGCCTCCCTCCCTTGAGTTGAGCTACTGGCTGTTGTCATTTTTGAGATTCCTAAAGAAGACGGTTCTTCAAATGAAAAGGGTGAAAGAGCTGTCTGAATAGCAGTTTCTACTTCAATCACTTCGGGATTGCATGCTTCCAAGCCATTGATTCCACTTATTGGGTTAAAATCTTCAGGACCGAATTGAATGCAGTCAATGTTTGTTTGGCATACTTCAATACCCATACCAAACCTGTCATTAGTACCATGCTCTTCTGTGGGTGCGAATAAATTGATATCGGGTATAGCTCCCCGAGATAACCGCAAGATAAAGCTGTGCCTAAAGCTCTTTCGCATGGATGTTGTAGACGCCCAAACGCCTTATCCACTCCATACGCCTATTAAAAGTATAAATACATTAAAAAACTAAAACAAAAATCATTTTCATATAAAAATTATAATGCGATTCATAAATAAGATATAAAAGAATATAAAAACCAAACAGCAAAATAAACAAAGAAATAAGAAGAGAATACTTAAAATAAAAAGAAATAACAAAAGCAACATTCAAATAAAAAATTTAAGAATTGGAAAATCTGCCATCGAAATCTTACCACTTATTTATATGTGTTAAGTCCTTTGCATCGAAACATTGGCTAATGTTAAAATACAAAGTGTTATAATTATTACAATATACAAATATTTAGACTCTTAATGCATAAAAAGATCATCACCTTGCATTCTAAAGTGTGAATGGTTTAAATAAATTGTCTCCAAGGAATTTATAATTTTGAAATACTTCGGACAAAATAACTTAAATACTTATAATAGAGGTAATAATCCATTTGTTTTATTCCGCCAAATTCATGAGCCGTATTTATTGTTTTACAAAAATTAATACAATTCACCTACACGTATTCGCTTAACCGTAGTGGAATAACCTATTTGAAATAATGCTTCTGCTTCAAGTTTTACTTTCTCCGTGATAACAGTAGAAGAAAATGATAAGTTTGTCCCTGACGGAAGCAGAATCAATAAAAGGAAATGTTGGAATTTACATACATATCTACTCAAAAATACTATGTTTAAATATATAGTATGTACAAAACTATTGCATATATTTACGTGAGGTACTTATATTTAGAAAAGCGGAATGTTTTATAAATACAACATCAGTCTCCAAGGGGGAAATAAAACGATTTATAAATCATTGCCGATGCCAAATTATCCCGTATTGTTGAAAAGCCTGCCGATGGATAAAATTTATAGAAATTAAAAAATTCGTAGATTGCAAAACCTAAAGTCACACATAGGCACAATGGGCACTTTATAGAACAGCCAACTGGGATGAGAGAAATATATAAGTTTAAACGATCCTCTTAAAGAGGATGAAAAGAAATACAACCAAAGTTTAAAACAAATTCATGGAAATTTGCAAAGCCTGTGATATTATTCTTCGTCCAGAAGAGTTGTATGCCTGCATAACTTCTGCTCATCCACCTTGACCATATATGTAATACTTTATATAAAATAATTTAATAAAAGCAATCACCTGGTCATTTCTCGCTCTGTGACATGCCTTTTACACAATTACCTTTCTAAATTTTTTTTTGCAGAATACTCAATATTAATATACATATATTTATTTGAATATCAATCACTTCACTTTTTTAATTTGACACAGAATTTTTAACATTCGCTTTGAAATGGCGTTCGCATTCTGTTTCGTTCTCCTCTATTTCATCATCAGGGTTGCTTTTATGCAAACACACATAAGAACATTTTTACAAATTTGTTTACAAAATCTTAAATGAAAAGCTAGTAAATATCCATGATTTTAATTATAGAAGCTGTAAATCAAAGAAGTAAACTGTGTAATAATCTTTGAAACGTTTTCATTCCATATTTTCAGTAGAATTATTAAATGGCCAAGTTCTTATATATTATATAAACATTGTTTTAGAATCAATTAAAAAAATATGATGTGTCACTTATATATTTCAATTTAATGAAGTAAATATCCTTAAATGACATTTGGTATACATAATTCCATCATCTTGACAAAACTTAAATCTGTAGGGGAATTCTTTAAAGTTGTTATAAAATAAAAATTTCTTGGGGAAAGTAGTACAAACTTTGAATACATTATATATTAACGATTAATGCACGCTTTATTAGTTTTTTGCAATAAAATGTTAATAAGTATATTGCCAAATTCGTTGCCGCACAAAACCCTGTTCAAAGATTATTTCTGTTAAATAGAGTAACACGAAACCCAAGTCCTTTTGGGGGGTGAATTGGTCCGATAAATTATCGAAGAGTTGGCGTATTGTATATACTGTGGTCTCAATACCACTGAGGTGAAGTCCTTCTCAGGGATAAGAGTTTTCTTGGTGGATAATGAAAATAAACTATAGCAGAGTAGCATGCAATGATATTTCATAATAAACTTTGAAAATCACAAAAAAAATTTTGCGGAATGTGAAATATTTGCATTAACCAGTGAAGATACACTTTACAGTTATTACTTAAAGCAAAAAATGTATAGCGAAAATTTGTGACGACTGTTTTTATTTGCATATTTGAATAATTATTCAACGGCTCACCACAATTCTACTATAACCAACGTGTACAATAAAAAAAGCAGCCCTGGGTAGTAAACTTTTCGGTGGTGAGTTTTCTTCTTCATTTCATTCATTCGTTTCGGTTAAATTTGTAAACAAAAGCAGTTAATTTTGCAAATAAATATATTGATTTTCTTATAACTGAAACATTTTTACATTTACTGAAGGAAATAACTGCCTGGAATGGAGCGCAAGCGAAACTGCATCTATAAATTGAAGCAGAGTATTCCTAAAATAGTGCATGCATAAACAAAACGAAAGCTAATTTTTTATGATTTCAGGGCCAATAAAACAGCTGCGAAAAACTTTTGATACTTCAAGACCTTAGAATTGAGATCGATTTTTTTGTAGCTCAATGTTCATGGTGAAAATTCCTTAATATGTACAAAAATACAAATTTAAAAGTGCATATATTTGTAAAAACGTAAATAAATATATGTATACATACACACTTATCACGATGCTGCGAGCAGTTTTCTACCACTGGGCATTGTCACACGTTCACTATTTATTGACGTGATGCAAGTATCGTGTTATTTCTTGACCGTGTAGTAGCAATATTTATGGATAAGAATAAGGATTGCAAAATAATTAAATCCATGGATATGGATCGCAATACCGTCAATAAATATTGTAGCATTTCTTTTTCGTCGATGCGACTAATTTCTACTCCAGTGCCTTCTCTCTGCTTGTTTTGTTTTTAATGAAAATGCCATTATTATAGCTAAACATGCACAAACTTTATTTTCTTGTTCCATTGTCTATATATATTTCGAACCACGCAGCCTGCAAATAATATAAATACTGACGGGATATATACATTACTGGAGATCAAAAGTGATTTGTCAGGGATCATTTTCCTTTGAAAATGTGTTTGCATTCTTTTCCGGTTGAAAAATTTAATCAGAACAAAAAATATATACAAAATTATAAGCATTGGTGTATTAAAATATATGCTTGTATAATAAATATCACCGAAAAATGTATTATATATTTTGCATGCAACTATTAGGTAGGTATGAATAACGCTTTGAAATGTTAATGAAATATGAAAATTTAAGTATAGTCTGTAAGAATTTATGTTCATTGACTTCATAAACAATTAAATAAATATTTTAAAACAAATAAATTATTGAATATATTACACTTAACGTTGAACTCAACCTGTGTGAGAGTAAGTCTGAATTGCTATCTAAGCGCCGGCTTAAAATATCTAGTTAAAATTCCAGCAATTCATTATGATTTACCAGAATTTTTTCAATGTTTGGAAGAGTGTTAATTGGCCTCATTTCTTCAACTTTTATAGTACCTTTTACTTTTTTAACGGGGACAATCGTCGAAATTTTCCTATCTTTAGGTACTATTCCTGATTCAAGGCTCTTATTTATCAGTAAAGAGTAGAAGTGTCCCATATACTCTCCTGAGTCTTTAATTACACCCTCAGACAATAAATTTTCCCCCCCTATTTTTCTCTTACATTTCTTTACGGTATGTTTAATATCTTTAGAGTTAATCTGGTGGAATTCAAAGTTATTTACCTGATTAGCCTGCGGTAAAAAGTTAATGCTAATGTCTTCTATGTTTCTGTTTATCTCCACTATACTTTCTACGAAGAAATCGTTTACGTTTTCTGCAATTTCATCGCTGCTTTTGAATATTTTATACTTTATTAAAACTTCGGTTATTTTTATTTACTATCTGATTTATTAACCACTTGTTTTAAGTGTTTCCACATTAATCGGCTATCATTTCTATTTGCTTCGACTTTCTGTTCCATGTAGCTAATTTTCTTAATTTTGATCATATTTTTGTACTGCTTTTTTACCATGTTATATTCTACCTAATCTCCTGTAAGCACTGCTTTTTCATGTAATTTGAACTTCTTCTTGTTAACCTCAGCTAATTGCCTGTCATACCATTTGTTTCTAATCTTAATATAAATTTGTCGCTGGTTGGTTAATTGTTGCATAGCCGACATCATACAATTGTTAATGTGCTTGAGCATCCCTTCAACATCAAGACTACCTATGTAACTTAAGTTATACTGTCTCAGCAAATTAAGTAATTTATCAGGGGTATACATATCCCAGGAAGTAAATTCTGACAGCCTTTTTAACGGGATTAATTTGTTTATAATCAATCAAAACAGTATAGTTTCGTGACCCGTTATTCTGTGATCCTGTAAATTTTCACAGAACACTTCCTTACTGTTAGAATACAACAAGTCTATAAGTGTTGCGGAGTGCTCCGTAATCCGCGTATCAAAGCTAATCAGCTGTTTCATTGCTTTGTGTGAAAAGATTTCGTTCAGTTGTTTACTATAAGTCGACACTACTTTATTGTTTATGTTGAAATCTCCAACAACAATAGTGTTTATTAAGTTATCAGATATTTCTGTTAGAATAGCCTCCATATATGTGAGAAACTCGGCATCACTTGTGCTTGGTGAATGGTATACCACCCTGATCTGCCATATAGTCTGGCAACTTTTCAGTTGGATGACCATGCACCCATACATTATTATTTACTGATTTGTTGACCTTTATCTTGAACTCAAGAGTGTCACGTAAAATTATGATCACACCGCCTGTATGTATACTGTGTGAATTGGTATGTTGGAAAATTTATCTCCGAGTCATCTATTTCATTTGTAATACATGTCTCGGAGCATAGCATCATGTCTGGGTTAACATTTTCCATGAGTCTTTCTAGTTCAAATTTATTAGCTAATAAACTATTTATATTGAGATACACGCATTTTAATGAACATTGGCGATCTTTTCTTACGTCTAGTTGCTAACATCCCACTCTCTGTTTCTCTATCTTTAGTTTTCTAACATAGACTGAACACTCTCGGCTAAAAACACTATGTTCTACATTTAATTTTAGACCTAGCTCTTGGTTAGCGTCACAACAATTACCGCAAATTAATTTTTGACTACTCTGTGCAATTTTCTGCTTTATACTCCCCCATGCATTTACTACACCGTAATTTCTTCGTACAATTATTATCATTGTGATTGAAACCAAGGCATTTATAGCATCTTTTCACTGATTGCCCATCGTATACCGGACATCGATCCCATCCAATGTTTATTTTTTTCTTATCTAGCACCTGTAAGAAAAATTTATGTTCGACCTCAATTATTGCATTAAAGGATAATAATTCCACATTGCTACGTTTCGACTTGAATACTTTTACACACTTAATGTTAGCATTACTCAAAGAATTGTTCTGGGCCTTAATTTTATTAATTACCTCAATTTCACTATATTCTGCATTCATATGTGTGACTAATATCTTTGGGCTGTTCACTTTTGGTTCAGTAATATCATATAATTCCTTATTTAGATTGTTAGTTAGTGCAGCTTTTATTCTATATTTCTCTTCAACACTATTCGCGTTTATTACTACGGCCCCGTTTTGCTTATTTGACACTCTATCTATTTTCATATTCGATGCATCGACTTTGTTTAGGCCTACCCTAGTTTTTCCCACTGCTTGTTTTCTCTTTGGCTTTATTATTAGTGGAGGTACTCCCTTTAGAGCGCTAGGATATGATACACCCACACCACTTGGTTTGTTATCTTTGTTAGTGCTTGCCACTTTTTTATTTTGCTCACAATATATTTCTTTTGCTTGCAGAGCTCAGCAGTGGACGAATCAACTCTTTGCTCTTTATTGGCTTTGCATAAACTCTCTACTCTCTTTATTACCTCTAAGTTTTCTTGGTTTGTCTTCTTTATGCCTTCCATCACCCTACTTAGCTCTTTGTTGTGCTCACTTAGCATTTTTTCGATGTCACCCTTTTGTTCTCTTATGTTTATTTTGTTTGTCTCAGCTATACTCATCATCTGTTTAAGGGCATCATCAACATTGGAGATATATGTCATGCAGTCATCGCACATAAACCGACAGTTTTCCACACCTTGCAAGCCGTTTTCATCAACATCCGCGAAAGCAATAGTTTTGTGGTATACTCTTCCACAAACTCCCTCGCATCGAACGTCCGACTCTTCTCTGATGCCTTTTCGGCATCTTCCGTACTCAGCCATTATCGTATACGCCGGTCAACTGCTATTTTATGTTTATATGTATGTATATTTATATGTATGTATATTAAAACCGCAACTAGTTCAAGTGTTTTTACTTTATTTTTGCCAATTTTATTCCTAATAAAACTCATATAAAGACGGTCGTGTATTACTTTCCTTGGATTTATTCTAACATTGGTTATGGGCACAGAGTTGGCTTTATTATAAAATACACGTAAGAATTTATATTTGCAAATCAAAGTCTTTATCGTTGGTCGATAGAAATGGCAAGCGTATTATCGCAGATAGAAAAATTAAATGGCGAACACTATTCAGTTTGGTCGGTCCAAATGAAAAGTTTGTTGGTGACTTTGGATTACTGGCACGTTATCGAAACACCATGTAGCAGCACAGCAACTCCGGAGCAAAAAGCATCTTGGTTAGCAGATGACAGAAAGGCACTTGCTTCAACTACTCTTTGCGTTAGTCCATCAGAGTTATTGAATTTTAAATACTGTCTTACGGCGAAAACTGCTTGGTTGAAATTGTCGGACACCTATAGAGCTAAAGGACCAGCTAAAAAGGTGAACTTGTTTAAGAAGCTTGTACGTTTCAATTTCAACGCGATGCAAGTTACAGTAGTCAAATCAATCGTTTTTGTGCCATAGCGGAAAGTCTGAAGGAGATTGATGTATCTATACCTGTCGACATACTTAGCATTATACTACTTTGTAGTCTACCTGAAGACATGGGAAACTTCGTCGTGGCCATCGAAAGTCGTAATGACTTGCCCAAGATTGATAGTCTGAAGCTTAAAATTTTTGATGAAGAAGAACGACGCAATGGGAAGGTCCGTGAAGGCGATCAAGTTGTATATGCAGTGAATCATATGAAGGGTAAACATCAATCAAAGGTTAAGCCATGGAGCAAACAGTCTAAAAATAACATAAAGTGTTATGCCTGTGGGAAGAGAGGACATGTGAGGGCGCAATGCAAAACAGCAACGAACTCCGAAGTCGTATTTGGATCCCTGGATGATGACTTAGTAGATAGCAGCAACCTATGGATTTTAGATAGTGGAGCATCATCACATATCTGTAACAACAGAGCAATGTTCACATCATTTAGAGAGCAATCGAAGAAGGTCATATTGGCGTCGGGGGAGAGCATTTCGGCAAAAGGTATAGGTAATATAAAACTGAAATCAGTCAATACTGATATTACACTGTCAGAAGTACTCTTTGTGCCCGGGTTGAAGACAAATTTTTTGCGGTTGGCAAAATTATAAGCAATGGACACTCGGTTAAATTCACTAAAAATAATGTATTTGCTTACACTAGATGTGGCGCATTAATTTTCGAAGCAGAAAAGAGATGTGGTATATTTTTAGTTAAACTAATGGCAAAAGAATATGCGTTGTTAAGTTGCGAAAAGACAACAGATTTCGATTTGTGGCATCGGCGTTATGGTCACTTAAATGCACGTGACTTATGCACATTATCTAATAAGGACATGGTTCGTGGTTTGAACGTTAAAATGCCTAATGATTTTGCTTGTACAACCTGTTCGTTATGTAAAATAACAAGTAAGTATTTTCCTTCATATCGTAGTGTACTTAGCAAAGGTAAATTGGAGATAATACACACAGATATTTGTGGACCAATGCGAAATTCTTCACAGGGTGCATCGTTATATTTCGTAACGTATTTTTTGAAGCAAAAATCTGAAGTTTTGAAGGTATTTAAAGAGTACAAAGCCAGAGCTGAAAAAGAAACAGGATCATTTATTAAAGTTTTGCGTAGCGAGAATGGTCGCGAATATTTAAGCCGTGAGTTTGATATATTTTTAAAACAAAATGGAATACTTCATCAAACTACAGTTGCTTATACGCCACAGCAGAACGGGATTGCAGAGCGAGCAAATAGAACTTTAGTCGAAATGAGTCGTTGTATGCTAGAAGAATCGAAAGTTTGTAAAAGCTTATGGTCGGAGGCAGTAAATACGGCAACTTATTTGCGAAATCGCGCTCCAACAAAGGTTTTGGAAGGTAAAACACCTTATGAGTGCTGGTTTGGTAGAAAACCATCTGTTGCACATTTTAGATCGTTTGGCTGTAAAGCAGTAGCACTACAAAAGCAACAGAATCAGTCGAAGTTTATGCCGAAAGGTCGAAAGTTAATATTTGTCGGTTATTCGAACCAAAGCAAAGCTTATAGGTTATATGATAGCCAAAGAAGAAGTATAGTCATCTCTCGTGATGTAAATTTTTTCGAAAACTCATGTTCGGAAGATGAGTCTATTGCAATGTCTCATCGTACCTTAATTTCGACAAATGGTGCTGAAAGTATTATTTTACCAGAAGTTATTTTACAAAATGACCAAGCACATGTAGAGCAGAATGAAGATAGTATTGTTGCAACTACAACAGTTTGTAGCAATGTATATTCAAGCGCAGACGAAATGAGGCCTACGTGTGGAGTTGATGTTGAGAATGATGAATGCGTTGGTAATGAAATCAATTTGAGTTCAACAGAAGAAGCGGAGGTTGAGAGCATTGTTGGTAAACGAAAAAGAGGTAGACCAAAAATAAATAGGTCTGGAGCGGTTGGTAGACCCAGAAAAGTATTTGTTATTGAAAATAAAAATGATACAGAAGTTTTAAATGCTATTACTAATGATCCGATATCAGTAAAGTCAGCTTTAGAAAGTGAAAATAAAAGTCAATGGAAGGACGCTATGAAAGCTGAATACGAGGCATTGATTAAAAATCAAACTTGGGAATTAGTTGATCGTCCCGTATATAAAAATATTATTGGTTGTAAATGGGTATTTACGACGAAGCGGAGAAGTGATGGTAGCGTCGAAAAATACAAAGCTCGATTGGTTGCACAAGGTTGTTTTCAAAAATATAACATCGACTACCATGAAACGTATGCTCCTGTGGCCAGACATTCTACAATAAGATTAATTTTAGCGATTGCAGTACAGCACAAGTTGTTAATAAATCACATAGCTATTGTTGCGGCTTATTTAAATTGTACAATCACTGAAGAAATATATATGTATCAACCTGGAATGTTTGTCGAGAAAAATAAAAATGACAAGGTCTGCAAATTAAAGAAGTCACTATATGGTCTTAAGCAGGCTGGAAGAGAGTGGAATAAGAAGTTTAATGAAATATTATGTAATATTGGATTTAAAAAATGTTCGTCGGTTAATTGCGTTTATATTATGGAAAGAAATGTTAAAATTGTTATTATAGTTATATATGTTGATGTTATAATGTTAGCTTGTTCGGATCAGTCTACTATGAATGAAACCATTAATGAGTTAAACAATTTTGTTGATGTGATTGACCGAGGCCCGATTTCATTTTATCTTGGGATGGAAATAGAAAGACATGGACCAAGAGGTGCTATCACTGTTTATCAGAAAAGATATATAGCTGAACTATTAGAATCATGGAATATGGCTGAATGTAAGCCCTGTTCAACTCCATATCCGAGTGGTACTGTATTATCTAAATGTATTAAGGATAATTGCAACGAAATTTTTGATGTAAAGATTTTTCAATCCTTGATTGGCAGTTTAATGTATTTGGCCGTCATTTCACGTCCAGATATCGTTCACACACTGTCAAAATTGTCACAGTTTAATAACCATCCACATAAGGGGCATTTTATAGCAGCGAAGCATATTCTGCGTTATTTAAAACAAACAGATAATGCAAGTTTCACGTACTACAAGATGGATAAATCACTTGTTTGCTTCACTGATGCTGACTGGGGTTCCAACGATATTGATCGAAGGTCGTACAGTGGATATGTTAATTTTGTTGCTGGTGCACCTATTGCTTGGAAATCAAAAAAACAAAGTAGCGTATCGCTGAGTTTAACTGAAGCCGAATATATAGCAATGTGCGAGGGCGCTAAGGAGATTATTTTCTGTCGACAGCTATTGCAAGAATTAAAGTTAGCAGAATATTGTAGTAATCCTACAAACATCTACTGTGATAACCAGGGAGCAGATTTTCTTGTTCGAAATCCAGTCACAAAGAAAAGAAGTAAACATATTGATATTAAGTATCATTATTTGAGAGAAAAATACGAGTCTAATAATATAGATATAAAATACGTTCCTTCGGCGGAGAATGTCGCCGATATTTTTATAAAGTGCTTACCAAGTGATGAGCTCGGGGAGATTTTAGGGCTGGTTTCCAAAGGGCGTGAAAATAAAAAGCATACAAATTGTGTTAGAAAATGTTTTATTAAAATCTTTGCAGGAACTCAACTTACCACCGTCTATCGTCTATGAGGATCGCTAAGAGAAGAACCATCATCGGTTCTCTCACGAACTTCAGAAAATTCGAAGTTGTGAGCAGAGCTTTTTGACGAAAGTGGTAAGAGTTGCCAAATGGGCGAACGGAGTAAACATTCCGCCCGCCTTGCAGTATTACTGCGAAAAGCGCATATTACCATTTACAATTCATATATTATTTTCATTTGCAACTTATGTATATATAACAATTAAAATTCGAATTCATAAATAACAATTCATTTTCCTTAAGACTAATCGGCTGCAGTTTGTTACTGGGTGACGCCAGAGATTACAAAGCCCAGCAGCGTATTTTGGGCGACCAATTGACCTGCTACCAGGGGAGGCATCGTGCCAGGCTGCATCAACCTCGCGTAAAGGTCAGCTCCAAGTACCATTTGGATCGGTGATGCCTTATAAAACGATGTGTCGGCTAGCCTCAAATTTTTAAAAACTCCCACTGTGTGTTGCGCTAATGAGCGCAGTGGAGTCGGCGTCGGGATGATGTGTTCAACCTTCGCGCAGACTGATATTTCATCCTGTGCGCCAAGATTGCTGCGTAGCGTGATATCGCACACTCGACCGCCGCCACGTTTTTGAGTGCGGAGCCGAAGTCTTGCCACGGTTTCATCAGAGATGCTGGTCGCCGGACTCGCTGGATTAAGCACCGCACGAACCACGGAAAAACGATCAGCAGCACGTATTTTTACTAAAGCCGTTGGTGATAGCGCCAACATTTGCTGCCAAGGAAGGGCTGCTGCTCGCTGCTCAATTATAGTTCGCGCATTTCTTCTTCGACGAGCACCTTGACCGCGCCTTCTTTTCGGCTGGGGTGGCCGACGGGACGAGTCGAGTCCCGTTCGGTCCGGGCTACGCCGCTGAGACGAATCGAGTCTCAGTCGGTCGTTTCCATGCCGCCAGTCCGATCTGAAGTTACCAGCTCGCTTAAGTCGACGAGACGAGTCGAGTCTGGCTCGATCATGGGCAAGTGGTATGCGCTGAGGTTGTCGAGAAGTTGGCAGCGTCCTATTGAGCGGTGGTCGTAATGGATGTGCGAGTGCGTCATCAGTCGTCATAGTAGGCGGTGCTTCTTTATGCTTGTCAGCTTCGATTTCTGCTAACAACTCGTCCTCTAGATCCATCTGTTGTGCCCAGGAAAGCTCAACCACGTCTTCATCTATTACGTCATCGACTACGTCATTATGCAGCATCGTGTGGTGAGCCTTTCCGCATCGTTTGCACCGGATCACACTGTCACATTCGCTTATTGTATGGGTTGCAGCGAGACAGTTGCTGCAATAGCGATACATTAGCGCCGTTCTCAACCGGAGTTCGGGAGTCATTCGGCGAAACTCGGTGCACAAGCGTAGAGGGTGATTAGCTTTGCAGAGACCACAATCGACTTGAGACATTTTTCTAAATGAGAAAATAACATTAGTTTAGAATATTTACATTAAGTGAGTTTCGTTTGGTAAAACAACTAGTTTGACTACTGGTCTACTAATTATGCCTCGTTGGGTTTGAACGTCGACTATTCGTACTTTAGTATCAGGTCCGGGATGAATTTTTACTACCCTACCTAATCTCCACTCATTTGGAGGTATATTTTACTCGCGAATAATTACCAAGTCGCTAACAGCTAGGTTTTTCTGTGGATACTTCCACTTGTACCGCCTTTGGAGTTCTGACAAATATTCAGATTTCCATCTTCTACAGAACATATGGTTCATAGCTTTCAATTTTTGCCATCTGTTGACCAATGATATAGGGTTATCATTGATTTCTGGCTCTGCTTTTGCAAGAATAGGTGCACCTACCAGAAAGTGTCCTGGTGTAAGGGGTGCAAAGTCATTAATATTTTCAGACATTGGGCTTATGGGGCGAGAATTTAAACACGCTTCGATTTTAGCTAATAGAGTGGAAAGCTCTTCGAAAGTGTATTTCATCGAACCGGTGATTTTCCGAAAGTGGGCTTTGAAGCTTTTTACTCCTGCTTCCCATAAACCTCCCAGATGAGGAGCCCCTGCAGGAATGAAATGCCAATTGATTTCTGCAAAACTATGGTTACTGGAGATGGTTTCAGGCCAAATTTTAAGGAATGCCTTTACGTCTCGTTTGATTTCTCTTGAGGCGCCAACGAAGTTTGTGCCATTGTCTGAATATATATGGTTGGGACAACCACGGCGAGAGACAAATCGTGTCAGAGCTGCCATGAACGAGGCAGTTGAAAGGTCACTTGTGGCTTCAAGGTGTATGGCCTTTGTAGAAAAGCAGACAAAGACACACACATAGCCCTTTGTTATTAAACAAGCTCGACCTGTAAAGTTTTTTACATCAAATGGGCCTGTGAAATCGACACCCGTTGTTTCAAATGGTCTCGAAATTTGCGTTCTAGACGCCGGGAGAGCAGCCATCAGCTGCGTTTGTTCCCGTTTTTTATACAAAACACATGTTTCGCAGTTGTGTATAGTAGACCTAATGAGGTTTTTTGCTTTTACCAGCCAATATCGCATGCGTAAAAGACGCAGGACTAGCTGGTTGCCACCGTGGATCGAGACCAAATGAATGAAGTTTACCATTAGTTTAGAGAAATGGCAATTATACGGCAATATTATTGGGTGCCGTTCATCAAAGCTCATTGAAGGGGCATAATTCAGTCTTCCACCGACTCTTAGAAGTCCACTGTCGTCAATATATGGGGTCAACGATAGTATCGTCGACTTTTTTCCCACAGGTTTGTTATTTTCTAACTCCGAATATTCAGAGGCATAATGCGCTCTTTGGGAGATTTGGATAAGCCTTGATTGAACGAATTTAACCTCACCAGGAGTGATGGAAGAAGAATTCGAGAGTTCTTTGTATGCAGGATGAACCCGCTTAAAAAACCTGAAGATTCGAGCAATGACTCGAATGGCCCTTGGAAAGCTGGAAAAGCGTGCCAAGATATCTTCAAATGGAAGAACTGACGCTGTATGAACTCGAATAGCTTTAGATTCGAGTGTGGTTTCAAAATCCTTGGGCTGAGAGATTGGCCAGATTTCTTGGCTGAGGTTAAGCCATTTGGGACCATGCCACCAAAGATGACTCTCTCCTAACTCTTGAGGAGAAAGACCACGACTAGCGAGGTCTGCCGGGTTATCCTCAGAACTTACATGATTCCAATTCTCGATCATTGTGCTTTCCGAAATTTTGGAAACGCGGTTGGCTACAAATGTAGACCACGAACAAGGTGGTTTTCTAAGCCACGCGAGAACAATTGTGGAATCGGTCCAGAAGTACAACCCTTGGCTTTCTATACCCATTTTTGGCAGGAGAAAATCTGCCATTTTTGCGAGGAGAACAGCTCCACTTAGCTCTAATCTGGGTATAGAAATGGTTTTGACAGGAGCAACTTTTGTTTTTGCGAGAAGCAAATGAGTTTGAACATTCAAACTAGTGTCCTGTACCCGAATATATATAGCGGCCCCGTACGCCTTTTCTGAGGCGTCACAAAATCCATGAAACTGTATTTGACAGTTTGGAGTATAACTAACCCATCTGGAGATTTTTATAAAATTAATATGGGGGTAGTTATCCAAAAACGTCTGCCATTCACTGAGAGCCTTTGGATTTAACTTCTCATCCCAATTTGTTTGTTCCAACCAGATTTGTTGCATTAGCATCTTTGCTACTATAGTTATTGGGCTTAACCAACCTGCTGGATCGAACAGCTTGGCAATCGTGGACAGAAATTCTCGTTTCGTAAACGAATCTTTTTTGTCCAAACATTTTGCCATAAAATAGAACTGATCCGTTTTAGCATTCCATCGGATACCTAAAGTCTTAGCTTCGCTGGAGTTGTGTAATTCCAGAAAATCAGAAGCTAGCAGGTGGTTGCTCGGCAGGCCTGACAGAATTTCTTTGTTGTTCGAAGTCCACTTTCTGAGTGGGAAACCTGCCGAGTTTAAGGCCTCAATAAGCTGATCTCGTGATTTTACTGCTTCGGGTACATCATGTGCACCAGCTAAGACATCATCTACATATGTACTAGAGCTGAGGATTTCCGATGCTAGGGGGTAATTTAATTGGGAGTCCTTGGCGAGTTGCAACAAGGTGCGGATTGCCAGATAAGGGGCACAATTAAGACCGAAGGTGACTCTGTCCAACTGAAAGTCCTTGATCTCCCCGTCCAAAGAATCTCTAAAGAGGATTCTTTGATATGCAGTGTGCTGCGGGTTCACGATTATTTGCCGGTACATTTTCTCGATATCGGCATTAAAAACATATTTAAATAATCGCCACTTAACAACCAAAATAGTCAAATCGGTTTGGAGAGCGGGACCAGTGTGAAGAACATCATTCAGGCTCACTCCATTAGATGTGGGACAAGAACCGTTGAAAACCACTCTCAGTTTTGAAGTAGTGCTGTCTGGTTTATGCACAGCATGGTGTGGAAGGTAGTAAGAGTTCGAAGACTCTTCACCTTTAATATATTTGACTTCATGCATATGACCCAAATCAGCATATTCTCGAAGTACCTTATTATATTCCTCCTTTATTAGGGGTTTTTTGCACAAAGACGTTTCACTTCTGAGAAATTGTCTCAAAGCGATATGGCGAGAGGCGCCTATATGTGCATTTGGAGGTAAGAGTTTGAACGGGAGCGAAACTACATACCTTCCCTCATTATTGCGAAAGGTGGTATCTGTGTAGAGTCGTTCGCACTGTTCTTCTTCGACCGTTAGAAGCTTGGTCTTTGGTACTTCTTCCAACTCCCAAAATTTTGTGAGTTGTTGATCTAATGAGACCTCATTGAAATAAGTGAGATAATTTGTTGGTTTAAGGTTCCTTCCACTTGGTACGGGTCCGGTTAAAATCCATCCAAACACCGTACGTTGAGCAATCAGTGAGCCAAGGATATTTGTCTTTACACCATTCAGAATGATTTTTGGATAAAGATCCCCACCGATTAACAAGTCAATTGGTTGACTTTTAAAGAAGTTATTATCTGCCAATGGTAAATTAGGAAGCGTTTTTAAGATTCCTTCACTGATCGAATGCGATGGCAGCGAACCCGTCAGCTTTGGAAGTACTAAGGCATCCCCTTTTATGCGGAAATCTTTATTACGTGGGGAGCCGATACTAAAGGTACAGACCTTTTGAACTTTTCCAGATATGGCTTCGTTTAGACCCGATACTTGTGCAGATATACCTTTACTTGGCAACTTCAGGCGCTTTTGTAAGCGTTCAGAGACAAATGTGCCTTCAGATCCTGAGTCTATCAAGGCTCTGACAGTATGTGTGTTATTTTGATGACAAATGGTCACCATAGCAGTCCCAAGTAGCATACTTCTATTTTTGTCAACAGCACAATTTGAACTATTAGCTTTTATGGACGCCGTATGAGACTTAGTTGAAGTCTGTTGAGAACTTGAGGTAGAGGGTTCCTCACTTTGATCTCTATGGAGCATGGTATGATGCCGTTTTCTGCATTTTGCACATGTAAAACTACTCTTGCAGTCGTTTATTTCATGCGCATCTGATAGGCAGTTAATGCAGAGGTGATACTTTCTGACGGCAGAAAGCCTTGCATTCGGGCTCATTTCTAAAAACTTTTGGCAAGTCTTTAGTATATGAGCCTGAGAAGAACAAACTTTGCATCTCATATTATTTGTCTTTACATGATGGGTATTTATTCTCTTATTTTGTATATTATTATACGGCCTGAAGTTATTTGGCCGAGTATTGTTTGCTGCCATACTATGTTTGAGGTGGACGTTAGAATTCCCCTTGAGATCGGAAACTGTTTCAAGAGTTTGGAACCTGTTGGTCAGAAATGCATCTAAGTCCACCCACTTTGGAATCTCCGTTTTTGTTTTTAGAGTCTGTTCCCATAGAGCAAGCGTATTTTCTGGGAGCCTGGTTGAACACAAATATGTGAAAATTGCATCCCAATGTTCAACGCTTATGCCCTGAAGTTGTAGTGCTGAAATGCAACTATTAATTTCACGCTGCATTTTCTTTAGCGCTGTCCCAGACTCTGAGGAGATATGTGGCAGATTGAATAATATTTTTAATTGCGAGTTTATTAAAATTCTTTTATTTTCATACCTATCACTTAAGTTCGCCCAAGCTAACGCAAACCCATCATTAGTGAGGGGGGCCTTTTGAACTATTTCCCTCGCCTCATCTCGGGTTTTTTGATTAAGGTGGAAAAGTTTTTCCACCGGAGATAATCGCGCGTTATTCCGATAAATAGCGGTGAACATGTCCCTAAATGAGGGCCATTTTAAATAGTCACCATAAAATATTTCGGTATCGCATGGGGGCAGGTGGAGACTAGGCAGCACTGGCGGTTCAACCAACCGTTCAGGTTGAATTATCGTTGAATTTGTATTTTGGTTGAACGTCGTCAGGTTATGAATTTGTTCACCCATCATAGCTCCGCAACAAACATATGCTTGATAGCAGTTTGAGTATTTGAGCTTGATAGATTCAACTGCATTCTCATTACCCGCTGAACTTATTTCAGACAAACAATTTTTATAGTCAGCCTTTACTTCAGCCCAAAGTGACTTTAACTCCTCTTGCTGAATTTCAAGGGAGAAAGTACTTTGATTTGCGACTGTAGGCGAAATGTTTGCTTCAAATTCCAAAAGCGCATCTGCTGCTTGATAAAATTTATTTGTCAATGCCATTATAATTTCAGAAGAATTGAAAAGTTGTTAAATGGCAAAGCAAAATCGAAGAAATTATTTAAAATGTTAAATCAATTAATTAAAATTGTATTGCGAAAATCGAATAGCGATTGTTTATTCAAACGTGAATAAATAGATCAACAAATGATCGGAATCCCCACAGAAATATTTAAAATGTAAATTAAGTTCCAGAAAAATTTAATAAATTGTCAAAATGTTCGATAAATGATCGACTTGACACGCAACGCAAGTGTAAAAATATAACAAAAATGTTGCTCAATATAGATTATATTCAACAAAGGTTGGCGAAATAAAACAAAAATGTAAAATATAAATGTTATTATTTCACCACAGCAAAGGCACAATGAAATTATTTTTAAACTTGGAAAATAAAATTAAATACTTGTATGTAGTTGTATCGATATATGATCGATAACCAAAAATCTTTATAAAAATATTTAATAAAGTATTTACTTGATGCTGACTGAAATTGCGAGGTTGCAGCACAGTATTGGTCAAATATAAAATTTGAAAAATTCTTTTGAAAATTTGGAACACTCGCAAATTTTAATTTTGAATGAATATTGAAATTGTTATCGCTTAAATTTATTGAATTTATGCCGCGAATTAAATTTGTTTGCAAACAAAAATATTCTAAATTTATTTATCACGCATCGAATTGAATATTAAAAAATCACAAAAAAAATCAAAATTAAAAAATTCGATTTATTTTTAAAATTAAACTTTTATTTAATATTCACTTATTTTATTTCCTTTTAAACACTGTGCCAATGCTTAGTTAAGCGCACCAGTTACATACATATACAAATATGCACTTGCATATGTACATGCACTTCCTTGTATATAAGCGCAACTTTCAGAGTTGGCTAGAGCAAACACTTCAAAATGCACTTCACAATAATTTTATTTGCTGTATTTATTATTGATTACAATTAAATATATATGTATACGCACAAAAAAAAACACCACAAAAAAATGTATTCTTAAAATATTTTAATTTATGCACTTTTTTATCAGTGCCTGCCCACTGTCGTACGTATGTCCGCTATTTTACCTTTGGTCGGAGTATGCCTGTGGTTGTTGTGCTGCTCCCACTCTGCTATTCTGCTACTCCGCTGCTTTGGTACTCTGCTGCTCTGTAACTCTGCTGCGCTGCTTTTCTAATGCACTAGTATTCTGCTGCTTTTTTTTTTTTTTTTTTTTATTGCTTTTACACACTTATTTTCACTCGCGTACACGCATATACATATGTATGTTATATGTATTGCTATTTAATATTCGCTAATTGTAGCGACAATATAATTTATATGCACGGACATATAAATATGTATGTATATATATATATTTTATATATGGTGAGCGCAAATTTAATGCAAAAAAGGGCGCGAGAGAAACTCTTGAAAAAATTTTTTTTTTTTTTTTTTTTTAATCGAGTTAAGAGTAATTTCGGTAGCGGGGAAAACTAATTCTCTCGTCTTTTCTCTTATTTTAATTTACCAGCTACCGCTTGTAGCCTAGTAAATATGTATGTATATATGTAAATATGTTTTTTTTGTACTGCAGCACTCTAAAGGAGAGTGCAAATATGCAGTTTAGTTAAATATATGAAATTTAATTTGACACAAAGACGAGAGAAAACAAATTTTTATGAACATATACAAAATAAATTTAAGTTTTTATGTGGGATATATGTATGTGTATGTATATATTATGCACAGCTATGTATGTACATATGTAGGTATGTATGTAAATAAAAAGGAGCGGCTTATTTTTAATATATGAGAAATATAATTTAAGGTATTGTACTTATCGAAGTACACTAACAAAGAATAGTCTTTGCTACCTTAATATTTTTGTATATGCAAAAGCAAAGCACTAAAAATATGTTTTAGGCTCTACTTTGCTCAGATTTAATTTTTCACCGCTTATAAATGCAAATCAAATATGTTGATTGCACCTTTATTTTTAATTTACAATGTTACCTGTTGTTTGTGTGTTTGATTGCTGTAAGTTTTATGTAGGTATGTATGTATGTGCGTTTATGTATTTTCCAAATTATGTTCCGTGTCTGTATGTTTAAAAATTTACCGCCTGTGGAAATCCGGGTTGAAGGACCAAATGATGAGCTCGGGGAGATTTTAGGGCTGGTTTCCAAAGGGCGTGAAAATAAAAAGCATACAAATTGTGTTAGAAAATGTTTTATTAAAATCTTTGCAGGAACTCAACTTACCACCGTCTATCGTCTATGAGGATCGCTAAGAGAAGAACCATCATCGGTTCTCTCACGAACTTCAGAAAATTCGAAGTTGTGAGCAGAGCTTTTTGACGAAAGTGGTAAGAGTTGCCAAATGGGCGAACGGAGTAAACACCAAGACTTAAGCATATTAAATGTCTTAAATTGTTGAACCTAGATTTGTAATTTGAAATTATTGTAATTCATTTATAATCAATGTACGCGTATGTATTTGAGTTGAGTGGGTGTTTGTTAAAGTATTGTAAATGTATTTTAAATAATACTGTGTAAACAACTCACTTACATGATTATGCAATTTATTCATCACTTACTCTTATTTCAAAATGTAACTGTAGATTCTTTGTCAGTTAAAAATTTTCATATTTTTTTCATTCGCTTAATAAAACTCATATAAAGACGGTCGTGTATTATTTTCCTTGGATTTGTTCTAACAATTCCTTTACTTTATATACACTGAACAGCGATTCACCTTTATATAGTCGCTTTTGTCCGAATATCGACTATTTTGTTATACAATTGTTATTTCGCAAAATACTTATCCAAATAAAATTCACGAAAAATAATAATGATATTTGAAATCCGCCTAATTCTTTCAAAGGTACATACTCATGTCAGTCATTTTTTTTCATTGCATTCAGTAATGTTTACAATTTCATCATGGAAAGATATACGCAAGAACAACGTTTACAAATTATTCAATTTTATTATCAAAGTAATCGTTCTCCAATTGCAACTTTTTTAAGAAAATCATCTCCGATGAGGCTCACTTTCATTTCAAAATTAACAGTTTTGGAACTACTCGCACCGCCAACGGTTTTTGTAAAGATAGGTCCGTTCCTTATCTTTTCTGACTAAAATCTGAAAAGTGTCAAAATGCAAGAGCGTAAGCAAAATCCGCTCACTAAAAGAGAATAACAAGAAAAAGTAAAGGAACGCAAAAAACCAATTTTTGGTCCGAAGAATGACAACAACAAAACTAATGGCTAATAAAACTGTCATTTTGTTTTGGTCGTAGTGCAGATTTGGAACCTTTTTAAAAATAAAAATTAATAATTTACCGATTAATGTTAAATGTTCACCAGTAAGTTTCTTGGCGCATTCAAATTGGCACCAGAAGCACCACAAACTCTTTCATCACTAATCTGCAAGAAACATTGACAAATGTGTGTATAAAATACATGCATACAAGCACAACCACGATAAACACTTACGATTTCAATTATTTTCTTGCCACCTTCCATTTCAATTTATGTTAATTTTAAGGTTTTTAATTATTTTCACTTTTTGTGTATGTATATTTTCTAACAAAAGTCAGCTGTCAGTTGAGTTTGACACTTTTCATGATTTTGCCAGCAAAAATTCTTCGGACTAAATCTTGCAACTTCTGACAAAAGAGAGTCACATTTTACTCTCTCATTTTTGCTCTCATCTACAGGATTTTCAAGTTAAGGAACGCTTTTTGGACTAAATCTGACTACTTCGGACTATTTCTGACTATTTCTGGGAGATAAGGAACGGACCTGATATTCCTTCGAACTTTATACAGCATGAACAAAGTCTAGACAGAATTGTATGGAATTTAACGTTCACGAGAATTGTGTGTGATCCTCACTTCAGCAATTACAAATATAAAATATATTTAATAAAGTAGTACAAACTGTTAGTTTGTTCTATACGCGCTTTTTTTTATTTATTAATGAATAAAATAAAACTTTTGTAGTTCCTGGCTGAACAAAACCCTGTTGAAAGATTTGTTTCGTTAAAAAGAGTAACACGAAACCCAAGTCCTTTTGGGAGGTGAATTACAGTACGCAACCTTTTCGATAATTTATCGGTAAAATTCATCCCCCAAAATGACTTGGGTTTCGTGTTACTCTATTTTACAGAAATAATCTTTGAACAGGGTTTTGTGCGGCAACGAGTTTGCAATAGACTTATTAACATTTTATTGCAAAAAACAAAAAAAATAAAGCGTGCATTAATCGTTAATATAGAATGTATTCAAAGTTTGTACCTCTTTCCCCAAGAAATTTTCATTTTATAACAACTTTAAAGAATTCCCCTAAAGATTTAAGTTTTGTAA
Organism: Philophylla caesio; assembly: GCA_963971545.1. NCBI lineage: Eukaryota > Metazoa > Arthropoda > Insecta > Diptera > Tephritidae > Philophylla > Philophylla caesio. The sequence continues at coordinate 89,533,910 of OZ020607.1, forward strand.
AGATGATGGATTTATGTATACCAAATGTCGTTTAAGGATAATTACTTTATTAAATTGAAATATATAATTGACACATCATATTTTTTAATTATATAACCATATTACCTTGATTCTAAAACAATGTTTATATAAAATATAAGAACCATTTAATAATTCTACTGAAAATATGGAATGAAAACCTTTCAAAATTTTACACAGTTCACTTCTTTGATTTACAGCTTCTATAATTAAAATCATGGATATTTACTAACTTTTCATTTAAGATTTTGTAAACAAATTTGTAAAAATGTTCTTATGTGTGTTTGCATAAAAGCAACCCTGATGATGAAATAGAGGAGAACGAAAAAGAATGCGAACGCCATTTTAAAGCGAATGTTAAAAATTGTGTGTCCAATTAAAAAAGGGAAGTAATTAATATTTAAATAAATATATTAATATTGAGTATTCTGCAAAAAAAAATTTAGAAAGGTAATTGTGTAAAAGGCATGTATGTTTTCGGATACTAATTATTTGTGAATTTACAGCAAAATGCCTAAGAAGTGTGTTTGCAAGTGCATTACCCACAGAGCGAGAAATGACCAGGTGATTGCTTTTATTAAATTATTTTATATAAAGTATTACATATATGGTCAAGGTAGATGAGCAGAAGTTATGCAGGCATACAACTCTTCTGGACGAACTATGTGCTTTAGAGTTGCTTGAAGTTTAAGAATAATATCAGACGCTTTGCAAATTTCCATGAATTTGTTTTAAACTTTGGTTTTATTTCTTTTCATCCTCTTTACGAGGATCGTTTAAACATATATATTTCTCTCATCCCATTTGGCTGTTCTATAAAGTGCCCATAGTCCCTATGTGTGACTTTAGGTATTGCAATCTACGAATTTTTTAATTTCTATAAATTTTATCCATCGGCAGGCTTTTCAACAATACGGGATAATTTGGCATCGGCAATGATTTATAAATCGTTTTATTTCCCCCTTGGAGACTGATGTTGTATTTATAAAACATTCTGCTTTTCTAAATATAAGTACCTCACGTAAATATATGCAATAGTTTTGTACATACTATATATTTAAACATAGTATTTTTGAGTAGATATGTAAATTCCAACATTTCCTTTTATTGATTCTGCTTCCGTCAGGGCCAAACTTATCATTTTCTTCTACTGTTATCACGGAGAAAGTAAAACTTGAAGCAGAAGTATTATTTCAAATAGGTTATTCCACTACGGTTAAGCGAAATATGGAATGAAAACCATGAATTTACATATCTTCCAGTTTTAATTTGGCAATTTTTCCAAATCGGTTAAAACGCGCTCCACACTGTTGGTACATCCTAAACAGGTCATTTCCACTCTAAGGTCGTGCACAGGCATGTTGTTACTCCGGACACTATGGGATGACGCCGACGTCGTTTGCAAACATAATTGCGGCAAATTCAACAGTTTGAAAACATTCCCACTTTCGCAAATCTCAAGCAACGAGGCAAACTATTTGTTGTCCTATAAACTATCAGTTGCAACAGAACATCAAGAATTGTGTAGGGTACGTTAAAATAACCGCGAGGCGACTATAATTTTTATTTTTTTTTTAAATTATAACTCATAGTCTCTTTAGTTCATTTTTATATTAAAGATATTTTTTTCTTTTGATTTTCGCGGATTTTGGGTACCGGTCGGGCTCAGTCTTCAAAATGTACTGTCTTGCACACAATTGTCGAGCTTAGTTTTAGCCTGCGCTTTCGGCTTGGGCTACACATTTTTCAATCATCACGCGATTATCCCGTTGGATTTTCACACTATTCTAGCTAACCGTATTGCATTATACGGCATATGCGGTTGGCATCGCACGCTACCTTCATGCGCCTACGTATATTTTCAACTTGCCCTGTATGGCCGAGCATACAAACTAAACTGCTGAACAAATGGTAAAAGAATGCAAATTAAGACTGGATTTCAAAAGAATGTGGTATGAATAAATTAAATAAATGTGGATTATCGAGAATCTCTTGAATTGAAGAAAGGAAATTTTAAGCACTGTCGCAGAATCAAAATTTTATTGAAATATTAGAACTACTAACAAAAAGGAATCAATAATTTGACCAAAAAAATAACTCAGTACATGGTACGAAAATGCAACTTATGCTCAGCGACCTGCATACTGGCTGTAGCGCACACGTCAGGTGATTTCACTCTACGTCACCGATCACCCCACTTACCACCCGCACACATGCCAACGAGAGCTACAGAAGTAAACACAACAGTTGTCGCTAGAGGGGAGCGACAATTCGAACATAATTTCGAAACTGACAGGTTTCACCCATTAGAAAATAAGATAACTCAAATGAGATGTGAGTTTTTGTTCATTGAATCGCGAACTCATCTTTCTTACTTAGCTTTGCACTACCTTCAGACAATAAACCCAATTTTTTCAAAATTTCATAGTCCTTACCGTAAGTCATCATGTTCTGTCCAAAGACAACGTAATATGGTGATTTTCCAATCGTGTTATCTAAGCTATTTCTTAACGAACAGTTGATACTGCTTATGTAAGCATCCCAATTGCGTTGGTCTTTACGTATAAATGATCTTAAAGTATTGCTTAATTGATCGATTTACGCGCTTTGAGGCATTAGATTGCGGCGAATGCACAGCAGTGCGTACATGACTAATTCCGTTTTGAACAATAAAATTCAAAAATTCTTTACTAATGAATTGACTTCCATTATCAGACACTATTGTTTGCGGTACACCAAAGCAGTCAAAAATATCGCTCTTAAGAAAATTTATTATTATATTTGACGAAAATTTCCTTAAAGGCTTCAAAAATGTAAACTTTGAAAAATGGTCCAGTACAATCAAAATCCCTATATTACACCTTTTTGATCTAGGAAGGGGTCCAATAAGATCTACGTATAGGCGCTGAAAGGGTCGTTCTGACTCTCTGCCAATACATATTTTCTAATATCATTCACCATACCGGGCCAATATAAATGTCTTCGGACTCGTTCAATCGTTTTAGCCACTTAATATATTTTCATTGCATACGGTACAGATTGCACTGGTTGCTGTATCTTCTTCTTTGCCACCTGAGGCATTACCAGGACTATGTGTCACAGGCATTATAAATAAAAATTCAAACCAGAAAAAAAATTTCTGAACTCACATTAACGACACGAAATGTATTAAATCGAGAACAATTTATTTCTAAGTTTAAGTACCAATTAAAGCAAAAAAATAATTTCAATGAAAATTATATATAAAATAAAACTTTTAATTGAGAACTATTATATTTGAAATAGTATAATATAGGTATTACAAATGGTATAATAAGGATAACACGAAACAATAGTTATATGTATTATCTATGAAGATATATGCCTGCCTACATATGTATATGGTTATATCAACAATAAACGAAAAAAAAAGTATGACAAAAAATAATCAATTTATCAAAAAGAAATTCTTGGACTATTCTGAAGGGAATGTCAGTCACATGGGCCTAATTATTCATGATTGCTTAGCTCCACAGCCAGACATACATATGTATATAGCTGGAACAAATTTATGGTAAGTGTTTATACTTCGGTAAATCTCCAGAATCTCCAGAAGATCAATAGTCCAGAATTGTTCGCGGAATATTTCACCTCAAATTTTGTTGCTGATGATGAGAATCCATTACCTTGCTTTACCTCTAACTTCAGCTCCATCTTAAGCTTTGGTTCTCTTAGCCTCTCTTCGGATGATGTTACTACTGGCATTGCTAATCTAAAACCATCTACAAAAACGGATATTGATGGACTTTCAGTTCATTTGTTAAAAAATTGCCCCGCTTTAATTTCACTTTTAAAAATAATTTTTAATCTGTTTTTGACGTCTGGAGTTTTCATTGATGACTGGAAATTTACTTCCATTAGCCCTATTCACAAAAGTGGTAGCAAGAATAACGTTTGTAATTATTAGCCCATATCAAAGTTATCAACTGTTTCGAAACTTTTTGAGAGTATCATTAAAGAGAAAATGTATTTTGCGTCTAAGAGTCTGATCTCGCCTAACCAGCACGGTTTTGTCCCTCACCGATCTACCGTTTCGAATCTAGCAGTATTTAGTGAATATTGCATTGCGTCTTTTTCTGCCGGCCTGCAGGTTGACTGTGTATATACAGACTTTTCAAAAGCTTTTGATAAAGTTTCACATTCTTTATTGATTTATAAGTTGGCACATATAGGTTTTCATTCGGTTTTTTTAAAATGGATTGAATCCTATTTATTCAAAAGAATTTGCGTAGTGTCAATTGACGGCGTTTCTTCTGAGTTTTTTTTTGCATCCTCTGGGGTTCCCAAGGGGAGTATACTAGGTCCCTTATTGTTCGTTTTGTTTATTAATGACATAAGTAGCTGCTTTAGATTTGCAAAATTTTTGCTCTATGCCGACGACTTAAAAGTTTTTTCGATAATTAAATAACGCGATGATGCGCTTCAGCTTCAAAATGACATTGACAGCTTACATCAGTGGTGTGTTAACTCTCAGCTCTCTTTGAATATAGAAAAGTGCTTTAAAGTCACGTATGCGAAAGCTCATAACATCTTGCCGACGTCTTATATGATTTCTCATTCTTTTTTAACAAAGTTTGGACGAAATTGAAAGATCTTGGCGTAATTTTTTCGAGTAACTTTTCTTTTAATAGGCATATTTGTCATATTATTTCGAAAGCTTACTCGGTTTTAGGGTTTGTTAGGCGAAATAGTTAAAAATTTTCTGACCCGTATACTCTGAAGTTATTATATACGGCTTTTGTTCGTTCCAACTTGGAATATGCTACCTTCATCTGGAGGCCTAGTCAAAAAAGTTACATAACTAGGATTGAACGGGTCCAAAAAGTTTTTCTTAAATATGCCTTACGTTCATTGTGTTTTGATGAGCCAATTACCTCTTATAAATCTCGTTTGCTTTTGATTGACCTTAAGTCTTTGGAATCAAGAAGGTCGGTACTCTCACTTTCTTTTGTTCGTAATATCATCAATGGTGACATTGACTGCTCCTTTCTTTTGGAAAGAATTAATTTCAACATCCCTCAACGTAATCTTCGTATTTCTTTACCTTTCTATGGTGTTAAATTTAAAACAGAATATTCGCGTAATGCTCCCCTTGTTCGAGCGCTAATTGAACTTAATTCACTCTCGAGTTCCATCCAACTTGATTTTTCAATTCCAAAAAATGTATTTTCTCATATTCTAAATTTAGCTATCTAGGTTTTTAAATCTTAATTATTAATTACTTTGTAAATAGTCTGTAAGAAACTTTCTGTTCATAGACTAAATAAATAAATAAATAAATAAATAAATGCTTCAAATCAAAATTGAAACATACAATATTGGAAACCAAAGCGGTATTTAATCTTGAATATATCAGATCAGTGGTCAGGAATCAAAAGAAGTGCTTTTGGTAGAGGACATTGGGAAGGAGCGTGTCTCCGAGTCGGGTCTGCATACCTTGCTATGCTACAGTCTTGCTCAGGGAAAATGGGCGTGGGCTTGTCCCGGTTACACACTGCGAAAATCGTACAAAAAAATAAAATTTGTATGCAGAGCGATATATAATCATAAGCACAAAAAAAAGAAGTTTATAATTTTTATATTTTATATTCAACAAAAATAGTTTTTATTAATTTATGATAATAAAAAAAGAAAGAATCCTAATATTCGCACGCAAAACTTTTACTTTAATTCCCCTGTATAAATGCATGTCTAGATGATATGTGACACTGCTCAGTTTTGTTGTTGCCAAAAATATGCAAACGAAAAGACTTAAGCACCGAACTCGTTTTCAAGCAACAATAGAAAATCAAGTATCCACTAACCTTTTCGCATGTGCTATTGATATCCTCTCATTGCGTATATATAGAGTAATTCCTCTGAAGATTCATTAAATGATTTACATGTAAATCTTTTTAAGGTTAATGTGATAAGAAAATCGAAAGATCATCACTTACATAGGTTCCCTCGATGCGACGTTGAGCTCAGCGACGACGACGGGTAATGATGTTCGACGTTCGATGGTTCTATCGACCATGTCGGTTAATGCTGTAAATTCAGAAAAATTAAACTCAAAATAGGCTTTCTTTTTTTTTTTTTGAAGTTGTATTTGCGAATACCAGAATTCTAAAACTCCATCGAAAGACGCAGTTGGCAGAAATTATGATTACTTTGCGACAACTTGAGCAACGGATAAGATATATATAAAACGTCACATGAAGTATGTATGTTTACACAGTTTATATGTATGTACATAAGTAGATTTTATAACATTAAAGACTAATTAAAGTGCACAAACTTATTTATTTAATAGAATAAATTTATAGGCAAAATATCAATTTTTGCATTCTTGTTAATTTGTTATTATTACTTTAAAGGGGAAATCATCTCAAACCACCTTTCGTGAGTTTTCTTCTATATATAGCTAAGTTTTTGACTTTGCAATAACATTGCATATATTTTGAATTGACTCATAATTACTTACTATAGATTTTTTTTTTTTTTTTTTTTTTTTTAAATATACTATATCTATTATAAACTATAATTTCGAAAACGTTTGCTTGAGCACTTAATTTCCTTAGTGGGTATATTCAAAATGTGTGCACATCATATTTAACTGGATAATGTTAATTGAATACGAACGTCTGTACCGAGAGCGGTTGATTTCAAATACTACTATTATTCATTTCATATATTTATATTAAGAGCTTTAATAAGTAACTTTGCTTTATTTTCGACCACGTTTTTTTTCACAACTTTCCATCGGAAATAACTCTTTTGTATGTGTATTTGAGTTTTTTTTTTTTTTTTTTCTTGCATCTGCCATTCTTTTCTTGTAGCTTGCACACAAAATTCTAAACTTCCAGTTTTAATTTGGCAATTTTGCCAAATCGGTTAAAACGCGCTCCACACTGTTGGTACATCCTAAACAGGTCATTTCCACTCTAAAGTCGTGCACAGGCATGTTGTTACTCCGGACACTATGGGATGACGACGACGTCGTTTGCAAACATAATTGCGGCAAATTCAACAGTTTGAAAACATTCCCACTTTCGCAAATCTCAAGCAACGAGGCAAACTATTTGTTGTCCTATAAACTATCAGTTGCAACAGAACATCAATAATTGTGTAGGGTACTCATAGTCTCTTTAGTTCATTTTTATATTAAAGATATTTTTTTCTTTTGATTTTCGCGGATTTTGGGTACCGGTCGGGCTCAGTCTTCAAAATGTACTGTCTTGCACACAATTGTCGAGCTTAGTTTAAGCCTGCGCTTTCGGCTTGGGCTACACATTTTTCAATCATCACGCGATTATCCCGTTGGATTTTCACACTTTTCTAGCTAACCGTATTGCATTGTACGTATATTTTCAACTTGCCCTGTATGGCCGAGCATACAAACTAAACTGCTGAACAAATGGTAAAAGAATGCAAATTAAGACTGGATTTCAAAAGAATGTGGTATGAATAAATTAAATAAATGTGGATTATCGAGAATCTCTTGAATTGAAGAAAGGAAATTTTAAGCACTGTCGCAGAATCAAAATTTTATTGAAATATTAGAACTACTAACAAAAAGGAATCAATAATTTGACCAAAAAAATAACTCAGTACATGGTACAAAAATGCAACTTATGCTCAGCGACCTGCATACTGGCTGTAGCGCACACGTCAGGTGATTTCACTCTACGTCACCGATCACCCCACTTACCACCCGCACACATGCCAACGAGAGCTACAGAAGTAAACACAACAGTTGTCGCTAGAGGGGAGCGACAATTCGAACATAATTTCGAAACTGACAGGTTTCACCCATTAGAAAATAAGATAACTCAAATGAGATGTGAGTTTTTGTTAAGGTTAGAACTGAGAGTGTTATTATTAGGGTACTCGTCATAAATCCCCCCACTAGACAGATGCTACACAATGCTCAGCGGAAGTTAGCAACTGCAGCTACTGATTATGAACCGAAACTGTTTGTTGAAAAAATTTTAAACTACCAAATATCCTTTGTGTGGTATGTGCCTTTATAATTGCTTCCTATATCCTCAAGCATGTAGTACGAATTTCCAATCTTTTTAACAACTTTAGCTTTAATGCCTTTGGGTGCTAGCTTAGCATTAAAATGTTTAAGTAAATTACTTTGCACGAAATTTCTTCTAATAACAACTTGTCCTGGTTGAAATTCTCGCAAACGTGAACGCAGATTATATGTACGTGCATTTTTATCATACGCAAGCTTTATTTTGGAATTCATTGAACCGCGAACTCATCTTTCTTACTAAGCTTTGCACTACCTTCAGACAATAAACCCAATTTTTTCAAAATTTCATAGTCCTTACCGTAAGTCATCATGTTCTGTCCAAAGACAACGTAATATGGTGATTTTCCAATCGTGTTATCTAAGCTATTTCTTAACGAACAGTTGATACTGCTTATGTAAGCATCCCCATTGCGTTGGTCTTTACGTATAAATGATCTTAAAGCTTCATTAATTGATCGATTTACGCGCTCTGAGGCATTAGATTGCGGCGAATGCACAGCAGTGCGTACATGACTAATTCCGTTTTTAACAATAAAATTCAAAAATTCTTTACTAATGAATTGACTTCCATTATCAGACACTATTGTTTGCGGTACACCAAAGCAGTCAAAAATATCGCTCTTAAGAAAATTTATTATTATATTTGACGAAAATTTCCTTAAAGGCTTCAAAAATGTAAACTTTGAAAAATGGTCCAGTACAATCAAAATCCCTATATTACACCTTTTTGATCTAGGAAGGGGTCCAATAAGATCTACGTATAGGCGCTGAAAGGGTCGTTCTGACTCTGCCATTTATCCCATAGGCGGACGAAGCGTATAAGTAGGTGTTTTTGAAGTTTTGCAAAGATCACAAGCCAATACATATTTTCTAATATCATTCACCATACCGGGCCAATATAAATGTCTTCGCACTGGTTGCTGTATCTTCTTCTTTGCCACCTGAGGCATTACCAGGACTATGTGTCACAGACATTATAAAAACAAATTCAAACCAGAAAAAAAATTTCTGAACTCACATTAACGACACGAAATGTATTAAATCGAGAACAATTTATTTCTAAGCTTAAGTACCAATTAAAGCAAAAAAATAATTTCAATGAAAATTATATATAAAATAAAACTTTTAATTGAGAACTATTATATTTGAAATAGTATAATATAGGTATTACAAATGGTATAATAAGGATAACACGAAACAATAGTTATATGTATTATCTATGAAGATATATGCCTGCCTACATATGTATATGGTTATATCAACAATAAACGAAAAAAAAAGTATGAAAAAAAATAATCAATTTATCAAAAAGAAATTCTTGGACTATTCTGAAGGGAATGTCAGTCACATGGGCCTAATTATTCATGATTGCTTAGCTCCACAGCCAGACATACATATGTATATAGCTGGAACAAATTTATGGTAAGTGTTTATACTTCGGTAAATCTCCAGAATCTCCAGAAGATCAATAGTCCAGAATTGTTCGCGGAATATTTTACCTCAAATTTTGTTGCTGATGATGAGAATCCATTACCTTGCTTTACCTCTAACTTCAGCTCCATCTTAAGCTTTGGTTCTCTTAGCCTCTCTTCGGATGATGTTACTTCTGGCATTGCTAATCTAAAACCATCTACAAAAACGGATATTGATGGACTTTCAGTTCATTTGTTAAAAAATTGCCCCGCTTTAATTTCACTTTTAAAAATAATTTTTAATCTGTCTTTGACGTCTGAAGTTTTCATTGATGACTGGAAATTTACTTCCATTAGCCCTATTCATTCCATGCACCTGGAATGTCCGAACCCTTAATTGGGAAGGTGCCTCTGCCCGGCTGGTAGATGTCCTCGGTAGAGCGAAGGCTGACATCACCGCCATCCAAGAAATGCGATGGACGGGGCAAGGGAGGCACGGTAGGCCCTTGCGACGTATACTACAGCTGCCATGTAAAGGAGCGCAAATTTGGTGTCGGATTTGTGGTGGGAGAGAGACTTCGCCGTAAAGTACTGTCGTTCACTCCGGTGGACGAACGTCTCGCCACAATCCGCATAAAGGGGAGATTCTTCAACATCTCCCTGATTTGCGCCCATGCCCCGACGGAAGAGAAGGACGATGGGACCAAAGATTGCTTCTACGAACTCCTGGAGCGCACGTTCGAACGCTGCCCCCAACACGATATAAAAATCGTGCTAGGCGATTTTAATGCCAAGGTGGGTAAGGAGGGCATCTTTGGTTCCACAGTCGGAAAATTCAGTCTCCACGAAGAAACGTCTGATAACGGATTGAGACTGATCGACTTCGCCGGGGCCCGAAACATGGTAGTTTGTAGTACCAGGTTCCAGCATAGGAGGATACATCAGGCTACGTGGCTGTCTCCAGATGGTAAGACACGAAACCAAATCGACCATGTTGTGATAGACGGAAGGCACGCTTCCAGTGTCCTAGATGTGCGCACGATCCGAGGAGCCAACATCGACTCGGACCATTATCTTGTCGCAGCCAAGATACGCACGCGCCTCTGTACGCCAAAAAGCGTGCGGAAAGGCACACAAGGAAAGCTCGACGTCGGAAAGTTGCAATCACAACAGACTGCCACGCACTTCGCTACTCGACTCGCACTCCTGCTCTCTGAGAGCTCTAATCAACACAGCGATATTTCAGATCAATGGAACCACATCTCTTGCTCTTTACGTACCGCCGCTGAACAATCTATTGGTTTCCAGCGAGCCCGGAAAAATGACTGGTACGATGAGGAATGTCGCGTTGCCACGGAACGGAAAGATGCTGCCTACAGGGCCACGTTGCGATCGGGCGCAACGCGAGCCTTGCGGGAGAGATATCGTGAGTTGAAAAAGGAAGCGAGACGCATTTTTCGAGAGAAGAAGAGAAAGGCCGAAATGCGTGAGTGCGAAGAGCTTGAAAAGTTGGCCGACAGGAAAAGCGCCCGAAAATTCTTTCAGAAAGTACGACGGCTAACAGCAGGTTTTAAGACCGGGGCGAATTCCTGTAAGAACGACAACGGCGACCTGGCAACTGACGTTCAGAATATACTTAGTTTATGGAGGGAGCACTTCTCCACACTACTTAGTGGTAGTGACAGAGACCACCTTGGAGAAGATGATGATCCCGAAACCCCAATCAATGACGACGGAATTCATGTTCCGTTACCCGACTGCGATGAAATCCGTATAGCAATAGCACGGCTCAAGAACAACAAAGCGCCCGGAGTTGACGGGCTGCCAGCTGAGTTATTCAAATACGGTGGAGAAGAGTTGGTAAAGCGCATGCACCAGCTTATCTGTAGAGTATGGTCGGACGAATGCATGCCTACTGATTGGAATCTAAGTGTACTTTGCCCAATCCATAAGAAGGGTGATACTGCAATACGCGCCAACTATCGTGGTATCAGCCTTCTTAACATTGCATATAAGGTTCTGTCGAGCGTATTGTGTGAGAGACTAAAGCCCACCGTCAATGAACTGATTGGACCTTATCAGTGTGGCTTTAGACCTGGTAAATCTACTATCGACCAGATATTCACAGTGCGCCAGATCTTGGAAAAGACCCAAGAAAGAAGAATCGACACGCACCACCTTTTTGTCGACTTCAAAGCCGCTTTCGACAGCACAAAAAGAAGTTGCCTTTATGCCGCAATGTCTGAATTTGGTATCCCTGCAAAACTTATACGGCTATGTAAAATGACGTTGAGCAACACCACCAGCTCCGTCAGGATTGGGAAGGACCTCTCCGAGCCGTTTGATACCAAACGAGGTTTCAGACAGGGTGACTCTTTGTCGTGTGACTTTTTTAACCTTATGCTGGAGAAGATAATTCGAGCCGCAGAACTAAATCGGTCAGGCACTATCTTTTATAAGAGTGTGCAGCTGCTGGCGTACGCCGATGACATTGACATCATCGGCCTTAACAACCGCGCAGTTAGTTCTGCCTTCTCCAAACTGGATAGAGAAGCAAAGCGAATGGGTCTGGAGGTGAACGAGGGCAAGACGAAGTATCTCCTGTCATCAAATAAACAGTCGGCACATTCACGACTGGGATCAAACATCACTGTTGACAGTTATAACTTTGAAAAAGTAGAAGACTTCGTTTATTTAGGAACCAGCATTAACATCAATAATAATGTCAGCCTCGAAATCCAAAGGAGGATCACTCTTGCCAACAAGTGCTACTTCGGACTGAGTGGGCAACTGAGCAGTAAAGTCCTCTCTCGACGGTCAAAAATTACGCTCTATAAGTCTCTCATTATGCCCGTCCTGATGTATGGCGCAGAAGCATGGACGATGAAGATATCTGATGAGAAGGCTCTGGGAGTGTTCGAGAGAAAGATTCTCCGAAAGATTTATGGGCCTTTACGCCTTTGCGATGGCGAATACCGGAGAAGATGGAACGATGAGCTGTACGAGCTTTATAACGACATAGATATAGTGCAGCGAATTAAGATTCAGCGGCTTCGCTGGCTTGGTCATGTCGTTCGAATGGATGAAAGCGCCCCAGCTCTGAAAGTATTCGACGCGGTACCCGCCGGTGGTAGCAGAGGAAAAGGGAGGCCTCCTCTGCGTTGGAAAGGCCAGGCGGTAAAGGACTTGGGTAAGCTTGGTATTTCCAACTGGCGCCAGTTAGCGAAAGAGAGAAATAACTGGCGTGCTGTGCTAAGCTCGGCCAAAATCGCATAGGCGGTTATCGAGCCAATGAAAGAAGAAGAAGAAGCCCTATTCACAAAAGTGGTAGCAAGAATAACGTTTGTAATTATTAGCCCATATCAAAGTTATCAACTGTTTCGAAACTTTTTGAGAGTATCATTAAAGAGAAAATGTATTTTGCGTCTAAGAGTCTGATCTCGCCTAACCAGCACGGTTTTGTCCCTCACCGATCTACCGTTTCGAATCTAGCAGTATTTAGTGAATATTGCATTGCGTCTTTTTCTGCCGGCCTGCAGGTTGACTGTGTATATACAGACTTTTCAAAAGCTTTTGATAAAGTTTCACATTCTTTATTGATTTATAAGTTGGCGCATATAGGTTTTCATTCGGTTTTTTTTAAATGGATTGAATCCTATTTATTCAAAAGAATTTGCGTAGTGTCAATTGACGGAGTTTCTTCTGAGTTTTTTTTTGCATCCTCTGGGGTTCCCAGGGGGAGTATACAAGGTCCCTTATTGTTCGTTTTGTTTATTAATGACATACATAAGTAGCTGCTTTAGATTTGCAAAATTTTTGCTCTATGCCGACGACTTAAAAGTTTTTTCGATAATTAAATAACGCTATGATGCGCTTCAGCTTCAAAATGACATTGACAGCTTACATCAGTGGTGTGTTAACTCTCAGCTCTCTTTAAATATAGAAAAGTGCTTTAAAGTCACGTATGCGAAAGCTCATAACATCTTGCCGACGTCTTATATGATTTCTCATTCTTTTTTAACAAAGTTTGGACGAAATTGAAAGATCTTGGCGTAATTTTTTCGAGTAACTTCTTTTAATAGGCATATTTGTCATATTATTTCGAAAGCTTACTCGGTTTTAGGGTTTGTTAGGCGAAATAGTTAAAAATTTTCTGACCCGTATACTCTGAAGTTATTATTTATATACGGCTTTTGTTCGTTCCAACTTGGAATATGCTACCTTCATCTGGAGGCCTAGTCAAAAAAGTTACATAACTAGGATTGAAAGGGTCCAAAAAATTTTCTTAAATATGCCTTACGTTCATTGTGTTTTGATGAGCCAATTACCTCTTATAAATCTCGTTTGCTTTTGATTGACCTTAAGTCTTTGGAATCAAGAAGGTCGGTACTCTCACTTTCTTTTGTTCGTAATATCATCAATGGTGACATTGACTGCTCCTTTCTTTTGGAAAGAATTAATGTCAACATCCCTCAACGTAATCTTCGTATTTCTTTACCTTTCTATGGTGTTAAATTTAAAACAGAATATTCGCGTAATGCTCCCCTTGTTCGAGCGCTAATTGAACTTAATTCACTCTCGAGTTCCATCCAACTTGATTTTTCAATTCCAAAAAATGTATTTTCTCATATTCTAAATTTAGCTATCTAGGTTTTTAAATCTTAATTATTAATTACTTTGTAAATAGTCTGTAAGAAACTTTCTGTTCATAGACTAAATAAATAAATAAATAAATAAATAAATGCTTCAAATCAAAATTGAAACATACAATATTGGAAACCAAAGCGGTATCTAATCTTGAATATATCAGATCAGTGGTCAGGAATCAAAAGAAGTGCTTTTGGTAGAGGACATTGGGAAGGAGCGTGTCTCCGAGTCGGGTCTGCATACCTTGCTATGCTACAGTCTTGCTCAGGGAAAATGGGCGTGGGCTTGTCTCGGTTACACACTGCGAAAATCGTACAAAAAAATAAAATTTGTATGCAGAGCGATATATAATCATAAGCACAAAAAAAAGAAGTTTATAATTTTTATATTTTATATTCAACAAAAATAGTTTTTATTAATTTATGATAATAAAAAAAGAAAGAATCCTAATATTCGCACGCAAAACTTTTACTTTAATTCCTCTGTATAAATGCATGTCTAGATGATATGTGACACTGCTCAGTTTTGTTGTTGCCAAAAATATGCAAACGAAAAGACTTAAGCACCGAACTCGTTTGCAAGCAACAATAGAAATCAAGTATGCACTAACCTTTTCGCATATGCTATTGATATCCTCTCATTGCGTATATATAGAGTAAGTCCTCTGAAGATTCATTAAATGATTTACATGTAAATCTTTTTAAGGTTAATGTGATAAGAAAATCGAAAGATCATCACTTACATAGGTTCCCTCGATGCGACGTTGAGCTCAGCGACGACGACGGGTAATGATGTTCGACGTTCGATGGTTCTATCGACCATGTCGGTTAATGCTGTAAATTCAGAAAAATTTAACTCAAAATAGGCTTCCTTTTTTTTTTTTTTGAAGTTGTATTTGCGAATACCAGAATTCTAAAACTCCATCGAAAGACGCAGTTGGCAGAAATTATGATTACTTTGCGACAACTTGAGCAACGGATAAGATATATATAAAACGTCACATGAAGTATGTATGTTTACACAGTTTATATGTATGAAAGTAGATTTTATAACATTAAAGACTAATTAAAGTGCACAAACTTATTTAATTAATAGAATAAATTTATAGGCAAAATATCAATTTGTGCATTCTTGTTAATTTGTTATTATTACTTTAAAGGGGAAATCATCTCAAACCACCTTTCGTGAGTTTTCTTCTATATATAGCTAAGTTTTTGACTTTGCAATAACATTGCATATATTTTGAATTGACTCATAATTACTTACTATAGTTTTTTTTTTTTTTTTTTTTAAATATACTATCTCTATTATAAACTATAATTTCGAAAACGTTTGCTTGAGCACTTAATTTCCTTAGTGGGTATATTCAAAATGTGTGCACATCATATTTAACTGGATAATGTTAATTGAATACGAACGTCTGTACCGAGAGCGGTTGATTTCAAATACTACTATTATTCATTTCATATATTTATATTAAGAACTTTAATGAGTAACTTTGCTTTATTTTCGACCACGTTTTTTTTCACAACTTTCCATCGGAAATAACTCTTTTGTATATTGGAGTTTTTTTTTTTTTTTTTTCTTGCATCTGCCATTATTTTCTTGTAGCTTGCACACAAAATTCTAAACTTCCAGTTTTAATTTGGCAATTTTTCCAAATCGGTTAAAACGCGCTCCACACTGTTGGTACATCCTAAACAGGTCATTTCCACTCTAAAGTCGTGCACAGGCATGTTGTTACTCCGGACACTATGGGATGACGCCGACGTCGTTTGCAAACATAATTGCGGCAAATTCAACAGTTTGAAAACATTCCCACTTTCGCAAATCTCAAGCAACGAGGCAAACTATTTGTTGTCCTATAAACTATCAGTTGCAACAGAACATCAAGAATTGTGTAGGGTACGTTAAAATAACCGCGAGGCGACTATAATTTTTTTCTTTTTTCAAAATTATAACTCATAGTCTCTTTAGTTCATTTTTATATTAAAGATATTTTTTTCTTTTGATTTTCGCGGATTTTGGGTACCGGTCGGGCTCAGTCTTCAAAATGTACTGTCTTGCACACAATTGTCGAGCTTAGTTTTAGCCTGCGCTTTCGGCTTGGGCTACACATTTTTAAATCATCACGCGATTATCCCGTTGGATAAGAATGCAAATTAAGACTGGATTTCAAAAGAATGTGGTATAAATAAATTAAATAAATGTGGATTATCGAGAATCTCTTGAATTGAAGAAAGGAAATTTTAAGCACTGTCGCAGAATCAAAATTTTATTGAAATATTAGAACTACTAACAAAAAGGAATCAATAATTTGACCAAAAAAATAACTCAGTACATGGTACGAAAATGCAACTTATGCTCAGCGACCTGCATACTGGCTGTAGCGCACACGTCAGGTGATTTCACTCTACGTCACCGATCACCCCACTTACCACCCGCACACATGCCAACGAGAGCTACAGAAGTAAACACAACAGTTGTCGCTAGAGGGGAGCGACAATTCGAACAAAATTTCGAAACTGACAGGTTTCACCCATTAGAAAATAAGATAACTCAAATGAGATGTGAGTTTTTGTTCATTGAATCGCGAACTCATCTTTCTTACTTAGCTTTGCACTACCTTCAGACAATAAACCCAATTTTTTCAAAATTTCATGGTCCTTACCGTAAGTCATCATGTTCTGTCCAAAGACAACGTAATATGGTGATTTTCCAATCGTGTTATCTAAGCTATTTCTTAACGAACAGTTGATACTGCTTATGTAAGCATCCCAATTGCGTTGGTCTTTACGTATAAATGATCTTAAAGTATTGCTTAATTGATCGATTTACGCGCTTTGAGGCATTAGATTGCGGCGAATGCACAGCAGTGCGTACATGACTAATTCCGTTTTGAACAATAAAATTCGAAAATTCTTTACTAATGAATTGACTTCCATTATCCGACACTATTGTTTGCGGTACACCAAAGCAGTCAAAAATATCGCTCTTAAGAAAATTTATTATTATATTTGACGAAAATTTCCTTAAAGGCTTCAAAAATGTAAACTTTGAAAAATGGTCCAGTACAATCAAAATCCCTATATTACACCTTTTTGATCTAGGAAGGGGTCCAATAAGATCTACGTATAGGCGCTGAAAGGGTCGTTCTGACTCTCTGCCAATACATATTTTCTAATATCATTCACCATACCGGGCCAATATAAATGTCTTCGGACTCGTTCAATCGTTTTAGCCACTTAATATATTTTCATTGCATACGGTACAGATTGCACTGGTTGCTGTATCTTCTTCTTTGCCACCTGAGGCATTACCAGGACTATGTGTCACAGGCATTATAAATAAAAATTCAAACCAGAAAAAAAATTTCTGAACTCACATTAACGACACGAAATGTATTAAATCGAGAACAATTTATTTCTAAGTTTAAGTACCAATTAAAGCAAAAAAATAATTTCAATGAAAATTATTTATAAAATAAAACTTTTAATTGAGAACTATTATATTTGAAATAGTATAATATAGGTATTACAAATGGTATAATAAGGATAACACGAAACAATAGTTATATGTATTATCTATGAAGATATATGCCTACCTACATATGTATATGGTTATATCAACAATAAACGAAAAAAAGTATGAAAAAAATAATCAATTTATCAAAAAGAAATTCTTGGACTAGTCTGAAGGGAATGTCAGTCACATGGGCCTAATTATTCATGATTGCTTAGCTCCACAGCCAGACATACATATGTATATAGCTGGAACAAATTTATGGTAAGTGTTTATACTTCGGTAAATCTCCAGAATCTCCAGAAGATCAATAGTCCAGAATTGTTCGCGGAATATTTCACCTCAAATTTTGTTGCTGATGATGAGAATCCATTACCTTGCTTTACCTCTAACTTCAGCTCCATCTTAAGCTTTGGTTCTCTTAGCCTCTCTTCGGATGATGTTACTACTGGCATTGCTAATCTAAAACCATCTACAAAAACGGATATTGATGGACTTTCAGTTCATTTGTTAAAAAATTGCCCCGCTTTAATTTTGTTTGCGGGGGCGCGTTTCCACGGAATGGTGAACGCTCCGGCGCAAATTATCGGATTTGAGATATGAAATGAATAAAATGCAGACAGGTACAATTAGTGCTATGTTTTATTCAAAATTTCACTCAAGTACAAATGTGATTATAATATCTAATTATTTTGAGGTAATTGGTATTGGAAAAGTGGTCTTACCGGTGAACTGGCTTGGATGCTCCGATCTTTTGCTTGGTCTTCAAAGAAGTGCCGGTACCAAAAGAACGGCAAACACATCTGACCTGCCGGACCGCAACCCTTCGTCGAGTTTCCCCTCAACTTGGTTACGGTACGGCAGGCTGCGCTCAGTAACGGCTGAGGCAATTATGTCTATGCGTGTGTGTGTGTGTACGTATACACAAAGCAAAACACATCACAGTTCGCACACGAGGGTGGTAAAAAACTATAACCGCCTACTAGGGTGGCGCGAAATATTTAGGCCGGCGGCCTAAACATTCCGGCCCCCTTGCGGTCAGCAACCTACGTTAATGAAAAAAGATCGCAACTACCACGCCAGGTCAGCGGTTTACATCCGGAGTGCTTATACCTATGCTGTAAACGAATTTAAAAAAAACGGTTATGATGGAAACAAACGTGGTTTTTAAAAATTCAGTGCACTTTATTTAGAACAAGAAGAAGATAATATGAAAAAAAGAAAATATAAGAAAATATGTATACTTATTCATATAGGTGTTATAAAAATCCAATGCGCTAATAGTAGCGTTCTTGACGGGACAGTCGCAAAGGACGAGTTCTTGACTGCCCCGTCTACTAAACAAAAAAAAAGTGAAAAATATGTATATATTTCTACTGCTGGTGCGCGCCGGATACCACCAAGCCGAATATGGTGGCTTGGGCGAGCAGTCCGTTGACGGTTGTAGCCGGGGACCCGCTTACCAGGATTCGTGCATATACATCCACGCCCAGTGTCATTCGAACCGGCGACGCTCGGTAAAATTTTGGATCGGCCAGCCGCATGAATTCAAAAGCGGTGGCGACCGTTGCATCAACTGAGGTAGGGGGGCTCATTCGAGCATGGCGCGTTACTACCGCGGCCTGGGTGACGACGCGCTCAGCCCCGCCATACTTGCCTCGTAGCACGAGGGAGCACTGTGGGTTGCGCCCAGTTCCGAGGCGTTGCAGATGCAACTCTGCTGCTAGGCCGGCGTCAATGGCGGAGGTAGCTGCGCACGGGTCAACGAGCGCGCGAACTAGATGGAGTCGCCCGCCGGATTCTATCCGCACAATTGCCGTGGGTGCGATAGGGATGACCGATCGCATTGTGGTCACGGCGATGGTGTTTGGCAATCTACCTGACCTGAACCCGGTGGTAGGCGCCCGTTGTAACGCGCGGTCCGCGTTGCGTTGTTGACGGTCTTGACGACGCTGCCAACGCTGACGGGGCGGTCGCAAAGGACTAGTTCTTGACGCGCCCTGTCTTTGGTCGGCTGGCGTTCGGCGCTCGTGTTGGAGCGATGGTCGGAACCGGCGCGTCTCGGGCTCGGCGCCTTCTACTGGCGGCGCTGTTACTTCGACTTCGTCATCGGCCCATGACATCGTCGGCTCCGTCATCATCAGTGACAGTACGTCAGAATAGTCTTCCGACTCTGCCTCCGCTTGGCTTGGCTCTGCCGCGAGATGAAGCGACGTGTGGTGCTGCTCCCCGCACTTTCGGCACCGTGCTTGGCTGGTGCACTCTTTTAAGTTATGGAACGGCGAGAGGCAGTTGCTGCAATACTTATGGATGAGGACTACCCTCATCCTTTCTTCTGCGTTCTTTTCCGTATAACGGGGGCACAGCCGTACCGCGTGGCTCATGTCGCACAGTCGGCACGGGATCGCGAATGGTGTGTCGCGGTTCTCCGTCTTTTGCCGGGTTTGTATTACGCGCGACATTCTGTAAATTGATGAACAATTTAAAATAAACGTAAAATATTGATTATTGTGGTTGGTGGGGGGCGAGTGGCATACATCATCACATGTGTCTACGAGGCGCGTCTCTTGACGGTGGAGCGCCCCGGTGTAAATAGTAACTTTTTTATTATTTGATTTTATTCTATTTAAATTATTTTTTTTTTTTTTTTTTTTTATCCTGGTGTGGATGGGCTAATACTCATCACGTTGTTTTTGGTTTATTCGAAAACCGTTTGGCGCTGTTTGCTGACTACTTTGGTTTGGTTGCAACAAATTTTGTTGAGCGGTAGAAAACTAAGTTTAAATTTAAACTTAGTTTAACTTAACTTTGTTTAAACTAAGTTTAAACGGGCACTGACAAACTAGCTCTAATTCAGTATTCCCTTAAAAGTCTCGAGCGCGTTTACTAAAATAAATAGTCCATATATGTATGTCAATATATATGTTGCTAGTATTGTTTTAACCGCTGGAAGAAGAAGATCTCATTTTTGTATTTTTACGACGAAGAAGATGAAGAGATATTCTCACCACTCGTCAAAGAGGGTTTCCCCACTTAAGTGACGGGTGCTACCAGCTGAAATTCCTTTTTGATCTGACTTTGGTTTGCAACACATTTATTTAGTTAACAAACGTGTTTTTTAACTATAACTTAATTTAATCATTAAACTAGATAATAAATTGCAATTTTTGGCTATATTTTTTCTAATAATTACTTAATTAAAAAAGCATGTGGCAACACTAACAGCTGTCAAAATAACTTGCATGCTACATGCCAGTAAATTTTGGGAGCACGCGCCTTTTTAGTGTAGTAGTACACAAAATTATTCCACCAAAGTTTTATAAGTTTACTTTTTAAGAGAACATGTGGCCGAAATTCGGTATTGAAATTGGCAACAGTACCTTGTGTATTGCACACGTTAAAGCAGATGGAGAACCTGAAGTAATTTAATTACTTAATTAAAAGGCATGTGGCAACACTAACAGCTGTCAAAATAACTTTGATGCTACATGCCAGTAAATTTTGGGAGCACGCGCTTTTTTAGTGTAGTAGTACACAAAGTTATTCAACCAAAGTTTTATAAGTTTACTTTTTAAGAGAACATGTGGCCGAAATTCGGTATTGAAATTGGCAACAGTACCTTGTGTATTGCACACGTTAAAGCAGATGGAGAACCTGAAGTAATTTAATTACTTAATTAAAAGGCATGTGGCAACACTAACAGCTGTCAAAATAACTTTCATGCTACATGCCAGTAAATTTTGGGAGCACGCGCCTTTTTAGTGTAGTAGTACACAAAGTTATTCAACCAAAGTTTTATAAGTTTACTTTTTAAGAGAACATGTGGCCGAAATGCGGTATTAAAATTGGCAACAGTACCTTGTGTATTGCACACGTTAAAGCAGATGGAAAACCTGAAGTAATTGCGAACAAGCAAGGTGATCGCAACTCGCAAGCATGCCTTCTTTGGGATGGGAAAGACGAAATCGAATGTGGATTGACTGCTACACAAAAAAATGGCTGCACGTCCAAGACAAGCTGTTCCGAATAGTTTTAAATGAATGTGTTGAACAGGCGAGATTGGAACACAGTGAAGTGACTGGTGTCAACTCAATTGTTTTGTTAGGTGCAACCATGCGCATACTGAAATTGCAATCTGTTACTGCTGCACGTTTCCCAGATGCGCAACTGCATTCTGCAATTTCTGCTGATGAAGTTGTTGCTATAGGCTGTGCACGACAAGCAACTTTCCTCCATACGCCACATGAACAAGACCTGGTTGCAACAGAGGAGCGAGTTTACGTAGAAGAAGACATATTAATTTGGCACGGCAATGATGAAACAAATGCGCAAGTACTGCTGGGCAAAGGGACGTCACTGCCGCGTGAAGTGCAACTCGAACTGAAGCAAGCGTTGGACTCGGAAGGTGGAAGTGTACTTCGTGTACGAGCTGGTGGAGAGGTTAAAAAAGTGCCGTTGGAGGGTGTGACACCTGCTGATAATGGCACTTACCGCATTGAGGCAGACATTGATTGCAAACAAGTCGGCTCTGAAGAAATTAGAAAACCGCGACTGCGAATACGGGTATTTTGAAAACGTTCAATTACCTTTAAAAATTACTTATTAAATTTCATGTAGTCTAATATTTCATTTATGACCGCTAAATTGTTGTTAAAATATAACATTTTACTGAGAAAACTAAGTTATTATTTTTGGTAATTTTTTAATTAACAATACCTCGGTCTTTACAGAAAAAGCATTGCAGCGAATATATGGCATTTTCTAGACACAAATCTTATACAGTTGACTAGGCAATTTTTTATGGTGTTTATACACTATTTTAAAAAAAAACTCAAAATATTTTAGCCAATTAAAACATGTATGTACATTGTATTGTAATAAAATTGAAGGTCCGCAAAACTGCAAACCGAAAAGTGTTGTGAGTGCTATCTAAGTTTGAATTTTTATTTATTTATGGTAACGATATCTTTTTTAAATAAAGCTCAAATTTAATAAACAAAAAAAGAAAAAAGAACTTAAATTCCAAAAAATTTATAGCTTAATTTTTCTAAAAGTTACGAATATAAACTGAAGAAAATATGACTATTTTAACAAAACCATCTAATGAGAAAAAGGCAGAGAAGGTTCCCCTACCCTTGGCATTGGGTGGACACAATGATGCATCATCATTTCGAGGAGCCGCAGCGCATGGAACTCTGTTAGGCCAGTCCAGCTACCATGGTGATGTGGATTCCGAATCTATGGTTTTCAACCGACCGCCTGGCTCTTGCATTAAAACACTGCTCCTATTCCTTATCGCTGTTCTGGTCATGATGATGGGTCTGCTTGGTGGGAACACCATATATCGCACTAATGCTCCCGCTACTTCGAACTTACACTACCGTGCTCTTTGCGACATTCCATACATGCTGGCAATATAAGTGTACCACGTCTGTATGAACAAAACGATGAACTTGACTGGCGTAACCTATTTTCACGTCTTACAAACTTCAACGGTTATAATGCATTGGATGATGATTACTTCCGTGAAGAAATCGAGTTAGATATGAGCGACAATGAAAGCTATGCAAAGATTGACGTACCCGATTTCAAGGATGGACGACGGGGACGTTTCATGCATGATTTCAAAGAGAATCAGTCGGCGACTATTGATACTACAGCAAATCGTTGCTTTATCATGCCACTTGATCGCGATACCACTTTACCGCCCAAAAGTTTTCACGATTTGATGCAAAAAATGGGATCGGGCTACTATAACATTGACACCGATCGCGTTCGCCGTAAAATGCGTGTAGTTACGCCACCTATCACAGATCTCTCCATGATCTCTGAACGAATCGGTAATGAGTGCTACGACATGAAAGTTTACATGCTTGAGAATGACAGATATTGATAAGAAACTACATCTGCAACCAGTTGCTTTATTTTTATTGGTTTGTTGAGCACATGGGAAATGTTTAGTATAGTGCCGCATAAAAATGGGGTGGTGGGCGGTGAAGGAGGGGGCGTGGCACCCCTCCAAGCTCACCGTTAGAAAGGGGAAAGAATAAACTTTTTAATAAGCCCTCACTGGTTCCTCTAGACCCTAGGTGAGGCCCTAGGGAAGCCTTTAAAAATGGGCAAAAATTCAACTTTTTGCATACAAAATCGACACAAAGTTACCCAGCAAACATTTTTTTTGTTAAACTCTGGACAATATGTGGGTTCATGACATATGTTATAAATGATGTATTTATTTATTTGTAAAAAGCGCCCCAGGCGAAAATCTGTAATAAAAAATCGCGCGATTTTTAATTACAAATTTTGAATATATTACAAAATATTTATTTATTTGTGAAAAGCGCCGCAGGCAAAAATTTGTAATAAAAAATCGCGCGATTTTTTATTACAAATTTTCAATTTATTACAAGGTATTGATTTAGTTAAGAAAACCGCCACATGCCTTAATTGTATATTGCAGAACTCTTTTCCGCGTACTTTTAGGTTACTGGGTTATATCAATTTGCTTTGTTTTCTCTTTCGCTCGTTGTTTTTCAGTAGTTTGACAGATGCATTTGGCATTATATTTAGTTTTTTGTGCGGGACTTAAATATGCAATTTTTTATTTAATAATTGCGAAGTATTTAAGCATTTGTTGATTCTAAAAACGTTGAAAATTGATAGCACAATGTATTAATAATATGTGTGTGCCAAAATGAATGGATTAGTGGCTCTATATTAAGTGCAGTGAATGAAAATCAAACACTCTATATGTGAAAAATGCCAAAAAAAGAGCATTTTCAAAGTTAAATTCTGATAAAATTTGTTCACGGATTTTTGCAAACTGATAGTTAAACAAAAGTTTATTTTGTTGTTCATCTATGTGCATTTGAATTTTTCAATTTGATATACGCGTTTAGCCACAGTAAACCAAATTTATGCGGCACTATACTAAACCCTACCCGAGCACATTTTTCTTTAGCGGGCTAATAGTGATTATTTGTATATTGTGATAAAAAAGCACGTGTAATTAGAATCAACCGAGAGATTTGTATATAGCATTTACTGCTTAAGTTCAAAGTATAAAATCATTACAATTCACACAGCGATGAGTAACAGTAATCGTCTCAAAATTACACAACTCGCATATATACATATACGCTTACTGCAACTGGAGTTCAAAATATGAGCCTGACTGCGTGCTTAGACGAACTTGTGACATTTAAACTTAGCGACATTGGTGAAGGGATTCGAGAAGTCACTGTAAAGGAATGGTTTGTCAATGTTGGTGACTCTGTGGAACAGTTCGACAACATTTGCGAAGTGCAATCGAATAAGGCATCCGTTACAATCACTAGTCGTTTCGATGGCAAAATCGCGAAGCTTTATCATACAGTAGACGAGATCGTTTTGGTTGGAAAACCATTACTAGACTTTGAGGTCGAAGAAGAAAGCGATGCGGAAAGCTCTGATTCAGAGTCGAGTTCGAATTCAAATTCCAATGCAAACAATCAGACTACTTCTCAATCAGCTATTGGAAAGGCGGCTAGTGATGAGGACGTAGCACGGCACATAACACTTGCTACTCCCGCTGTACGACGTGTGGCCATGGAGAATAAAGTGGATCTCTTCAAGGTACCGGGGACTGGCAAACAGGGACGTGTGCTTAAAGGAGATGTACTCGAATATCTAGGATATTTGCCAGCTGGCACGAATATACCACATCCAACGATTGCCGCCTAGTCTGCGGTATCACTAGAAGCGAATTCGGCTCTAAATTCTACCCAAACTGCTGCCCATCGCATTGAGTCGTTAAAAGGTGTACCTCAAGGCAATGTTTAAGTCCATGTCTGAGACGTTGAAAATCCCCCATTTTGCATACAGCGATGAAATTGACATGACAAAATTAATAGATTTCCGCGATCAATTAAAAGTGGCAGCCAGTGAACAGGGAATATCAGAGCTAACCTTTATGCCTTTCTGCATCAAGGCTGCTTCCATTGCACTCTCCAAGTTTCCTATTTTAAATAGTTCACTAGATGTTGAGAACGAGGCAGTGATCTACAAGTCGTCTCACAATATCAGCGTAGCCATAGATACGCCACAAGGTTTAGTTGTACCCAATATAAAGAATTGTGAGAGTAAGAATATCGTAGAAATCGCAAAAAATTTAAATGAGCTAGTCGACAGAGGGCGCAAGAATGCGTTAACACCGAAAAACTTTGTTAATGGCACTTTTTCACTTTCAAATATTGGCGTGGTTGGAGGTACTTATACACATCCTTGCATTATGGGCCCTCAGATGGCCATTGGTGCCATGGGACGCACGAAGGTTGTGCCACGATTTAATGAAAAGGACGAGATTGTTAAAGTTTATGTGATGAATATCAGCTGGTCTGCAGATCATCGCATTATTGATGGCGTCACTATGGCCAAGTTTTCTAACATTTGGAAACAATATTTGGAGACTCCTGCTTTATTTTTGCTCAAATAATCATTTAATGATATTCTGGCGAAAATCATCAAAAACTTAATTAAACCGAAAGTCTGTTTTGCTGCATTTATTTACATTTAGTTAAAAATTAATAAAATATTTTTATATGTATGTATATGCATCACCCATGCTGTATCTTATGAAGTGCATTTAAGTGAGCTTTTAAGCTCGAATCTATAATTAACAATCAATGGGTGATATAATAATTTTTGTGTTGGAAAGCATTTAAAAAAATAATTTTTTAAAAAATGTTGGTTTGTGTATAAAGTTAATACTATTTCAAATGTGTATTTATTTTTTTTTTAATAAAAAATGTACAAATAAAAAACAATTAGTAAATTAATATACACTATTTTTGGGTTGTATAAAAATTGACTTATACGCAAAAAAACAAACCAAAGTGCAAAAATTCCCTTATCACGTCAGGACGCGAAATAATTAATTTTATTTCTCATGACTGTGATTGTGAATGTTGGGTATGGTGAGGTGTAATTCTGTATGTGGTGCTATTATTATCGCACCATGGCCTGCCACCCAATCGAAAAAAAAGAATGAGAACTTGGCTGAGCCGGAAGCTCGCCAATGCACTTAAGTAGTATGATGTTTGCTAATGATGTGCAGATGGCGCCGGTGCGCTTTGTGCAGATGCTCAAAAGGAAATTAATTCTAGCATTCGGTGTGACTGAAATTTCTACACCAGTAGTGGCAGAAAACTAAAGAATCCTTGGCTGAGCCGTAAGCTCACCAATGCTAAGTTACAGCCTCTGCCACTGTGCTGAACCTCAATACCGGTAATTATCAGTACGATGCTAAGGTGGCCAAATGGCCTACAGATGACGCTGGTGCGCGCTTTTCTACTGCCACTTGCTTGTTAATGAAATTCTATTTCACCACAGTAGTGAAATAGAACAAAGAAAAACGTAACAACGCTCTCTCAATGAATGGAAATGACATTCATTGACAGCATAAACACAGGACGGACGGAACTAAAGGATGGGGCGTAAATCCTAACCTGGATGGAAAATTTTTTATACTTTACAAACACCACATGGGATCCGGGACCTGGCGCTGGCTTCTGCACAAAATGCAGAGATGGAGCAGGTAAGTATGATGAATTGCAACAAAAATGAGCGGTAATGTATGTAGCTTGTGTTCATTATATTGAATATTCATTAATAATTGTCTTTTCAAGGTAACAGATGCTGTCCGACCACCTTCTAATATGTAGCAGCAATTCCCGAAGATGCAAGTGCCAATGCAATTTTCCGTTCCGATCGAATAGTGGATATTCACGAGCTGACAATATCACCATTAAGATGCCTCCGGTGTCAAGTAAAACCTCGAATACCGGGCCTGCCGAGCATGGCGGACGCAGTGTTAGTCACCCGAAACCTCCGGGTGTTGAAAGCTCACCACATCATAAGTTACAGGTAACATATTTTAATTTGTGGTCACACAGCCAAAAACAGAAAGCGTAACGCAGACGCCGAACTTGTGTTAACTGTGTTGGCCTAAAAATCTTAAAGTGATGTCACTGTGTCCGCGGGACGGTAAAGCATTTTATAAAACCTAGTATTCTCGTATTTAAAGGTAACTTTATGCCATGTGCATGTATAACACTACCAGTCCTTTGGTCCGCCTTCGGCATCGTAAAAACGGATTGTGCAATAGAAATAGCTACGGTTCATCTTTCTAAGGAATTCGTGAAGACCAATTGCTAACAATATACTCCAAATTTTCGCTTAGTTTCCCAAATTGACTATATTTTTATCATCAATCTTTCCACGACGTTCCTAGCGTGTGGTCAAATGTATTTAGTTGAGGACATACAATGGAATGGATAATTAAATGTGTAAAAATTATTTTGCATCGATTTTTAATGCTCGCTTTCCTTTTTAAAATAATGATGGCGAGGCGTGTGTATGCACCTTAGCAAAGTCATAGTCGAAGACTTAGTATATATGATTACAAATTTGAAAGTCACGTAAAGTTTGAATTGAATCTTTTCAACTTTTCTGACCGCACTGGCGAGAATATTTTTTTTTTATTTTTTTTTATTTATTTTTTTTTTTTTTTTATAAGAGCGGGTATGGTAAGTACGCGGCGACACTAATACGGTAGTGCACTCCCTAATAATTGTCCCTTTTCAGGTATTTTTGAACTACAGGAGCGGAACTCAACATCGGCACAACGCGGGACAAAGCGATGACGTCGCGGGTGAGCCCTTTATAATAGATATTTTAAAATTCTGTAGTATCCCTTACAATTGTTGAAGGGAGGGGGGTAGTAGGTATGTTTGTATGTTATGGATGTTGTGGGTATATGCATTAGGGTGTTTCGCCAATTGCGGTATGATTGTGGGTTTCTACGATTTATTTAAAACAAAGTTTAGAATTAGAATCGTACGAAAGTTCGTGGAATCTTTTCAATGAACAATAATTCCAACATATAAAACAGAGAGAACATCTAATGTGGATGTGGCAATTTAAGTTGATCTTAATTACTAGAATACGATACACATGAACCTAGTACCTACAAACATGCATATGTACATATATACATACATGAATGTCAGCCACCTACATACTACTAAAAAATGTTGATTTGGAAGCCTCAGCCACTGCTCGGGACGAGGAGCTTCTTTTAGATGTTTGGTTTTAGGTGTCTTTTCCTAGGTTAGTTGGTGGTGGCTTCCTCATTTTCTTCGGTGAAGGGCGGAAGAAGAACCAACTTGACGAGTGGTCTCGTGATTTGGCCTTTTTCCGTCAGGATGTCCACCACTCGTACCCGGTTGTCAGAACCTGGGTGTAGATTTGTTATACGTCCCAATCTCCATTCGTTAGGTGGTAGATTTTCTTCCTTGATCACTACAAGGTCTCCTACTTGCATATTCTTTTGTGGATGTTTCCATTTGATGCGTTTCTGCATCTCCGTTAGGTATTCTGTCTTCCATCTTCTACAAAAGGTTTGGTGTAAAGCCTGGAGCTTTTGCCACCGGTTGACGATGGAGGCAGGATTTTCGTTAACATCTATTTCTGCTGGGGCTAATAAATGTCCACCCACTAAAAAGTGTCCTGGAGTAAGCGGCTCCAAGTCTGATGGCTCATTTGACGATGGGCTTATCGGTCGCGAGTTGAGGCAAGCCTCGATTCGGCATAAAAGAGTCGAGAACTCTTCTATAGTATATTTATGATCCGATGCGATCTTTTTAAAGTGGCTTTTGAAGCTTTTAACCCCTGCCTCCCACAATCCGCCCATTTGCGGAGACGCGGCGGGAATGAAATGCCATGTCATTAGTTGGTGGCTGAAATTTGATAAGGTGTTGTTGCGGGCTTCAGCAATAAAGGCCTTAAATTCTGATGGGAGAGATCGTGATGCTCCGACAAAGTTCGTACCGTTGTCGGAGTAAATGTTCTGAGAACATCCTCGTCTTGCAGCGAATCAGGAAAATGCTGCCAGGAATGCAGCGGTACTCAGATCGCTGGTAGCTTCCAGATGAATGGCTTTCGTCGTAAAACAGATGAAAAGGCAGACGTATCCTTTGGACATTCGACATCCTCTTCCGCTAAAACTTTTTATGTCGAAGGGTCCCGCAAAATCAACTCCTGTGGTGGTGCGTTCCTGTGGCAGGATTCCCATAAGTTGTGTTTGGGTTCGCTTTTTGTAGATCGTGCAGATCTTACAATTGTGGATGACGGCCTTAATCATGTTTTTCACCTACGGAATCCAGTACTGCGTGCGGATGAGGCGTAGCATCAGTTGATTTCCTCCATGTAAGGATACTCGATGGATAAACTCCACCAAGAGACGAGACAACCTGCAAGAATATGGAAGGATGACCGGATGGCGCTCATTATAGGCCAAATCTAGGGACGCGCTGAGACGACCACCAGTCTTCATGATATCATCTTCGTCGATGAAGGGGTTGAGGGGCAGCACTTCACTCTTCGCACCGATGGACTTTCCAGATTTCAGCTGCATGTACTCTTCTTTGTAATATTGCTTTTGACATAAGATTATTAAACGTGTGGTCGTTGCTTTAATTTCGTCGGGCGAAATTAAGCAAGACTCCGTTTTGAAGGAAGCTTTTGTTTTTGGATGCGTACTTTTGTAGAATCGTATCATATAAGATATGATTCTCAAAGCTTTTGAGAAATCTGAAAATCGATCGAGAAGTTTAAAATCGCTATTCTTTATTTGAGTTGCATGTATTTGCACCCTTTTCTCTTCAACAGCGGTGTTGAATTCCATATCCTGTGCCGGCCATTTGGACTTGTCTTCTTGTAGCCAAGAAGGTCCCTGCCACCACAACAGATTGTTAACCAGCTCATGGGCCGGAAGCCCTCTGCTGGCCAAATCTGCTGGGTTTGATGCTGAATCCACGTGCAGCCAATCTTTGTTGCCAACTTTTTCGACAATTTTTGTTATCCGATGGGCAACAAAGGTTGACCAAGAGCACGGCGGTTTTCTAATCCATGCTAAAGCTATGGTTGAATCCGTCCAGAGATTCATTTTTAGATGGCTTAAGTTCAGATTTTCTATCACCGATTCCATTGTTTCTGCCAATAGAACCGCTCCGCAAAGTTCTAACCTTGGTAATGATATTGTTTTAACTGGGGCCACTTTCGATTTTGCCATAAGTAGATTGATGTGCATTGCATCTTCAGTTTTTACTCGTAGGTACACGGTGGCTGCATATGCTTTTTCTGATGCGTCACAGAAACCGTGTATTTCTACTTCTTCACTAGGTGAGAAATATACCCATCTCGGTATGTGGATGTTGTCGATTTCCGCGTAGTCATGCATAAATGTTTGCCAGCGGTCCAATGTTGTTGGAGACACAGTTTCGTCCCAACCTGTCGCTTCCAACCAAATATTTTGCATTATTATTTTGGCTATTACGATGATAGGAGCGAGCCAACCGAGTGGGTCGAATAGTTTGGCTATCGCTGAAAGTATTGCCCTTTTCGTTAAAACTTTGTCTGTCTCTATTGGCTTTACTCGAAAATAAAAATGGTCAGAATGAGCATTCCATCGGATACCCAATGCCTTTACGGAACTGGAATCCTCAAATTCTAAAAAGTCATCACTAAGTAGGTGAGCTTTTGGGATACCTTGCAAAATGTTTGTACAGTTGGAAGTCCATTTTCGTAATGGAAATCCGGCTGACTGAAGTACATGCGATATTTCATCTCGGGCTTTTATCGCCGAATCGATGCTATGTCCGCCGGCGAGCACGTCGTCAACGTACATGCATTTGCGCAGAATATTGGATGCGATCGGATAATCGCTCTCCACGTCATCGGCTAGTTGATGCAATGTCCTTATCGCAAGATAAGGAGCAGAGTTTATGCCAAAGGTGACAGTCTTTAGTTCAAAAAGACTTATCGGTTCCTTTGGGCTGGTCCGGAAGACTATTCGTTGGTACCTGGTTTGATTATCGTTCACCAGGATTTGCCGATACATCTTCTCAATATCGCTATTGAAGACGTATTTCATCAATCTCCATCGGAGGATCAAGATTGGTAAATCAGCTTGAAGTACTGGTCCTGGTAGGAGGACATCATTTAAGCTAGTGCCATTTCCAGTGAGGCATGAAGCGTTGAATACCACACGGAGTTTGGTAGACACACTTTCTTCCTTCACGACGGCATGGTGAGGTAGAAAATAGCAGTCCGTAGAATCTGCTGACACGATGGTATTTATCCTTGCCATGTGTCCCATCGTTTCGTATTCGGTTGCGACTCGGTTATATTCCGCTTGGGTCTGCGGATTTTTCGCTAATCGCGTCTCATTCCGGAAGAACTGAGAGCATGAGCTTTTCAGCGAAGGTCCTAGGCTGATGAGTTTCGGGAAATCTTGCTTAAAGGGTAAAGATACCACATATTTCCCTTCCGTGCTTCGCCTAGTTGTGGTTTTGAACAGTTGTTCACAATATGTGTCTTCTTCACTTAGGCTTTTCTTCTTTGGG
The DNA here is from genome assembly GCA_963971545.1 of Philophylla caesio. Classification (NCBI taxonomy): domain Eukaryota; kingdom Metazoa; phylum Arthropoda; class Insecta; order Diptera; family Tephritidae; genus Philophylla; species Philophylla caesio. The sequence continues at coordinate 89,566,015 of OZ020607.1, forward strand.
ATATCCTCCAATTCCCAGAAGGTAGTTAGCTGCCTGTCCAGACTCACTTCGTTGAAAAACGACACGATATTGGTGGTTGGATTTGTAGCATCAGCACTACCAGTTAATATCCAACCGAATACGGTTTTTTGAGCTAGGAGTGTATTTTGAACATTCTTCCTCAAACCGCTTAAAATAATTTGGGGATATAGGTCTCCGCCGAGAACCAAGTCGACTGGTTCATTTACAAAGAAACGTTGATCCGCCAATACTAAATCTGGGAATGATTGCTTCGCCATTGCGCTTATCTGGCAAGTCGGAAGATTCCCGGTTAGTTTCGGTAAAACTAGTACCACTATATCTAATTTTATTAATGGGTCAATTGGTGACCCCAACTGAATCGCGCATGCTTCAGTCACATGCGCGGATGTGGAATTATTGATGCCAGAAACCTGGGCACTCATTCGTTCCGAAGGCAGGTTGATTCTGCGTTTGAGCCTCTCTGTAATGAAGGAACACTCAGAACCAGAATCAATTAATGCTCTTGCAGAGTAGTCTGTGCCATTGTAATGTATACTGACACGTGCAGTGCCTAGCAGCACACCTGCATTAGTGTTTGCAAAGCAAGAATTTATATTTTTTGTACCCACATGTCCAACTGCTCGTCTTTCCTGGGCCTGCCGAGAGGTAGATGCTTGGTCGTCTGAGGGGTTCGGAGTTCCCCTAGGCGCATTTGCTCTTGGTCGGAATGCTTCTATATGGAGCAAGGTGTGATGTCTCGAGTGACATGTACCGCAGTTAAAAGAACTCGTACATCTTGACACCGTATGTCCACAGCACAAGCAGTTCAGGCAACCGTGGTTGTTTTTTACGTGTTCTATCCTCTCCTTTGTGGTAAGGTTGAGGAACCTTTGGCAATCACGTAATTTATGTTCTTTGCTTTTGCATAACGTGCAGGAGAACTTAGCGACACTAGTTTGATATACGCCAAGTCGTTTGGGGGGCATGGAAGTTTTTTGCGGCTTAATATTCGTATCGGTCTTTTTTCCTTTCAGACCTGACACGGTTTCCAAGGTCTGGAACCTATTTGACAGGAACCTGTCCATGTCCTCCCACCGCGAAATTTCGCTTTTATTTTCTATGGTCTGTTCCCATAGAGCCAGTGTACATTCTGGCAATCTTGTCGAGCATAGATATGTTATAATTGCATCCCAATTCGAAATGTCAATCTGTTGACATTGAAGGGCAGATATGCAATTATTTATTTCGCGCTGGAGTCGTTTTATGGAGGTACCACATTCACTCTCCACTGCAGCAAGGTTGAATAAAATTTTTAATTGCGTGTTGACCAAAATACGTTTATTCTCGTATCTGTCCGTCAAATTCTTCCACGCTGATCGAAAACCTTCATTCGTTAGGGGGCACTTCTTCACGATGTCTCTCGCTTCCCCTTGTGTTTTCTGATTGAGGTGGAAAAGTTTTTCCACTACACTGAGGCGCTTATTCTTTATATATAAGGCCGTGAACAAATCTCTAAATGTTGGCCAGGAGAGGTACTCCCCCTTGAAAATTTCCGTGTCACACGGCGGGAGACGAATGTTGTGGCCAGGTTCAGACGTATCATCTGTAACCTTTTCCACTCTGTCGATTTTAACAAGGCTTGCATGTTTGTCAGCCATGTCAGCCATGCATCTTAAATAAACCTTGTATGTGCTCTTGCATTTGGGTTTTACAACGGCAATCCCTTTAGCATCCAACGTATCTGACTGGAGCAGATCTTCACTAGCTAACTTTGCCTTTTTCCACATGGCGTTTAGCTCCTCTTGCTGAAGGGTAAGAGTATATTTGGAGTGTTCCTCTTGATTCATATCTTCGTAGTCAGCTGCGAATTCTACTACCGCATCTGCTAACCTAATGCATTTCTCCATAGTTCAAAGATGGAACTTTTCAAATAGAGGTTAGGAAGAATAACAAACAAGCACTTAGAGCGATTGCAGATATTTTGTATAAAAGACTGAGAAAAAATCCCGATAAACCCACACCAGTAAATCGTACTCTTTTTTTATAAAAGAAGACAGTATGTTTCGTTTGAAATGATTGAATAACAATTTATTTATTTATTTTCGTCGTTAAGTATTTTTAGACGCTACTGTAGTGTATACTTTCTTAATATATGTATATACGTGTATGTATATGTATTTGTGTAGCACTCGCCACCCCACTTTTCGCGCTTTTTTTTTTTTTTTTTCTTCACACAAGTTGTTTTGCCAATTTTGTAAAGACTATAACTATATATATATATATATAAAAATGCGTATACAATGTTACAGTATCGCGACGGTTTGTGAAAATATTTGATTTTCGGTAAATTGACTGGAAATTGGTTTGCGGAAAAATTTCTTGTGTGTTAACAATATATAACCTCAAACAGGGCAGTGACAGTGCGGCACGTGTGAAACCAACAAAGAGTTTAAAAGTGAACCAAGATATATTGCATCGACAACAAAAAGGCAGAATTAATTGAAATCACAATAAACCGTGATGTTTTAACCAAAGTTTAATGCCGGGTGCAGTAATTTAATAAAAAAAACTTTTAGTGTACTGGGTTTTCGCACTGTTGCACTGTTCGTCACTGAACCGGAGGACCGTGGTTTTTTGTTAATTTGTTTCAATTCACCGTAAATCACTCGCGCAGTTTAACAATATTAAAAAATTTTTGTTTTTGGTTTTTTTTTTTAAATTTTTACACAGTTTCAATGGAAGTGCACTGAATAATTCAACCACGTACCTTATTTCAAATATTTTAAATTCTGTCGTAGAGTAAACTGGTCGTCTGTGCAAACTTGTTGTTATGTTGAAAAAGCGCTGGTGGATAGCTGGTTTACACGCTGGCTTATAGCTTGGATATATAGCTGGCTTATAGCTGCTGTGTATGATGGCTTATAGCTGGCGTATATGATGGCTTATAGTGCTTCTGTAGAGTGGACTGTAATTTTAGATCCGGCTCGAAGGACCAATGTTTGCGGGGGCGCGTTTCCACGGAATGGAGAACGCTCCGGCGCAAATTATCGGATTTGATATATGAAATGAATAAAATGCAGACAGGTACAATTAGTGCTATGTTTTATTCAAAATTTCACTCAAGTACAAATGTGATTATAATATCTAATTATTTTGAGGTAATTGGTATTGGAAAAGTGGTCTTACCGGTGAACTGGCTTGGATGCTCCGATCTTTTGCTTGGTCTTCAAAGAAGTGCCGGTACCAAAAGAACGGCAAACACATCTGACCTGCCGGACCGCAACCCTTCGTCGAGTTTCCCCTCAACTTGGTTACGGTACGGCAGGCTGCGCTCAGTAACGGCTGAGGCAATTATGTCTATGCGTGTGTGTGTGTGTGTACGTATACACAAAGCAAAACACATCACAGTTCGCACACGAGGGTGGTAAAAAACTATAACCGCCTACTAGGGTGGCGCGAAATATTTAGGCCGGCCGCCTAAACAAATTTCACTTTTAAAAATAATTTTTAATCTGTCTTTGACGTCTGGAGTTTTCATTGATGACGGGAAATTTACTTCCATTAGCCCTATTCACAAAAGTGGTAGCAAGAATAACGTTTGTAATTATTAGCCCATATCAAAGTTATCAACTTTTTGAGAGTATCATTAAAGAGAAAATGTATTTTGCGTCTAAGAGTCTGATCTCGCCTAACCAGCACGGTTTTGTCCCTCACCGATCTACCGTTTCGAATCTAGCAGTATTTAGTGAATATTGCATTGCGTCTTTTTCTGCCGGCCTGCAGGTTGACTGTGTATATACAGACTTTTCAAAAGCTTTTGATAAAGTTTCACATTCTTTATTGATTTATAAGTTGGCGCATATAGGTTTTCATTCGGTTTTTTTAAAATGGATTGAATCCTATTTATTCAAAAGAATTTGCGTAGTGTCAATTGACGGCGTTTCTTCTGAGTTTTTTTTTTGCATCCTCTGGGGTTCCCAAGGGGAGTATACTAGGTCCCTTATTGTTCGTTTTGTTTATTAATGACATAAGTAGCTGCTTTAGATTTGCAAAATTTTTGCTCTATGCCGACGACTTAAAAGTTTTTTCGATAATTAAATAACGCGATGATGCGCTTCAGCTTCAAAATGACATTGACAGCTTACATCAGTGGTGTGTTAACTCTCAGCTCTCTTTAAATATAGAAAAGTGCTTTAAAGTCACGTATGCGAAAGCTCATAACATCTTGCCGACGTCTTATATGATTTCTCATTCTTTTTTAACAAAGTTTGGACGAAATTGAAAGATCTTGGCGTAATTTTTTCGAGTAACTTTTCTTTTAATAGGCATATTTGTCATATTATTTCGAAAGCTTACTCGGTTTTAGGGTTTGTTAGGCGAAATAGTTAAAAATTTTCTGACCCGTATACTCTGAAGTTATTATATACGGCTTTTGTTCGTTCCAACTTGGAATATGCTACCTTCATCTGGAGGCCTAGTCAAAAAAGTTACATAACTAGGATTGAACGGGTCCAAAAAGTTTTTCTTAAATATGCCTTACGTTCATTGTGTTTTGATGAGCCAATTACCTCTTATAAATCTCGTTTGCTTTTGATTGACCTTAAGTCTTTGGAATCAAGAAGGTCGGTACTCTCACTTTCTTTTGTTCGTAATATCATCAATGGTGACATTGACTGCTCCTTTCTTTTGGAAAGAATTAATTTCAACATCCCTCAACGTAATCTTCGTATTTCTTTACCTTTCTATGGTGTTAAATTTAAAACAGAATATTCGCGTAATGCTCCCCTTGTTCGAGCGCTAATTGAACTTAATTCACTCTCGAGTTCCATCCAACTTGATTTTTCAATTCCAAAAAATGTATTTTCTCATATTCTAAATTTAGCTATCTAGGTTTTTAAATCTTAATTATTAATTACTTTGTAAATAGTCTGTAAGAAACTTTCTGCTCATAGACTAAATAAACAAATAAATAAATAAATAAATAAATGCTTCAAATCAAAATTGAAACATACAATATTGGAAACCAAAGCGGTATTTAATCTTGAATATATCAGATCAGTGGTCAGGAATCAAAAGAAGTGCTTTTGGTAGAGGACATTGGGAAGGAGCGTGTCTCCGAGTCGGGTCTGCATACCTTGCTATGCTACAGTCTTGCTCAGGGAAAATGGGCGTGGGCTTGTCCCGGTTACACACTGCGAAAATCGTACAAAAAAATAAAATTTGTATGCAGAGCGATATATAATCATAAGCACAAAAAAAAGAAGTTTATAATTTTTATATTTTATATTCAACAAAAATAGTTTTTATTAATTTATGATAATAAAAAAAGAAAGAATCCTAATATTCGCACGCAAAACTTTTACTTTAATTCCCCTGTATAAATGCATGTCTAGATGATATGTGACACTGCTCAGTTTTGTTGTTGCCAAAAATATGCAAACGAAAAGACTTAAGCACCGAACTCGTTTGCAAGCAACAATAGAAAATCAAGTATCCACTAACCTTTTCGCATATGCTATTGATATCCTCTCATTGCGTATATATAGAGTAAGTCCTCTGAAGATTCATTAAATGATTTACATGTAAATCTTTTTAACATTAATGTGATAAGAAAATCGAAAGATCATCACTTACATAGGTTCCCTCGAGTTGTATTTGCGAATACCAGAATTCTAAAACTCCATCGAAAGACGCAGTTGGCAGAAATTATGATTACTTTGCGACAACTTGAGCAACGGATAAGATATATATAAAACGTCACATGAAGTATGTATGTTTACACAGATTATATGTATGAAAGTAGATTTTATAACATTAAAGACTAATTAAAGTGCACAAACTTATTTATTTAATAGAATAAATTTATAGGCAAAATATCAATTTTTGCATTCTTGTTAATTTGTTATTATTACTTTAAAAGGGAAATCATCTCAAACCACCTTTTATATATGTATCTTAACTAAGTTTAGACAATTCAATGGTAGTTTCACTAAAAATATAATTTAAAATAATCACAATTACGTAGTTTAGTTTTATTTCTTCTTCTATACATATATGTTTTACTTAATTGAGTTTGGTTGTTATTCCACATGACAACAGAATTTTTTCATGATTCAACTAAAATAAAACCATTATCGAAATTAAAATAAACTCGTCTATAATTTGGTAAGTAAAAAAAACTTCAGTATAACTAACCACTCGTAAAATGTACGAAATAGCCGTTATTTCGAATTGAAGTCCACCACTAAGCAACCCGACTCTAAACAAGATTTAAGTAAGATGGGGAGCTTTCTGTGTTGCCAGATGCAATTTAAAATTTTCCATTCGTAAAATTTGCAATGTTATCACCATTATGCTACCTCAATAAAAAGTTTTACAGGTTCAGGTTAGCAAACGTCTCAGTATCGAGAGAGTGAGGGGTGAAAATAGAGGCTAAATTAGAAGACCCGTTCGAATTTTTTTTTAATCGTCCTTCGAACTTGGCATTCAAATGCCGATTTCCAGCATATTGTTTATATGGTTTTTTGACTATAACTCGTCGACTAATTGATATTTTTTCAATCTGTTAAAGCCTAATTATTGTTAGAGACCTGTGCAACAATTAAAATTAAAAAATAAACTGATTTAGAAAATTTTTGTCGTGCTTATGAAGCAAAATGTTGGACATTTCTTTTTTCATGCTTTTTGAACATATTTTCCACAAAACTAAGTCCTTTTTGCTTTCTGTTTGATCTTTAATATCCTTCTCAGTTTCTTCAATAAATTTCATTTGAAAAGAAAACAATCATAATACAAAACTTGCGTTTTCCAGCTTAATATTAATTTACTTCTCATTTCTTATGTACCAATTTTTTCAGTGTTGGTTTTGAAGAAACATTGAAAAAGAAATTGTAAAAATATGGAAAAAAATATAATTTTGTAATGTTAGTTATGAAAAGTTTTAAGTAAAAAAAAAACAAATCTTCCATAAACTGGCCTTGAGCTCAATAAAATTATAAAAATATTAACATTTACTAGGCCAACAGAAAAACGAACAAGCATTGTAAAAAATTAAATAAATTAAATTAATGATTTGGCCAGTTGCCGTTTAGCAGGCGGCTGTGGATCAACATCATCACATCACTGCTCACTCTAATATCTTGGAGATTTCTTTCCTCTGTACCTGAAACGAAAATAGTTTTCAATCGTTAACATGTTTAAATTGTGCACTCTGACAAAGATATTAGAAAAATCCAGGAATTCAAAATATGCACACTCTACCCTATATCCTATGGAAGCGCAGTTTGGTGAGAACGTTCGCCTTGCTCATTAGATTCAGTTGGCAACTGTTGAGCGAGTTGATCAAGATGCTGGTGCAAGAGATGAATTTTGTACGACATATTAACCCCAATTTTAATGCGAGCCATGCATTTAATTCTCAAATGCGCCACTGGTGTTCGTTATATTTGACTACTTCCAGAATGTGTTTCAAATTATCGAAATTTTCACTAATGTCAGTGCTGTACGCAATTGGAACAGAAAGCATTCGATTCGTCTTGTGCAAAAGCACAACTTTTAAGCTGATTAGTGAACTATCGATGAATAAACGCCAATCATCTTTTTTATAGGTTAACCCTATCGTCTCCATTAACTTTCCGATATCAATGCAATAAGCGAAACTTTTTGCATCATTCACATTGAAGAACTTTTCTAACTCTTTTTGGCGTTTTCGATATGCTGTTACTTATGTAGGTACCTTTCGCCAGCAAATTATTTCCTTTCAAAAATGAAGCCAGTTGTTCTGATTTTTTCTTAGTCAAACACAAAATTGCAACAATTGCATGCAATTGCTTTTGTGTGACTAGGATTGGGTCCTTTGATGTTGCATAGAATGTACCTTCACCAGGGTCGTATTCTGAGAAGAAATTCATGGATATAGAAGCAGCGGTTGTAGTACTGATATCTGTGTGAAGATCTATACTTCGGTATGTTGAAAACAAAAAAGAGGAAGACGTGGAAAAAGAGGAAGAAGGGGAAGAAATGTATTGCATTTGACTGCTAAGTTCGAAGGTCGATTAAAAAAAAATTCGAACTAACATAAACCAACGCCGCGATATGGGTCTTCTAATTTAGCCTCTATTTTCACCCCTCACTCTCAGAATCGACCTAACTTTTGCTAACCTGAATTTCTTTCACAGTGTTATCGTAAACTAAATTACGGAAGATTTATATGCATATTTATATTTGTTTTGAACTAATCAGTGTACAGCAATATGAAATAGAAAAAAGGAAATCGAGCGCTCTACAAAAAACCTCTTCTGTAATTTTTCGATAAAATTACTTGTTCACAAGTTATTCGCTGACCAGAATTGTATTGCTTTATTGTGGTTTTGTTTAATTTTTCTGTTGGCCTAGTTATTTTGTCGGAATCGACATTCTCCTCGAAGCGGACAATAACTTTGCATTTATTGATTGCCAGTAAACGAGTGCCCCACAAGCACATAAAGTATATGTTCTTTGTGTATCTGATTTGCATCCCTCTCAAAATAGATATCACTTAGGGGTCATTGTATTTGACAGCGTCCATGAGAATTGCTTTCAGACTGATTCTGAAGGAATCTTTAAGCAATCTTCAGTGCTCAGGTTGATTCTCACATTGGCAAAACTAAACCGCGGATATTCGTATAATAGGCGAATAAATTATTATTAGTTGATTTGAAAAAATTCGTATGCTCATACGAACATTAGGTTGGAGAGGCGGTAATTTCGATTTGATTGCATTGTAAAGTGAAAATCGATCAGTGGTCGGCAAACTTTCAACTGCGTCTGTGTTGGTGAGAGCGCGATTAGAGAAAATTCGTTTATATGTGGATAAGCAAGGTTTCATCACTTATTTTTCTTTAATTACTTATGATTTATAAATAATTGACTATATTTTTATAAAAATAAGTAAATATATGTATTATGAATATGTTAATTTTGGTTTTATAAATTAGCTAGTTTTTGTACGGCATTCAAAATGCAAAACATTTCATGCATTTCATACATAAACTTTCAGTGCGCAATAACAGCCGCACGCGATGTTGTCTCAATGCCAAGGATTATATGATACGAAACTCTCTCAACCGCTATTAAAATAGAGGACTGATCTCGTTTTTCATGCTGGCAACAAAACCGAATGAGTCCCCCTATTATCAGCTGAGAAGTAAAATAGCGAGATGCCAGAGTCAAAATGTGTAAATTATCAATAAAATCAGTGCGCTTTCTAACTGTGCAAAATAAGATATTGAGTGTTTGTTGTTTGCAAAAAAAAGTTTTACAATCGCAAACTAAAGAGCAATGTGTAAAGTTTAGAACTTTTCACAAAAATGTTGCGTTTTATTTAGAAAAAGCGTCTTTAAAATTGCTAATAAAAATATTTTTCAAAGAAAACTGCTTATATATTACTTTTTTAAATACTTTTTAACTACATACTGTATATAAATACAAACATATACACATTTCGATTGGATTGATATTGATTGATTATGTTAAAATTGATATTTTTTATTTCAGTTAAAATTGTTGGTATACTTTAAAGTTTTCATGCAGAACTCATAAATTTATAATTTTTTTTCGTTAATACCCGTATTTTAATTGTTACTTCATTGTATTTGTATTATTTACTTCTGCATAACGCAATGGTCGTATTAAATTCATAAAATCTCCAAAAAATGCAATGGTAGTTACCACAATTGGTTTCTTTCATAGTGGCATCATTGGAAAATGCTATAAAAAATGTACACATTGAGTGCGCTCTCACGAGAACGAGAGTTTCGTATCATATAATCTTTGTCATTGCTTGCTCAGCGACGACTAAGCGAAAGAGCGTACGTGTGCGTGTGATGAGAGCAAGGATTATATGATACGAAACTCTCTCAACCGCTTTTAAAATAGGGGGACTGATCTCGTTTTTCATGCTGGCAACAAAACCGAATGAGTCCCCCTATTATCAGCTGAGAAGTAAAATAGCGAGATGCCAGAGTCAAAATGTGAAAATTATCAATAAAATCAGTGCGCTTTCTAACTGTGCAAAATAAGATATTGAGTGTTTGTTGTTTGCAAAAAAAAGTGTTACAATCGCAAAATAAAGAGCAATGTGTAAAATTTAGAACTTTTCACAAAAATGTTTCGTTTTATTTAGAAAAAGCGTCTTTAAAATTGCTAATAAAAATATTTTTCAAAGAAAACTGCTTATATATTACTTTTTTAAATACTTTTTAACTACATACTGTATATAAAAACAAACATATACACATTTCGATTGGTTTGATATTGATTGATTATGTTAAAATTGATATTTTTTATTTCAGTTAAAATTGTTGGTATACTTTAAAGTTTTCATGCAGAACTCATAAATTTATAATTTTTTTTCATTAATACCCGTATTTTAATTGTTACTTCATTGTATTTGTATTATTTACTTCTGCATAACGCAATGGTCGTATTTAATTCATAAAATCTCCAAAAAATGCAATGGTAGTTACCACAATTGGTTTCTTTCATAGTGGCATCATTGGAAAATGCTATAAAAAATGTACACATTGAGTGCGCTCTCACGAGAACGAGAGTTTCGTATCATATAATCTTTGATGAGAGCTTGAACAATTGTTCTATGTCGTGCCGACCACCGAAATCGATTATGGAAACGATACTCCAGATAATACAACACTTTCAAATGAGGGTCCCAAATATTTTCCGTTGGACTGGGTCTTCTTGGCCCGGCCATGTTTTCTGAAAGCGATAATGAAACTGTATGCATTTTATTGCTTTGTATTCTAACTGTCGTCTTTTCGTTCGATTAAGTCCATTTCTATAATTCAAGCAAGCATAACATTTCTCTGAAATATGACTTTCTAAATTCACAAATATCATAGAAGCAACAAAAGGCATAAAATTATCTTTCTCTTTAGTTTCCATCAATCGCGCTTAACATCCCGAACATATAACAGACGGAGCCCGTTCAACATCACGAATGATATCTTCATCGAAGATACACGTCAGCGGGGGCCAAATCTGGAGACCACGTTGTTGTTAAAATGGTAAACACACTGCCATCTTATATCTTTGCAATGTTAGCTATTTCGTGCATTTTCAATTTAAGATTGACCAAACGGTTTTGTGGATCTTTTTATGTTTTCCGGTGTAACAGCCTCATTTAGTCGTCCACTGCGTTCTGCATCACTCGTACCCGTACGACCACGTTTAAAGTCGGCAATCCACTTCTCCACCATTTGTCTCGATGGAGCAGAGTCCGGATTACATTTATCAAGCAATGCTTTGTTGTGCACTGTATTTTTTAAAATTAAAAAGCAATGTTTTATCAACTCACAAATTTCACTTTATTCCATATTTTGAAAATAACAAAAGTAGCGTGCTTTGTTTTGCAATGTATTTTTTCAAATTAAAAAGCAATGTTTTATCAACTCACAAATTTCACTTTATTCCATATTTTGAAAATAACAAAAGTCGCGTGACGCTCAATGCGATAACTTGAGAACCAATGGTCCGATTGCTATCAAATTTTGACACGTATCATTTGAAAGATGGCTGATTCGAGATATGTACATACGAGATACATACATAAAGGCGTTATCTTTGTGTCATCCTACGGAGTTATTGAATGACCTGTTATATGTATACGTAAAGAGTAAAACAAATTTTAAGAGGAGAAGTTCGACCGATTTTAGTAGGTAATTGTTAAAAACAAAATTTTAATATTGCTACGTTTTCCGCTGAAACGCCGATGGTCCAGAGTTCATTTCCCAATCAAAACAGACACCGCTACAAAATGTCCCTTCGCATCTTCTGCATCTTTGTGACTTTTATATGGACGATCTGTTAACTGATCCCCCTGAATAAAACCTTAACCATTAACGCAAATAATTAACATGGAAACTTTGCTTAGAACTGCGAAATTGGCAGTCAAGCTGTCCACTATTATACTAGTCCATAAAATCCCAATTTATGCTACTTTGACATCAACTTAAGTTCACCGCCTCACAAAAACTTTGCTTTGATCAGATTCCTGCAGACAATTTGATCCTTCGGGAAACTGGCAAAAGTTACAATAGTTTCCAAAATACTTTTCCAACGACTTTGACATAAATTGAATCATTGCAAATCTACTTTCTAAACTCAAAATTCAAAGATGGCTTGGAACGGGAATGGACACAATGGCCGGTGTGGTCGAAGTTTTTTCTAATAGCGGACGTCCCTCGGCAGGCATAGCAAACCTCCGAGGGTATTTCTGTATTTGTGGTACAACATAAAAACGTACTCCTCAAATGGTAGGGAAGCTCGGCCAAACACTGATCATATAGTGTGAGCGCCAATTATTTTTACGAGGGCGGTTTAATAAGACACTGACTCTTTAAATCCCCCCCCTCCACAGAAACTTTAAATTCATCACTGCTGTCCTTAACTGCCATCTATGTATTAGAAGAGCACTGTTAAATTTTGGGCAAGCGGGGTCATTTAGATAATGCTTGAAAATCATTGAAAGCATATACATAACCTCTTAACTTTTAACAAAAATGGAAGAAAGTGAATTTCGTGTGCTGATTAAGCATTATTTTTTGCGCTAAAAAAGCCATCACCGAGGAAAGGCTTGATAAATACTATGGGGCCACTACACCTCCAATTTCAATGGTTAAGAAGTGGCTTACTGAGTTCCTAAGTGGTCGTATCAACGGAAGTGACGTCGCACCATCAAGTGGCCCAAACGAACTAGTTACACCAGAAGTCGTCGGTAAAATCCATAGAATGATATTGGATGACCGGAGAGTGAAAGAGCGTGAGGTGGATAAGACTGTAGGCATTATATCTAAATGAGTACATCACATTTTACACGAATATTTGGATATGAAAAAGCTTTCCACATGATGGGTGGCGCGGTTGCTCACACACGACCATAAGCGTAACCGTGTGATCACTTTAAAGCAGAGGTGGGCACAAGTTGATTTTCGTATGCACGCGTGCATAGGGCTTCTGCTGCGACGAGCAGCACAAAATATTACGCTATTTATAAAATACTAACGATCGGTAGCCCTCGGCACAATGAAGACTGAATGCAATCATACCAGTTGCTATGGGAAAGCAAAACAGTCGCATGCAAACACTTGTTCAAGCAACACCACGCTGCGCTATTTCAAATATACAGTGAGAGCTAACAATGTTTATGCGCGAATGGGAAGAAGATTTATTCTTTATAGAAAATTTAGATGGAAGAGCACAATGTCTTATTTGTAACGACATTGTTGGTCGCAATGCTAAATTTTGTTTAAGCCGGCATTATTTCTCTTGCCATAAAAATTTTAAATTTTTTACTGGAGGTGAGCGGAAGCTAATGCTTTTGCAATTGCAAGCAGAATTTTTTTTAAAAATTCATTGCAAATGATCATGATACTGAAACTGATAATGGTAATAATAATAGTAATGATATTGATTTGTCTTTAACAAAGGCATCTTTTACTGTTGCGTTGGCTTTGGCAAAGCAATGTCGCCCATTAGAAGATGGCCATTTTTTTTTAATTTGTCTTCAAAAGTTTTGAAATGTTTTGGTGAAAAAGGGCAAGAAGTTTTGAAAATCATAGAAAAAGTACCTTTATCTCGTCGTACCGTCACACGTAGGACTGAAGATATAAGCAAATTCATCCACTCTGAGACTAAAAATAGATTGCTAAATTGCAAATATTTTTCTCTCAGTTTGGATGAGAGTTCTGATCTAAATAGTATTTGACAACTAATAATTTAATGTTTAAATATGATTTCGGGCATGTGGCCGCCGCGGCTGGCTCGAACAAAGCCAATTCTACAGGTCCAATTTTCAACCACTTTTTCGAGCATATGGGGCCGTATGTCGGCAATAACGCCACGAATGTTGGCTTCCAATTCCCCTAACGTTTCTGGTTTGTTGGTGTAGACGAGCGACTTCACATATCCCCAAAGAAAATAATCCAATGGTGTCAAATCACACGATCTTGGTGGCCAATTGACAGGTCCATTCCGCGAAATTATGCGCTCAGCGAATGTTTCCTTCAATAAATCGATTGTGACGTGCGCTGTGTGGCATGTAGCGCCGTCTTGTTGGAACCACAACTCATCCACATTCATGCCATCCAATTCGGGAACAAAATAGTCGGTTATCATGGCTCTATACCGGTCTCCATTAACGGTAACTGCCTCTCCAGCATTATTGCGGAAGAAGTATGGCCCAATGACTCCACCAGCTCATAGAGCACACCAAACAGTCAGTTTTTGTGGATGTAATGGCGTTTCAAGGGTCTCATGTGGATTCTCTTCACTCCAAATGCGGCAATTTTGCTTGTTGACGTAGCCATTCAACCAAAAATGAGCCTCATCACTGAACAAAATTTTGCGATGAAAATCAGCATCGAGATCAATCTCATTTTCGGCCTCGCGGCTTTAATTCTTGCACAAGCTGGATCTTGTAAGGTCGCAAGCCAAGATCTTTGCGCAAAATCTTCCATAAAGTTGATGGACAAAGCTCCAATTGCTGTACACGGTGGCGAATCGATTCATTCGGGTCCTCTTCAACACTTTGCTCTACAGCGGCAATTGTTTCTTCGGTGCGCACTGTTCGACGTCTCTGCGGATGCGTATTATCACATAGAATAAACGTAGTGCGAAAACGATCCATGGTTAACCGAATTAATTGCTCTGATGGACGATTATGTCGACCATAAAATGGACGGAGCTCACGGTAAACTTCGCGAACTGAACCATTATTTTCGAAATAAATTTGCACGATTTGCAAGCGTTCTTCTTTTGTCAACCTGTTCATGATGAAATGGCAAACCAAACTGAACATAAATGACATTAGAGTTGCCAGATTTGACCACAAAATGCCAGTTTTATCTCTATTCGAAAAACAAACCTGTAAAAAAAACACCTTACATTAGAATTATCACTCTTGTTTCAAAGGCAAAACCTTACGAAATTGCCGATTTAGCTCTGAGAGTATAAAAATAATTTTAGTTGTGGTATAATTTAATTTTCAAATCAGCCATTTAGATTTCTATGGAAAACCAAATTGCATTATATTGTTAATAATGGAACTTTAGTTGTGGAGGAATGGTTGGGTTAGGTTAGGTTAAAGTGGATGCTAGCGATCGCGCCAGCACACCTAGGCCTTTAGGCCCGTTGTGGGACCACGCGGATTTGAAAAATCCCCCTACTCGAACCAACATGTGGAATCTACGAATTTTACTAGATTGCGAATCTCTACTTTGGCCAGATCGCTAAGCTCTCCGAAGAACTCTGATCATAAGAATTTTCTTCTTCTAGCCCATAGTGCAGGACATTCACATAGAAGGTGCCTCACGGTTTCAGGCTCTTCTTCATTTCTGCAGCTTCTACAGAAGTCATTGCAGGGCACACCTAGACCTGTTATAATTCCTAACACTAAGGACAGGTCTCCCCCGCCCAGCATGAGAAGACTTTGTGATCGCTTGACGTCCCACTCCGGCCACAAGAACTTGGACATGATACAGGTGTTACCGTTTTTTCAACAGTATCCTGCTTCCTTAAGGGTTGAGTCCCTTAGAAAGAGAAATGCTATCGTGAGATTTCAATTAATGCCAAATCAAAACAAACACACACATATTTGATATCAATTCAATAAGTTAAATTCCCCGTAAACATAAAAAAATGATCTATGGCTCTTATAAATTTCAATTTGTTCGAAATGCATATACCTAAGTTGTTACTTTAATTTAGAAAGACCTTGACTTACTTTTCTGTAAAATGCAGTTTTGTACCGAAGTCGGTAGGTTAGTCCCTAAAACTCTAACTAAAGTTAAAAGTAATTACCTCTTCCTTAATTCAAATATAATTTTGAATAAAATAAAAAAAGGCAATTTGGACGAAAACAATTTTAGATAAGGATTTTCTTAATACATACATAACATCGAGTTTTTCGCAAATATATATCTATTACGACCATCCCGTTTAATCTAAGATATATCGAATTTGAAACTGATCAGAAAATCAAAATCGGGTTTTAAAATACACAACCTCCATGAGATAGTTTATAAGGAATTAATTTCATTTAGCTGTCATACATTATAATTTTGAACCAGATTGGGCTCAGCCAGTTTTCATAATGCACCAACATCATTTGCAATTTGAACGAAACTTACTCATAAATACGGGACTCGTGCTTAACCGTTTTATTATCCGTCAAAACTTAATAGACTCCTTTTGTTGCGTTTAGACTTAAATGAACCTTTGTCTTAAAAAAAGTACTAGCAATTATAGTAACAGCAACAATTTTGGATGCCGATCCGCTGAAACCCAGTATCAAACCCGCTTCTCTTTTGATAAATGTGATGCTTATTATTCTTACCCTAAAACCTATTATTAGTTATTACAATGGACACGAAATTTAATTTTAATCTTCATATAAATGTAACAGTTAACAAAGCCAAGGGTGTTTTTGCATTTGTAAAATGGTAGTCAAAAGAATTCAATGACCCTTACATCACAAAAGCTCTGTTCACAACGTTAATATGGACTTATGTACTTAGTTTTTGAGAAAATATATCACCTCTTCAAATTAGTTAACTCACTTACGATGAAAAACTTCAATGTACTAATCTCTAATTACATATAGTATGTATGTACATATATCTATTTTCTATCAAATGTGAAGGTTTATATTTTTATTTATATTCAAAATGGGATATTAAAGTGGAGTTAAACTTTTTTCTGGAATGTGACTTTGTAAATTCACCAATATCATAGAAGCAACAAAAGGCATACAATTACACAGTGTTACAAAATGGAAAAAATTGAATGAACTTTTAAAGTGACATATTGGAAATTGTTCACCTGGTCGAATATAACTCAAAACGGTTTTTGGAAAATTTGTAACACCCTCAAAATCTTGCTTTACCGTTAAAAAACCGTTCTTCGGAAGTGTACGCGCTAACCTTTTCATTACTTGGCCATTTCTTTACCGATTTTCAATATGAAATATGTTTTGGAAAGGTAAGGATTATACCTTTAAATTGACATATAAAAAACTGAGTTTTTGAGCTAGCGTGTTGTAAGTTTTCATCGGGTAAACTTGGAAAATTTGTTTTTTCTTCAAATTTTTCTACTTTGACCGCATTTTATTGCAGTATTTTACTAAAAATATATAGTATGAGGAATTATTTTGAAAGTACATTCATGTCCAAAAATTTTGAGTGCTCATGCAATGAAATCGGACAAAAATTGACGAAGCTATTAAATTTTTTCTGCTATTAAATAAATTTACCTTGCGAAAAGTTTTTTTTTTTTAATTTTTCTACTTTGACCGCATTTCATTGCGTTATTTTACTAGAAACATAGGAAGTATTAGGAATTATTTTAAACACATTCATTTCCAAAAATTTTGAGTGGTCATCTAATAAATTTACGCCGTCAATTCAACCTTGCGACCGCTTCGCAATTATATTGTGTAATAAGTGTGGTAAAATGTGTGATAGGCGCAACAAATTTTGTTACGCCTGCGGTCTATTTGTTGCTAAGAAATATCGGTTCGATTTAAGAACAAATAAAGCTGCGGTTGAAGCGTTCAACCTCTTTTTCAGTTGCTCATACGTGGAAAGTGCTTGGTATGAACCCGAATATATTTGTTCGATGTGCTGTACAACATTAAAACAATGGAAAACCGGTAAATGCGATGACCAGCGTCTGCCGTTTGTGACTCCTATTTATTTTTACATTTTGATCATGAATTTCAGGCGTTTTCGTTGGACCGCAGATTCGTAAGATTATGACTGATGATGACTTCATAAAAAAATTGAACCCAGTAGAGAAAAGAGCATGGCTGAGTTTCATTTCTTTGTGCCGAAACTTTCTTGGAAACACGAGAAGTTCAAATTACGTTGAGGTGGTCCATGAATTTTTGGAAGCTTATGGAGAAATGGGATGCAACATGTCTATAAAAATTCACTTTTTGCATTCTCATTTGGAATTTTTCCCGGATAATCTTGGTCAATTCAGCGACGAACAAGGTGAAAGATTTCACCAAGAAATCTCCAACATTGAAAAACGGTTTACAGGAAAGAACCAAGTTAGGATGATAGCTAATTACTGCTGGTCACTCAAACGTGAAACAGATGACTCGTCTAATAAACGCAGAAGATCAAGCAAACATTTTTAGCTATAAAGTTATTTAGCATTTTAATGATTAATTTTTTTTTATTTTCAGTCACAATAAAAATTAGAAGTTGAAAGATAACACTGTGTAACACTGAAAATGAACTTTGAAAGAGACCTAGCCTAGACGTTAGGCCTTATAAAACTAAGAAAAACTGTATACTTGAAATTTGCGAAACACCCCCAAAATCTCATTTTAGGGCCAAAAAACTGTTTTTGAGGTCATTCGCTAGTCAATCATCAATATCTTTGCGAATTTTCATCCGATTCAAAAGTTCTTTAAATATTTTGAATTGATTTGATTATAATCAAAATGTATAAATTTTTAAATATGGTCATCATATAAAATAATTTAAATAGTAATAACTCTGTCAATTTCCAACCGATTTTCGATTGAAATAGCTTAATCGACGCAGTACTAAATTCACTTTAATAATATTGTCTTTGATAGGTACCTTTCTGAATTAAGACTATCGTAAAATCTAGTCAAAGTTTCAAAATTAATTTTTTTTTATTAAGTTACGATTTTTTTTCTCTGTAGCTTCGTCAGTTCTCGTTTGATTTTGATGAGTTATACGCCATTAAAATAGTGATTTGTCACCTTTCAAAATATATAAACAACTTTTGAATCGGATGAAAATTCGCAAAGATATTCATGATTGACTAGCGAATGACCTCAAAAACAGTTTTTTGGCCCTAAACTGAGATTTTGGGGGTGTTTCGCAAATTTCAAGTATACAGTTTTTCTTAGTTTTATAAGGCCTAACGCCTAGGCTAGGCCACACACGTTGAGAAGCGTAGTACGAGGAGGTGCCGTTGGAAACGTTGCCTCAGAGTGCAAGGAAGGCGGTAGAAAGAGCGAAAGTTCTACTACCCAATTACCGAAGCACAGCTGGGGTAGCCGCTGAAGATGGAGTACCTCCAACAAAGAGACATAGGTCAGTGGAGGAGCTACAACCTGCTCCTTAAAAGAAGTGTGTCCGACGCGGTGTGGCCAGACCGAGTTTTGCGGATGTTGCCAGAGACAGGATCCTTATCGGGGTTCTTGACCGCGGCAACGAGCACGGGTCGATCCCAAGGAACCAATGGAGGTGGGTGAAGGCGGCTCTGGCAAACGTCATCATGGATGTTCTGCTAGAGAGCCCTGGAACCCCTCCTGCGTGCAGAGATGCCGGCTGCTTCCAGGGCCAGGTAAAGGTTGTGGCATGTGATGATGCAAGATCGGCGGCGCTGTATAAGGCCCCCGTTGCTAAGGTAGGGGTTGTATATCCCGGAGCGAAACTAGCGGTTGTCGACGAATATTCCAGCCAGACCTAGAGCGAGGGCGTGGGTGTCTGTAACACCGTCATCACCGGAGAGCATCTTAAAGATGCTCCAGGTGATGAACCCGACAATACGTACGGGCGACTGGAAGGTCCTACGAGTAGAGGAGCCGGATGGGCTGTCAAGGCAAGTGATCCTGTCTCTGAACAGAAACTCTTTGGAGATCGTGGAGAAGAGATAGGGCCATGTTTACTACAGCCTTGACGAGGTGACTCTGCGAGTGTACCGTGGTGATGCGCAGCGTGCCTCCGTGGCGGGTGCCTCAATGGAGGTGGACATTGACTTTTCCGATACGTAGAGCGGAGCCTCCTCGCAATCAAACTTGGCATCGGCGATGCAAAGAATGTATGCTGAGGAGGAGCTTCTCTTTGGGTTAATAACTCGGGGGTCTGTGGTATAGGTGCGGTGGGCTATAGGCTGCTTATTGAGCGTGGTAAAGGTAAAATAAGAACCTGTGTAATGGCGAAGAACGATCTAAACATTTTTCTTTTACCTTGTTATACTAATGGAGACATGACGACAACACTGCTGGAGATCGGAGGCAACTCTTTGCTACTGGCCTCCACATACATGGAGTACGAGGCTGAGGATCCCCCTCAAGATCTACTCCGCGATCTAGTGAACGACCACGCAGAGGGTTCAGTTCCCATCGGGTGCGACGCTAACGCCCAACATGTACAGTGGGGTAGCACCGACGATAACAATCGAGGAGTCCCTTTTTAATTACCTCTTAACTACTAACTTAGTTATATGCAATAGGGGCACAGAGCCCACTTTTATCGTTCAAAATCGACAGGAGGTCATATACCTCACTTTATGTAGTTAAAAGCTTTATGATATGGTAACCAATTGGAAGGTTTTTGATAAACACTCCTTTTCAGTCCATAGATATTGTTCGAGCGGGGGAATGAAAAGAATCAAAATTCCTCTTGAATTTCGACAACGGGGATCACGGGGAGCCGATTCTTGAGACGCCGAAACTTTCCTATTACCTCTCACGTAACTTCCACTCAACAAATATTTGTTGAAAGAAAGAATTCGCTTTTGTTTAAATATATGTATATGCAAAAATTAATTTTTATTGTTGAAATATGTTTTACTCACCGCTGATGTCGCTGTTCACCGAAGCTCGAACTGGAAAAAGAAGATCCCGTTTTTCCCGCAGTCGCCGCATTTATAGCCTCCACAGAAGGTGGAATCTGGCACCGGTATCAGCTAACAGGACTCGTGCACAAAGGAATAGAAGTAACGAGTTCTGTCAGCCAGTGGTCAACAGCGACATCTATCGGTACCGTGCTTAGCCTAGTATTAGACTGCATGCTTAAACATGCCGCCCGCCTTGCAGCGACACTGCAATTAAATTCATTAGATTCATTCATAAGTTGTACTTAAAATATTTCTTAGCCTATGACAAAATCTTAAAATAAGTCAGATGTCCTATTCCTTAATAAGCAGTGGCTCCAGAGATGATCCAACCGAAGATAGTATTCTGCGCTGCTGGACGGGTAGGTGTCGCAGGCATTAGCCCCGGGCGCAGAGTCGCTCCGTATACATCCGCTCCTAGGATGATTGACACCGTGCCCGATCGGTAGAAGCTAGGGTCTGCTAGCCGGAGGTTGTCAAAATCGTTTACAATGCGGGCATCGACGGTACGCTCGGGGGTGATCTTTTTCAGATAGTGTACTATTTTTGCGCGGACTACTAACCTTTCCTGCCAGCCCTTTACGGTAAATGCGCAATGTGACCTCTCGTTGCTACGGAGGATGCGTAGTTGTCTAACTAGAGCCTTTGACATAGTCGTGTAAGGTTGCCCTGGGTCGATTATTGCTCGTATTGATTGGTATCTTCCTCCTACCATAATTCTAAGCATGACCGTCGGAGTAAGGACAGATAAGCCCAGACCCTGTGGGGCTGGCCTACTAATGCGTTCTCGGGCGTCTCTTACACCTCGGTACTGCGTGCGTTGTGTGCTGCGTACCTTCGGCCGGTGCGGAGTTGGTTGTCTTCGTATGGACTACGTGGTCGGTGGATAACTGACCCAATGCCCGACGGAGGTAGTCTGGGCACCGGTTGTTCACTTCGCACCGTCGCTTCGTCCTGCTGGATATCATCATCGGTAAAATCAAGCTCTAACAGATCGCCATGGTGTTGTCGTTGCGGTGGAGAGTCTGTCGCGTTTCGGCGTAACGACACGTCTTCCTCACGTCTGGGAGCTTCCCACAAGTGGAGGAGACTGTGGTGCCTTTCTTCACATAATTCACAGTTGTGGATGGACGGACAACTGCTAGCCATATGACGCGACGACAGACAGTTTGCACAATGGCGGTGTAGGAGGACAGCTCTCAGTCTCTCCTCAGCCTCCATTCGGCGAAGTTGACGGCAAAACAAGAGTTTGTGGTTGTGGTTGCAGATGGGACAACGATTGAGCTCTTGAGCTTCACTTTGGGACTGGTGTGCCATCTTGGGAAGATTTACTGCAAATGGAAAAAACAGAATATTAGTTTGCGTTTACTGAAGGGAGTAACACTAATTTCACGATTGGTCGTGTAATTACTCCTCGAGTAGTGCGTATTTCTACTACTCGCACGCAGCCATCGGGACCTGTAAAAACTTTTACAACTCTGCCAAGTCGCCACTCGTTTGGGGGTAGGTTATCCTCTTTGATAACCACGAGGTCCTCTACTTCGATATTTCGCTGAGGCGATTGCCATTTTTGTCTTTTGTGCATTTCCTTCAGATATTCCTCTTTCCATCGCCGACAGAATCCTTGATGAATTGCCTTTATTTTTTGCCATCGATTGACAATTGACATCGTGTTTCCCCTGATCTCCGGCTCCACAACCGAAAGTAGTGGACTGCCCACCAAAAAATGACCTGGTGTGAGGGGCTCTAGAGACTCAGGGTTATCTGAAATCGGGCTGATTGGTCTCGAATTCAGACAAGCTTCTATTTGGGCAAGCAACGTTGCAAACTCCTCCATCGTAAAACGCATGGTATTTGCTACCTTTCGGAAGTGTGTTTTAAAGCTTTTTACACCTGCTTCCCACAATCCTCCCATATGCGGAGCACCTGGAGGTATGAAGTGCCAGTCGATTTCTTGATGAGCGTAGGTTTGGGTAGTCCGACTTGCCATTTCTGTGACGAATTTTCGGAAGTCTTGTCTCAATGCCTTGCTAGCTCCCACGAAATTTGTCCCGTTGTCCGAGTATATGCTTCTCGGACATCCGCGTCTCGATACAAACCTTGAAAATGCAGCGAGAAAGGTGGTAGTCGAAAGGTCACTAGTGGCCTCCAGATGAATTGCCTTCGTCGCAAAGCAGACAAAGACACAGACATATCCTTTTGTGATGAGACAAGCTCTGCCGGTATAGTTTTTGATCTCAAATGGCCCAGTAAAATCCACGCCGGTATTGGTAAAAGGTCGGGATATTTCTACTCGTTCAGGGGGCAGGGCTCCCATCAGCTGTTCTCGTGTCTGTTTTCTGTAAATGAGACAAACTTTACAATTGTGGGTTATACTTTTAATTAAATTCTTCATCCGTACTATCCAAAATTCCGACCTCAGTAGCCTCAGCACAAGCTGATTCCCTGCGTGCAGAGAGATCAAGTGCGTGAATCTAACGAGAAGTCTAGAAAATTGGCAGTTGTACGGCAAGATGATCGGGTAACGCTCATTAAAAGGCATCTCAGATCGCGCGAGTCTGCCTCCAACCCTCATGATCCCATTCCTGTCGAGGAACGGATTGAGAGACTTGATGGGGCTCTTAGCATTTATCGTATTGGACGACGAGAGTGCCTCATACTCGTTGCAATAGTACTGCCTTTGTGTCAGAAGAACAAGGTGGGTTTTTACCTGCCGAATTTCTTCAGAAGTAATCTGAGAAGAGGTGTATCGTCGAGTCATCTTGTGAACCGGATGGATTTTGCTATAAAATCTGAAAACCCATGCCATCACTCGCAGGGTTCGCGAGAAACTGGAGAATCTATCTAAGATGTCCTGTTTTTCTAATATACACGTTGTATGTATTCCGACCACCTTCTGTTCTACTTCCGTCTCTTTTAGTATTTCAAGAGTTTTTAGAGGCCATTCCGATAGTTTTGCTTTGAGCCAGTGGGGACCTTGCCACCACAATGTGCTCTTTGCTAATTCCTGGGGTGAGACCCCTCGGCTTCCAAGATCTGCACGATTATCTGTGGAGTCTACGTGATTCCATTCATTTACTCCAACCAGTTCCTCGATTTTGGCGACTCTGTTCGCCACAAAGGTTGTCCAGGAGCAGGGAGGTTTCCTTAACCACGAGAGAACGATGGTGGAATCAGTCCATTTGTATAGTACTGGCTGACCAACGTCAAACTGTGGAAGTAAAGCGTTAATAAGCTCTGCTAAGAGAAGGGCTCCGCATAACTCCAGGCGAGGTAAGGATATAGTTTTCACGGGTGCTACCTTCGTCTTGCCTACGAGTAAATTTACAAAGGGGACGTTGTCCGTTGATTTTTCTCGCACCCTAACATAAAGAGCCGCCGCATATGCTTTCTCTGAAGCATCACAAAACCCGTGGAACTCGATTTCATCCCAAGGCGTGAAGTTTATCCACCTTGGAATTTTAATATCTGGGATGAACACATAATCCCTTAAAAACCTTTCCCAACGCTGAGAGAGGGTTGGTGGTAGATGATCATCCCAGTCAATTTTGGCTAGCCATATATCTTGCATTAGAATTTTTGCTTGAACGACAATAGGACCTAGCCAACCCGCAGGATCAAACAACTTTGCGACACAAGATAGGACTTCTCGTTTGGTGTAGTTTGGATGTGATGGCATTGTTTTTACGCTGAAATAAAACATGTCATGCGCAGCATTCCATCGAATACCTAACATTCTCGCTTCTTTCAAGTCGTCGATCTCCAGAAAGTCTTCCTTCAAAAAATGGTTTTTAGGCAAGGCGGCCAGGATTTCACTGGAATTTGATGTCCATTTTCGGAGGGGGAATCCAGCTCCCTGTAATACCATTAGGAGTTCATCGCGCGTTCGAATGGCCGTCTTTTGGTCGTGGGCTCCTGCTAGTACATCGTCTACGTACGTATGATGTTTTAAAACTCTGGCTGCCAGTGGAAACTGCTGATTGACTTCTTGCGCTAGTTGAAGAAGAGTTCGTATCGCTAGATATGGTGCGCAGTTAACCCCGAACGAGGCAGTTTGCAGTTCGTTCTTCATTCCACCAGTTCTTCATTTTGTGATTCTCGAAAAAGAATCCTGTGATATTGTGTGTCTTCAGGCTGCAGCAGAATTTGTCGATACATTTTTTCGATGTCCGCATTGAAGACGTACTTAAAAAATCTCCATTTCAGCAGTAAAGCTTTAAGATCTGCCTGAAGAACAGGACCAGGGTAGAGTGCATCATTCAAGCTCACTCCATTTGAAGATGGATTCGACGCGTTGAAGACCACTCGCACTTTGGTAGTTGTGCTGTCCGGCTTAAGCACTGCGTGGTGGGGCAAGTAATAGGTTGCTGATGGTGGTGGAGATGTGGCCTTATTTATTGGCTTCATATGACCTAAAGTTATGTATTCTTTTAGTACTCGATGGTATTCTGCTTTCAGCTCAGGTTTCTTCAACATCGCCGATTCGTTGCGTACAAACTGATGGGCTGCACAGGTCCTAGAATGTCCCAGACTGAGATCATCTGGAAATTCCTGTCGGAATGGCAATGCTACTACATATCGCCCTTTATCATCACGATGCGTTGTCATTTTGTAATGCTGTTCACAAAAAGCTTCCTCTGGAGTTACCCGTTTTTTGCTCGGAACCTGCTCAAGTTCCCAAAACCTAGTTAGGTGGGAGTCTGTTACTTCAGTAAAAAGGGACAAACACGCCTCTGAGGATTTTGCCACAGACTGAGAAAGAGGCCCTGAAAGTACCCAGCCAAACACAGTCTCCTGTGCCAGAAGAGAGCCCAATACATCTTTCTTTATCTGGCCGCGCATGATAGCTGGATACAAATCGGCACCAATGATCATATCCACCTGTTGGCTCTTGTAGAATTTGACATCGGCTAATTCCATTGCGGGAGGAGAAACGAGATTCGCTACCTTTACTGACAACTGGGGGAGGTTTCCTGTAAGTTGGGGTAGAATTAGGCCTCTTGCCTCAATTCTGACTTGGGAATCAACAGGGGAGCCTAATACGAATCGTGCTGCCTTTCTCACTTTGGCAGGTATAGTTGCATTTATCCCGCATATACTCGTCTCGACAGGCCGAGTAGGAAGGTTAATTCGTTTTTGCAGCCGCTCTGAGATAAATGTGCCTTCCGACCCGGAGTCAAGAACAGCTCTTGCTGGATAGTTCACCCCTAAATGATTTATATGTACCATTGCTGTTCCCAAAATAAAGCCTTTGGAACTAGCTGCGAAAAGTACATTAACGTGGCCGGAAGTTGGTGTATTCGAGGCTTCATTTCCTATGGTAACATTCCTAGTTGTGGTCCCGTGATTATCCCCAGTTGGAATTCGATGTAGCAGGAAATGGTGCCTTTGATGACAACTGGAGCAAGCAAAACTACTGGTGCAGTTCCTTGCGATATGAGAGTGTGCTAGACAGTTCAAACACAGGTTATATTTTCTCACTATTTTGCAGCGATCATCTACTCTCATTGCTAAAAACTTTGGGCATGATTTAAGCGAATGCGACTGGTCAGGACATAACCTACGCGATGGTTGCGAGATGTGACTGTGATGAGTAGCCACCCTTCGTCCAAATGTCACTGCCGGTGTCCTACTATGTCCTGCCCTTTGCACGCGAGCACTCTGAATATCGCTAACCGTTTCTAGGGTTTGGAACCTACTGGAAAGGAAACTATCTAAATCTTCCCACTTTGGGATCTCGGATTTATGCACGATTCCCTGTTCCCATAAAGCCAACGTAGTATCTGGCAATTTACTCGATACTAGAAATACGAAGATGGCGTCCCAGTTCTCTATATCAATATTGTACATTTTCAGAACGGAAATGCAGTTATTGACCGACCGCTGAAGATTTTTTATATCGTGTCCACGCTCGCAAGTTACAGTGGGTAAATTAAACAATATCTTCAGTTGGCTATTCACCATAACCATTTTGTTTTCATACCGGTCAGAGAGGTTTTGCCACGCAATTGCAAACCCGTCATTGGTCAATGGAGATTTTTTAACTATATCTTTGGCTTCTGCTCTAGTTTTCTGATTTAGGTGATATAGTTTTTCAACCGGACTTAATCGAGAATTGTTTATATAAATGGCCGTGAAGAGATCTCGAAAAGATGGCCATGACATATAATCCCCAAAAAAGATCTCCGTATCACAAGGTTGGAGATTAACGCTTGAACGTTGGACTGGTTCGCAGTCACGGTGTGTCGGAATAATTGTTGATGAGCTCTGCTGAGCAAAGGTCAAATTGTGGATAGTTTCGCCCATCAGTGATGCACATGCAACATATGCGGAATAGCAATCCTGATATCTGCATTTGCCTAAGCTTAAAGCGGCCTTTCCTGCTTCGTCTTCAGACACACTTCGCGAGTATGCTTCAAAAGTCTCCTTAACCTTGACCCATAAAGCTTTTAGCTCCTCCTTCTGTATTTCGATCGAGAATACCGAGTGGCTTCCCCTGGTGTGAGATTATATTTTTCCTCAAATTCTAATAAAGCCTCACAAGCTCGAGAAAATTCATTTGGGTTCGCCATCTTGGACCAGCGTTTCTCTACTGGAATGATTGATGCTAACCTAATGTAGACAAACTTACTCCCGAATAGAGGAAAAAAAAAAAAATTAAAACCCTTTTCAGAGGATATTTACGTCTAAAATGACCCCGGGTTATTTTCGCGTATCGCACTCGACTGTGCAACTACGTATGTATGTACATATATGCCTTTATTCACCGCTTAAGGCTCTATTTTTGCTAGGCCGTACGCTGACCAGAAAGTCCTGACCGGCTTTGTTAACAAATAAAACGTGGAGAATTTCAACGGCTTACCTGTTATCTCCACTTTTTGTTTTTTATATATTGTGGGTTGCTCGGGAACTATTGTTCAGATGGGTCCTTGTTTATGGCCTTGCTGCACGTTGGGCCGATCTTTTTTTGTTTGCCTCTATTATGACGAGCAGCTTTTGGTGCTTGGTTGCACTTTCTTAACTGCCCGCTGATGATTTATTTTTGAACTGCCCAGGTTTCCCAGGGACTTTCACTCACTTGCACACGTCTGTAAATTACTTTCACAGGCTCTTTCCTTACACTGCCCTTACTGGTAGGGGCTTTCCATTAGTACTTTCACTGCACTGCCCTGCTTCTCAGGGACTTTCCAACACTTGCGCAGCCCTGCTAATCAGTGGCTTTCACTGCAAGTGGTTGCAAGCGCTTTATTCGTAGGCACTTGGTGCCGGCGCTCACTTCCCTTATTTGTAGGGACTTTCCACTAGCACTTTCACTGCACTGCCCTGTTTCTCAGGGACTTTCCGACACTTGCGCAGCCCTGCTAATCAGTGGCTTTCACTGCAAGTGACTTTCACTGGACTGCCCTGCTTTTTAGGGACTTTCAAACACTTGCTTTCACTGCAAGTGAGTTTCACTGCACTGCCCTGTTTCTCAGGGACTTTCCGACACTTGCGCAGCCCTGCTAATCAGTGGCTTTCACTGCAAGTGGTTGCTAGCGCTTTATTCGTAGGCACTTGGTGCCGACGCTCACTTCCCTTATTTGTAGGAACTTTCCACTAGCACTTTTACTGCACTGCCCTATTTCTCAGGGACTTTCCGACACTTGCGCAGCCCTGCTAATCAGTGGCTTTCACTGCAAGTGACTTTCACTGGACTGCCCTGCTTTTTAGGGACTTTCAAACACTTGCTTTCACTGCAAGTGAGTTTCACTGCACTGCCCTGTTTCTCAGGGACTTTCCGACACTTGCGCAGCCCTGCTAATCAGTGGCTTTCACTGCAAGTGGTTGCTAGCGCTTTATTCGTAGGCACTTGGTGCCGGCGCTCACTTCCCTTATTTGTAGGGACTTTCCACTAGCACTTTCACTGCACTGCCCTGTTTCTCAGAGACTTTTCGACACTTGCGCAGCCCTGCTAATCAGTGGCTTTCACTGCAAGTGGTTGCTAGCGCTTTATTCGTAGGCACTTGGTGCCGGCGCTCACTGCCCTTATTTGTAGGGACTTTCCAATAGCACTTTCACTGCACTGCCCTGTTTCTCAGGGAGTTTTCACTGAAAAAGGCAGGTTAATGGATACATACATACGTGTATGGTTAAAAAAGCACAAAGAGCGGGACTCGCCCGCTATCCTCAGACCGTTTCCCGGTGAATTCTAAGCCGCTAGCGATGAAAAGGAATGTCTCCCTTTTTTTTTTTTTTTCTTTGGGTTGGTTTCGACTTACCAATTTTCTCCTTTGACTGCTGCACAAATTGTGGTCTGCTGGTTGCTTCCCAGCTGTCGCGTTGATGAAATCGTTGATGGCGGTTTTTGAGAAAAGTGGTTTTTGTCCAAAAAATATCAGCGCTCGCTGTGCTTTCGTTTGTTGTTGAATAGTAAAATGGCGGTGCCAGTAAATGTCAAAAGCCGTGAAGGCACCTTCTTTTTAGTAGTCTCGTTCACAATGGTGTTTCGAGATTACGAAAATTGGGACTTGGCGAGAGTTGCCAGTGGAATAAATGTGAGAAATAATGGAGTAACCGAGCGTCGAAAAGTATCCGGCTCGAAGGACCATGTTCGAGCGGGGGAATGAAAAGAATCAAAATTCCTCTTGAATTTCGACAACGGGGATCACGGGGAGCCGATCCTTGAGACGCCGAAACTTTCCTATTACCTCTCACGAAACTTCCACTCAACAAATATTTGTTGAAAGAAACAATTCGCTTTTGTTTAAATATATGTATATGCAAAAATTAATTTTTATTGTTGAAATATGTTTTACTCACCGCTGATGTCGCTGTTCACCGAAGCTCGAACTGGAAAAAGAAGATCCCGTTTTTCCCGCAGTCGCCGCATTTATAGCCTCCACAGAAGGTGGAATCTGGCACCGTTATCAGCTAACAGGACTCGTGCACAAAGGAATAGAAGTAACGAGTTCTGTCAGCCAGTGGTCAACAGCGACATCTATCGGTACCGTGCTTAGCCTAGTATTAGACTGCATGCTTAAACAGATATATTGAGACAACTCTAGATCTGTTCACCAGTGCTCCGAAGGTTCGTAAGAACCTGAGAAACACTGACTGGCTTCTCTATAGGGAAATTCTCGAAAGCAACCTACCACATCCAGTACCGGTAGAGCCCAAAACCATCGG
This sequence comes from Philophylla caesio, assembly GCA_963971545.1. Classification (NCBI taxonomy): domain Eukaryota; kingdom Metazoa; phylum Arthropoda; class Insecta; order Diptera; family Tephritidae; genus Philophylla; species Philophylla caesio. The sequence goes on from OZ020607.1 coordinate 89,595,835, forward strand.
TAAGCTGGAGGACATGGTGGACTTTTTTACTGCGAGCTGCTCGCAGGCCCTGGCCAGAGCCTGCCCTGACCCTGAGAGCGTAGGCCACACTGGTGGTCCCGCGACTTAGACTCGCTGCGCAAAGATTGCCGGAGGCAGTTTAACAGGGCGAAAAGGCTGAGCCAGGAGTTAGAATGGCATACTTATAAGCAGCTCCTGCGGGTCTATAAAAAAGCCCTACGTGAAGCGAAGAGGTCCTCATGGAGGAATTTTTGTACTGGCATTGAAGGCGTCAACGAAACTGCCAGACTAAGGAGAATTATGTCGGGCACAACAAACCCGATTCGGTCTTTACAGAGACAGGATGGCTCCTGGACGGCTACAGGAAAAGATACGGTCGAGCTGCTTCTCGACACACACTTTCCTGAAAACTCACAATCAAGGGAAGTAGAGTGCCCCCCTTCGGGTGCAATTGTTAATCTCCCTATCTCAAGAGAAAGTATTATTTCAGCGATAAAAAGCTTTAAACCTTATACAACAGCAGGGCCGGATGGCATTATACCTGCGCAGGTGGCCGCAACAATCGACACTTCTGTGAATTGGATACTAAGCATGTTTAGGGCCTGCTTTAAACTAAACTACGTACCAACGGAATGGAGATCTGTTTCAGTGGTCTTCATTCCCAAGGCCGGAAAAGTAACACATACGCACCCGAAGGATCTCAGACCAATAAGCCTGTCATCCTTTGTTCTCAAAACTCTAGAGAGGCTGATTAATAACCACCTCTCTTTCACAATCGATAAAAGACTTTTGTCAAATAAACAGCATGCTTACCTAAAGGGAAGGTCCACAGACACTGCGCTACATTCACTAGTCAGCTGCATTGACAGATCTTTTAGTTACAAGGATTTTTGCCTCGTAGCTTTTCTTGACATTGAGGGAGCTTTTAACAACATTAATCCGGGGGCCATAACCTAGGCCTTAAGAGGACTTGGTGTAGAGAACTCCCTGGTTGAATTTATAGAGCAAATGCTCTTAGGTAGAAAGATTACAGCAGAAGTTGGCGCAAACCGTGTTTCGAGGCATGTATCTCGCGGAATGCCGCAGGGTGGTGTACTTTCACCCCTACTCTGGAATCTAACTGTAAACTCACTGTTTCGAGACACGGAATTGGGTGCCGCCAGGGTTGTCGCATATGCGGATGACATTGCCATAGCATACATGGGCAAGTTTCCGCAGATCTTGTGTGATTTGAAGCAAGGAACACTCCGCGCTGTAGGGAACTGGTCCACGCGATGTGGTCTTAGCGTCAACTCGGAAAAGGTGGAGTTGCTACTCTTCACTAGAAAATATAAGACACCGGAGTTAATTACTCCGGTACTGAATGGTATTCGTTTAAATCTAAAGAAGGAAGCCAAGTTTCTCGGCGTCACACTAGGTATGAAACTAAGCTGGAGAAATAATATTGTCCAGCGCACTCAGAAGGCTTCTGTGGCCCTATACTCCTGCAAAAGAGCCATTGGAAAGAAATGGGGTCTAAATCCAAGCGTATGCCGCTGGATCTATACAGCGGTGGTAAGAGCGATTCTTCTTTATGGAGTCATCGTATGGTGGCCTGCCTTTAGCAAAAATGCTAACCTCAATCTACTTAGTAAAGTGCAAAGAGCCAGTATAATCTGCATTAGCGGAGCTTTGCGAACAACACCAAACGACGCCTTGAATGTTTTTCTGGACCTTCTACCCCTCGACTTAGTGGGTAAACAGATGGCGGCTCTTGCCGCGCTTTGACTAAGAGAGACATATCAATTGGAGTCTAGCCAATGTGGGCACTCAAGCAAACTGAGTAAGTATAGCTTCCTTCGGGACTGCACTGATCGCTGCGTCGATACCATGGTCCCAGACAGAAACTTCGCGATGTTGATTCCAGGTAGGGAGGAGTGGTCTAAAAATTTCTGTACACCACCTGGAAGTATTACAGTTTTCACAGATGGTTCGAAGCTGAATGGCAAAGTGGGAGGAGGGGTCTTCTCGCGGGACTTATCTCTGAGCTGTTCTTTTAGGCTGCCAGATCACTGTAGCGTTCTTAAAGCTGAGGTTTCAGCCATGGACAGGTTGCAAACCGTCTTAAAAGGCAACAACATTTTAACATTTAGTGATAGTCTAGCGGCAATTAGACCAGTGAGCTCAGCTGCGATAACTTCAAAGACTGTTCTGGATTGCCGCCGATCTCTTCAGGAGATGGCTAAGCAGAACAGACGAAACTTCACTGGGTTCCAGGCCACAGGGACATCGAGGGTAACTGTATAGCCGATGAACTTGCGAGGGAAGGGACAACCAAGCAGATTCTTCCTGGTAAAGAACGCATTGGTATGCCCTTTGGTACTTGCAGGTTGCTCTTAAAATAATATGCTTATGCTCGTGCGAATGAGAGGTGGGCACAGACCACGACTTGTAGGATATCTAGGCAGACTTGGCCTAGATGGGATCGTAAACGGTCTGTACACCTTAAAACGGGATGATATATCTCAGGTCATTGGAGCCCTTACGGGGCACTGCCTCATAGGCAATCACGCGGGGCGTCTCGGTATACCCTTTCACAGATGCTGTAGAAGCTGCAAACATTATGAAGAGGAGGGAACTGTTCTTCATGTCCAGCGCTAGCAAGAAGCAGGCTACGCTTTCTAGGGGTACCACTTTTTGGAGACCTCGGAGAAATAGGTCCTATAGACCCAAGATGCTTGGCGAGATTCGTCAAGAGCTCAAAATGGTTCAGCGAAAGGAATGAACGCTTAGCTAGTGGTATCACAATGGGCCTCTAATCGAGGCCTAAGTGGGTCGCTGAAACAACGGTGACCTACCTACCTACCTACCTACCTATGTTTTCTGGTGTAATAGCCTCATTTAGTCGTCCACTGCGTTTGGCATCACTCGTGCCCGTATGACCACTGACATAGGTCAGTGGAGGAGCTACAACCTGCTCCTAAAAAGAAGTGTGTCCGAAGCGGTGTGGCCAGACCGAGTTTTGCGGATGTTGCCAGAGACAGGATCCTTATCGGGGTTCTGGACCGCGGCAACGAGCACGGGTCGATCCCAAGGAACCAGTGAGGCAGGTGAAGGCGGCTCTGGCAAACGTCATCATGGATGTTCTGCTAGAGAGCCCTGGAACCCCTCCTGCGTGCAGAGATGCCGGCTGCTTCTAGGGCCAGGTAAAGGTTGTGGCATGTGATGATGCAAGATCGGCGGCGCTGTATAAGGTCCCCGTTGCTAAGGTAGGGGTTGTATATCCCGGAGCGAAACTAGCGGTTGTCGACGAATATTCCAATATCGAAGGATATTCCAGTCAGACCTAGAGCGAGGGCGTGGGTGCCTGTAACACCGTCATCACCGGAGAGCATCTTTAAGATGCTCCAGGTGATGAACCCGACAATACGTACGGGCGACTGGAAGGTCCTACGAGTAGAGGAGCCGGATGGGCTGTCAAGGCAAGTGATCCTGTCTCTGAACAGGGACTCTTTGGAGATCGTGGAGAAGAGACAGGGCCGTGTTTACTACGGCCTTGATGAGGTGACTCTGCGAGTGTACCGTGGTGATGCGCAGCGTGCCTCCGTGGCGGGTGCCTCAATGGAGGTGGACATTGACTTTTCCGATACGTAGAGCGGAGCCTCCTCGCAATCAAACTTGGCGTCGGCGATGCAAAGAATGTATGCTGAGGAGGAGCTTCTCTTTGGGTTAATAACTCGGGGGTCTGTGGTCTAGGCGCGGTGGGCTATAGGCTGCTTGTTGAGCGTGGTAAAGGTAAAATAAGAACCTGTGTAATGGCGAAGAACGATCTAAACATTTTTCTTTTACCTTGTTATACTAATGGAGACATGACGGCAACACTGCTGGAGATCGGAGGCAAGTCTTTGCTACTGGCCTCCACATACATGAAGTACGAGGCTGAGGATCCCCCTCAAGATATACTCCGCGATCTAGTGAACGACCACGCAGACGGTTCAGTTCCCATCGGGTGCGACGCTAACGCCCAACATGTACAATGGGGTAGCACCGACGATAACAATCGAGGAGTCCCTTTTTAATTACCTCTTAACTACTAACTTAGTTATATGCAATAGGGGCACAGATCCCACTTTTATCGTTAAAAATCGACAGGAGGTCATATACCTCACTTTATGTAGTTAAAAGCTTTATGATATGGTAACCAACTGGAAGGTTTTTGATAAACACTCCTTTTCAGTCCATAGATATATTGAGGCAACTCTAGATCTGTTCACCAGTGCTCCGAAGGTTCGTAAGAACCTGAGAAACACTGACTGGCTTCTCTATAGGGAAATTCTCGAAAGCAACCTACCACATCCAGTACCGGTAGAGCCCAAAACCATCGGTAAGCTGGAGGACATGGTGGACTTTTTTACTGCGAGCTGCTCGCAGGCCCTGGCCAGAGCCTGCCCTGACCCAAAAACTTGGGGAGAGCGTAGGCCACACTGGTGGTCCCGCGACTTAGACTCGCTGCGCAAAGATTGCCGGAGGCAGTTTAACAGGGCGAAAAGGCTGAGCCTGGAGTTAGAATGGCATACTTATAAGCAGCTCCTGCGGGTCTATAAAAAAGCCCTACGTGAAGCGAAGAGGTCCTCATGGAGGAATTTTTGTACTGGCATTGAAGGCGTCAACGAAACTGCCAGACTAAGAAGAATTATGTCGGGCACAACAAACCCGATTCGGTCTTTACAGAGACAGGATGGCTCCTGGACGGCTACAGGAAAAGATACGGTCGAGCTGCTTCTCGACACACACTTTCCTGAAAACTCACAATCAAGGGAAGTAGAGTGCCCCCCTTCGGGTGCAATTGTTAATCTCCCTATCTCAAGAGAAAGTATTATTTCAGCGATAAAAAGCTTTAAACCTTATACAACAGCAGGGCCGGATGGCATTATACCTGCGCAGGTGGCCGCAACAATCGACACTTCTGTGAATTGGATACTAAGCATGTTTAGGGCCTGCTTTAAACTAAACTACGTACCAACGGCATGGAGATCTGTTTCAGTGGTCTTCATTCCCAAGGCCGGAAAAGTAACACATACGCACCCGAAGGATCTCAGACCAATAAGCCTGTCATCCTTTGTTCTCAAAACTCTAGAGAGGCTGATTTATAACCACCTCTCTTTCACAATCGATAAAAGACATTTGTCAAATAAACAGCATGCTTACCTAAAGGGAAGGTCCACAGACACTGCGCTACATTCACTAGTCAGCTGCATTGATCTTTTAGTTACAAGGATTTTTGCCTCGTAGCTTTTCTTGACATTGAGGGAGCTTTTAACAACATTAATCCGGGGGCCATAACCTAGGCCTTAAGAGGACTTGGTGTAGAGAACTCCCTGGTTGAATTTATAGAGCAAATGCTCTTAGGTAGAAAGATTACAGCAGAAGTTGGCGCAAACCGTGTTTCGAGGCATGTATCTCGCGGAATGCCGCAGGGTGGTGTACTTTCACCCCTACTCTGGAATCTAACTGTAAACTCACTGTTTCAAGACACGGAATTGGGTGCCGCCAGGGTTGTCGCATATGCGGATGACATTGCCATAGCATACATAGGCAAGTTTCCGCAGATCTTGTGTGATTTGAAGCAAGGAACACTCCGCGCTGTAGGGAACTGGTCCACGCGATGTGGTCTTAGCGTCAACTCGGAAAAGGTGGAGTTGCTACTCTTCACTAGAAAATATAAGACACCGGTGTTAATTACTCCGGTACTGAATGGTATTCGTTTGAATCTAAAGAAGGAAGCCAAGTTTCTCGGCGTCACACTAGGTATGAAACTAAGCTGGAGAAATAATATTGTCCAGCGCACTCAGAAGGCTTCTGTGGCCCTATACTCCTGCAAAAGAGCCATTGGAAAGAAATGGGGTCTAAATCCAAGCGTATGCCGCTGGATCTATACAGCGGTGGTAAGAGCGATTCTTCTTTATGGAGTCATCGTATGGTGGCCTGCCATTAGCAAAAATGCTAACCTCAATCTACTTAGTAAAGTGCAAAGAGCCAGTATAATCTGCATTAGCGGAGCTTTGCGAACAACACCAAACGACGCCTTGAATGTTTTTCTGGACCTTCTACCCCTCGACTTAGTGGGTTAACAGATGGCGGCTCTTGCCGCGCTTCGACTAAGAGAGACATATCAATTGGAGTCTAGCCAATGTGGGCACTCAAGCAAACTGAGTAAGTATAGCTTCCTTCGGGACTGCACTGATCGCTGCGTCGATACCATGGTCCCAGACAGAAACTTCGCGATGTTGATTCCAGGTAGGGAGGAGTGGTCTAAAAATTTCTATACACCACCTGGAAGTATTACAGTTTTCACAGATGGTTCGAAGCTGAATGGCAAAGTGGGAGGAGGGGTCTTCTCGCGGGACTTATCTCTGAGCTGTTCTTTTAGGCTGCCAGATCACTGTAGCGTTTTAAAGCTGAGGTTTCAGCCATTAAGGAGGCTATGAACAGGTTGCAAACCGTCTTAAAAGGCAACAACATTTTAACATTTAGTGATAGCCTAGCGGCAATTAGACCAGTGAGCTCAGCTGCGATAACTTCAAAGACTGTTCTGGATTGCCGCCGATCTCTTCAGGAGATGGCTAAGCAGAACAGACTAAACTTCATCTGGGTTCCAGGCCACAGGGACATCGAGGGTAACTGTATAGCCGAAGAACTTGCGAGGGAAGGGACAACCAAGCAGATTCTTCCTGGTAAAGAACGCATTGGTATGCCCTTTGGTACTTGCAGGTTGCTCTTAAAATAATATGCTTATGCTCGTGCGAATTAGAGGTGGGCACAGACCACGACTTGTAGGATATCTAGGCAGACTTGGCCTAGATGGGATCGTAAACGGTCTGTACACCTTAAAACGGGATGATATATCTCAGGTCATTGGAGCCCTTACGGGGCACTGCCTCATAGGCAATCACGCGAGGCGTCTCGGTATACCCTTTCACAGATGCTGTAGAAGCTGCAAAAATTATGAAGAGGAGGGAACTGTTCTTCATCTTCTATGCAATTGTGCAGCGCTAGCAAGAAGCAGGCTACGCTTTCTAGGGGTACCACTTTTTGGAGACCTCGGAGAATTAGGTCCTATAGACCCAAGATGCTTGGCGAGATTCGTCAAGAGCTCAAAATGGTTCAGCGAAAGGAATGAACGCTTAGCTAGTGGTATCACAATGGGCCTCCAATCAAGGCCTAAGTGGGTCGCTGAAACAACGGTGACCTAACTACCTACCTACCTATGTTTTCCGGTGTAATAGCCTCATTTAGTCGTCCACTGCGTTCGGCATCACTCGTGCCCGTATGACCGGGTTTAAAATCGGCAATCCACTTCTCCACCATTTGTCTCGATGCTTGGACTTGATACAGGTGTTACCGTGAGATTTCATTTAATGCCAAATCAAAACAAACACACACATATTTGATATCAATTCAATAAGTTAATATCGTCCGTAAACATAAAAAAAATTAACGGGCCGACACGTGATTACGGGCGTTATGGTGGGGGCAAGCACTAGTAAGGCTGCGAAAACTATGCTGGAAACGTCAGGTCGACATGCGGGACCTGGTGCAGTGTGCCGATCAAACGCCGGCACGGCTGCAAAACCTGAACCCATAAAGGCAAAGGTCTCATGACCTGGCTCAACCAAAGAATCGTCGTGATAGCAACTACAGGCGATTCCCTTAATGGTTTGTCGGGCGGGCGGTCCACACACGTTGAGAAGCGTAGTACGAGGAGGTGCCGTTGGAAACGTTGCCTCAGAGTGCAAGGGAGGCGGTAGAAAGAGCGAAAGTTCTACTACCCAATTACCGAAGCACAGCTGGGGTAGCGGCTGAAGATGGAGTACCTCCAACAAAGAGACATAGGTCAGTGGAGGAGCTACAACCTGCTCCTAAAAAGAAGTGTGTCCGACGCGGTGTGGCCAGACCGAGTTTTGCGGATGTTGCCAGAGACAGGATCCTTATCGGGGTTCTGGACCGCGGAAACGAGCACGGGTCGATCCCAAGGAACCAGTGGAGGTGGGTGAAGGCGGCTCTGGCAAACGTCATCATGGATGTTCTGCTAGAGAGCCCTGGAACCCCTCCTGCGTGCAGAGATGCCGGCTGCTTCCAGGGCCAGGTAAAGGCTGTGGCATGTGATGATGCAAGATTGGCGGCACTGTATAAGGCCCCCGTTGCTAAGGTAGGGGTTGTATATCCCGGAGCGAAACTAGCGGTTGTCGACGAATATTCCAATATCGAAGGATATTCCAGTCAGACCTAGAGCGAGGGCGTGGGTGCCTGTAACACCGTCATCACCGGAGAGCATCTTAAAGATGCTCCAGGTGATGAACCCGACAATACGTACAGGCGACTGGAAGGTTCTACGAGTAGAGGAGCCGGATGGGCTGTCAAGGCAAGTGATCCTGTCTCTGAACAGGGACTCTTTGGAGATCGTGGAGAAGAGACAGGGCCGTGTTTACTACGGCCTTGGTGAGGTGACTCTGCGAGTGTACCGTGGTGATGCGCAGCGTGCCTCCGTGGCGGGTGCCTCAATGGAGGTGGACATTGACTTTTCCGATACGTAGAGCGGAGCCTCCTCGCAATCAAACTTGGCATCGGCGATGCAAAGAATGTATGCTGAGGAGGAGCTTCTCTTTGGGTTAATAACTCGGGGGTCTGTGGTCTAGGTGCGGTGGGCTATATGCTGCTTGTTGAGCGTGGTAAAGGTCAAATAAGAACCTGTGTAATGGCGAAGAACGATCTAAACATTTTTTTTTACCTTGTTATACTAATGGAGACATGACGACAACACTGCTGGAGATCGGAGGCAAGTCTTTGCTACTGGCCTCCACATACATGGCGTACGAGGCTGAGGATCCCCCTCAAGATCTACTTCGCGATCTAGCGAACGACCACGCAGACGGTTCAGTTCCCATCGGGTGCGGCACTAACGCCCAATATGTACAGTGGGGTAGCACCGACGATAACAATCGAGGAGTCCCTTTTAATTACCTCTTAACTACTAACTTAGTTATATGCAATAGGGGCACAGAGCCCACTTTTATCGTTAAAAATCGACAGGAGGTCATATACCTCACTTTATGTAGTTAAAAGCTTTATGATATGGTAACCAATTGGAAGGTTTTTGATAAACACTCCTTTTCAGTCCATAGATATTGTTCGAGCGGGGGAATGAAAAGAATCAAAATTCCTCTTGAATTTCGACAACGGGGATCACGGGGAGCCGATCCTTGAGACGCCGAAACTTTCCTATTACCTCTCACGAAACTTCCACTCAACAAATATTTGTTGAAAGAAACAATTCGCTTTTGTTTAAATATATGTATATGCAAAAATTAATTTTTATTGTTGAAATATGTTTTACTCACCGCTGATGTCGCTGTTCACCGAAGCTCGAACTGGAAAAAGAAGATCCCGTTTTTCCCGCAGTCGCCGCATTTATAGCCTCCACAGAAGGTGGAATCTGGCACCGGTATCAGCTAACAGGACTCGTGCACAAAGGAATAGAAGTAACGAGTTCTGTCAGCCAGTGGTCAACAGCGACATCTATCGGTACCGTGCTTAGCCTAGTATTAGATCTGTTCACCAGTGCTCCGAAGGTTCGTAAGAACCTGAGAAACACTGACTGGCTTCTCTATAGGGAAATTCTCGAAAGCAACCTACCACATCCAGTACCGGTAGAGCCCAAAACCATCGGTAAGCTGGAGGACATGGTGGACTTTTTTACTGCGAGCTGCTCGCAGGCCCTGGCCAGAGCCTGCCCTGACCCAAAAACTTGGGGAGAGCGTAGGCCACACTGGTGGTCCCGCGACTTAGACTCGCTGCGCAAAGATTGCCGGAGGCAGTTTAACAGGGCGAAAAGGCTGAGCCAGGAGTTAGAATGGCATACTTATAAGCAGCTCCTGCGGGTCTATAAAAAAGCCCTACGTGAAGCGAAGAGGTCCTCATGGAGGAATTTTTGTACTGGCATTGAAGGCGTCAACGAAACTGCCAGACTAAGAAGAATTATGTCGGGCACAACAAACCCGATTCGGTCTTTACAGAGACAGGATGGCTCCTGGACGGCTACAGGAATAGATACGGTCGATCTGCTTCTCGACACACACTTTCCTGAAAACTCACAATCAAGGGAAGTAGAGTGCCCCCCTTCGGGTGCAATTGTTAATCTCCCTATCTCAAGAGAAAGTATTATTTCAGCGATAAAAAGCTTTAAACCTTATACAACAGCAGGGCCGGATGGCATTATACCTGCGCAGGTGGCCGCAACAATCGACACTTCTGTGAATTGGATACTAAGCATGTTTAGGGCCTGCTTTAAACTAAACTACGTACCAACGGCATGGAGATCTGTTTCAGTGGTCTTCATTCCCAAGGCCGGAAAAGTAACACATACGCACCCGAAGGATCTCAGACCAATAAGCCTGTCATCCTTTGTTCTCAAAACTCTAGAGAGGCTGATTAATAACCACCTCTCTTTCACAATCGATAAAAGACTTTTGTCAAATAAACAGCATGCTTACCTAAAGGGAAGGTCCACAGACACTGCGCTACATTCACTAGTCAGCTGCATTGACAGATCTTTTAGTTACAAGGATTTTTGCCTCGTAGCTTTTCTTGACATTGAGGGAGCGTTTAACAACATTAATCCGGGGGCCATAACCTAGGCCTTAAGAGGACTTGGAGAACTCCCTGGTTGAATTTATAGAGCAAATGCTCTTAGGTAGAAAGATTACAGCAGAAGTTGGCGCAAACCGTGTTTCGAGGCATGTGTCTCGCGGAATGCCGCAGGGTGGTGTACTTTCACCCCTACTCTGGAATCTAACTGTAAACTCACTGTTTCGAGACACGGAATTGGGTGCCGCCAGGGTTGTCGCATATGCGGATGACATTGCCATAGCATACATGGGAAAGTTTCCGCAGATCTTGTGTGATTTGAAGCAAGGAACACTCCGCGCTGTAGGGAACTGGTCCACGCGATGTGGTCTTAGCGTCAACTCGGAAAAGGTGGAGTTGCTACTCTTCACTAGAAAATATAAGACACCGGAGTTAATTACTCCGGTACTGAATGGTATTCGTTTAAATCTAAAGAAGGAAGCCAAGTTTCTCGGCGTCACACTAGGTATGAAACTAAGCTGGAGAAATAATATTGTCCAGCGCACTCAGAAGGCTTCTGTGGCCCTATACTCCTGCAAAAGAGCCATTGGAAAGAAATGGGGTCTAAATCCAAGCGTATGCCGCTGGATCTATACAGCGGTGGTAAGAGCGATTCTTCTTTATGGAGTCATCGTATGGTGGCCTGCCTTTAGCAAAAATGCTAACCTCAATCTACTTAGTAAAGTGCAAAGAGCCAGTATAATCTGCATTAGCGGAGCTTTGCAAACAACAACAAACGACGCCTTGAATATTTTTCTGGACCTTCTACCCCTCGACTTAGTGGGTAAACAGATGGCGGCTCTTGCCGCGCTTCGACTAAGAGAGACATATCAATTGGAGTCTAGCCAATGTGGGCACTCAAGCAAACTGAGTAAGTATAGCTTCCTTCGGGACTGCACTGATCGCTGCGTCGATACCATGGTCCCAGACAGAAACTTCGCGATGTTGATTCCAGGTAGGGAGGAGTGGTCTAAAAATTTCTGTACACCACCTGGAAGTATTACAGTTTTCACAGATGGTTCGAAGCTGAATGGCAAAGTGGGAGGAGGGGTCTTCTCGCGGGACTTATCTCTGAGCTGTTCTTTTAGGCTGCCAGATCACTGTAGCGTTTTTAAAGCTGAGGTTTCAGCCATTAAGGAGGCTATGAACAGGTTGCAAACCGTCTTAAAAGGCAACAACATTTTAACATTTAGTGATAGCCTAGCGGCAATTAGACCAGTGAGCTCAGCTGCGATAACTTCAAAGACTGTTCTGGATTGCCGCCGATCTCTTCAGGAGATGGCTAAGCAGAACAGACGAAACTTCACTGGGTTCCAGGCCACAGGGACATCGAGGGTAACTGTATAGCCGATGAACTTGCGAGGGAAGGGACAACCAAGCAGATTCTTCCTGGTAAAGAACGCATTGGTATGCCCTTTGGTACTTGCAGGTTGCTCTTAAAATAATATGATTATGCTCGTGCGAATGAGAGGTGGGCACAGACCACGACTTGTAGGATATCTAGGCAGACTTGGCCTAGATGGGATCGTAAACGGTCTGTACACCTTAAAACGGGATGATATATCTCAGGTCATTGGAGCCCTTACGGGGCACTGCCTCATAGGCAATCACGCGGGGCGTCTCGGTATACCCTTTCACAGATGCTGTAGAAGCTGCAAACATTATGAAGAGGAGGGAACTGTTCTTCATGTCCAGCGCTAGCAAGAAGCAGGCTACGCTTTCTAGGGGTACCACTTTTTGGAGGCCTCGGAGAAATAGGTCCTATAGACCCAAGATGCTTGGCGAGATTCGTCAAGAGCTCAAAATGGTTCAGCGAAAGGAATGAACGCTTAGCTAGTGGTATCACAATGGGCCTCCAATCGAGGCCTAAGTGGGTCGCTGAAACAACGGTGACCTACCTACCTACCTACCTACCTATGTTTTCCGGTGTAATAGCCTCATTTAGTCGTCCACTGCGTTCGGCATCACTCGTGCCCGTATGACCACTGACATAGGTCAGTGGAGGAGCTACAACCTGCTCCTAAAAAGAAGTGTGTCCGAAGCGGTGTGGCCAGACCGAGTTTTGCGGATGTTGCCAGAGACAGGATCCTAATCGGGGTTCTGGACCGCGGCAACGAGCACGGGTCGATCCCAAGGAACCAGTGAGGCAGGTGAAGGCGGCTCTGGCAAACGTCATCATGGATGTTCTGCTAGAGAGCCCTGGAACCCCTCCTGCGTGCAGAGATGCCGGCTGCTTCCAGGGCCAGGTAAAGGTTGTGGCATGTGATGATGCAAGATCGGCGGCGCTGTATAAGGTCCCCGTTGCTAAGGTAGGGGTTGTATATCCCGGAGCGAAACTAGCGGTTGTCGACGAATATTCCAATATCGAAGGATATTCCAGTCAGACCTAGAGCGAGGGCGTGGGTGCCTGTAACACCGTCATCACCGGAGAGCATCTTTAAGATGCTCCAGGTGATGAACCCGACAATACGTACGGGCGACTGGAAGGTCCTACGAGTACAGGAGCCGGATGGGCTGTCAAGGCAAGTGATCCTGTCTCTGAACAGAAACTCTTTGGAGATCGTGGAGAAGAGACAGGGCCGTGTTTACTACGGCCTTGATGAGGTGACTCTGCGAGTGTACCGTGGTGATGCGCAGCGTGCCTCCGTGGCGGGTGCCTCAATGGAGGTGGACATTGACTTTTCCGATACGTAGAGCGGAGCCTCCTCGCAATCAAACTTGGCGTCGGCGATGCAAAGAATGTATGCTGAGGAGGAGCTTCTCTTTGGGTTAATAACTCGGGGGTCTGTGGTCTAGGCGCGGTGGGCTATAGGCTGCTTGTTGAGCGTGGTAAAGGTAAAATAAGAACCTGTGTATTGGCGAAGAACGATCTAAACATTTTTCTTTTACCTTGTTATACTAATGGAGACATGACGACAACACTGCTGGAGATCGGAGGCAAGTCTTTGCTACTGGCCTCCACATACATGAAGTACGAGGCTGAGGATCCCCCTCAAGATATACTCCGCGATCTAGTGAACGACCACGCAGACGGTTCAGTTCCCATCGGGTGCGACGCTAACGCCCAACATGTACAGTGGGGTAGCACCGACGATAACAATCGAGGAGTCCCTTTTTAATTACCTCTTAACTACTAACTTAGTTATATGCAATAGGGGCACAGAGCCCACTTTTATCGTTAAAAATCGACAGGAGGTCATATACCTCACTTTATGTAGTTAAAAGCTTTATGATATGGTAACCAATTGGAAGGTTTTTGATAAACACTCCTTTTCAGTCCATAGATATATTGAGGCAACTCTAGATCTGTTCACCAGTGCTCCGAAGGTTCGTAAGAACCTGAGAAACACTGACTGGCTTCTCTATAGGGAAATTCTCGAAAGCAACCTACCACATCCAGTACCGGTAGAGCCCAAAACCATCGGTAAGCTGGAGGACATGGTGGACTTTTTTACTGCGAGCTGCTCGCAGGCCCTGGCCAGAGCCTGCCCTGACCCAAAAACTTGGGGAGAGCGTAGGCCACACTGGTGGTCCCGCGACTTAGACTCGCTGCGCAAAGATTGCCGGAGGCAGTTTAACAGGGCGAAAAGGCTGAGCCAGGAGTTAGAATGGCATACTTATAAGCAGCTCCTGCGGGTCTATAAAAAAGCCCTACGTGAAGCGAAGAGGTCCTCATGGAGGAATTTTTGTACTGGCATTGAAGGCGTCAACGAAACTGCCAGACTAAGAAGAATTATGTCGGGCACAACAAACCCGATTCGGTCTTTACAGAGACAGGATGGCTCCTGGACGGCTACAGGAAAAGATACGGTCGAGCTGCTTCTCGACACACACTTTCCTGAAAACTCACAATCAAGGGAAGTAGAGTGCCCCCCTTCGGGTGCAATTGTTAATCTCCCTATCTCAAGAGAAAGTATTATTTTAGCGATAAAAAGCTTTAAACCTTATACAACAGCAGGGCCGGATGGCATTATACCTGCGCAGGTGGCCGCAACAATCGACACTTCTGTGAATTGGATACTAAGCATGTTTAGGGCCTGCTTTAAACTAAACTACGTACCAACGGCATGGAGATCTGTTTCAGTGGTCTTCATTCCCAAGGCCGGAAAAGTAACACATACGCACCCGAAGGATCTCAGACCAATAAGCCTGTCATCTTTTGTTCTCAAAACTCTAGAGAGGCTGATTTATAACCACCTCTCTTTCACAATCGATAAAAGACATTTGTCAAATAAACAGCATGCTTACCTAAAGGGAAGGTCCACAGACACTGCGCTACATTCACTAGTCAGCTGCATTGATCTTTTAGTTACAAGGATTTTTGCCTCGTAGCTTTTCTTGACATTGAGGGAGCTTTTAACAACATTAATCCGGGGGCCATAACCTAGGCCTTAAGAGGACTTGGTGTAGAGAACTCCCTGGTTGAATTTATAGAGCAAATGCTCTTAGGTAGAAAGATTACAGCAGAAGTTGGCGCAAACCGTGTTTCGAGGCATGTGTCTCGCGGAATGCCGCAGGGTGGTGTACTTTCACCCCTACTCTGGAATCTAACTGTAAACTCACTGTTTCGAGACACGGAATTGGGTGCCGCCAGGGTTGTCGCATATGCGGATGACATTGCCATAGCATACATAGGCAAGTTTCCGCAGATCTTGTGTGATTTGAAGCAAGGAACACTCCGCGCTGTAGGGAACTGGTCCACGCGATGTGGTCTTAGCGTCAACTCGGAAAAGGTGGAGTGTCTACTCTTCACTAGAAAATATAAGACACCGGAGTTAATTACTCCGGTACTGAATGGTATTCGTTTAAATCTAAAGAAGGAAGCCAAGTTTCTCGGCGTCACACTAGGTATGAAACTAAGCTGGAGAAATAATATTGTCCAGCGCACTCAGAAGGCTTCTGTGGCCCTATACTCCTGCAAAAGAGCCATTGGAAAGAAATGGGGTCTAAATCCAAGCGTATGCCGCTGGATCTATACAGCGGTGGTAAGAGCGATTCTTCTTTATGGAGTCATCGTATGGTGGCCTGCCGTTAGCAAAAATGCTAACCTCAATCTACTTAGTAAAGTGCAAAGAGCCAGTATAATCTGCATTAACGGAGCTTTGCGAACAACACCAAACGACGCCTTGAATGTTTTTCTGGACCTTCTACCCCTCGACTTAGTGGGTTAACAGATGGCGGCTCTTCCCGCGCTTCGACTAAGAGAGACATATCAATTGGAGTCTAGCCAATGTGGGCACTCAAGCAAACTGAGTAAGTATAGCTTCCTTCGGGAATGCACTAATCGCTGCGTCGATACCATGGTCCCAGACAGAAACTTCGCGATGTTGACTCCAGGTAGGGAGGAGTGGTCTAAAAATTTCTATACACCACCTGGAAGTATTACAGTTTTCACAGATGGTTCGAAGCTGAATGGCAAAGTGGGAGGAGGGGTCTTCTCGCGGGACTTATCTCTGAGCTGTTCTTTTAGGCTGCCAGATCACTGTAGCGTTTTAAAGCTGAGGTTTCAGCCATTAAGGAGGCTATGGACAGGTTGCAAACCGTCTTAAAAGGCAACAACATTTTAACATTTAGTGATAGCCTAGCGGCAATTAGACCAGTGAGCTCAGCTGCGATAACTTCAAAGACTGTTCTGGATTGCCGCCGATCTCTTCAGGAGATGGCTAAGCAGAACATACTAAACTTCATCTGGGTTCCAGGCCACAGGGACATCGAGGGTAACTGTATAGCCGAAGAACTTGCGAGGGAAGGGACAACCAAGCAGATTCTTCCTGGTAAAGAACGCATTGGTATGCCCTTTGGTATTTTCAGGTTGCTCTTAAAATAATATGCTTATGCTCGTGCGAATTAGAGGTGGGCACAGACCACGACTTGTAGGATATCTAGGCAGACTTGGCCTAGATGGGATCGTAAACGGTCTGTACACCTTAAAACGGGATGATATATCTCAGGTCATTGGAGCCCTTACGGGGCACTGCCTCATAGGCAATCACGCGGGGCGTCTCGGTATACCCTTTCACAGATGCTGTAGAAGCTGCAAAAATTATGAAGAGGAGGGAACTGTTCTTCATCTTCTATGCAATTGTGCAGCGCTAGCAAGAAGCAGGCTACGCTTTCTAGGGGTACCACTTTTTGGAGACCTCGGAGAATTAGGTCCTATAGACCCAAGATGCTTGGCGAGATTCGTCAAGAGCTCAAAATGGTTCAGCGAAAGGAATGAACGCTTAGCTAGTGGTATCACAATGGGCCTCCAATCAAGGCCTAAGTGGGTCGCTGAAACAACGGTGACCTAACTACCTACCTACCTATGTTTTCCGGTGTAATAGCCTCATTTAGTCGTCCACTGCGTTCGGCATCACTCGTGCCCGTATGACCGGGTTTAAAATCGGCAATCCACTTCTCCACCATTTGTCTCGATGCTTGGACTTGATACAGGTGTTACCGTGAGATTTCATTTAATGCCAAATCAAAACGAACACACACATATTTGATATCAATTCAATAAGTTAATATCGTCCGTAAACATAAAAAAAATTAACGGGCCGACACGTGATTACGGGCGTTATGGTGGGGGCAAGCACTAGTAAGGCTGCGAAAACTATGCTGGAAACGTCAGGTCGACATGCGGGACCTGGTGCAGTGTGCCGATCAAACGCCGGCACGGCTGCAAAACCTGAACCCATAAAGGCAAAGGTCTCATGACCTGGCTCAACCAAAGAATCGTCGTGATAGCAACTACAGGCGATTCCCTTAATGGTTGGTCGGGCGGGCGGTCCACACACGTTGAGAAGCGTAGTACGAGGAGGTGCCGTTGGAAACGTTGCCTCAGAGTGCAAGGGAGGCGGTAGAAAGAGCGAAAGTTCTACTACCCAATTACCGAAGCACAGCTGGGGTAGCGGCTGAAGATGGAGTACCTCCAACAAAGAGACATAGGTCAGTGGAGGAGCTACAACCTGCTCCTAAAAAGAAGTGTGTCCGACGCGGTGTGGCCAGACCGAGTTTTGCGGATGTTGCCAGAGACAGGATCCTTATCGGGGTTCTGGACCGCGGAAACGAGCACGGGTCGATCCCAAGGAGGTGGGTGAAGGCGGCTCTGGCAAACGTCATCATGGATGTTCTGCTAGAGAGCCCTGGAACCCCTCCTGCGTGCAGAGATGCCGGCTGCTTCCAGGGCCAGGTAAAGGCTGTGGCACGTGATGATGCTAGATCGGCGGCGCTGTATAAGGCCCCCGTTGCTAAGGTAGGGGTTGTATATCCCGGAGCGAAACTAGCGGTTGTCGACGAATATTCCAATATCGAAGGATATTCCAGTCAGACCTAGAGCGAGGGCGTGGGTGCCTGTAACACCGTCATCACCGGAGAGCATCTTAAAGATGCTCCAGGTGATGAACCCGACAATACGTACGGGCGACTGGAAGGTCCTACGAGTAGAGGAGCCGGATGGGCTGTCAAGGCAAGTGATCCTGTCTCTGAACAGGGACTCTTTGGAGATCGTGGAGAAGAGACAGGGCCGTGTTTACTACGGCCTTGATGAGGTGACTCTGCGAGTGTACCGTGGTGATGCGCAACGTGCCTCCGTGGCGGGTGCCTCAATGGAGGTGGACATTGACTTTTCCGATACGTAGAGCGGAGCCTCCTTGCAATCAAACTTGGCATCGGCGATGCAAAGAATGTATGCTGAGGAGGAGCTTCTCTTTGGGTTAATAACTCGGGGGTCTGTGGTCTAGGTGCGGTGGGCTATATGCTGCTTGTTGAGCGTGGTAAAGGTCAAATAAGAACCTGTGTAATGGCGAAGAACGATCTAAACATTTTTTTTTACCTTGTTATACTAATGGAGACATGACGACAACACTGCTGGAGATCGGAGGCAAGTCTTTGCTACTGGCCTCCACATACATGGCGTACGAGGCTGAGGATCCCCCTCAAGATCTACTTCGCGATCTAGTGAACGACCACGCAGACGGTTCAGTTCCCATCGGGTGCGGCACTAACGCCCAACATGTACAGTGGGGTAGCACCGACGATAACAATCGAGGAGTCCCTTTTAATTACCTCTTAACTACTAAATGGTTATATGCAATAGGGGCACAGAGCCCACTTTTATCGTTAAAAATCGACAGGAGGTCATATACCTCACTTTATGTAGTTAAAAGCTTTATGATATGGTAACCAATTGGAAGGTTTTTGATAAACACTCCTTTTCAGTCCATAGATATATTGAGGCAACTCTAGATCTGTTCACCAGTGCTCCGAAGGTTCGTAAGAACCTGAGAAACACTGACTGGCTTCTCTATAGGGAAATTCTCGAAAGCAACCTACCACATCCAGTACCGGTAGAGCCCAAAACCATCGGTAAGCTGGAGGACATGGTGGACTTTTTTACTGCGAGCTGCTCGCAGGCCCTGGCCAGAGCCTGCCCTGACCCAAAAACTTGGGGAGAGCGTAGGCCACACTGGTGGTCCCGCGACTTAGACTCGCTGCGCAAAGATTGCCGGAGGCAGTTTAACAGGGCGAAAAGGCTGAGCCTGGAGTTAGAATGGCATACTTATAAGCAGCTCCTGCGGGTCTATAAAAAAGCCCTACGTGAAGCGAAGAGGTCCTCATGGAGGAATTTTTGTACTGGCATTGAAGGCGTCAACGAAACTGCCAGACTAAGAAGAATTATGTCGGGCACAACAAACCCGATTCGGTCTTTACAGAGACAGGATGGCTCCTGGACGGCTACAGGAAAAGATACGGTCGAGCTGCTTCTCGACACACACTTTCCTGAAAACTCACAATCAAGGGAAGTAGAGTGCCCCCCTTCGGGTGCAATTGTTAATCTCCCTATCTCAAGAGAAAGTATTATTTTAGCGATAAAAAGCTTTAAACCTTATACAACAGCAGGGCCGGATGGCATTATACCTGCGCAGGTGGCCGCAACAATCGACACTTCTGTGAATTGGATACTAAGCATGTTTAGGGCCTGCTTTAAACTAAACTACGTACCAACGGCATGGAGATCTGTTTCAGTGGTCTTCATTCCCAAGGCCGGAAAAGTAACACATACGCACCCGAAGGATCTCAGACCAATAAGCCTGTCATCTTTTGTTCTCAAAACTCTAGAGAGGCTGATTTATAACCACCTCTCTTTCACAATCGATAAAAGACATTTGTCAAATAAACAGCATGCTTACCTAAAGGGAAGGTCCACAGACACTGCGCTACATTCACTAGTCAGCTGCATTGATCTTTTAGTTACAAGGATTTTTGCCTCGTAGCTTTTCTTGACATTGAGGGAGCTTTTAACAACATTAATCCGGGGGCCATAACCTAGGCCTTAAGAGGACTTGGTGTAGAGAACTCCCTGGTTGAATTTATAGAGCAAATGCTCTTAGGTAGAAAGATTACAGCAGAAGTTGGCGCAAACCGTGTTTCGAGGCATGTGTCTCGCGGAATGCCGCAGGGTGGTGTACTTTCACCCCTACTCTGGAATCTAACTGTAAACTCACTGTTTCGAGACACGGAATTGGGTGCCGCCAGGGTTGTCGCATATGCGGATGACATTGCCATAGCATACATAGGCAAGTTTCCGCAGATCTTGTGTGATTTGAAGCAAGGAACACTCCGCGCTGTAGGGAACTGGTCCACGCGATGTGGTCTTAGCGTCAACTCGGAAAAGGTGGAGTGTCTACTCTTCACTAGAAAATATAAGACACCGGAGTTAATTACTCCGGTACTGAATGGTATTCGTTTAAATCTAAAGAAGGAAGCCAAGTTTCTCGGCGTCACACTAGGTATGAAACTAAGCTGGAGAAATAATATTGTCCAGCGCACTCAGAAGGCTTCTGTGGCCCTATACTCCTGCAAAAGAGCCATTGGAAAGAAATGGGGTCTAAATCCAAGCGTATGCCGCTGGATCTATACAGCGGTGGTAAGAGCGATTCTTCTTTATGGAGTCATCGTATGGTGGCCTGCCGTTAGCAAAAATGCTAACCTCAATCTACTTAGTAAAGTGCAAAGAGCCAGTATAATCTGCATTAGCGGAGCTTTGCGAACAACACCAAACGACGCCTTGAATGTTTTTCTGGACCTTCTACCCCTCGACTTAGTGGGTTAACAGATGGCGGCTCTTCCCGCGCTTCGACTAAGAGAGACATATCAATTGGAGTCTAGCCAATGTGGGCACTCAAGCAAACTGAGTAAGTATAGCTTCCTTCGGGAATGCACTGATCGCTGCGTCGATACCATGGTCCCAGACAGAAACTTCGCGATGTTGATTCCAGGTAGGGAGGAGTGGTCTAAAAATTTCTATACACCACCTGGAAGTATTACAGTTTTCACAGATGGTTCGAAGCTGAATGGCAAAGTGGGAGGAGGGGTCTTCTCGCGGGACTTATCTCTGAGCTGTTCTTTTAGGCTGCCAGATCACTGTAGCGTTTTAAAGCTGAGGTTTCAGCCATTAAGGAGGCTATGGACAGGTTGCAAACCGTCTTAAAAGGCAACAACATTTTAACATTTAGTGATAGCCTAGCGGCAATTAGACCAGTGAGCTCAGCTGCGATAACTTCAAAGACTGTTCTGGATTGCCGCCGATCTCTTCAGGAGATGGCTAAGCAGAACATACTAAACTTCATCTGGGTTCCAGGCCACAGGGACATCGAGGGTAACTGTATAGCCGAAGAACTTGCGAGGGAAGGGACAACCAAGCAGATTCTTCCTGGTAAAGAACGCATTGGTATGCCCTTTGTTAAATCTAAAGAAGGAAGCCAAGTTTCTCGGCGTCACACTAGGTATGAAACTAAGCTGGAGAAATAATATTGTCCAGCGCACTCAGAAGGCTTCTGTGGCCCTATACTCCTGCAAAAGAGCCATTGGAAAGAAATGGGGTCTAAATCCAAGCATATGCCGCTGGATCTATACAGCGGTGGTAAGAGCGATTCTTCTTTATGGAGTCATCGTATGGTGGCCTGCCGTTAGCAAACATGCTAACCTCAATCTACTTAGTAAAGTGCAAAGAGCCAGTATAATCTGCATTAGCGGAGCTTTGCAAACAACACCAAGCGACGCCTTGAATATTTTTCTGGACCTTCTACCCCTCGACTTAGTGGGTAAACAGATGGCGGCTCTTGCCGCGCTTCGACTAAGAGAGACATATCAATTGGAGTCTAGCCAATGTGGGCACTCAAGCAAACTGAGTAAGTATAGCTTCCTTCGGGACTGCACTGATCGCTGCGTCGATACCATGGTCCCAGACAGAAACTTCGCGATGTTGATTCCAGGTAGGGAGGAGTGGTCTAAAAATTTCTATACACCACCTGGAAGTATTACAGTTTTCACAGATGGTTCGAAGCTGAATGGCAAAGTGGGAGGAGGGGTCTTCTCGCGGGACTTATCTCTGAGCTGTTCTTTTAGGCTGCCAGATCACTGTAGCATTTTTAAAGCTGAGGTTTCAGCCATTAAGGAGGCTATGGACAGGTTGCAAACCGTCTTAAAAGGCAACAACATTTTAATATTTAGTGATAGCCAAGCGGCAATTAGACCAGTGAGCTCAGCTGCGATAACTTCAAAGACTGTTCTGGATTGCCGCCGATCTCTTCAGGAGATGGCTAAGCAGAACAGACTAAACTTCATCTGGGTTCCAGGCCACAGGGACATCGAGGGTAACTGTATAGCCGATGAACTTGCGAGGGAAGGGACAACCAAGCATATTCTTCCTGGTAAAGAACGCATTGGTATGCCCTTTGGTATTTTCAGGTTGCTCTTAAAATAATATGCTTATGCTCGTGCGAATGAGAGGTGGGCACAGACCACGACTTGTAGGATATCTAGGCAGACTTGGCCTAGATGGGATCGTAAACGGTCTGTACACCTTAAAACGGGATGATATATCTCAGGTCATTGGAGCCCTTACGGGGCACTGCCTCATAGGCAACCACGCGGGGCGTCTCGGTATACCCTTTCACAGATGCTGTAGAAGCTGCAAAAATTATGTAGAGGAGGGAACTGTTCTTCATCTTTTATGCAATTGTCCAGCGGTAGCAAGAAGCAGGCTACGCTTTCTAGGGGTACCACTTTTTGGAGACCTCGGAGAATTAGGTCCTATAGACCCAATATGCTTGGCGAGATTCGTCAAGAGCTCAAAATGGTTCAGCAAAGGGAATGAACGCTTAGCTAGTGGTATCACAATGGGCCTCCAATCAAGGCCTAAGTGGGTCGCTGAAACAACGGTGACCTACCTACCTACCTACCTATGTTTTCCGGTGTAATAGCCTCATTTAGTCGTCCACTGCGTTCGGCATCACTCGTGCCCGTATGACCACGTTTAAAATCGGCAATCCACTTCTCCACCATTTGTCTCGATGCTTGGACTTGATACAGGTGAGATTTCATTTAATGCCAAATCAAAACAAACACACACATATTTGATATCAATTCAATAAGTTAATATCCTCCGTAAACATAAAAAAAATTATCTATGGCTCTTATACATTTCAATTTGTTCGTAATGCATATATGTACATAAGTTGTTACTATAATTTAGAAAGACCTTGACTTACTTTTTTGTAAAATACAATTTTGTACCGAAGTCGGTAGATTAGTTCCTAAAAATCTAACTAAAGTTAAAAGTAATTACCTCTTTCTTAATTCAAATATAATTTTTAATAAAATAAAAAAATTTCAATTTGTACATAACATCGAGTTTCTTCGCAAATATATATCTATTACGACCATCCCGTTGAATCTAATATATATCGAATTTGAAACTGATCAGAAAATCAAAATCGGGGTTTAAAATACACAACCTCCATGAGATAGTTTATAAGGAATTAATTTCATTTAGCTGTCATACATTATAATTTTGAACCAGATTGGGCTCAGCCAGTTTTCATAATGCACCAACATCATTTGCAATTTGAACGAAACTTACTCATAAATACGGGACTCGTGCTTAACCGTTTTATTATCCGTCAAAACTTAATAGACTCCTTTTGTTGCGTTTAGACTTAAATGAACCTTTGTCTTAAAAAAAGTGCTAGCAATTATAGTAACAGCAACAATTTTGGATGCCGATCCGCTGAAACCCGGTATCAAACCCGCTCCTCTTTTGATAAATGTGATGCGTATTATTCTTACCCTAAAACCTATTATTAGATATTTATAACAAACTTATGTACTTAGTTTTTGAAAAAATAGATATCCTCTTCAAATTAGTTAACTCACTTACGATGAAAAACTTCCTTGTACTAATCTCTTATTACACATAGTATGTATATCTATTTTCTATCAAATGTGAATGTTTATATTTTTATTTATATTCAAAATTGGATATTAAAGTGGAGTTAAACTTTTTTCTGGAATATGACTTTGTAAATTCAAAAATATCATAGAAGCGACAAAAGGCATACAATTATCTTTCCTTTTACTCCATTCCATCAATCGCGCTTAACATCCCGTACATATAACAGACGAAGCCCGTTCGAAAATGGTAAACACACTGCCATCTTATATCTTTACAATGTTAGCTATCTCGTGCACTTTCAATTTACGATAGGCCAAACGATTTTGTGGATCTTTTTATGTTTTCCGGTGTAACAGCCTCATTTATGGTTCAGTTATGCATACTTAGCTTCACTTGACTTTACTTGAGAAATGTCACGTAGCGATTCTATTTAATGAACATTGCGTATAAGTGATTAGCCAACACGTAATCCAACATAACTTTACTTGGAAGTCTGTTGAATCTTGATTTTCTAAGTAAAGTTCAAGTAACATTTAATATTTGTGATGCCACTTGTGTTTGTTTTCTTGTTTTTGACAATTATTTTCAAACACTTGACAAGTATTTAATATTTCCATAAGTAACTGACAAATATTTGGACGAGGACGCTTGGCGCTAATTTCTATTTCGGCAAAAAGTAAGTATTATTTATTAAATAAATGTTATATTTATTTTATTAAATTATATTTTTGTTATTTTCGAAATGATTAATGAGAAAAGGTTGATTGACCTTGTACGGGGCAATGAGATCCTATACAATAAAGCCAGTATGGGCTATAGATTGCCACAAAAAAATTTGGAGGCTTGGGCTGCAATTTCGCGGGAGCTTGGCACGACAGGTTTGTGGAAAAATCCTACATTGTAGGGGTATTTATAATATCGCTTAACATTTTTAGAAGAACAGTGTACCAAGCGATGGATATCACTGTGTGAGCGATACACGAGGGAGTTGCGCAGGCTTGATGCCCCGTCAGGAAGTGCGGCAGCTTCGCAGCAGATCTGGCCCTTGAATGTTCATTTGTAGCACTCGATGCACCAGAAATGTTTTGGAGACAAGCTATATAAGCTTACCGTCTGAGCGATCTCCGTCATCGCCTATTCTCTTTTCGTTGGACGAGGACGAAGGCCCAATACAGAAGTGGTCAGGCGATCCCGTGACGTTAACGCCTTCTGTAACAAAAAAAAGAAAGATGCGGGATCAGGGCAGCGACGGTGACTTCAGGGAAGTTTGCCAGCTCTTCAAGGAAGTGCAGAAGGAGCGATTGGCGGAGAACAAGACTCTAAAGTCATTTGGCGACATGATTGTAACATCCATCGGCGAGATGAGCCAAAGAAAGCAGGCAAAGGCCATACAAATCATAACTAATGCTGTGATGACTCTAAAGTTGGAGCCCGACGATTAAAGAAGTTGTAAAAATCGTTATATTAAACTTTTTGGTAATTTTGTTAGCTCTTTATGTTATTTTGTTATGTTTTTAAACTTTAATTTAACATGACGGTACCTGAAGTACAATTTATTTCCTTATTTATTTATATTATTTTTTATTTATATACCATACTTTAGTACCTGTACTAAATACTTAAGTACCTGAACTAAATAAAGACAGTTATAACGTTTTAAATTTATGGCCTTTGTATTTTTGTATTTTGTTTAGGAATAAAACATAACAAATAATAATGGATTTTTATAGAATTATTAACTATAATTTTATACAAAACTAAAGGAAAAAGTTTGTCATAAAATACATTTTTGCTAGTACAAGAAAATCACATTGTCCGCTAAGATATCTCTAAGACGGAATGCAGTCGTAGAAGCGTTTCGCCGAGATGATGTGATTGAATGCAAAGGACCACCTGTATCCTCTAGATCAAGACGCCATCTTCCGTTTTCTGAGGGTTGATCCAAGTTGTCTGTATCAACAAAGTCATCCGGGCAATACCAACGTTGCTGGTCATTCAGCATGATGAAGTTGTGAAGGACGAGGCATCCCAAAACAATTTTCTCGCATTTATCCGGTGAACATTCAATAGTTTTGCGCAAAACACGCCAGCGAGCAGTTAAAATCCCAAAACTATTTTCAATTACTCGACGGGCTCTAGATAGTCGATAATTAAAAATGGTTTTACTTTGCGATAGTTGAGTCCCCGGGTACGGCCGCATCAAATACTCCTTTAGAGGAAATGCTGCATCGCCCACAAAAAAGTTAGGGAAATTCAGCCTGGATCCATTCCACAAAGGAGTTTTTGGAGGTAATGGCAAACAGTTTTGAAGGAGAGAACGTCCAAAGGGGGTTTGTTGGAAAACACCTTCAAATATAAATGAAATCAGTAAATATCAAATGGTTAAAAATCTTTGTTACCTCCATCGCTTTGTCCACCGTAACTACCAATGGAAGCAGAAGTAAATGTATATTTTGCATCACAGGTTTATACATGTTTATTATATTTTTTATAGTTGTAGTATAATGATCCAGAATTCTTGGGACATGTGATGACAAAATGCTTTCCATCGATAGGTCCGACACAGTTTGGCATATTCCAGAGCTTCAGGAAATCGCGCGCAATGTCTACATTAGGGTGACAATTAAATGTATGGAGTATTTTTTTTTCTTTATTGTTTTGGTCTCAGTGTTTTTTTGTGTGTAGTTTTATTTAAAAAAAATTCTAGTAAAATTTCAAGGTAGTAGGAAGAGGATTAGGGGGCGCGTCGGCCCCCCAAAGTTACACAAAATACGTTTTTTCACGCAAATTCTTACTTTGACTGCTTGTAACTTTCTCTGTGTTTTTTTTTTTTAAACATTACTGGCGAAAGATGTTCATTAATATGTCTACAATAACATCTGTCAATAACATTTTTGTCTAATGTTAATATTTAATGAAAAAAACTTAAATATAGGAGAAAAAGTACGCCTCAATGTCGATTTATTATACTTAAATAAAATTACTTATATGATTCAAATTTTGGATTTTGTTCAGATTTATTTAATTAAAGATTCATATAGAAAATTCCTTATGATTTACGTAAGAGTAGCTTCAACAATTATATACAGTAAGACCTCGCTAGTCCGAACTTCAGACTTTTTTTGTTCACTTTTGTTTTCAAGTGTAAGAATTGTCTTTAAAAGTTTGCTTCAAATTTTTTTTGCCTGTATGCTGAAGCGATCTATAATATTGACAATTGTGACCGAAAATATTCCCGTTACAACCTCAACAATATTATTCTCAATGCTTGCGTAAGCTACCGACAAAAAATCAGCACCAATGTTTCTCGGAAAATAGATTCTTATTTTACAGTTATATGCAGCAGCCGCAAACATTTTTTAATAGCATTAAATTTGCAAAAAAATCATTCGAAGTGAATATTTGAATGTGAAAAGTCGAAAATGTCTGCTAGAAATTTACGTGAACGCATATATTTAATTGGTTATTGTACCAACTCATTAACGGGAAGTAAACTACCCTCCAATATAGAAGTGTTGAAAGTTTTGTTTTTCAATTTACGTGTAGTAAAAAAAAATTTACGGGAAAGTTCCGATTTAGTTGTAAAAGAACTATTCGTGTTCTGGGAAAAAGCCCGCATTCCGGTCAAGGATAAACAACACTGCATTACAAATGTAGAGAAATTGTATAAAGAATGGCGAAGCTTTCAAAAAGATTCAAAGAAGACTTCTAATTTCCATAAGAGCAAAGTAAACACGTGGAAAGAAAAATTGGATATGCTTTTTGACGTGGCGCATGCAAGTGCATTAAAAATAATGTCGAATCAAGAAGATATTGATTTCTTGATAAGTCAACGAAAAACGGGGCGCCCAGGCTTTATGTATGGTATCGATTACGAAGAAGTACGCCGAGAGTGCCGACTTGAAGAACGCAACAACAATTTATTACAACAAGTGGAGCGGAATAATCGTGAAATTGCATTAATTGGTTCGTTGTATGTTATTGTTTATTTTTTATTTTCTTTAAATTAAGTAGTTTTTATTAGATGAAACTGCAGAGTTGCTGTCATCTGAATCTTCAGAGAATGATAACAGTTTTCCAGATATGGAATGTGACCCACGTTGTAGTCAACCTCCAGCCAAAAAATGTAGGGGAACATATAAAATACTAACACCAAAACTGGCGGCCGCACTCGATGTCTGTAAAATCAGTGACAGACATGCGGTTCATCTAATAAGCGCAGTCGTTGAAGCTCTGGGTAAAAATGTTGAAGATTATATTTTAAACCGAACGTCTGTACACCAGGAAAGGGAACAAATCCGTGAAGAAAGAATTTCAGCATTAAAAAATAAATTTAAATTAAATGAGCTCGACGCTATCTGCCTTCATTGGGATGGTAAACTTTTGCCGGCGCTGACGGGAAATGATAAAGTTGATAGGTTGCCTATAATAATATATATACGAGATTGTTTTAAGATGCGTTTTCGAAGAAAAAATAAGCTGTTATGGAAATCCAAACGTTAAAATGTTTGAGAAATTTAAAAATGCTTGGGCTAAGATTGATGCTAAAAACTATGAGTATGGCATCAACGATCCAACTGTCAAGACGTACATGAAAGAGTCTGCTGTTCGCATTATCGGTGCAGTAAATAATATCTTGGAAGAAAAACAACCCAGGGAAGACTATAAAGAATTCTTGGAACTCACTTTGCTCTTCCTGGGTCAAAAACCAGAAAAGACACATCCAAACAGCCTAATGTTTCGATCGCCAGGAGCTGTTCACCATGCAAGGTGGATGGCAAAAGCGATTTACTGTCTAAAAATATTTTTATTCCGTAACGAGTTCCAGCTTTCAGCAACTGAATTAAATGGGCTTCGTCAAATTTGTGTTTTTATTGCTGAAGTCTATGTCGAAGCGTGGTTTTCTGCTCCTTTGGCCATTAAAGCGCCATATCAAGATTTTTTATTTTTACAAAAACTTGAAAACTTCAAAAAAATTGATGCTGCTATATCTTATGTTGCTCTTAAAAAGTTCAGGAACCACTTGTGGTATTTAAGCCCTGAGGCGGTTGGTCTTGCATTTTTTGACAGCAACGTATACCTTTTTTCAAAACAAAAAATGGTGGCGGCTTTGGAAAATGATTTTGAACAAGAGCAAAACACAAAGCGAGCTACAATAAATGATAGAGAAATCGTTGAAATATTCCATGACGGAATTGAACAGTTCGTCTCTGCCGAAACAAAAGCATTATTTGAAAGATTTCAAATAAATACTGATTTTTTTAAATTAAACCCAGACAAATGGGAGCAGGACCAATCTTATTGTAAAGCGGCTGAACTGATGAAAAAATTAAATGTTACAAATGACACTGCCGAAAGGGGGGTTAAATTGATGGAAGAGTATAATAAACTATTTACCAAAAATGAACGCCAAAAACAATTTGTTTTAAAAATTGTTAGCGATTACCGCCATCGGTTTCCGGACTGTAATAAAAAGACATTGTCTCAAGTGCTTTAAACAATATTAATAAAAAGAGAAATCATATACATAAGTAGTTTTATTTAAGTATAATAAATCGACATTGAGGCGTACTTTTTCTCCTATATTTAAGTTTTTTTCATTAAATATTAACATTAGACAAAAATGTTATTGACAGATGTTATTGTAGACATATTAATGAACATCTTTCGCCAGTAATGTTTAAAAAAAAAAAACACAGAGAAAGTTACAAGCAGTCAAAGTAAGAATTTGCGTGAAAAAACGTATTTTGTGTAACTTTGGGGGGCCGACGCGCCCCCTAATCCTCTTCCTACGACCTTGAAATTTTACTAGAATTTTTTTTAAATAAAACTACACACAAAAAAATACTGAGACCAAAGAAAATATCACTTTCGAAATTAACTGTCACCCTACTCTACATATTGTGATGTAGTCGGTTCGCTGAGGTATATCGGGGATAAAACGGTCCATAACACCTCACATGTTTCCAAGACAATATTGCGTACAGTAGTTTTACCCAATTTGTGCATGGAAGCAATAATTTCAAATGGAGTTCCATGTGCGAGATACCTAAAAAATACCAAAAATGTAATGTTTAATAAAGCGAGCTTTGTCTGTGCAAGTTAGCACATAATACGCTAGCCACTGCCACTGCCAACAACAACAACAACCACTCCATAGCAGAGGAATGCAGGCGAACCGACACCTTACCTGAAGGCCATACTGCACGCGCAAGCCAAAAGTGCTGACGGCGCGTCTACGCTCCCGTGGGAATGGAATGTTGACAGTTCCGGCGAACCACAGCTGCAGCGCAGCTTTAGAAATAAGCTTTAGTCAAGTAATAATTATAATAGATTTTTCAGTTGCATTTTAGAATCCAAAATAAACGCACGGGACATCTCCGTAAAAAATTGTTGTTTTGCTTTCCGCGCAACTCGCGATACTAATTGGCGCCCGAGCTAAATATCTCGGCTGGTGAAGTGAAGGCCAAAGTGACTTTATAAAGTGCCGCTAAAAATAAAAAAAAAGCGCCACACATAAAAGCTAACAATTTTAAAGTGCCGCCGAAAAATAAAAAGCGCCACACATAAAAGTTAACAATTTTAAAGTGCCGCCGAAAAATAACAAGCGCCACACATAAAAGTTAACAATTTTAAAGTGCCGCCGAAAAATATAAAGCGCCTTCACTGCATAACGTGAAAGGGACAGGGCCCGGAAAGGATCTTCCCGAACGTGACCAAACACCACCAGCCAGAAGAAAGAAAAAAAACCAACACCCTGAGGAAAAGAGGCCCCTGAGTACGACTACATCGAAAAAGGCGTTCTTCAAGAGGAACAGCCGCCGAAGGATGACAACAACCATACTACTGTAAGTCTTAAAATAGTTTCAAACGGAAAATGTTGTGAAAATTAAATAAATTTTTAATTAAATTAACGTAAAATTAACGTAAAAGAAATTTTGTCAAAGCAAAAGTTGTTTTAATTGGAAAAATATTGTGAAAATTAAATTAATTTGTTATAAAAGAAAAATTCTTTAAAAAAGAGAAAAAATATAGTGCAAAAGCAAATATTCATTGTTAAGGAAGTAGAAGAAATTTAAGAAAGAAATTGCGTCAGAGCAAAAATTGTTCAAAAGACAAAAAAAAAAAAAACTGTTCAAAAGTTCATTATTTTAAGAAAGAAATAAATTTAAAAAAAAAAAATAAAAATTTATTTAATAAATATTTAAAAAAATTAATACAAATTGATTATTGAGATATTTCAAATCGACAATATATTTTTATACCTATACAAACCATACTAAAGAAAAATAAATTAAAATACAGTAAAATAAAGGCTCGTACAGCCTATAATATAAAAACATAAAAAGGTCCGTGATTAATCACCCTCAAGTGACACTCCGGTTCTTATAAAAAACTAACTATTTCTGCGATTCACCACCTTCGGGTCCCCCAGAGATTTATAAAAAAAAAAGAAAAAAAAAATATATAAAACATATAAATAGTAATATTTACTACTAAATTTTTTAAAGTGTTAGCAGAAACCACAAATATGGCGAATCCCAATAACCTAATTAGGCCCCCAACCTTAGTAAATAATCCTACGCCAGCCCCATCTGTTTCCAATCCACAAGTTTCACCCGACATATCTGACCTTATCAGGGCTTTGGTGACACAAGTCATACAAACAGACGGACAGAGTATTATTCAAAGAATGTTGAATGACAATGTAAACCCCACATTTTCTGACCAGACTATAGAAGCACGTTTCCAAAATAATATGAGTGGAATGGACAAAATCCCGGACGTAGTACGCTCACTACGCGAATTCTCCGGAAATGCTGCAGAATTCAGCTCCTGGAAGAAGAGTGTAGAGAGAATTCTCAAAATCTACGAACCCTCAAAGGGAACACCACGTTATTTCGGAATATTGAACGTGATCCGAAATAAAGTTACAGGAAAAGCAGATATTGCGCTCGAGTCTTACAACACACCGTTAGACTGGACCGCAATGGCCCGCTGCTTAACCACCCACTACGCGGACAAAAGAGATATTGGCACACTGGAATACCAGATGACATGTCTCATACAAGGACGACAGACAATCAACGAATTTTACCAAAAAGTGTATTCCTACCTATCGCTTATACTGAACAAAATAGGATGTATGGAAATAGGTGATGAAGCAGTTCATTTGCTTACAGAAAACTACCGCGTTAAAGCCCTTGACACATTTATCAGAGGACTTTCTGGCGACCTTCCCAGACTCCTTGGCATAAAAGAACCAAAGAACCTGCCTGAAGCTCTCCACCTTTGCTTGAAGCTTGAAAACCAAAGCTTTAGAGCAACTTATGCAAATAATCACAACGACAGAAACCCTACGACTTTCAACACACCTTTTACAAGTTATCAGCAACCTAACCAGAGACAACAATATTCCCAACATAAATTACCCCCTGCCCCAATCCCACAGTTTCATCAAACGAGATTTCACCCTGAATTAGCTTACATACCCCAGCCTTTACAAGCTTATAATCCTTATAGCCAACAGAGAAATTACCAATACCCTAACACCCAGCAACGTAACCATCAAAATCAGAACTTCCATCAGAGAAATCCCCCTCCAAGGCCACCTACACCAATGGACGTAGACGTGAGCCTGCGGACAAACGCTATTAACTATGCAAACAGACCAAGCCCTAACATTATTGGTAAGCGACCCATAAGTGCATCCAATAAAAATGAAAGCCGACCGAAAGTACAGAGGAATTTGCACGTAAATTCAACCCAGGATCCACCCAGCGAACAAAATTACCAGGATAGTAATTATGATTACGACTACCAAGACCAAGACTATAACCATAATTATAACCAAACACAGGACGATCAAAACGAACCGTCGCTAGACCTGACAGACGTACATTTTTTAGGCTAAATAGCTCTTCGTTGCCATATTTCAGATGCAAAACGAAGAGCCGAGAAATTTTACAAATATTGGTCGATACTGGTTCAAATAAGAACTACATTCAATCAAGTTTGATACAAAATCCCAGAGAAAACAATAACACTTTTTATGCAAATTCCGTCGGTGGTAAAATAAAAACTACGCACCACACTTTTCTCAATCTTTTTAATATCGAAGAATGTAATCTAAAATTCTTTTTGTTACCAACTCTCACCACTTTTCACGCAATATTAGGAAACGATAGTCTAAAACAACTTTTAGCAGTAATCCATACTAAAGAAAATTTCATGATTGTTGCAAACAAAAGAAAAATCCAACTCCGACAATACAGAGCACAGGACGTTAACTCAATACAAATTCGTGACGAACATATGAGCGAATTAGAAAAAAATAAAATTATACAACTTGTACAGAAACACCGAAATCTATTTTCCGACCCAAACGAAAAGTTGACTTACACAACAAAAGTTGTAGATGAAATACGTACGAATTCCGATACTCCAATTTATTCAAAATCAATTCCATATCCTATAAGCCTTAAACAGGAGGTAGAAAACCAAATAAACAAATTACTAGAAGACGGCATCATTAGACAATCACGATCACCATACAACTCGCCAGTATGGGTTGTCCCCAAAAAAGGCGACGCATCAGGTGAAAAAAAATTTAGACTGGTAATCGACTACAGGAAATTAAATACGGTTACAATTGCAGACAAGTACCCGATACCAGAAATAAATGAGGTACTGTCCCAATTAGGAGAAAACCGAGTATTTTCAGTAACCGATTTAAAAAGCGGCTTCCATCAAATTCCTCTAAAGGAATCTGACGTGGAAAAAACAGACTACCTTTCGGACTGAAAAACGCGCCCTCAATATTCCAACGCACCCTAGACGACATACTACGACAATATATAGGCAAAATATGCTATGTTTACATAGATGACATAGTCATATTTAGCAAGGACGAAAAATCACATTCTGAGCACATCGACAAAATTTTTGATACACTTAATAAAGCTAACATGAAAGTTCAAGCAGATAAATGCGAATTCTTCAAAAAACAAGATGAATTTTTGGGATTCATCATTTCTTCTGCAGGAATTTCTACAAACCCTTCTAAAGTTAACGCAATCGCGAACGTACCATATCCCAAAACTCTCAAGGACCTTAGATCATTTTTAGGACTACCAGGTTATTATAGACGTTTTATAAAAGATTACGCAAAACTAGCAAAACCACTTACTATTCTCCTTCGAGGAGAAGAAGGCAGAATATCCAAAAATATTTCAAAAAAACCAATATACAATTAACCGAAGAAGCCAAAGGAGCATTCAATAAAATTAAATCAGCACTTATATCACAAGACGTTATACTTCAATATCCGAATTTTAACAAAGAATTTAATCTTACCACAGACGCTTCTAAATATGCCATAGGCGCAGTTTTAGAACAAAACGGAAAACCAATAACTTTCATTTCCCGAACCCTAAATAAAACCGAAGAAAACTATGCAGTTAATGAAAAAGAGATGCTTGCCATTATTTGGGCACTCAATTTCCTTAGAAATTACTTGTATGGTAAAGCAAAAATAATAATATATACAGATCATCAACCCTTGACCTATGCGCTTAGCAACAAGAACAATAATTCGAAATTAAAAAGATGGAAATCTATACTAGAAGAGTATAATTACGAAATAAAGTATAAACCCGGAAAATCTAACGTTGTTGCAGATGCTCTCTCCAGACCATTTCAAATTAATTCATTATCCGTTGCCACAAACTCAGACGACAGCTCGTCTCATAATTTAATTCCAGCAGTAGAAGCTCCAGTAAATGTTTTTAAAAATCAAATTTGGATATCAATAGGACAAGAAGAGAGTTACCAGTTTAAACTACCTTTTCCAACATATCACAGACATATAATTGTTAAACCAAGTTATTCAGCAGAAGATTTAATATCAATCTTAAAAAGACGACTTAACCCCTCAGTAATCAATGCAATTTTCACTTCAGAAGAAATAATGGGACAAATTCAGCAAATTTATCCATCCCACTTCCGCAACTACAACCTAAGATTTACTCAAACAAAAGTTAAAGATCTACGCACAGATGAAGAACAAGAAAATCAGATTTTAATAGAGCACAAAAGAGCTCACAGAAATTCGATAGAAAATAAAAAACAGCCTTTGGAAAAATTCTATTTTCCCAAAATGTTACAGAAAATTAAAACAGTAATTAAACAGTGCAGTATATGTGCAGAGAATAAATACGATAGACACCCTAATAATACAAAAATTCAAGCAACCCCACTTCCAGAATATCCCGGACAAATAGTACACATAGATATTTACATAGCAGACAAAAAACTTATACTTACAGCAGTCGATAAATATTCGAAATACGCCCAAGCGAAAATTTTAAAATCAAGATCTACAGAGGACATTAAAGAACCCCTCAGGCAGATAATTTTCAATTTCGGAGTCCCACAAAATATTATAATAGATAACGAAAAGTCATTAAACTCTCACTCAATAACCTTTATGCTTGAAGACCAACTTAGAATAAAAATACATAGAATACCCCCGCATACTAGTACAGCTAACGGACAAGTTGAGCGTTTTCACTCAACCCTAACCGAAATTTTAAGATGCTTAAAATCAGAAAATACAGAAAGATCATTTAACGAACTACTAGACAGAGCAGTGTACGAATATAACTATTCAATACACTCAACTACAGGACAAAAACCGCTCGAAGCATTTTTTGGACGCAAAATCTTTACCGACCCCGAACAATATGAAAAAGCTCGACAGGATAACATACAAAGACTTAGGCAAAAGCAAGAACAAGACTTAACATTTCATAATAAAAACAAAAAACCCTTAAAAGACTATAACATTGGACAGACAATTTACGTCAAAATTAATAAACGTTACGGTAACAAACTAACATCACGGTACAGAAAGGAAATCGTAAAAGAAAATAATAATTCAACAGTTTTAACACAAACCGGCAAAATAGTACACAAAAGTTTAATAAAAAATTAAAAACAAATAACCCTTCTCCTTTTAGATTTTTTGCCGCGGCTACAACCACAAGCGTACAGATCCTTGACTACAGTTCATCCCAATTGGTTACAATTGATAGTGGACCAGCTAAACTACAGACAGGAACATTTAAAATCATACATATAATCGAGCTGAACTATTACGATGACGCAATAACTAAGATAGAAACCATAATTAACGGAAAACTAGCCACTCATCCACTTTACCCCATTTTATCGTCCCTAATAAATCAAACCAAAATCAGTTTAGATAGAGTAAAAGTAAGCAAAAAAATAAAAAAAAGATCACTAGATTTTATAGGATCAGCGTGGAAATGGATCGCAGGAAATCCTGACCACAGCGATTTTAACATACTAACAGAAAAAATGAATAACGTACTTGAAAATAATAATAGACAAGTAATTATAAATAAATTAATAAACGAAAAAATTAACGAAATAATTGATAAAACAAACAAAATAACTAAAAATATTCAAAAAGACGAACAAGTCGAAAACGACATAGTTTGCAAATAAAATTTAAATTAGAAGTTATTAAGGAAGAACTTATTAATACAGCCTACGCAATTCATTGGGCCAAAGCAAATATTGTAAATTCATTTATTTTATCAAATAAAGAACTAGAAATAACAAAACATTTCGTAGAAAATGAAAATATACCATTTATAAACATCGACGAAGCTTTAGAATTCGCTGAAGTCAAAATAGCTGCAAATGAAAACAGCCTAATTTATGTAATAAGTTTACCCACAACTGGGAAAGAAGATTGTAGGTCAGTAGAAATACGACCAGTAAAGAAAACGGAACTGATAAATAAAATAAATTTTAAATTAATATTATTGTGTTCAAATAAAATATTCGGTATATCTACCAATTGTAAAACTTATAACATGTTATCAATTTGTCCACAAAATATAATAAAGGACATTTCAAATGATACGTGCATTGCACACTTATTAGAAAGTAAGATTGAAAATTGTACAAAAATAAACAATGAACATGTAAAATCAGTCGAAGAAATTTCAAGCGACTTGCTATTTTTGAATCAATTTGACAATGATATAACAATTAATAACAAAACTTTTAGAGTTAATGGAACATATTTAATAAAATACCATAATGCTAGTATAGAAATCAATGGCCAAATTTTTAATACAAAAGAAATTACGGAAAAAAACCATTACCAGCAATATTACAACCATTTTCAAATAGTAGCATATTAGAAGAGATTCTATCTCTAGAATCAATAAAAAAAATTCCAAACTAATGAAACCATTCACCTAAATTTACTAGAAAAACAAAGCAATATTTTTTTTCAATAAATTTATTGTCATTTATTATAATTGTAATTCTAATAAATGTAATTGTAAGAAAAATTATAAAATTAAATAATGAGAATGGACCAGGAGCCGAAGAAGCTGAAATCGGTATCCAAAATTTAGCAAGATTTTTTGTTAGGCCATCGAACGAGGACATTCGAACTTAAGGGCGGAGGAGTTAGGACATAATACGCTAGCCACTGCCACTGCCAACAACAACAACAACCACTCCATAGCAGAGGAATGCAGGCGAACCGACACCTTACCTGAAGGCCCTACTGCACGCGCAAGCCAAAAGTGCTGACGGCGCGTCTACGCTCCCATGGGAATGGAATGTTGACAGTTCCGGCGAACCACAGCTGCAGCGCAGCTTTAGAAATAAGCTTTAGTCAAGTAATAATTATAATAGATTTTTCAGTTGCATTTAAGAATCCAAAATAAACGCACGGGACATCTCCGTAAAAAATTGTTGTTTTGCTTTCCGCGCAACTCGCGATACTAATTTGCACAAGGGTATTATATACATACATACATAGGTATGTATGTATACTTACATTATTGTTATTGTTAGACGCTCTTCCGCGCTAATTTGCTGCTTGGGGTTTTCGAGGAATTGACTCACCAAATTCTGAAGCATGTCGTATATTGGACGGCTCATTCTGGTCAAACCGAACAACTTATCATCTACCTCCTTTGCTTTTAAGAAAACTTTGATAAAATACCCGTTTGGTCGTCGGTCGGTAGATGCAAAGAACGTTTACAAAAATGAAGTCGAGAAAAGACTCTGCATCTATGTTTGCATGTACATATACTGACCTTTATTATTGCTGTAATAAAACGGGGAAATGTTTAGTTATTTGTGCAATGGTTTTGAGGTGCTGGGCGGAGGTAAAGGTGCATACTTACACTTAAAAAGCTAGTGAACAAAATTCGCGAGTCTTTGTTTAATCTACAAATCGAACAAATAATTTTGCATCCGTACTTTAAAGAAACTCAAACAAAAGTAGAATAAAATGACAGCTCAAAGACAGCTGATGAAGATGCCAGATGGTATGCGCTATGTGGAGTATAATTAGCTCTGTGTTGGCCGTATGTTGCAAGTTTAAGTATAAGTAATACTAAGGATGCATAACTGAACCATTAGTCGTCCACTTCGTTCTGCATCACTCGTGCCCTTACGACCACGTTTAAAATAGGCAATCCACTTCTCGACCATTTGTTTCGATGGAGCAGAGTCCGAATAACATTTATCAAGCAATGCTTTGTTTTGCACTGTATTTTTTTAAATTAAAAAGCAATGTTTTATCAACTCACGAATTTCACTTTATTCCATATTTTGAAAATAACAAAAGTCGCGTGACGTTCAATGCGATAACTTGAGAACCAATGATCCGTTTGCTATCAAATTTTGACACTTAT
Source organism: Philophylla caesio (assembly GCA_963971545.1). Lineage (NCBI taxonomy): Eukaryota > Metazoa > Arthropoda > Insecta > Diptera > Tephritidae > Philophylla > Philophylla caesio. The sequence continues at coordinate 89,634,472 of OZ020607.1, forward strand.
CATTTGAAAGATGGCTGATTCGAGGTACATACGAGATTTTTTCATAAAGGCGTTATCTTTGTGTCATCCTACGGACTTATTGAATGACCTGTTATATGTATACGTAAAGAGTAAAACAAATTTTAAGAGGAGAAGTTCGACCGATTTTAGTAGGTAATTGTTAAAAACAAAATTTTAATATTGCTACGTTTTCCGCTGAAACGCCGATGGTCCAGTTTTCATTTCCCAATCAAAACAGACACGGCTACAAAATGTCCCTTCGCATCTTCTGCACCTTTGTGACTTTTATATGGACGATCTGTTAACTGATCCCCCTGAATAAAACCTTAACCATTAACGCAAATAATTAACATGGAAACTTTGCTTAGAACTGCGAAATTGGCAGTCAAGCTGTCCACTATTATACTAGTCCATAAAATCCCAATTTATGCTACTTTGACATCAACTTAAGTTCACCGCCTCACAAAAACTTTGCTTTGATCAGATTCCTGCAGACAATTTGATCCTTCGGGAAACTGGCAAAAGTTACAATAGTTTCCAAAATACTTTTCCAACGACTTTGACATAAATTGAATCATTGCAAATCTACTTTCTAAACTCAAAATTCAAAGATGGCTTGGAACGGGAATGGACACAATGGCCGGTGTGATCGAAGTTTTTTCTAAAGCGGACGTCCCTCGGCAGGCATAGCAAACCTCCGAGGGTATTTCTGTATTTGTGGTACAACATAAAAACGCACAGAAACTTTAAATTCATCACTGCTGTCCTTAACTGCCATCTATGTATTAGAAGAGTTCTGTCAAATTTTGGGCAAGCGGGGTCATTTAGATAATGCTTGAAAACCATTGAAAGCATATACATAACCTCTTAATTTTTAACAAAAATGGAAGAAAGTGAATTTCGTGTGCTGATTAAGCATTATTTTTTGCGCTAAAAAGCCATCACCGAGGAAAGGCTTGATAAATACTATGGGGCCACTACACCACCAATTTTAATGGTTAAGAAGTGGCTTACTGAGTTCCTAAGTGGTCGTATCAACGGAAGTGACGTCGCACCATCAAGTGGCCCAAACGAACTAGTTACACCAGAAGTTGTCGGTAAAATCCATAGAATGATATTGGATGACCGGAGGGTGAAAGAGCGTGAGGTGGATAAGACTGTAGGCATTATATCTAAATGGGTACATCACATTTTACACGAATATTTGGATATGAAAAAGCTTTCCACATGATGGGTGGCGCGGTTGCTCTCACACGACCATAAGCGTAACCGTGAGATCACTTTAAAGGATTGACAAAAATCCATGAATAAAGCTACGAACTGTTTCCCCATCCAGCATATTCTCCAGATTTAGCCCCATACAACTATTTCCTATTTCTAAACCCGATGATGGCTGGTGGTAGTAGGTGTGAGTCAAATGAAAACGTCATCGCAGAAGCAAATGCATATTTTGAGTCCTGAGAAAATCATTTATTTGGAATGAATAAAAAATTGGAAAAACGCTGAACAAAGTGTAAAGGGTTAAAAAGAGATAATGTTGAGAAATGTAAGGTTTTTTGCCGAAAAAAATTGATTTTATACAAAAAGTCTCTTACTTATCCAACCGTCCTCGTATTAAGAGGCGAATGCTCTTCCCCGCGAAGACGATATATTAAGAGTGGCAGAAATCAAAACATCAAATACACTTCTAACAAGACTCGTCGTAAAGATTTCGCTTCCATATAACGCATGAACAAAATTTATTTTTATGCAGAGGCAACACCCTTATCAGAAAAATTTCAAAAATCAACGGTAACTTTTAGTCACTCGAAACTTTCACTTTAAAATACTAGAAGTTAATGGGCTTGAAAATTGCCTACATAAAAGCTTTAAAAACTCTGTGAATAATTTGATTGCCAATAGAAAAAAAATATAAGTGTAAAATGTAAAATGTAAAATGTTTGTATGAGTATACCCTTTGGACCTTGGTAAAATAAACAGTGGTCCATAACAAGTCAAACTTTGTTTACAAAACAAAATTTTGTCCTAAAAAAAAACAGATTTTATAATTTCTAATTTATACAAATTTTTCATTAACGCGAGTTGGAAAACATATGTACATACTCTGACAGGAGACATTGTGTTCTAAAAGACGGGGAATGGTCGGATCTTGCTTTTCATATCCAATTGTGACGAAACAGAAAACGCAAAAGTTGTACTCAATTCAGTTGAAGCGTGTAAAAGCAACGAGAAAACCCAAAGGAGAATGACCAAGAAATTCAACGAATTGAATAATGTAAATCGGGACTTTGTAAATATCTAATATAACGATTTTGATAATTTTATATGTAAAAAATATGTACGCGTTGCTACATTTTGGTTGGTAAAATGCAATTGTTTTCAACGCAAACAGTGCAATACGCATCTCACTAGTGAACCATACAACGGATTCTCAGGCAGCAATGATCTTGGTAACATAATTCCAGCTAGACTCACTTGGTATGCTTTCGAAAATGCGGCACAGTTGTGCTGCGAACCCTTATTACGATACTCACTTCGAAGAAGAGGGTACAAACAGGTCTGATTGCGAAATATGGTAGAACGCAACCAACTGTTTAAAGAAAGCTGCATGCCATACTCTGTTCCAACTGGATAATAAAAACAAGATCCGAACTTTTCCGTATTTTTTAACACAATGCTCAAAATTTGAGACTATGAGCTGAAGTTTATCGCCTTCTCTCGGTTTCACCTGTTTTTCTTTTGTTTTTATTTCAGTTTTTTGTGACCTGCTCATCACCAGGTCACAATTAATGACAGTAACTTCGTATCATCTCAAGTCTCAAAATAAGCTAGAGATTATTGCTTTTTCTCGCTTTTACGTTGTTTTTTTCTCTTTCTTTTAATTTTTTGGACCTGCTCATCACCAGGTCACAATATATGGAAGAATTCAGTAAGCAGTCTTATGCCAGAATTCAGTTAGCAGTCTCAGTCAGTCATTAGTTTCAAAATAAAGCATCTATGCCCAGTAACTTTGTAACATGTCAAGTCTCAAACTAAGCTAGAGATTATTGTGTTATTCAGTAACTTTGTATCATCTCAAGTCTCAAAATGAGCTAGAGATTATTGTTTTTCCTCGGTTGTCCTCGCTTTCACGTTTTTTTTTTTTAATTTTTTGTGACCGGCTCATTACCAGGTCACAATTAATGACAGTAACTTGGTATCATCTCAAGTCTCAAAATGAACTAGAGATTATTGCTTTTCCTCGCTTTCGCGTTTTTTTTTTAATTTTTGTGACCGGCTCATCACCAGGCCACAATATAGAGACTAGAGCAAGGCACATAAAACAGGGAACAACGTTAAAGAAAATTCAGCCCTGGCCTATATTTTATGAATTGTTGTGGTCCATCACTCGTCAAAATAAATGTAAGGTGGCATCCTTGTACGTGCCGCATAATATCACCCCTGCACGAGAAGTGCACTAGCAGCAGCCGAAGAAGCGATGATGAGTGGCAGTTGATTAGCAGTTAAACAGCAGTGAACAACAGAAAACGCGATCCTTGAATTTAATTACCATCAACATATTTTGGAATACCTTGTTACTTTTATATTTCCATATTTTCAATACTCTAATTAAATAAACGAACTCACATTAATGTTTACATGGGGGCTCAACCGATGAGTGAAAATTAACTTGAAATGTTACATTCAAGTAAGAAGGAAAGTAAGGGTGCAGTTAGCAGAAACACGCAGAAAAAACCGAAACTTCTACCGAGCAGCGAATAACGGCCGAAGTAAGTAGAGAAGATCAAAAGTTGGAGTTAAGCAGAAATACACAGAAGAAAAAAGCCGAAGAGTCGGCAGAGTAGTGCGCAACAGCCGCAGTAAACAGAAAACTCGAAGAAGAGTACAGCAGTGTGGAGGTAGCAGAAAATTACAAAATTGAGCAAAAGCAGAGCAGTGAAGAGTTTAGCGGAGAAGAATTTGGCAAGAAAATGGAAGGAATAACGGAAACAACCACCATATGCAGCAGCAATGACGTTGGAGGTTTAATAAAAGCATTTATGGAGAAAATGAACAACACAAGTAAGTGTAATGTATCGATAGAAGCATTTGCGAACGTAGTGTCTTATTTTGATGGTGTATTCATTCCAATTCGGCAATTGATTGCAATTTTAATGAAAATGAAGAGGCGTACGAGTTGACGGGTAAGCAAAAATACGTAAATGCGCGAAATAAAATGAAAGGCGCAGCAACATTATTTTTGAAAAAAAAAAAACAAAGCAGCGCTGAGGTACACAAACAACTGCGGCAACGACGAAAGCAAACAAGCGACAGCTTCCACGAATATGTTCTTCAGATGCGGAAGATATCAGCATTAGGTAAAGTAGATGAAGAGTCGGTCATCACTTACATAGCGGACGAGTTGGATATGCGAGATGATCAAAAGTATCCCCTATACAGTGCACGCAATTTTAAAGAATTAATTAAAGCGTTTGAAATGGTTGAACCTTTGATTAGGCGCAACGAAGCTAGCAAACGTCGATGTGTAGCAAACAGTTGGGGACAAAATGACGCAGAGAAAAACAGCTGTGACGTCGAACGCAAGTAGCAACACTGCTTTAATTGTGGTTCAACACAACATAAGAGGACTGAGTGCAAAGAAGACTCGAAATGTTTTATATATAATGGCACTGGCCATATGGCGAGGCAATGCACTGTCACAAAGCGCAACGTAAATTTTGTAACCAATGAAAAGCGAATGAAACACTTAACAATCAATAATAGTAACCTGTCATGTTTAGTGGATACAGGAGCAGATGTTTCACTAATGCGCAAAGGTGTATACGCAAACAAATTTAGAGACTGCTAACTGAAAAGAAGTCACGCTAGACTTTTTGGCTTAAGCAACGTCGCCGCTGATGTTGTGGGTGAATTTTCAGCAAACGTTATAGTTGACGGTTGTAATAGTCAACACACATTTTTAGTTGTCACAGATAACTAAAAAAACGTAACTGTAATTCTTGGGTATGATTTTTTGAAAAACTTTGTAATGGTTTTAGATCACAATGGCTTTAAATTCTCGCCAATAAACGATAACGAATATACAGAAAAAGCAGAGTACAATGTTTATAGCGTACTAAGCTGCAACGACGAAATAGGCGTAGAACCCGAACATAAAAAAGCTAAAAAATTACTGATCGATAGCTATAAGCCGAGTTGTATGCAAACAAGCTGCCCTATTAAGATAAAAGTTATACCAAAGGATACAAACTTTGTCTGCCGTGAGAATCCTAGGCGTATATCGATGGTAGAGAGGGAGTTTGGGCGTAAGCAAGTCGATGAATGGTTGAAACAAGGCATCATACGTGAATCATGCTCTGAATTTGCTAGTAAAGTCGTACTGGCGAAGAAGAAAGACGGTTGCTACAGATTAAGCGGTGATTTTCGTAAGCTTAATTTGTTGGTATTAAGAGATAGATGTCCGGTATCAGTTGTTGAAGAGGTAATCGACAAGTTGCAAGCTGCCAAATATTTTACGGTCATGGACCTCAAGAACTTTTTTTCATGTTGAAGTCGAGGAGCGATGTCGAAAGTACTCTAAGTGTTCAGGCGTTTCTGGGTTTAACCGGGTACTTTTGAAAGTTTTTCAGAGATTATGCTGTACTTTCCAGACCGATTGCACAGTTCCTTAAGGAAGACACAGCGTTCAAGGTTGAAGAGTCCCAAATAAAGGCGGTCGATGATTTGAAGTCGGCGCTTATTTCAGAACCAGTTCTACAAATATATAATCTGGTGACAGATTGCGCAGCTTTCAAGCAGACGAATGCTAAGAAAGACGTTCCTCGTGGAGTGGTGCAATGGCTGATGCACCTGCAAGATTTTTTTCTTCAACATACAACATTGCCCTGGTAGCCGAATAAAACATGAGGATTGCTTAAGTTGCTTTCCCGTGATGACTGTAACATCACGGGTACAAGCTGCAATTTTATGAGCACAGAAAAATGACGAGCATTTGGCTGCAGTAGCAGAAATTCTTATAAAAAAAAGTATAACGACTATAAAATAAAAAAACAAGTTAATCTACAAGCACGTTGAGGGGCAAGATTTGCTAGCGATACCGAAGAAAATGGAAAACGATATAATTAAAGAAATGCACAGAGTCGGACATATGGGTTGCCCAAAAACAATGCATGCCATACGGCAGAACTACTTTATTCCACATCTGGTAAAGAAAGCTCAGCAGATTATTCGAAATTGCATCGAATGCATAATGCACCACCAAAAACTAGGCAATAAAGAAGACTTTCTACCATGCATCGATAAAGGCGACACTCCACTCTCAATGCTGCATATTGACCATTTGGGTACGCTGGATTCGACATCAAACAGATACAAGTACATTTTTTCCATGATGGGTTTTCCAAATATCCTTGGATATATCCGACCAAAAGTACGGATGCGCAAGAAGTCGTAAGACACCTTGATTCGCGGGTTACAATCTTCGGCAGCCCGCGGCGCATAATCAGCGATAAAGGTACAGCATACACGTCAAAACTTTTTTAAGAGTTCTGTGCAAAGAACAAAATCAAACACGTTGAGGTAACAACAGGTGTTCCAAGGGGCAACGGGCAGATTGAGAGGGTAAATCGCGTTATAATTTCGGTATTGACGAAGATGTCAGCAGCAGAGTCGCAGAGGTGGTATTTGTATACGTCTCAAGTACAACGATTAATCAATTCGCACGTTCATTCGACTACAGGGTTTACACTGTTCGTAATCATTTTCGATGAAAAGATGCGAAATGAATCGTATGTTGAGCTTTTAAAGGTCTTACAAGCTGACACAAAAGGCAGATACAAAAGGCGTAAGAGACGTACAAAGTAAATTATGACAAGAATAGCAAAGGAGAACACGGTTACCAGTTATCTGACTTAGTAGCCATAAAAGTCACAAAATTTTTAACAGGCAGAAAACTGAGCAGCAAGTATATTGGTCCATGGAAGTTACCAAGGTAAAAGCACATGACAGGTATGATGTTAAAAATGCAGTTGATTTTCAAGGGTCGCAGCAGACATCGACCACCGCAGATCACATGAAGTTATGGTCTGCAATGTAATAAAGACGATTACGGTGAGTCATCTGAGGCAGATGATGATCAGGATGACCGAGTATAAGGTGGCATCCTTGTACGTGCCGCATAATATCACCCCTGCACGAAAAGTGCACTAGCAAGAGCCGTGAACAGCAGAAAACGCGATCCTTGAATTTAATTACCATCAACATATTTTGGAATACTTTGTTACTTTTAAATTTCCATATTTTCAATACTCTAATTAAATAAACATTAATGTTTACATAAATATGTCGAATTTGACGAGTGTGACAATTTTAAATGTTAAAAATGTGTAAAAAAAACATTTTATTTTCTTCAGCTTAAAAGTATGCGACTCAAGTCAATGTAACCAGAAAACCACACAACAGAAGGTTTCAGGCAATGTTCCAGGTAACAAGAAAAATTTCCAAATAATGTATTAAGTGAAAGTCTCGAATATAACTTCAAAATATTGCGGGAGACAACTTCGTTTGTGGGTTGGTACCAGATTCCTAGATTGCCTTTTAGTATAATATTTAGGATTGCCAGGATAACCTAATATCCAATATTTTTAATGACTGCGCCAATATTCTGAAATATTAATCTACCCTTTTATGCACATTGTATTTTATTGCATATTATTGTTTGCAGCAAGCTTGCTATCACAGCTAAAGAAGAAGTTTCTTTATAAAAAGTACCGCAAGAGCCACGCCTAAGAATTGTTAGGCAGAGAGCTTGTGGTATCAAGTTAACGGAAACAATATGGTGTCCATAGAACATTTCGCGAAGTGTGATTTGGTTGCTGACGCAAAACCGGTACACTTGATGCACAACTCTGTCTCAAGGCTCAAGCATAATGTTCTGAAATATTTATTTGGCGTAAATTGAATTTGTGTATTGTCAACTTTGGTTTTCATTAGACTGATTTGATAGTTCTTATTGACAACAAATATATGTGGCACCCATTAGCATTCCATTAGCTTCATTTTACTTTACTTTTACTTTTCGTTAGTCAACTACGACTATTGACTTGTTACTTTATACTGAAAAATTTTCCTTCTGTCTTTGACACCTAACTGGTACACACGCGCGTGCTAACCAAATTGTTTAACGGAGCTGCGTGCCCGCTATATTCTGTGCACATAACTGCACTTGCATCCCGTTGAGGTTTTGGTAAACTCACAATCCGTTAAACCACGCCACTTGCATGCGTTTTGCAAATAGTTGTCACGCGGTTTCAACATTTTTTAAGGTTAGAAAATGGTGGACAGTTGCGCTAGTGTACGCCCGACTGCCACTACCACCAATGTGAAACACCAACATCGAAGCTTGGTTCACGACAATGGACTTTTGGTTCACTGCGTCAGACATAACCTCTGACAAGCAAAAAACAGCAACAGCCCTGGCAGCGCTCAATCCCAATATTATTGCGCAGCTAGGGGATTTCATCGCTTCGTTGCCGCAGAACGACAGGCTTGACTTCATCAAGCACAAAATCATCGACCACTTTGCAGACAGTGAGCAGCGACGTCTCAACCGGCTTTTGTCAGAATTACCATTGGGCGACAAGAAACCCTCGGAGCTATACCACGAGATGAAAAGAGTTGCCGGTAGCACTCTAGGGGAAGCAGCGTTGAAGGGGCTCTGGACGAAACGTTTACCACAGTTTGCACAGCCGGTTGTTGCCGCTTCATCCGGAACAGCCGCCGAGTTTACTAAAATTGCCGACTCGATTGTAGACGCCATAACTCCCACTCAAATCAACAAAGTTGGGGCAGAGCAGCCTAACAAAATCGGGGAACTTCGTGCAGCCATTATGGAATTGGGTAAGAAATTTGAAAAACTCAGATCTCGCTCACGTTCTCCAAATCGTAGGAAAAGCAACTTCCGGTCTCACTCTCCTAGCCTTAAACATTCGCAAGCCGCTGACACATCGACCAGTGCACTTGACGAATGTTGGTACCATAAGAGGTCGCTCGACAGTTGCATCTGATGCCCACTCAACTTCGGCATGACTCCTGGAGCGCACGACGAGTCGTAGCGAAGACTCGGTCTCTAAGCGCAAAGTACTACGCCTGCAAGTACATGACAAACACTCCCGGAAAACATCCCTCATCGACACTGGAGCTGATGTTTCCGTGCTTCCACTCATTGCCAAAAGCTACGACGTCCGACCTACAACAACGCGTTGTATGCTGCAAACGGCTCGCCAATCAAAGTTATTGAAGAAAAAAGAATCACCTTAGTTCTTGGACTCCGCCGTAATGGTCCTTCATTATTGGTCCTTCGTTATTGCTGATGTCAAGACTCCGATAATTGGCGTGGATTTTATACGGTTTTACGATTTGCTGATCGATCTACGCCGCAATCGAATTATCGACAACGTAACTCAACTTCGTTCATCCCTAACTGCTCCAGCGACGTCTCAAAACGATTGATTCAACCGACCCATTTTCTTTCTTATTGGCCGAGCTCTCCGACATTACGAAGCCAGTTCCGCAGGGATCAACGACGAAGTGTATGATTAAATTTAAACCACTGGCCAGCCCGTGTTTGCCAGGCCAAGGCGCCTTCTCCCGACAAGTTGGTAGCAGCAAAAAAAGAATTTGAAATCTTAATGAAGGCAGGCATTTGCCGCCCGTCAAGCAGCAATTGGTCCAGCCCGCTGCACTTAGTCAAACATAGCGACAGGACCTGAAGACCATGCGGCGATTACCGTGCGTTAAATGCGCAAACACTTCCCGATCGATATCCGCTTCCATACTTAACGGACTTTGAAGCCAACTTGCGAGAATGACATTGCGAAGACTGCAGAGCTAGCGCTATACGTCGACGCTTCAGACACTTCTGTAGGCGCTGCACTTCATCAAATCAACAATGGTGAGCTGCAGCCGCTGGGTTTTTATTCAAAGAAACTAAGCAGCGCGCAACGCAATTACAGGCCATCTCCCATTAATTCACGCATTTCACCAAAAACCAGAGAAGGCCTCGCCGCACCGCATTCGCCAACTTGACTTTATCAGTCAATTCTCAACCCACATTCGCTATACACCTGGTAAGGACAACGTGACAACAGACCTACTCTCGCGCATGAAGTCGATCGAAGCAATAGTCGACTATACGAAGGTGGCAGAAGCACAAAAAGCCGATAAGCAGCTGCAAGCACTACTGAACAGGTCAGGTACTCTAAATACCTCACTAATTCTCAAGAATTTTCCAACCATAGTTCCAACCATTGGAGCAACCCACCTGCGAACAACTCTATACCACCCGCAGTCTAATGGTATAATCGAGAGGTGGCACAGGTGTTTCAAATCATCCATTCTATGTCACGACCCAACTAGATGGGTTCAGCATTTACCAACAGTTTTACTTGGCTTACGCATCGCATTTAAGGCTCACATTAAGGCATCTCCTGCATTATTCGTTTATGGGTCAACGCTGAGAATCCCGGGCGAATATTTGTAGGGTACGAAACAAACGGAGGCTACCGAAGATACCGTAACGCAATTCAGGTCAGCAATGCAGAAGTTACGACCGACTCAGACATCGCATCACACGACTAGGAAAGTCTTTGTATCACCAGCCCTACAAATAGTAACGCACGTATTTGTGCGCAACGATTCGATACGTCCGTCATTGACACGTCCGTACGATGGACCATATCCCGTTATGAAACGATCGCCCAAATTCTACAAAATTCAAATGCAAGGGCGTGACATAAACATCAGTATTGATCGGTTGAAGCCAGCATTTTTAACCAATGTCGACCTCGAAGATACCACCGTGGCTCCGCCAACTGTTAAGCCGCCACAACAAGAACAGCAGCCACCACAACAACAGCAGCAGCCGCCACACCTGATGTTGAAAGAGAAGCTGCACGACCAACATCAACAAACACACAGTACGATGAAACCTACTAGAAGTGGCAGGCATGTTATCAAGCAATGAGATTTATTCTTCGGAGACGATACGACGCACCAATCAGAGATATGCTATCAGCCCTTAATTGGCTAAGTGTTAAACAACAGCACTTTTATTACACAATGAAATTTGTCCAAAATATTATAGATAATAATTTACCAGATTACCTAAACATTAACTTAAAGTATGGCGTTAATATGCACAATAAAGATACTCGTAAAAAAGATGATTTCAAGTTACCTATGCTAAAAAGTGAATCTGATAAATGTAATCTATACTATAAAGGTCTTAAATGTTATAATGAGTTACCAAATACTGTGAAGCAATGTACGACCATTACAGAGTTTAAAAGAAAATTGTTTGTATATTGTAAATCCAACCCATTATAAAGTAATGTACATAGGCCCTTAATTAAATTATAATATCTATTATAATATTTGTTTTCCGTTGACTACCGTTCCGTATTTTTAAATTCCAATTGCATTAATGAATGATCAATAAAATGACCTTATTAGACTTAAGATATATATTATTAAATATTTAGGTTAAGTCTACCACTATTGTAAAGAATTAGGCTCTAAAGAGCTGTAAAAAATAAATAATAATAATAATAATAATAATACCGCTCCGGTACCGATAGCTTCATCTGGCGGGGGAGTACTGTGGTACCCTGCATTATTTCATTATTTTCATTTTACTTTACTTTTACTTTTCGTTAGTCAACTACGTCTACTGACTTGTTTCTTTATACTGAATTATTTTTCTGTTACACGCGCGTGCTAACCAAATTGTTTAACTTCCATTAAAATCAAATTCTATTAATTTAACCTACATTGGTTTTACCGTAGTTGGTTTGTACATCGAAAATATAGCTCTACGTATTTAACAGATAAATACAATCGACGAGATCTACGGAGGCTTAACCTACACGGCTTCTATAGATATATCAAAAAATTTAGGAGGGTTGCAGTTTCTCTACTGCGGTTACCTGTTAGATCTGCCTTGCATGTACATACATACATACATACATATGTGTTCACAAGCGCAGACGCACACTATGCACACGCACAATACACATGTATGTACATATGTTTTTTTTTTTTTTTTTTTTTTTTTTTTTTCGGTTACGACCAGGGAGGAGGAATCTTCATAGATACGAGCAGCCCGTGCTGCCCGCATGCCCGATTTGCCTCCAGGCACCTACGGACTAAACCCAACCTCCTTCGTACGCTGGGCCTGTGACACCCCCGCGGGACTATCAATTCCGATATTACTTCGCAGGGCAGGCACTGGACATTATTCTTCGTCTTCACTCAGCGTGCGTTATTACACTGCGCGATTTGCGTTTCGCTCGTCTATTCTAAGGCGTTTCATGACTAACGTGATGATGTCTGCACACTTTTTCCATACGTCGTTTTCGGACAACATGGCCTTCAGCAAGCCTTCGGGGGACACTGCTTCTCCTATATATTGTTGCAGGTAATTGCGTTCATTACTAAATCTGTGACAGTCCATTAGTATGTGCTCTGCGCTTTCAACTTTCCCATCGCAATGTAGGCAGTAGGGACTATCGGCATGTTTGTACTTATGTAAGTATTGGCGGAGACAGCCATGCCCGGTGAGGAACTGCGTGAGGTAGAAATCAGTATCTCCGTGTTTCCTGTTTATCCAGTCATCTACCTTTGGGATCAATTTCCTTGTCCACCGTCCTTTCAAGGAGGAGTCCCACCTTTTTTGCCACTCGTCGATGCTCTGTTGCAATATTTTGCTGCGATCGCTTGGGCTGCGCTTGATTTCTGCTGCTGCTCTGGCAGCTATGTCTATAGGACATCTTCCAGCTAGCAAATTTGCGGCCTCGTCTGACACTGTCACGAACGCGCAACATACTCTTAGTGACGCTAGTCTGTGCACTGAGGCTGTAGCTCTCATGTATGAGGTTACTGGGGTAGCGACTGCCCATACTGGTGGCGCGTACATCAGGATGGACGAACTGACCGTTGCAAGCAGTTTCCTTCTTTCTTGTTTTGGACCTCTTATGTTTGGCATGAGTCTTGCCAGAGCCGTGCTGACTTTTCTCGCCTTCTCGCTAGCATAATTCAGATGTTCTTTGAAGCTCAGACGCCGGTCGAGTATGACACCGAGGTATTTGATAGTTGGGCTGGATTCTACGGTGTGACCTCCTATTCGTATCTGAATATTTTCAACTCTTTTCCGGCTGGTCATTAGCAGCGCTTCGGTCTTATGTTCCGCTAACTCTAATCCTGCTGTTTGGAGCCAAGTTTTGGCAGACTCTATGGTTTCAGTGCTCAAGCGCGCCACGTCCACTAAGTGTTTTGCGACCACTACGACCGCGATGTCATCAGCGTATCCTATAATGGACACTCCTTCCGCTTTTTCTATTCTCAAGATGCCATCATACATGATGTTCCAAAGAAGTGGTCCAAGGACTGACCCCTGGGGCACACCTCCGGTAACATGGTGCTTTTTTGGTCCTTCGTTGGTGTCGTAGAAGAGCTCTCTTTCGCTGAAATAGCTATTCATTATTCGAATTAAGTAGTGGGGAATATTCATTGCCATCATCGCCGTTATTATTCGGGTCCAGTTGGCAGAATTGAATGCGTTTTTCACGTCCAACGTGATAACAGCACAGTACTGCTTTGCTCCTTCAAACCATCTCTTACCCTCGAGGGCTTTGCGTGCAATCTCACAAACGGCCGATATCGCGTCGACAGTGGAACGTTTCTTCCGGAAGCCATATTGCCACCTTGAGAGGCCCTGATCACCTTCCGTGGTCTTTTGAATCCGCGCGCAGATTATTGCCTCAAGTATTTTTCCTGCACTGTCCAGCATGCATAAGGGCCTATATGATGATGGCTCTTCCGGTGGCTTGTTGCCTTTGGGCAGTAGGACTAGCCGTTGCCGCTTCCATTTCTTTGGGAAAATGCCTTCCTGAATACACTTCGTGTATAATCGACGAAATAGTTCTGTTTTCTCCTTAATTACATATTTCAGGATCCCATTCGGAATGCCGTCCATGCCTGGCGATTTATTGCTTTTCATCCTTCGTAACTGACGTTTGCTTTGCTGTATAGCTTTTCGTAATGCCTGTCGCTGGCTTTTGTATGCGGTTTGGAGGCGTTGGTATTCAGTGGGATTCCTGGTTCTCTGTCTTTGGTGTTGACGTCGCAGTTTGAGGCATTTAGAGCGCAGATTCGCGATTTCTTCATTCCACCAGTAGGCTGGAGTTCTTCTGTTTCCACTTATTTTCCGTGGCATCGATGCGTCGCAGATATCACTGACAATCTTCATTACTTTGTTAGCACAGTTGTCCGTATTTTCATTTCTATCGTCAAGCCCGTCTGGCAGCAGCTCTGTCATGTATTCTACCATACTGCTATCCAACAATTTCGTTTTCCATCCGATGTTCTGCACTTTCCGGGTTTTCTTTTTCTGTGCGCTGCTTCGCTGTGGATGAATTTCAAAGCGTATCGCAAAGTGATCACTATAGGTGAAGCTCTCTGAAACTTCCCATTTAATTATATTAAATAACACAGGGCTGCAGAATGTCAAGTCGATAATTGATCCTGCGGTACCCTTCTGATACGTATTTTTGTTTCCATTGTTTAGCAGTACGATGTCTAGATTAGCGAAGGCTTCGAGTAAGGCTTGGCCTCGGGGGGTTGTTTTAGAGCTTCCCAATTCCACTGCCCATGCGTTGAAATCTCCGGCGATGATGACAGGTGTTTTGCCGGTAGCATCGGATGCCAGGCGCCTAAGCATATTTTTATAGCTTTCAAATGATTCACTTGGGGGCGTGTAGCAGCTGTAGTAGTGGATTCCCCCCAATTTCGCATAGATGAATCCCTCCTGTTGATTGTTGCCTATGGCTTCGAAGGGGAGAGCCCCGCATGCCCAGACTGCAGCTTTCTTTCTTTTGTCCTGCAGCCAGTTTCCTTCTATAAGCGGCGCTCTATAGGGCTCGCTGATGAGTGCGACGTCGATGTTTTGCTCGAAGACTAACTGTTTTAGCAGGTCTTGTGCTGCCTCGCAGTGGTTGAGATTAATTTGCAGGCATTTAGTCATTTCTTCAGTTGGGTTACTGCTTTTTTATACGCCGGGCACCTGAAGCTTCCTGTGGGATGGTTCTGTGTGACGCCCGTCCCTGGTTTACAGATGGCGCATTTTGGTTCTGCTGTACACTGCTTGGCAAGGTGACCTTTCTCTCCGCAGCGTAAACATGACCCACTACGGTCCTCCGTCGATTTACAGTGCCTTGCGATATGTCCAAAATCGAGGCATCGGAAGCATCTGAGGGGACTGACCTGCTCTCGGATTCGGCAGTTAACCCAGCCCACTCTGATTCGTCCCGCCTCAACCAGAGTTTTCATATCTCGGACTGTCGCACTTATTGTCGCTGTTTGCGTGCCATTTCTCGTCGGCTTTAAAGACCTAACTGCAACCAGTTTCCCGTAATTCACTTCTGGGAATTGTTCTTTTATTGCGTTGGCAATATCTTCCTCTGTTGTGGCTACATCCACATCACGAATTTCGACATTCACTGTGTGACTCAAGACCTTTACATTTGCGGCATCTTTGAGTACGGCAGACGCTCGTTCTTTAAATTTGTTCGCCATCTGGCCAGACTTATCACGAAGTTCGACAAGTAAATCTCCTTTCGCTGTTTTCCTGATTCGGTTTACATTCTCGCCGAGTTCTTTCATGTCAGGCTGCTGCTTCATTTGCCTGATAATGTCTGCATACGTCATTTCACTCGTTTTGGAGATGATTACCGCGTCGGGTCTGGCCAGTTTTCTTGCAGTTTTGCTGATTTTTTTCGCGTTTTTCACCAGAGTCCATTGTTCGCCATTATTCTGTTTCCCGGTTTCCTTGGCCTCTTTGCCGGGGTTCTTTGCCACTGCGCTGGTTTCGTTTACATCCCGCTTTTTCCACTCTTTTTCTGTTTGCACGTGTTGTTCCCTTGTACTTGTATTGCCGGGTTTGCGTTTATTAGACTGGGTTGTTGCCTGGCTATGTAGCTTAGCGATTTCTGCAACCAGGTCTCGCATGGGTTGATGGATTGTTCTTCTGCCGCCGCCGATCATGCTTAGTAGCAGGTTGATTTTTTCTCCTAGATCCTTCATGGGGTTTTTTGCCACAATTGGATCATTTCCGGTGCGTGATGACATGCGGCTAATATCCGGTGGGGAGGAGTGCGCGCGCTCATTTTGGACCGTCTTCTCTGTGCCCAAAGCTGTCTTAAGACTTCTCGTTGCCCCGTGTGGGGCTGCTTCCGGTTCCTGTAACATTAACCGGGGACGCTTCGCGTGTGTGTACATAAATACAAAAGGGATAATCACCAAGTTGAGCAAATGGCCTGGCGCTCAGTAAGTAGGCTGCATATACATACATGTACATACATGCATATTTACGGATGTGAAGCTAGCGAATATTTATAAAAGGGTTTTACTACCATACATTATACGCACACATAAATAGACATATGTACGTATATAAATACGTATATATATATGTATGCACCTAAGCGTCAAAAGCAGATTACAGTTTTATGCAATACTTACAATGTTTTTAACACATATCCTTTCCGTTAATTCGTTATTAAATAATATCGTATTCTTTAACTAGAACCATATCAATTAAAGTTTCAAAACTTGTACAGAGTGCAAACATTTTCCAAATATCAAAGTTTTCCATCCAAAATTTCTAATGTTTTAATGAGAAATTGAAAATTAATGAGAGTCTTAAGAAATTCTGTATATAAAAACATTGTGAAAATTTTTTCTAAATATGTTTTCTTTCCATTTACATTTGCGCCTACATATAAACATATTTTCATACAAATGTGTATTGACTTTATTATAAGTGTATGCATTTATTTAATAGTTACTTATTAATTTCAGTAAAATTCAATGTAGATTATGCATGTATGTATGTACGTAAATATGAAGAGACATGCAATTATTGAATTTTTTCTATTTAATTGCTTTCATAATGTAGCCGCTATCATTTGCAAAAATTGGCGCCGTCATAAAATTTTTCAGTCGAATGTGGTCTCATACACCCGGATGAGGTCTCATACGTCCGAATGCGCATGACTAGTTGTACAATATATTTGCCACTCTTTGTACAACGAATGCCTCTCTTTCTTAATGCGACTGAGCGCAGTATTCTCAGCTATCTGCACACTCATTCAGTCATCTCGCTTGCTGTGAGCAGAATGCGTAGAATCTTGCGCTTACGTGTGAATGTGTTAAAACGGCCAATGAGTACATTCATGCAGACGTCTAACTTTTAACAACATGACTTGACGTGTTGTTAGCTAAAAAGATTTGTGGTTTGCAACAGCGATTGTGCGATTCACTAACTCATACTAAACTACACTGAACAGCTTATTTGTCCTGTTTATTATAATTGACAAAAAGTGGCATCTCAAGTAACGAAGGGTCAAAATTTACGAAAAACACAAAAAGGAATGCAAAACAAAAAAACATTGGAATTCATCCCGCCAATAGTTGGAGCATTGGAGCGCAAACTCAGCAAACCAAAAGGAAATATTCTAATTAAAGTTATTAAAGAGATCATTTACTTTTCTTTTTCTATTTTCAGAATGGCCTTAACAAGCCCAGCAGCAGAGAGTAGCCGTGCCACAATGAAGCATCTGAATGGGATGTGTATTCTTTTCAAGAGAATCCGGGGCAAGCCAGCGGAAAGTTTTTTCGGCTTCATATCACGGAGCTGGAAAAGAAGTGGGAAGAGATGGCTTCCATACTGAATGCCATCGGAGGTTGTGTAAAGTCGGCCGACCAATGGCGCACGGTAAGTAACCCGACATCTCCCCAGAAAATAGCTGATGTTTTAACATCTGTCATTGTGGCAGGAAAAAATGAAAAATGTGTAGGCAGTTTGATGTCTTGGCATAAACATTTGTAAGATGGCGTCAAACAAGCAGGTTCGTTGCATTGAAGAGCTTAGAAATATACAAAATCTACAAAAAATAGCAAAAGTTTTGGGTAAATCCATTTTTAATTCGAAGGGGACTTCACGATTTGGAGCCAAATTTTTTAAAATATATTTTATGGAGCGATGGCCAGGATTTTAAAAATTTCTGTAGAATGTCAACTGACCAATTTAACGAGATTCTTTCACTGGTAAATATGTATTCAAATTAAGTGTTATTATTATAAACACATGAAACGATACTTAAATATGTGTTTCCATAGGTGAATTCACGAATTGAAAAGAGTGACACAAATATGAGGTGTGCTATTACATCAAGAGTTCGGCTTGCAGTAACGTTGCGCTATTTAGCAACCGGAGATTATTTTCGTTCATTAGAATTCCTAACGCACATATCGCGAAAAACAATAAGCAAAGTCCCACATACTTTGGGCGCTATTGACGGAAAGCATATTCTGATTAAGGCACCACCTAATTCTGGCTCAGATTTTTTTAACTACAAGGGCTTTTCCGCATTATTTTGCTTGCAGTGGTTGATGCACACAGTCGTTTCATTTATGTTGACATTGGTGGAAATGGAAGGACATCTGATGTTATGGCATTTAAAAACAGTTCTTTGCATAAGGCGTTGTCAGTTGGCCAACTTAATGTTCCATCCGATGTCCCTCTACATGGACAAATATGCAAAACCTCTTACTATTTGATTGGTGATGCTATTTTTGGGCTAAGTCGACATATGATGAAAGCATATAATCGAAGCGCGAATTTCAATACTTCACAAGAAGCAGGGCTCGAATGGCCGTAGAAATGACATTTGGTAGACTTGCTTCTCGTTTTCGCATTTTCCACAGACCCATAGAAGTTGCGGTAAAAACCAGTGATATTACCTAACACTAAAACTAACTCTGTCGCCAAATCCTCTTAAAAAAAAATGCTTACGAAATTATTGAGTCTCCATACATTTGTCTACCAAACCAAGAACATAATACATGTAAATATGCATGCAAAATACGAGATAACATATGTACATAAATGGTGTGTAACATCGTACAAGAGGTTCGTTCAATGAGTAATTAGTTTTGTAAGTTGGAAGACCAAATATATGACTATTTCTTAGACATCGAGGAGGAATATGAGATTGAAATAGGTTAGCCAACTCATTGCAGTTAATGTTCTCATTGATAACATTGTAAACGAAAATTAATGAAAAGTATATTCTTCTATCATGCAATGACTGCAAACCTAGCAATTTCCGTCGACCTATAAAATGTGGAGGACCGTTAGGCCTACATACATAAAACCACATAACTTGCGCTGATATTGCCACAACGAAATTTTCCTTTGAATGAAAAATTAGCTGTCAAAGTGACAGCTTATTTCATACAATAGATGCCAAGACATAAACGCTGACATAAATGGCTGACATGAAGAAATAAGCGGTCTCAATTGACAATATATTTTTTGACATCTATTTTACGACATCAGCTATTTTCTGTGAAGATGTCGGGTAATAACCACGTGATATTTGAAAATACCCACAAAGATCTGTGTGGTGCTGGCAAATGTGCATTGTGCTTGGAATTGCGAAAAATTAAACCGCGAGTGAATAAATAAATTCATCACTTTCATTAATAGATGTGTTGTAATGTTTGCGAAAATAAATACCATTTTTGTGTAAATAAACAAGTGCATATTGCGAAGCCAATTCCATGTATAGCCACTACGCACATACGTTCTTTGTGTGTATATGTGTATGTTTAATTCTACCAGTTTATTTAATTTTTTTTTCTTCTAACATACGTTTGGCGCGATTTAAAAAGTAGGACCAGTGTCCGAGTGCGCGACCGGATAAGGCAGCAGTCTTTAACCAACAACAGGCCCTTAAAACAGCTACCCCTTAACGCAGCTGGAGGAGCGGGTGGTGAAATTTATTGGAAGCGAGTACGTAGAGGGCATTTCTGTGGCAGAAAGCTTGCCAATGGATGAGTGTAGTGACCTACATCAAACACAGAACAAAGACAATTGCATTATCGCTGACTGTGCAATACAGCAGTGTAAACAAATACATAGTTTAGCGCATTGACCGCCGCACTGCCGCAACGCTATCGCTGCGCCGGCAGAATATTTCGGTGACACATAGTGCATAGCCAACTGCATGCACTGATGACGGATCAAAATCAAACAATCAGCAAAGCTGAGTTTGATAACATTTTTCAAACCTATCATTACAAGCTGAGTTCATGCTGGCTTGCAAACGTGATCAACATGAATCCGCTCAAGATTTTTTATTTCGTGGCTTTACCTGTGGCCGCCGCCAGCGCTTCACCCAGGCATGACAAGAACAAGGACAATGCAGTGTCGAGTAGTTTGAAGGCCACCGATTGGTTGTCGCTGTCCGAACTCGAGTCGACGCAATCATTTGACGATTTAGCTTTGCAACAGTTACAGAATATGTCGGTGGAGGAAGGCGAGCGAAAACTTGAGAGAATTTATCACTTGTCCCAAATCAACCACGCACTGGAACCTTCTGTTTCAAGTCCCACCAACGTTCCTGTAGTGTTGATGAAATCCAACGGCCAACCTGCGCAAACCAACCTCAAAGATTTGGTCGAAACTTCGGCAATGAGGAAAGCTTGCCAATGGATGAGGTAACTTTTAATAAACTAAGTTCTTAAAAGTATTATAATTTTTGTAAGGACAATTGTAGCCATAATTTTGAAAGTGGTCAAAATCATATTATATTTAGTTATTATCTACGTATTTAGTTATTATTAACAACTGTTTTGTTATTAGGAGTTTCAATTGGTCCTGGAAGACAGTGAGAAGATCGGTGAGCCGGTGGCGGAGTACATTGAGATGAAAATCGCGCGGGACACAACTAAAACTCCTTCGCCGAGAACCCCACGCACGGCATTGTAGAGGAAGTGGCAGGAGGAGCGGAGCGACATCCAGAAAATATTGCTGGAAGTCGCAGAAACACCGGCCAAAGGAATGAAGATGAATATATTTTTTATAAAAACATGACAATTTATAATATTTGTTTCCCTCAATAGTTACTGGATGAAGGTTTTGCCAGAGTGGCAGAGGTACCACTCCAGCACGCGGAGGTACCACTACAACTGGCGGAGGGTTTCCGCATATTTGTTGAAGGCATGAAGGCTTGCGCCGATGCCATTAATAACATGGCGAAGGCATTAAGCCCAAAATAATTTCTATATATGTATATAATTAGGTTAAAAAATGAATTTGTACCTTTGATTAAATTTTTTCTAATAATTTTTCTTTAGTTTTAAAATGAATTAAATGAATGAAAAGCTTTAAGTTTTAATTTTCTCTGTTTTTTTAATTATTAAATAAAATTTTTTTTTAATTCTTTAAAACTATGTACCTGAATATTAATTTAATTTTGATACTGTTGAAGTTTTTGTGAATAAATATGGTTTATAAAATTTTTCTCTGTATGTATATTGCATATACGTTTATTTTACTAATACATATGTATATTTTATATGATATATGTATATGTGGCATCTCCGCCACCTAACGGAATTCACCACTACTTCTCTCAGCGGAAGAAATGACATTTGATTATCTACTCTCTCTCATTGGCTACAAATATAAGATGGAAAGTAGGTTCCTTTGTCGCGATAAACTTCGCCATGTCCCTTTGAGAACGTCAAAACGTCGTTCAACGGGATTGCGAGCTTTGCACAGAGCTTCATTGTAACGAAATTTTGGATTCCCTTCTGGCTGGTTCGCTAAAGGCGTCATAAGCCACGGTTCCAATGGGTATCCATAGTCGCCTGCAGACACTTTTCAATATTGAGTTTTAGGATGACTTTAAAAATACTTACCAATTAAAATCATATGCTTGCCATTTTCAAAAAATCGCTGCATTACTCTCCGGACTGCAGATGAGCTCCAAATATATGAGTCATGCCGTGCCCCCGGAAACCACGCATTGACATATTTTGCGTTTCTATCAACATAAAACTAAATGCCGACAGCTTAACAACACATCTGATTTTGCGATGTATGTTGTCAAAAATGAGTTACGGAATAGCAATATTGTTAACATTTGCTGTTCAGCTGAGTTGGCAACTTCGAGTGTTGTTAAAAAAGTTACTGAATCGCGCTACCGGTGATGAGCAGGTCAAAAAAATTGAAATAAAAGCAAAAGAAAAAACGTGAAAGCGAGGAAAGGCAATAATCTCTAGGTTATTTTGAGACTTGAGATGATACCAAGTTACTGAATTCGGAAATAATACTGCTTACTAAATTCGGGCTTGAGACTGCTTACTAAATTCGAAAGTAGCTTATGATGAACTCGTTATTTCAGCACAGCTATTTTCAAAGCACCTTTCGACAAGAAAAAAAAAATGCAAGATGAACTTTATAGTTTCGTTCGCTGCCTACATGCGATACAGACGTCTGCAAAAGAGATTATTAATACTAAACAAACATTTTACCCCGGTTAAAAAACAATTTCATTGCAACCAAAAAACTCAAGGGGAACAAAATAAATCATGCAAAGGTGTCCATTGACGAACGAAGGCTTTTCAACGGCCTGGAAAAATCTAAGGGACATATACGAAAAGTAAAGTATCTTGCTTCTATTTAGTTTAAAGGCAGTTGAGAGTGAATGCGGTAGTTCTATCACTTCAATGTCTTTAAATTCACATATCCAATTGGGATGCTATTATTGGGCGCGTTCATAAGACACAACTGTTGAGCTCAACTGTTTCGGCTACACTGTCAATTGAACAGCTGATTAATGTAAACTATTAAATATATAAATAAATTATTGCCAAAATAGAGAATTTTAATAACTAAAAAACTAAAAAGTATATATATATATATTTATATGTACATATATATATTTTATATATGCCTTCTCAAATACGATAGTCAACATACCATCAATTTTCCATTTTTTTTTTAATTTTATTTACATATGTGCACTACAAAACACGAAACGAAACGCACTCTGCAACGAAATGAAATAGTTGCGCGGTGGAGTTCCTAATGCAAGCTAAGCCGCCAGTGCGTAAAACATATCGTTCGTCGTTTTAATCAATTAAAAAGTGTATAATATAAATCAAACATCATAATAATAAGCATATATTTAGTGAAAAAAGATTAATCCAAATATTTTAGTTACTTTATGTTATAAGTAATGCGAAATTAAAAAAAATAAGTTTATGACTGCCACCTAACAAAGCGGCGTTGCATTTTGAATATGAAGGCACGACTATGTTTGATCAGCTGTTTAGGCTGACTCAACATGTTGAGTTCATGCAGCGAAAAAATTTTATGATGGAAAGAATGGCGTCAAATAGGCAACTGTTGAGCTGAGCGGCTCTACTCAACTATACGTTTCTAGATAGGTAGATAGATTATAAATGAGAGGAATGCACTGCGACGCCAGGGCATTCAGTCTCTCAAAGCACTCCATGACCAATGTAATTTTATTTCATAGGAGGAGAGGGCTTTGAGGGCGGCCTGGCTGTCGCTTGAAATGAGAATGGTCTCACCGTGGTAATTCCTTCTCAGGTTAATCTTAGCGCATTCACTGATGGCAAAGACCTCCGCTTGGAAGATGCTTGGGTGGGCCCCCAATGTAACCGAAATGCTGGATCTGGGACCATGGAGGCCCGCTCCAATACCTTCGGGAGTCCTGGAGCCATCAGTCTACCATTGTAGGGTGCTTCTCTGGACGTGGTTGTCTAGTATGGATGCACTCCAGGTAGCCTTGCTATATATTTCCACTCCAAACTTTCTGTCAAACCTTATCTTTTTATGAATCTCATCTCTGGGGAAGCCCAAGAGAGGCAGCTGAGGTTCTAGTCTGTCCCTCGCATTGGACGACACCTTCTTTTGAGAAGTTCATCAGGGTTCGCTTAGCCACATGGTCGATAGTGACGTGCAGCGGCTCAAGTTCCAGAATCACCTCCAGCGCAGCTGTTGGGACGTGCGCATCGCTCCGGTAATGCACACGCCAGCCAAGCGCTGTAGCCTGGGAGTAGATTGTCTAACCGAGGTCAGGGCACTTCTGGATCCCCAAGCCACTGCACCATAGGTGACCATGGGTCTCACTATCATGATGTACATCCACCGCAGTATTCTAGGGCTGCAGCCCCAGGACTTTCCTGCGAGTCGTCTGCACACCATTAATGCTCCCCTAGCCCTGGAGACGGCAGCATCGACATGAGCCTTCCACAGAAGCTTAGAATCTCAGATGAGACCCAGATATTTCACTTCCGTGGTGACCTCGACCGCGAAGCCCCCCCCCCCCCCCCCAGAGCTATAATTCTACTACCTAGTAATTTTCTCTTTCTGGTAAAGGAAACGATGGCCGGATTGATATTCAGCCCTACCTCCAAGCACCATTTCCTTGCCAGGTTCAGTCCTCTTTGCACTATGTCAAAGAGGGTGCTCACGAATTTACCCCTTGCAATTATCACTATGTCATCCGCGTATCCTTGACAGCGGATTCCATTACTGGTGAGAATATGCAGAAGGTCATCCACCACTAGGCTCCACAGAAGCGGAGATAGTACCCCGCCCTGTGGGCATCTTTTGGTCGTCTGTAGCTGAACTGTATCTTCGCCAGTATCAACTTCGGCTATTCTGGTCTCTAGCAGCCTATTTATCCAGTTACGAATAGTGGGCCGCACTCCCCTCTGCTCCAAGGCTCTGTTCACCACTGCATGGGAGGTGTTATCGAAGGCCCTTTCGATATCGAGGAAGGCACAGAGCACTGTTTCTCCATTCTCCAAAGCGTCCCGAATGTCTGTGGTCAGTGCATACAAAGCCGTTTCCGTCGAGCGGCCGACTCTGTAGGCATGTTGATCCTGATGTAACGGTGCATCCCCGAGAACGTTGGATCTTATTTCCTGGTCAATCACCTTCTCCATAGCCTTCAACATGAAGGAGGTAAGACTGATCGGCCTGAAAGATTTCGCTGAGGACAGGTCTCTTCTGCCCACCTTCGGTATGAAAACTACCCTAGCTCTTTGCCATACCGCTGGAATGTGTGCAAGCGCCAGGCTATCTCTCATTATGCTTACGAGGTAAGGAAGAAGCAGTTTCCCGCCCCGCTTCAGCAGCACCGGGCTGATGCCGTCTACCCCCGGGGCCTTGAACTGTTCAAAAGTGTCCAGAGCCCAGCCGACCGAGTTGTACGTAAACAGACTCCTGGCTACTTTCCAATCGGCCGAACTTGGACGCGACTCACAGTGTCCAGCCGCGGGTGGGATTCCGACAGCACCAGCGAAGTGAGCCGAAAGTAGAGCGAGGGCCCTTTCCCTCTCGTTACCTGTGTAGGACCCGTCGGACCTTTTGATGGCCATTATAGTCCCCGGATTGTCCTTTGCTAGGGCTCTATGCAGCCTGGCAGCCGCAGGAGTCGAGCTAATGCTCTCACAGAATTTTCTGAAACTGCTACGCTTTGATTTTCTGATTTCTTTGCTGTACTTCGTTAGGCATGTCGAATACTCTTCCCAGCGCCCCGTGCGCCTGGCTCTGTTGTAGAGCTTTCGCACTTCCTTGCGGAGCGCCAGGTTTGGTTTTACCTCCCTGCCTCGTCTCGGGACAGCTAGAGTGAAAGGCGTCCGTAATGGCGCCGTTCAGACCACTGACCCTGCTTTCTAACTCCATACAGCTTGTTCTCTTATTGTTACGCTCAATGTTTGCTACGTTCAATTCTAAATGCTCGTGACACAAAGCCCAGTTTGTTCTTCTGGGGTTGCGGCTGATTGCTTCTACCTTGTTCCTCGCCCTTAGCTCGAATTGGATGATCTTGTGATCCGAGAGGGAGGGTTCCGATGAGACCCGCCACCCTGAAGTCAAAGGATTGGCCAATTCGTTGCCAAGGGTGACATCCAGTACTTCTTGTCTTACTCTGGTCACAAACGTTGGAGTATGTCCAACGTTGTGGATACCTAAATTCTCGCTTAATATTTACTCTAAGAGGCACGGAGGGGTTGGTATCTGTGCTGCCCCACTCCACGTTGTGGGCGTTCGCATCGCAGCTAAGAATTAGCGGAAGCCTGCGTCTGCAGTGCCCCCCCAGCTACTGTACTTCAAGGGGAGGCACGTTGGTGTCGTCCCCCGGGCAGTATGCAGCAGCGAAGACGATATCCGTAGTCTGTTCGCCTACCATCCCCGTCACCTGCACCGCCACCAGGTCTTGTGTTAAAAACTCTGTAATGCAGAAGTGTTTAATATTGTACTTTAGCGCTACACATGCTCTTGGCCTGTCACAGGAGATGTCCAAATTACCTTGTTACTTCTATGGTTCAGGCCTCTTACCTGGCCCCTGAAGACCCACGGCTTGTGTATCAGTATAATGCCCAGGTCGTCTGTAGTAAACCCCCTTGCGATGACTGCCGAAGCGGCCACGGCATGGTGGAGGTTGACCTGGGCTACTGACAATGCTGCATTACTCATAGCACTGGCTCCTCAAGGTCCGAGAGCAGTATATCGCCCTCACTGACCCCGTCCAGCTCGAGTCGCCTCAGATCAAGCTCCTCTAGGAGCTCCTCGGAATCGGGAATGTTGATTTCCCGGCTGCTGTCTTTGGCTGCATCCTTTGGACTTGGCTGGGCAGACGACTGGGTGCCTAGGCTTTGACACGCTGGCGCGTTTGCAGGGGGCACAATCGCGGGAGGAACGGCAACGCCCTTGGCACCAGAGTCCAAAGAACCCTGGGCTTTAGGCTCTTTGTTGCCGGGAGGTTCTCTCCTCCACGGCCTCACCACAACCATGCCGAACCTGTAGTGCAGGATGAAGCCTGCCCTTTTGATGGCGAGGTAAGACCCATCGATTCAATCTCAGCCCGCCGTCTTCGGTGCTGCTGGAAATGACCCTCCACACTGAGGAATCAATGCCCTCGTTTTGGGTCTTCAGCAGCTGAAGCGCGTACTCCGCTGTTTCATCGGCACTTCTTGGTAGGAAGACCGAAACGTTGTGCAGTAGGGGAATCTGATCCCCCCTCTTCACGCACATCACCGGCCCCTTCCACCTTTCCAGTTCACCGGGCCGCCGAGTAGGTGGACTGCTGAGTGGCCTGCGGCCGCCCCTCCCCCATCTGGCCCCCCTGACTACCTGACGCCGTATCGTGAAGTGGCGGTTGCTCACGTTGTCTCTTGCTAGACGGTTGCTCTGGAAGAGTAATCAGCTCACTGCCGCGGTTAATAGCGGGCTCAGCGAAAGACTGCTTCGATGCAGGTTCCCTGCTTCTCCGCATTTCTGCGGGCGCAGGTCGTTGGTGCCCAGTGCTTATTAGCAGGCGCGGTTACACTGGAGTTGATGCTTGGCCCGCTCGTCCGCTCAATGGCGTGCACGGGTGGCTCTCGCGTGCGCTTACGGTCCCTGCGCTCTCGCCCTTCTTTTTCGACCGCCATCCGAACACCTGCCATGGCTCGAGCTTCTTCAGGGGTTTTCCCCTGCTCAAGATAGCGGATGTACCACTTTGCCCCGGCCCCGCTCAACCCCTTGCGGTTACGGTCATCGAGGGCCCCCGGTTGGCCCCGGGGGGCAAGTGGAGGTAGTCTCGCCCTGCGGTGCTTTCTTCTCTGCTGCTGCCACCCTGCTGCTTGGGATGTCCGTGAGCCAGAGCGGCTGCGTGACCTTTCCCACCTGCCTGGCGATTTCCGCCGCTGATCGCTACCCGAGCGCAACTCACTCCTGGACCTACGCCGGCTGTTTGACCGGTTGCGGTCCGGGCGATGCCTGCTGGGTGCACGTCGTCTGCTAGGGCTCTCTCTCGCTTCGCTCTCTCTGAAATTAGAAGAGCAGAAAGTGCCGGGTCAGCTTTGCGACCGATCTACTCCGGCGGTTAGGTTCGCACCGGTTGACTCACCTTCCCACCCTGCCTTACCTCCGCTCAGAGCAGTTTCCTTGCGCTTGCGTACGCTAGTGCTAGGCGCCTCATCGTCATCTCTCGTATGCTCAATGAATAGGGCAGCTTCCTGATCAGTCAGGCGCTCCATGAAGCTGCCTCTTCTCGTTGACGCCTGAGCCACGTTCGCGCCGCTGCCCGCCGTAGGAACACTGCTGCTGCCACAATGCTCTTGCTGAAGGCCCGGTGTCGAGGAGGCGCCGTGTGAATACAGCCGGTTGTTGCCCTCCTGGCTGCAAACCTTCCAATGGGCACGGTGTCGCATTAAACCCTGGATTGGCAGGTGGCGGTTCTTGGCCAGCGCTCCCACTTGGAACCGGCATGGAGATAGATAAACAATTGTACATCGTCACTCCGCGCCATACACGGCTCCTGGTGGGAAACGTCTAAGCCCCTGCACCACGCCAAGGTGCCCGCCCTCGCAGGGGTATACGTTTCTAAGACAAATACATAACTGTTGCGTAACAGTTGAGTCTTATTAACGCGCCCATTACCTACTTGGTAGCATTCGCACGCCACACCTTATAATGTAAGTATTGGTAGCGTTTTCAAGGCACACCATTTACTGTATGAAATAAGTAGCGTTTTCACGTCACAACATACATATAATGTAAGTACTTACTGAGCAACTTAGGTTGCACAATCGTTGCTTAGCCGTTCCAGTCTCCGTTTCCACGATCGACCGGAGTATATAACTACTCTACGACGACTGCCCTCTAATGTGCATCGTGAGTGTCGTGTTGTGCGGACGTATTTTCACTGCTCGATAAGTGCAATTGAATTCCAATGTAAACCTATGTTACAAGTGCAAAAGTGTTGGCTTCACCTAATGAGACATTGACTCTTGTATTAATTTTTAAACAGCAATTATTTGATAATAATTCAAAATGCCGTGCATTTGTGATCAAAAGATTGATCGATATCAACCAAAGATACAGTGCGCTAAGTGCAATGAACTGTTTCACTTGGTTTGTGCCTGCTGATGCTGAGCTTCTTGCCAACTCTAATAAATGTTTTTTTTGTAAAGCTTGCGCGACTGTGCGACGCATCTCAATTCCTTCACCTCCTCCGTCTACTGTTATTTCGGAAGAAAGGCAAAATGCTACATCTACTAACACTAACAATAAAATTGCTAACTAAAAATCGTCAATTTTGAAAACGCAAAGTGGTAGTAACCCAAACCAACAAAAACAGATTACATTGGAATTTGCATTTAATATCATCGTCTCTCTTCGAGCCGACAATGCCCGATTGCTTAATAATTACAATGCTCAGTCTGAAGTTACCAATAAACTTCTGGAGAATATTGATGGTATGCACTCTGATATCATTTTATTCAGCAAATCTTGCGTGAAAAAGACTCTGCGATTGCTTCTCTCAATGCAGAGCTAAAAGACTTACGCTCCTACGTAACTACTGTTGTCGATAAGCTTAGTGACAACTCCTCTAAATGCGGTGTTATTGTTGCTGATGGAGCTAATGACGTTGATTTGTCGTCTGTGGTATCTGTAGTTGCTTCTGTTAGCGATGCTTTGGAATCAGTCGCAATCAAAACTACTGCTCTCACTAACACATCTAACGTAAAGCCGTCCGCTGCTGCTTCTGCTGTCTATGACACTCCGAAATCTACGCGTACGTACAGTGCTGCTCTCACCGCCTCAATTAAGGCTCCGCCGTTAGCTAGTGTGCCAACACCTTCATCTTCTCTTTCACCATATACCCAGGTAGCTGCTACTACAAACGTATGTAATTATACTACCACGATATCTACTTATATTGGTCCTAGTACTGCTCCTATTCAGCCTAATATGACGACGGATGCTAATATCGCTTTCGTTCACCAAACCACTGATTGGAGTATTGTGCGAAAAATACCAATAGTAACAACGAATTAATTGTTGTTAAAACTCTGAAATGGTTGTATGTGGGTTCATTCTCCCCCAAGGTCGCTGCTGTTAACATTATTAATTACGTATCTAAACATGCTGATAATGATCCTAAATTTCTAAGTTGCTGTATGCTAACTAAAAAGGATGCTGATCTGGATAAACTGAGGAAAGTTAATTTTAAATTAGGAGTTACTGAGGATTTATACAACAAAGTGCTGGATGCGACTATCTGACCTGCGGACTAAATCCACGACTCTTTTCAATATGAGTTCACATTCTGACTATGATATCTTTGTCCTCATTGAAACTTGGCTGAACCTGGAATTTACCGATTGTGAATTCTTCGACACCAATATGTATAACGATTATCGCAAAGAGCGTGACCTTTCGAAAGTAGGACTCTCGAGAGGTGGAGGAGTTCTCATTGCGGTTCACCGTCGGTTTCGCTCATCGTATGTAAGTATGAGCTATACTACTCCCTGCTGGACCCTATGTGTATCTGTACATGGTATTTCGAAGATATTTATTTGTGCATCATACATTCCACCATTCAGTGCGGAAATGCTGTACAAACTGCATGTAGACAATATTGTCGATCTAGTCCGTAGTTATGATAGTAATAATTTTTGCAATCTTGGAGACTTTAAATTACGGAATATTGAATGGTCCTACTTATATAATAGTCTTATTTTGTTCCCAAAATATGTATATAGTTTTACAGAGTCGTACCTCGTAGACGGCTTCTTAATTGTTAATCTTTCCCAGATAAATGGTTTCACTAATAAGTTATCCAGAACTCTTAATCTCATCTGTGTTAGCGAAAATATAAATTTTTCTTTGGATGAGTGCCTTGACCCACTATCATGTCCTGGTTTACATCATGTCCAACTTGTTATTGATCTTGAATTTTATAACTTTCAAAGTATTTGTTCAGATACACTAGCTCCAAGCTTTTGCATTCGTCGTACCAATTTTGATAGAATCAGTCTTGAGGTCTGCGCCTTAGACTGGGAATCACTTTTCTCGGGTGTTGATGTTAATGAATGCTATTCTATTTTTATAAATGAAATAAATGAAATTTGTCTGCAACACATTCCGCTTAAAAATGAAAACTTACTTACTTACTTAATTGGCGCAACAACCGCCTAAGCGATTTTGGCCGAGGTCAACAAAGCACGCCAGCTGTCCCTATCTTTTGCTAACTGGCGCCAATTGGAAATCCCAAGTATAGCCAAGTCTTTTTCCACTTGGTCTTTCCAACGCAGAGGAGGTCTTCCTTTTCCTCTGCTACCACCCGCGGGTACCGCGTCAAAAACCTTCAGGGCTGGAGCTATTTCATCCATTCGAACGACGTGACCTAGCCAGCGGAGCCGCTGATTCTTAATCCGCTGCACTATATCTACGTCATTGTAAAGCTCGTACAGCTCATCGTTCCATCGTACACGGTATTCGCCGTCGCAAAGACGCAAAGGTCCATAAATCTTTCGAAGAATCTTTCTCTCGAACACCCCAAGAGCTCTCTCATCTGATGTTGTCATAGTCCATGATTCTGCGCCATACAATAGGACGGGCATGATGAGAGACTTATAGAGTATGGTTTTTGTCCGTCGAGAGAAGACTTTACTGTGCAATTGCCTACTCAGTCCGAAGTAGCACTTGTTGGCAAGAGAGATTCTCCGTTGGATTTCAAGGCTGACGCTGTTATTGGTGTTAATGCTGGTTCCTAAGTAAACGAAGTTCTCAACTTTTTCAAAGTTATAACTGTCAACAGTGATTTGTGATCCCAGTCGTGAATGTGCCGACTGTCTATTTGATGACAGGAGTTACTTCGTCTTGCCCTCGTTCACCTCCAGACCCATTCGCTTCGCTTCTCTATCCAGTTTGGAGAAGGCAGAACTAACTGCGCGGTTGTTAAGGCCGATGATGTCAATGTCATCGGCGTACGCCAGCAATTGCACACTCTTATAAAAGATGGTGCCTGACCGATTAAGTTCTGCGGCTCGAATTATCTTCTCCAGCATCAGGTTAAAGAAATCGCACGACAAACAGTCGCCTTGTCTGAAACCTCGTTTGGTATCAAACGGCTCGGAGAGGTCCTTCCCGATTCCGACGGAGCTGGTGGTGTTGCTCAACGTCATTTTACACAGCCGTATAAGTTTTGCCGGGATACCAAATTCAGACATTGCGGCATATAGGAAACTTCTTGTCGTGCTGTCGAAGGCGGCTTTGAAGTCGACAAAAAGATGGTGTGTGTCGATTCTTCTTTCTCGGGTCTTTTCCAAGATCTGGCGTATTGTGGATATCTGGTCGGTGGTGGATTTACCAGGTCTAAAGCCACACTGATAAGGTCCAATCAGTTCATTGACGGTTGGCTTAAGTCTTTCACACAATACACTCGACAGAACCTTATATGCGATGTTAAGAAGACTAATCCCGCGATAGTTGGCGCAAACTGCAGGATCACCCTTTTTGTGGATTGGGCAGAGCACACTTAAGTTCCAATCAGTAGGCATGCGTTCTTCCGACCATATTCTAGAGATGAGCTCGTGCATGCACTTAACCAGCTCCTCTCCGCCGTACTTAAATAACTCAGCTGGTAACCCATCGGCCCCGGGGGCTTTGTTGTTCTTCAGCCGTGCTATCGCTTTCCGAATTTCGTCACAGTCGGGTGATGGTACATCGCGTCCATCATCATTGATTGGGGATTCGGGTTCAACATCTCCAGGGTTGCAGTTGCTTCCATTAAGCAGTGTGGAGAAGTGCTCCCTCCATAATTTAAGTATGCTGTGGACATCAGGCACCAGGTCGCCGTTTTCATTCTTACAGGAATTCGCCCCGGTCTTAAAATCTTCTGTAAGCCGTCGAACTTTTTGAAAAAATTTTCGGGCGCTTTTCCTATCGGCCAGCATCTCAAGCTCTTCGCACTCACGCATTTCGGCCTCTCTCTTTTTCTCACGAAAAATGCGTCTTGCTTCCTTCTTCAGCTCACGGTAACGCTCCCGCACAGCTCGCGTTGCGCCCGATCGCAGTGTGGCCCTGTAGGCAGCGTCTTTACGTTCCGTAGCGGCGCGACATTCCTCGTCATACCAGTTGTTCTTTCGGGCTCGCTGAAATCCGATGGATTCTTCAGCGGCGGTATTTAGACAACGAGAAATATGGTTCCACTGTTCGGAAATATCGTTCTGTTGGTTATTGCTCTCAGAGAGCAGGAGTGCAAGTCGAGTGGCGAAGTGGGTAGCTGTCTGTTGCGATTGCAGCTTTCCGACGTCGAGCTTTCCTTGTGTCCATTTGCGCGCGCTTTTTGCTGCACAGAGGCGCGTGCGGATCTTAGCTGCCACAAGAAAATGATCCGAGTCGATGTTGGCTCCTCGGTTCGTGCGCACATTTAGGACACTGGAAGCATGCCTTCCGTCTATCACAACGTGGTCGATTTGGTTTCGTGTTTTACCATCTGGAGACAGCCACGTAGCCTGGTGGATCTTCTTATGCTGGAACCTGGTACTACAGACTACCATGTTTCGGGCCCCGGCGAAGTCGATCAGTCTCAATCCGTTATCGGACGTTTCGTCGTGGAGACTGAATTTTCCGACTGTGGAACCAAAGATGCCCTCCTTGCCCACCTTGGCATTGAAGTCGCCAAGCACGATTTTTATATCGTGGTGGGGGCACCGCTCATACGTGCGGCCAAGGAGATCGTAGAAGCGATCTTTAGTCCCATCGTCCTTCTCTTCCGTCGGGGCGTGGGCGCAAATTAGGGAGATGTTGAAGAATCTCGCCTTGATGCGGATTGTGGCGAGACGCTCGTCCACCGGAGTGAACGACAGTACTTTATGGCGCAGTCTCTCTCCCACCACAAATCCGACACCAAATTTGCGCTCCTTTACATGGCAGCTGTAGTAGATGTCGCAAGGGCCTATCACTTGTTTCCCTTGCCCCGTCCATCGCATCTCTTGGATGGCGGTGATGTCAGCCTTTGCTCTGCTGAGGACATCAACCAGCCGGGCAGAGGCACCTTCCCAATTAAGGGTTCGGACATTCCAGGTGCATGCCCTCAAATCATTGTCCTTTAAACGTTTGCTGTGGTCGTCATCAAAAAAGGGGGGTCTCATCCGAGGCTTTGTTGTTCTATTCATTGGAAGTTGTTTTTTACGTGGCGGGTTCCAAGCCCTGCGCAGAACCCATTGCTGGGGGTGAAAATTTTAAGTTCGTTTATATAGCGAGCCGCTTGCTCCAAGA
This sequence comes from Philophylla caesio, assembly GCA_963971545.1. NCBI lineage: Eukaryota > Metazoa > Arthropoda > Insecta > Diptera > Tephritidae > Philophylla > Philophylla caesio. Next base: position 89,668,472 of record OZ020607.1, read on the forward strand.
CAGACGCCCGCTTGCAGCCGCACCTCCTGGTGGACAGACGCTGCGGACTTTAGTGGACCCTTAAACCGAATATGTCGGAGTGGCTCCGCTAAAGCTCCCTCTCTATTAGCCGTGACCCATGGCTCCACACGGGTTGGTTACCGTATCTCGCACATGGGTTGCTCACGTTGCCCAGGGTGCACGAACGTGGACGTTAGAGTAGGGATTGAGTACAGCCGTGCAACTGTAACCGCATACCCAGAAGCACCACTGCACCCCATTACACCCCAAAAATGAAAAGCTGCTATAAAATTCCGTGGCACACTAAACAGTTAAAAAGGTTAAAAACTTGAGAAAAAAGTTTTTTAAAAAATTCAAATATACCAAAATCGCAGAGTATAAAGTTAAATATTTTCGCTACTCAAGAAAGTTTAATTCGTTAGCTAAAAGTCTCCAGAGAAGATATGTACGAAATTTCGAGTCAGATATCAGAATCCCAAATCTTTTTGGACCTATGTTAAATCAAAAAAAACTTGCTCCAGTATACCCGCGGACGTTTTTTATAATGGTACGTATGCCTCTTCGCTGGCTGAGGCGGCAAACCTTTTTGCTGACTTTTTCCATTATAATTTTAACTCACAGATGGAAACTTCTAAAGGTTCTTTTCCAACCGTGGATTGTCCAGTTAGTTTTGGGTAGTTGACGGCATTATGCACATTAAAATGCCTTTGCAAACGGATGTTGACGGAATATCATCTTACCTTCTTAAGAATTGTTTGGCGTTAGCAAACCCCCTTTTATTAATTTTCAATAAATCACTTGAAAATGGAGAATTTATAGATGCTTGGAAAGTAACTTTCATTAGTCCTTTTTCAAAAATGGGAACACAAATAACGTTGCCAATTATAGGCCCATTGCCAAGTCGTCAGCCGTGTCAAAGTTATTTGAATACATAGTAAAACAGAAGAATGTACTTTTCAGTTAGGCGTTTAATTTCTGACAACCAGCATGGTTTCGTGTCTGGAGATCCACAGTCACTTATTTAGCAATATTTTCTGAATATTGTTTGTCGGCTTTCATTGACCGCCTTAAAGTTGACACTGTGTATACTGACTTTTCGAAAGCATTTGACAAAGTCAGTCATTCACTTTTGATATCTAAATTAGCTAGTTTTGGATTTCATTCAATATTTTTATCTTGGATAAAATCCTACCTTTATCATCGCAACTTTGTAGTTGTAGTTGACAATGTGCGTTCCATTTCTTCGTAGCGTCGCCTGGTGTACAACAAGGCAGCATACTAGGCCCCTTGCTATTTGTAATTTTTATCAATGACATTTCGACCTGTTTTACAAACACTAATTTTCTTTTATGTGTTGATGGCTTGGATATTTCCTCCACTTTTTTAAATTCTTCTGACTCCGCAAAGATCCAATCAGACTTGGATAATGTCTCGGATTGGTGTAGTATAAATGGTCTGCAGTTAAATATAAAAAAATATTTTCATATGTCCGTTTCCAAGTCGCGCTGTCTTATCCCCAAGTGTTACCATATTGACGGTACACGATTATTCACCGTTCAAGAGGTAACTGATCTAGGGGTGGTGTTTGACTCAAAATTTTCATTTAGTAGTCATCTCAATTACACAATAACCAAGTCGTATTCAGTGCTAGCTTTCATCCGTCGATTTGGATCCGATTTTACTGATCCCTATACCCTTAAGATTTTGTTTACGTCACTCGTACGTTCCAAGCTGGAATATGCTTCTTTTGTTTGGAGACCTTATCATGTACATATGTAATATAAATAGGATTGAGCGGGTTCAAAAAACTTTAATGCGCCTTGCTCTTCGATCTTTGAATTTTACCTACCCAACTCCACCTTATAGTGCTAGGTGTGCGCTAATTAATTTCAAATCTCTAGGAAACAGAATAACCATTCATTCGCTCACTTTTCTCTATGACATTATTACCGGTGTAATTGACTCACGCTACTTCCTCGAGCGCATTTGTTTTCACGTCCCTAAAAGGAGCCTTCGTAATAGTGATATTTTTTACACGTAGCGAGTCCGAACTCTATGCTTCCAACGCTCCCATTTTTAGAGCCCTGAATGAATTCAATAATCTGCCAATTACGTTAAACATATATTTTTCTTTATCTAAGTCCGTATTCAAATCAATGTTCAATGAAGTGATATTATAATCATCTATCTTTAAGTAGTCTGTAAGTAACCTTGTATACCTATGTAGATTACTATAAAACCGAAATTAATAAATAAATAATGTGATTTGTTTCTCTATATATATATTGTCCTGCGCGCAGGCAGACAGTTATTCTAATACTATTGTTGCTACTTTACTTTTTATATTTCAATTTCCTTTTACTTATGTGTACATATCCCAGTAGTATGTTTAATACATTGTGTTTGTACTTGGTTAAATTTTGTGTATGTATGTAAAATTCATCATTTCGTTTAATATGTAACGTGCTGTCCTCTTGTTGTCTGCCGTATCCTCAGTGGTGCTAGTACCAGTGTACTGCAAACGCACTTTCAGTGTGCCGTCCTGTGCGCTAATCATTGTGTATAATAACAAGTGAGATATCTTTTCGATAAAAGCCAAAATTTGGAACAGCTGAGATCACCTGTTTTTGCAAAGTAAATTCGCAACCCTGGCGTTCCTCGTATATTTTACCCGAATGCAGGGACGGATACAGGGGAGGGGTTCTGGGTGTCTGGATTCCCCCCAAAAATCGGTAGTCTCAGAAAATTTCAACCGTGTTTTCAAATTCGTAGCACACACAAAAACTCACTCAAGACAAAAAAATCAAAAATTATTACCCAGTAACTGGAATACAAAGAATGCTTTTTTGCGGAAAAGTATATTTTATTCTAAAAGTTTATGATTTATCAAACACGGTGGCTCCGAGTGAACGGTCCTTTTCTATTTTACCGAGATTGAAGACGTGTCTCGAGATATTGAGGTTACTAGTGACCTAGATATTTTGTCAAAGAAAAAGCGGAGAATCGATGAAGCACTTTAAACCCCTGACGTTTTATGATTCTACTGATTCAAATGATATTATAGCCTATCGATGGCTTTATAAAAATGCATTCAACATTTTACCCAATATTATTATATCTATGTTTATAATGGATATTAATCGAATATCTCAAAATATGTAAAATATCCTAAAAAATTGAAACCCCCCCAAAATATTTTCAGATCAGCTTTTTCCAACTTCGGGCTATTCGTAATTGTCGACATATTGGCGGCCAGCTTAGGTACCCTGTCAAACGCCATCTTAGGTATCCTGTCAAAAGCAACTGTCAAATAAGATATCTCACTTGTTATACACAATGGCGCTAATCGCCTTAAAATCGTCTCCAGTTGCCCGTGAGTCCATCGCTGCAGTCACTGTTTGAGTAGCGGATCCTTTTGCGGTGTCCTTTTATGGGCTCGGTGCTTAAAATTAATGCCATTGCACAGTGGTTGCGCCCATAGGACAAAATTCAAAAAATTCATAACAACAAAAATTTGCGAAAAGTTACCAAATCGTCTCTAAAATGTCCAAGCTTCTTCATGGCAAACCGGTTTTTACTGCAAATCTAACGGGACATTCTAAAAATAGAATGCAAAGCGTGATCAACTGTTCAATTTTGCAGCGAAACTGCGCTAAGTTAGCTTTTCGTGAAAACAAAATTGAATTTCAAAGTGGTCAAACGTTTGCTAGAGAGGTCCGAATTTGATTATTTAAAATGAATTTTATTGTTGCAGGTATTTACTTTAATAAATTCATCTTGTGAAATTAATTTTATTGATTTATTATTTGTTGTGTATTTTTGATTGATTATACTTTTTTTGTGTATTTTTTTAACGTAATTTTCATGTTTAAATAGACATTTAGTTATGTTACCCCACGATCCCCCCTTTATGAGTGTTGTCAGTGTATTTGTCAATGTTTTAAGGTAATACAAATGTTAGGTGTAGCTGCCGATATTTGCCCATATGTGTATATTCGTGAATAAACTTAAGCTGTCGTCTTACTGTTTTGTAGCTCAAATTTGCGACGCTATCTGCTGCTCTTCCTTTGTTTTTGCGATGTTTCTGTTGTATTCGTCCTTTGCGTTTGTATGCAATGTTGCATATTTTTTTTTTTCTAATTTTTATGTTATCTTTTTCTATAGGCGCTTCTTGTAACTGCGTATTTTCGCGCATGCACATTCTTGATCTTTGGTGCACAGAAGAGGGCACGAATGCGAAAAGAAATCGAAGTGTCATTGGTTTGGTAGAACAAAGCATTAAAAATAAAGGCTACGCAGTAGAGATGAGAAAACTTAACATTTGTATTGGTTACATTTGCAAAAAAATTATTGCTTATTGGACTAAATACAATCGTTGTAAGATTTCAATTGTTCAATATCAATCCCCTTGGTTGAACACTGTCGAAACAATTATAATTGAGCCTGCTTGTGTTGCTCAACAAAGTTTTTCAAGTGCTGCACGCGGACGTCCCAAAATTGATTTTGCTGAATCCTCAAAAAGAACGAAACGTCGTCGGATAGCGCTGATAGAAAAACAAGATGAGTCTGCAGCTTCTGTTTTGCGCTCATCCGATTTTCCACCGATCCTGAAGTCAACCGAAGCAAATATTGAAAAGGTTTTATCGCTTTTAATGGACACTGGAATAACGAAACACCAATACTTGCTCATTCGTGAATTTGTGAATAGTGAAGTGTCTTGCAATATATTGCCAAGCTACGAAAAAATTCTCAACTTTAAAACATCAAGATATCCAAATGACATAACAGTAGCTGAAACATATGCAGAAGTCGAGCTGCAAAGTTTACTAGGCAACACCGCTTCTAGTATTTTAAAGCTCCAAAAAACTGTAATTGAAAATTGTCTTGAAGGAACGGAGAACACATTAACATTAATTGGAAAATGGGTGTTTGATGGCAGTACTGGGCACAGTGAATACAAACAAAAGTTTTCTAAATGTAATGACGATGATAGATGTCTATTCTTAACATCGTACGTCCCACTTCAGCTTATTACTGAAAGTGACTCCAAAATAATATGGAAAAATCCTAGACCATCATCTACACGCTATTGTAGGCCAGTCAGACTTCAATTCAAAAAGGAGACCGCCACGGTATCCCTTGAGGAAGAACTGCACTTTAAAAATAAAATAGCGAACTTAATACCAACCGAATTTCAAATTCCCAATACAAAATTATTCATAAATCATAGCCTGCAACTTACTATGGTAGATGGTAAAGTGTGCAACGCGTTAAGCAATACGTCGTCTATGAAATGCTTTATATGCGGTGCAAAACCCACTGAAATGAATGATTTAGAAAAATGTCTTACAAAAAAAGTTGAGAAAAAGTATTTTGAATTCGGTTTATCACCACTTCATTCTTACATATGTACGCTTTTTTGAGTACTTTTTGACATTTCATACAAATTGGAAATAAAAATGTGGCAAGCAAGATCAGCAGAACAAATGCTTAAAGTACTGCAAAGGAAAGAACAAGTCCAAGAGGAATTTCGCCATAAAATGGGAATAATTGTTGATAAGCCAAGAGACGGAGGCAGAGGAACTTCCAACGATGGAAATACAGGCAGGAAATGTTTTGGTAACCCGAGTTTAGCATCTGCTATTACAGGCATTGATGAATCAGTTATAACCCGATGCGCAACGATATTGCAAGCTTTAGCCTCAGGATATTCTATTAATGCTAAAATATTTGAAAGCTATGCATTGGATACTGCTAAGCAGTTGATAATACTGTATCCATGGTACTATCTTCCAGCAACAGTGCATAAAACTTTAATTCACGGTGCGAAGGTGATAGAGCACGCTTTGTTGTCGATTGGAGAGCTCTCAGAGGAAGCTGCGGAGTCCAACAACAAAGAAATAAAGAAGTGCCGGTTGCAACATACTCGGAAGATGTCTCGCATATTGACAAATACGGATTTAATGAATACACTTCTTTTGCGTTCAGACCCTTTTATAACAGGTCAGAGAAAACTACCAAAGAGGGACAAATCTAAATTTTTGTCATCTACATTTGATTTATTAGAAGATACTTGTTAACCTTTTTTACATTAAAAAAAATAAAATTCATTTAAATTTTACTTTTAATAATTCAAATACATTAATTCTTATTTTTGGAATGCTTGCCAATAATGAAATTTTAGCACTGCAACTCTACTGGAAGTATTTTTGCGCACCATCGCCTTATACGCCTTGCTACGGTGCTATGGGAGCTATAAGATATAGTCGTCCGATGCAGCCAATATTTTTACTATATGTTCAAAATATTTTTTTAGATTTTTGGAGAAAATTTTATAACGATATCTCAACGGGAAATATTTATGGCCGCGGCTCCATACAAGCCCGACCACTGTGCATTGTGTCGAAAACTATAATTTGCACAATTGCTCGCATTTTGTTACTAACATATCTGTCAAACTCTTATGCCCGAATTCAGTAACTTCGTATCATCTCAAGTTTTAAAATGAGCTAGAGATTATTCCTTTTCCTCGCTTTCACGTTTTATTATTTTTTTTATTTTAATTTTTTGTGACCTGCTCATCACCAGGTCACTGTTTACAGGCTTAATTTTGAGACTAGAGGCCTCATTTTGAAACTAAAGAACGCCAACTTGTCTAAAATTGTGACTTTTGTCTCTATTAGAGACTGAGGCTGCTTACTGAATTCGGGTGTTATTGGTGATGCCCGCGCGGACAACATTTTTTTATTATGTTTTGTTATGATAATTATTATAATTATTATTACTTTTATTATTATTATTATTATTATAAATATTTGCTATGATCATTATTATTATTATTAATATATATATAAACAATTTCATCTCAACCAAAAAACTCAAGGGGAACAAAATAAATTGTCCAAAGGTGTCCATTGACGAACGAAGACTTTTCAACGGCCTGGAAAAATCTTAGTGGCAGATACGAAAACAAACGTATCTTACCCCCGAATTCAGTAAGCAACGTCAGTCTCTAATAGAGACAAAATTCACAATTTTAGACCAGTTGACATTCATTAGTTTCAAAATAAATCCTCTAGTTTCAAAATAAAGTCTCTAAACTGTGACCTGGTGATAAGCCGGTCACAAAAAATTGGAATAAAAACAAAAGAAAAAAACGTGAAAGCGAGGAGAAAGCAATAATCTCTAGCTCATTTTGAGACTTGAGATGATACAAAGTAACTGAATTCGGGCATTAGTCAACACGCAGTTGAAACATCTATTTAGTTTAAAGGCAGTTGAGAGTGAATGCGGTAGATCTATCAAGAAACTGCGCGACATAAACAATTACATCTCATCACTTCAACGTCATCAAATTTACATATCCAATTGGGATGCTATTATTGGGCTCGTTCATAAGACACAACTGTTCAGCTCAACTGTTGCGAAATTGAAGGCAATTAAGGAGTGTTTGTCACTTCATTACGCGAATAAATATGATATCCGGACATTGGAGTATCAACTCCACCAATTGTCCCAAAAGGATTCTCGGCTCGATGAATTCTATGCCGCCGTGAATCACTAATTTTCGTTTATAATCAACAAAATTAAAACGGTGTCCTACTCCGAAGAAACAATTAAGGTCCTTGTCCATACATAGAGAAGCCGTGCCTTGGATGTCTTCATACGAGGCTTGAATGAGGAGCTTGCGAAAATGCTTCTCACTCAACGCCCTAAAACTCTCCCAAAGGCCTACTCTGCATCCCTCGAGATACAAAACACAAACTTCCGTAATTTTACTATTTACGCCGCGTGCACTAATAATCGTGTTGTCGCACCAGTAAACATAATCCCAGGCCGAATGCATGGCTTCAGTGCCGACAGAACTCCTCCACTTCCACCAAGGACAACCTGGCGTCCTCTGGAGCGTCGACCTCCCTTTGCAAAACGTGATCGACAGTTTGCGCCGAGACAAGACCAACCACCAATCGAGAAGATGAACGTTGGCCAGTTCGTCCAGACTAAACGGGTAAACTACATTAATCGATTGAATCCGTTCAAGCGGGGGCTAAGTCGGAGAAGCTACCGCGTAAGCAACAGAGGTTGTACCACGTTTCTATGACGTAGAACAGAAGGATGACTACTCCGCTACTGCGGAAGAAGAGGAATTTTTATCCAACGGCCATCTAGCGTACCATACCTAGAATACAGGTTGTCGAACGGGCGTACATTGGACTTCCTGGTGGACACTGGGGCAAATAAGAATTTTATAAAGCCAACGGTGGTCAAGCAGCGCTGACTGGTTTGCCCTGCTTGACCACCGTTGGCTTTATAAAGTTATTATTTGCCCCTTAGTGTAAGGTCAGCGGGGTGTTGTGTACATAGATATAAAGGAGAAAGTGTCATTGAGGTTTTTTAACAATATTGGTATCGATTCTGACAAACGTTCTTCGCCCTACCTGGACTAAGTACATTTGACGGAATTATTGGCGACGATACCCTCAAGGACATAGGAGCAGCGGTAGATAAGAAGAATAACTTACCAGAAATTAATAAACATAAGATACCGCTACAGGAACGGATATCTAGTGAGGTAAACAATGCAATATCCAAGGACCTTCCATGCGAAACTATAGAAAGGGTAAACGCGCTTATTGGGAGGTATAGTGCACTATTCTAGCCTATTAATTATAGTAAGAGCTATTCTTATCCCTCGTGCATGAGGGAAGAGGTTGCGAGACAGGTACAGGAACTGCTCGAAGAAGGTGTTATTCGGCCATCGAAAAGTCCCTATAACTTCCCAATTTGGGTGGTTCCAAAAAAACCCATTAAAACATCAAAGCCTTGATTTTACATTAGCAGGAATCGAGAAATGCGAGGTTGAACGAGAAGCGATCGCCACCAAGGGTATTTAACAATAGCGATACGCTGTTTATAGCTAATAAATATATAAAGTCGAAACAAAAACCTTTACTCAAAAAGGAAACCGTCGCAGAAGATAGAAATGCGACTATATTAACCGAGAGTGGGAAGAAGTTCCACAAATCGAATGTAAAAAATGTGTAAATTACACATGATAACATTGGTCAAAAGGTAGAGATAGTGAGGATTCTTCAGACCCGGCGGTCCGGATGCAAACACACGTTTGTAACCGATTGGGTCAGAGTGGTTCTTGGCTGACCTAAGTGAAGAGGTTCAACTCCTCCACAAGAATCCATCACTTATTTGCGAGAAGTCACCCGTACCATGACAAGGTCACTTGCAATTATAAACGCATGTGACTAAAAGGGACCCACGCGGTCCTTCCATAGTCAATAATACCTATAGGCCATATATGGCAAAATTAAAACAATTCTAAATAAGCATTTTGAGAAATACAATAGTGCCTAATGAGCACGACATAAAAGAGACAATAAAAATTAAAAATTAAAAAAAATAATCATATAGTGACGAAAAATATATATTTTTCTATAATTTTCTATTTTGTTTAAACTTACACAAATCAAATAATATAAAATACTAACGCAAATCATTTTCTTATAACAAGACTAATCACTAATCTGACACACTAACATTTAAAAATCACTGCCTTTCTACTGGGTTCCCAAAAGAACAGATGAAATAAAAACAAAATCCAAATTCTATCAACCCTTAATAACTACTATGCAACTCGCAGTAGAATAAGGAAACATAGACATAAGTAAACAATTTAGCTATTAAAAATTGTTAAGAAATGCACATACTTTATTAGTATTAGAATAGTATAAGCAATAGAACTAGAATAGTTTAGAATAAATTAAGAACTATTTAGAATAAAAAGTTTATATATATAATATAATTTTGGCGCGTACACTCACCGGCATGTTAAGTTATAGCACGCACCAACCACATTTTAGTTTATTATTTTACTTTTTCCTCTCCTGTATGGTTGTCGTGTTAAAACTTTTTGTTCGAATTAAATTTTTTAAATATGTTAATGGGTTAAGGGGAACATTATCATAATGAGTTAAATTTGTTACCTTAATTCATAGCTTCAGCTTTTGCGCTATAGCGCACTCCTATGAGTTATTCAAAATAGATGCACCACTAGCAACTATCCGAGATGGGTATGGATGGATTATTGATGAACACTTTAAACTAATACACACTGTAAACCTGGAGCGTTATGAAATGACCACAAACCGACTAGAGGAAGCACTATCCAGTCTAAACGAAACACCCGCAGTTTATGAAGTGCTCTCATTCCAGTTAAGCAGAAGCCGTACACATCTAGACGAATTAAAAGGACGTGAGTCATCTAGACGAAAGCGATCGATAAACTGGATTGGTTCGGCCTGGAAATGGGTTGCCGGTTCACCCGACGCATCAGACTAGGATGCAGTTTTTCGAAATGAAGATGCTCTGAACCAAAACAACAATCAGCAATACAAGGTAAATGCGGCAATTTTCAAGAAAACTGATAAATTATTGCAGAAGGTAAATCACAATGTGATCGCCACTAACGATATCTTGCACGAGAAGAACCTTGAAAGGATTTCTCAAAAAATCCAACACAAGATCATCCTTCTAAGAGAAGATGTTAACGAGCTTATCCGCGCAGGTCAGATGGCCAAAATTGGCTTGGTCAACACCAATCTTTTGAGTAAAGAAGAAGTCAACCAGTTTGTCAGCGAGATAGAGGTGCTGCCACGCTATGGACGCAATTGAGTATAGCAAGCCTTCGATCTACACAAACTGTACACTTTTTCTGTACGTGTTATCCCTGCCTAAGGTGACTGATGAAATATTTAACCTTCTAATCGCACGAGCCAATACCCGAAAAGGTCATCGACTGGAGCTGGCATACAAAACGATTCTAATTAACAAGCACGATACGTATGGCATAAGAAAGTTTCGTCTCCTCAAGGGAGGACATGCCAGTTGCAGTTACCTGACCTACAATGAGTTCATCGTTGAACCAATCAAGGAAGACACAATTTTCCACGACAACTTCAATGGAATCACAGGATCAGGTAAATCTGTAATCAATTTGAATGGTTCTTATATCCTGCTGCCCATCTGCAGAGACAATAACCATCAACAACCAGAGCTATTCAAATACGAGTATCTCAGGAGCTCAAGTCTTGACCATCATAACCAACCGAAGCATGGCCCTAAACCTTAACCTCGTACATGAGATGGCTATTGACAACATCAAGCTACTTGGTTTCCTCAAGAAAAAAAACGAATTGGATTACCATTGTCGAATCCCTAATTCATCCATTCGAACGACGTGACCTAGCCACCGTAGCCCGCTGATTCTTAATCCGCTGCACTATATATATCTACGTCCTTGTACAGCTCGTAGAGCTCATCGTTCCATCGTACGCGGTATTCGCCGTCGCAAAGACTCAAAGGTCCATACATCTTTCGAAGAATCTTTCTCTCGAACACTCCAAGAGCCATCTCATCTGATGTTGTCATTGTCCATGTTTCTGCGCTATACAATATGACGGGCATGACGAGGGACTTAAAGAGTATGGTTTTTGTCCGTCGAGAGAAGACTTTACTGTGCAATTGCCTACTCAGTCCGAAGTAGCACTTGTTGGTAAGAGAGATTCTGCGTTGGATTTCAAGGCTGACGCTGTTATTGGTGTTAATGCGGGTTCCGAAGTTATAACTGTCAACAGTGATGTTAGATCCCAATCGTGAATGTGCCGACTATCTATTTGATGACAGGATATACTTCGTCCTGCTTTCGTTCACCTCCAGACCCATTCGCTTTGCTTCTCTATCCAGTTTGGAGAAGGCAGAACTAACTGCGCGGTTGTTAAGACAGCAGACGGTACCATGAAACCCTCGTTACGTAAGTGCTGCGTCGCTGCTTCTACACCGAGGGCTGGTGGTCGATACGAATGCAGTTTATCGGGCGGTTGTATAGGGGTGCTAGTAGTTATTAAATAAAGTTTATTGTAACGTGTTATAATCCTTGTGTTTAAGCTAGCGAGTTAACCCTTCTATTTTTTTGAGTGTAAGCATCAAAGATCCCTTAACTTATATATTTTATATATCCTTTCTACAATACGATAGTCTACATACCATAAATTTTCCATTTTTTTAACTTTTATTTATATATGTGCACTACAAAACACGAATCGCACTCTGCAATGAAATTAAATAGTTGCGCCGTGGAGTTCCTAATGCAACGCTAGCTATGCCGCCAGTGCGTAAAACATATCGTTCGTCATTTTAATAATTTAAAAAGTGTATAATTGAAATCAAACATCATAACAATAAATAAATATTTAGTGAAAAAAAGATTAATCCAAATATTTATAAGTAATGTGAAATTGAAAAAAATAAATTTATAACTGCCAACTAACAAAGCGGCGTTGCATTTTGAATATGAAGGCACGACTATGTTCGATCAGCTGTTTAGGCTGAACATGTTGAGTCCATGCAGCGAAAACATTTTATGATGAAAAGAATGGCGTGAAATAGGCAACTGTTGAGCTGAGCGGCTCTACTCAACTATGCGTTTCTAAGCCAAATACTCAACTGTTGCGCAACAGTGGTTGAAACACTTTGACCTTTTAATTTGCATTTTTACAATTTTCGCGAGATAAGTTCCTTTTATGCTGAGAGATCCTTAGCGAGTTCCGCTGTGGTCGAGTTGATAGCGGTGGGTGCTACAACATGATATGCCGGTGAGTTCGACGTTCGAATCTCAGTCAGGGCAAGCAAAATCTTAATAATAGAAAAAAAAAAGTTTTTTCTAATAGCGGTCACCCCTCGGCAGGCAATGGCAAACCTCCGAGGGCCATGGAAAAGCTTCTCATTAAATACATCTGCCGTTCGGAGTCGGCACAAAACTGTAGGTCCCTTCATTTGTGGTGTAATATAAAGACGCACACCACAAATGGTAGGAGAACCTCGGCCAAACACTGAGCTATATGGTGTACGCGCCAAAATTTTATTATATATATACTTAGCGAGGGAGCATACTAATAAAAAACCTAACGTCTTACTCGCTCAAGCGACCAGACTCATTCACAATGGTATGAGGAGTTTGAGGTGAGTGTACAACTCTACACTAAGGTAAGTATAGTAAGTAGGGTAAGTATAAATTCGAGTTTAAAGGTAAATATATATTAAGGTAAGTATTAATTCATGAAGGTAAGTATACATAAATATAAGTATAAAGCAAATATTGTCATATGATTCATACGCGCATTAAACATTTTAATTATTCAATATTTATAAATAATTAATTATATTTTTTAGTCAAAGTCAATCAGATTAGGATGCCGGCGGGCGTGCGGCGAGGTGAGTTACAGCAGTTCTTGTAGCTTCGTTAGCGTTTGGTTGGCCTGCTAAAATAGACCACGGAGGCGTTTCTGCGTGACAACGCCGCCTTGGGTGCGGACATTTACAACGCGGACATTCTTATCTGGGTGAGAATGGAGTTTAATGTGCGCCAGTCATTGGAGGTAAAAGATCGTCTTTGATAACGACTAAGTCAACTTCGTTAAGGTTGAGTTCCTGAGTCTTCCATTTGTGGCGCTTCTGGAGTTCCCTCAAGTGCTAATTTTTCCAGCGAGTGCTTAACTGGTGGTGGAGTGTTTTTAGTTTTTGCTACTTGTTAATGAGGGAGAGGTTCTCAGAATTTAGTTCTGGACTGGAAAGCAATGTAGCTCCTCATAGAAAGTGACCTGGGGTTAGCGCTTGCAAGGCATCCGGATCTTGTGATGCTGGATAAAGGGAGCGAGAATTAAGCACTGCTTCTGTACGAACGAGAAGAGTGTTGAACTGCTCGTAAGTGAATTTGTTGTGCCCAGCAACCATAGTGAGGTAAATTTTAAAACTCTTCACTGCGGCTTCCCACATTCCGCCCATATGAGGAGCATACGGTGGAATGAATTGCCAGGAGAGACCTTGCACAGCATATGCGTTGGGAATTTCTGCGGACGTTTCATTGAGGAACGCAGACATTTCTCTAGTAAAGCTTCACTGAGCACCGATGAAGGTTCTTCATTGTCGGACATGAGTTTGTGTAGTAATCCTCGGCGACCGACGAATCGTGCAAATGCGACCTTAAATGCAGGTAGCTTGAGAGGTATTGATACCGAATTAAGTGGTAATGAAAAAGACAAACTAATTAAATTCCTTGAACAATACTTTACCAAATTTATTAATGGGACCCCTTGCACTAGATCTAGTGCGGGTGCGATGAAAATTCGAGTAATAGACCCTAGCAAAACGGTGCAACGGCGTCCATATAAGCTTAGTCCTGATAAGAAAGCAATAGTTCGGTCTAAGTTAAATGAATTAATGAAATGTAACATAATTGGGGGTTTAGGGGTCGAGCGAAAGCAGGATGTGGATGAAGCGCAATATAGTGCCCAGGTTACCCTAGACACCTAGCCAATCCCACATCAAGACCGTAGTGCACGATGAGGAATCGTATCCTTCCAGATGTGACCCTGTTTCCACCGAAGACTACGGATCTAGACCCGGAAGGTGTCGAAACTACCCTTCCCCCCTAATCCAGGGTGTCATGCGTTACCGTGCCCTTGGATGATTTGCAGTCAGGGGGCTTTTCCGACTGTATTCTAACGGCGCCTCCCGGACACCGGTCCGCCTCCGGGAGTAACGGTGGACTTGCTGCGGCATGGGGCTCTGCCGTAGTCGACCGTTCCCTTCCCCTTCCCTTTACTTCCGGCCTCCGAACGGTCTCGGCTCAATAGGTGGTCAAAGAACAAGAATGAAATGAACAAAAACCAACAAACAGCCTCGGAACCCTGCACGGGTAGTGCCGCCGACGGACACGGCGAAGAAACGTCCAACCCTATCTCGGGAACCGCAACGACGGTGCCGAAAGGGCCTGCACGGCCCAAAACCCAATTTCGATCCTCCGCAGCAACTGGAGATATGGCTCCACCCCTTGAGGGTAAGTCATCCTCCGGTGAAGCCGGAAGTACTAAGCCCCTCGAGGGAAAGTCGCTTCCGGTGGAAAAGCTGAGGAAGATCAATCCCCCCAGGCCCACCAAGGCCTCTCCTACCCTGCACAGTTTGGTGGTCAAACAGAGGTCCTCCACGGACGAAAAACCACCGCTGCGCAAAACACGGGCAAAGCCATTAAGCCTCACGTCAGGGCCCAGCGTGACCGGAGGGCAGCCCCGAAGGTCATAAAATGGCTGGAGGCTATACCATACGCCCAACTGACGGAGGCACAAAAAGCCTCTCTCGAGTGGGCCAAGGGAGTCCTGAACGCCAGCGCAAAGGACAAACCTCCCACTCGCACCGACCAAAGGAAGGACCTGGCCTCCAAGAGACAGCGATCTCAGGACGATACCCCGAGTGGATCGAAGAGGCACAGGGCTTCCTCCCCCCCGAACCGTCGGTCGACGGCCATGCTAAGCCATTTAGCGAGGCGGCAAAAGAGCACCTTATGCTGGCTGTGCTCGACAAGAGCCATCCCGACGGAAATATCAGCACGGACAACTGGAAGTCCGTCCTGATGGGTCTCTGCAGGGTCTATAAGGGCATACTCTTGAAGTATCCCGGCCCTGCACCAGTCGTCCGCGACGCCGGCTGGTATCAAGGGCGAATCAAGCTGGTCGCCTGCGCGGACGAGCGTGCAGTCCGACTGTACAAGGAGGCAATCTCCTCGGTGGGACAGCTGTGGCCCGGGGCGGACTTGATGGCTGTCCACAGGAACGAGATCCCTAAACGGCCTCGAGCCTGGGCCTGGGTCCCAGCGGAACCATCTACACCGCAGGAGATCCTCGAACTCATCCGCCTTGGACAGGAGATGTACCCACTAATGATTGGAGGATAGTCCGAGTTGACGAGACCAAGGAGAAGCAGCGTTACGTTGACCTCGTCATAAACGATGCTTCTATTCCAGTGCTCGCGGACTGTGGTGGGGTAATAAGTTACGGCTTCTACTCCATCACCACAAGAGGGCGGAGGGAGCCAAACAGACGGACAAGACGGGCAACGCCTCGAGGGGGCCAACAAACCGGGAGACACCTCGAGCGTCCCTAAGGCCCCGGAGCCAGAGTCGAGCGCCCTGTGCGCAACTGAGGACATCCCATCGGGGGTATCGGACGTCGCGTCGGATGCTGAGAGCGAAACGGGCTCAGCATCTGCTTACGTTGGGTCGATATACAGCCGATGGGTAGCGCCCGATGATGAGGACCAGCTTCTGGCTTCGGAATCTGAGGAGGCGGACCTTGACATAACAGTCAGGGCCGTCACCCAAAGAGAAGAGCCAGAGGCAATGGACGTCGGTGACTCTAGAGATGGTGCAGATTCTACAAATTACTCTGCACCACTCCAAGGCTGCTTCAGCTGCCCTCCTTCTGGGACTCAGCGAAAGAGCTGAGGACATCATTCTCGTCCAAGAGCCGTGGATCGTAAGAAACAGGGTTTGCGGACTGAACTCTGATGCCTACCAAACGGTAACAGCCCCAGTAACAGGTAGGATCAGGTCATATATTCTTATTAAAAAATCACTTTCTTATATTCTCCTCTCTCAATACAGCGACGAAGACAGAGTATGCATAAGCGTCCAGCTGAAAGAGAGCATCGTCTGGTTCCTGACCAGCTACATGGCCCACGACAGCCAATCTCTCCCTCCAAAAAGACTGAAGGAAGCCATCATAGGGGCTGACAAGCAAAGACTCCCGGTCATAATTGGAGCTGATTCGAACACACATCACGAGATATGGGTCTCAAGCGATACCAACCCTCGAGGTGAATGTTTACTTGATTTTATATTAGCAAATAATCTATATATATGCAACGGGGGGAACGATCCCACCTTCATGACCTCTGTCAGAAGAGAAGTGCTGGACATCACCCTCGCCTCAGGCTGCCTCTCGGACCTGATAAGCGACTGGCAAGTGTCCAAAGAACACTCCTTTTGCGACCACCTCTACATAACATTTAAGATAAATCTCAATCCCTCTACTCTTACAGCGTATAGGAACAAGAGGCGGACGGATTGGCAGAAATATAAGAACGCTCTCTCAGCCTCTTTGTCCAGACACGTTTATCACGATAGGCCAGGCCTATCGCAAACACCTGATGAAGCGAGTCCCTCAAACACGAAGGTCGTTTCTCTCGATGAGCTGGACTCACCGTCAAAAATAGATGAAGCAGTAGACCTTGTAACAAACGCTTGCAACTCTGCTTTCAGAATCTCCTGCCCTAAGACCCTACCAAAGGGTAAAAAGAAACCCCAGTGGTGGAATCTAGAGATTTCAGCACTCAGGAAAGAGAGCAGGCGACTCTTTAACCAAGCCAAGAGGACGGGTCTTTGGCAACCATACAAAGATGCTCTTAAAACTTTCAAGAAGGCCATTAAGACAGCACAACGCAAATCTTGGCATAACTTCTGTAACAACATTGAAGAAAACTCCGAAGCCAACAGGCTAAGGAAGGTTCTCTCCAAAAGTGCTCCAACGATAAATTCTATTCAAAAACCAAACGGAGAATGGACATCTACAACCGACGAAATGCTGGAGCAACTAATGTACACCAACTTTCTCGGGTGCTCTGATGACTCCAACATCTTGCCAGGTCTCCAAGCCAACTCACTCTTACGGAATACCGCAGGGGACCTAGTGAGCCACGACAAGGTGGAATGGGCAGTAATGTCCTTCGAACCGTACAAATCTCCAGGACCAGACGGAATTTTTCCCGCACAACTGCAAGCGGCGAAGGACCTTCTTTGTCCACTACTTACACAGATTTTTACAGCATGCCTTATCTTCACCCACATTCCTTATGAGTGGACGAAGGCGAAAGTCGTTTTTCTACCGAAGGGAGGCAGGGCCGGTCACGCAAAACCCAAGGACTTCAGGCCCATAAGCCTCACCTCATTCCTAATCAAAACCCTTGAGAGACTAATAGATGATCATCTTCGGCGAAATATTAGGAAAGATAAACTCTCCTCCAACCAGCATGCATACTCAAAGGGCAAATCCGTGGAGACTGCTCTCCATGACATCGTCTCAACGATTGAGAAAGGATTGGCCATAAAAGAGTTCACGCTGGGGATCTTTTTAGACATCGAGGGAGCTTTCAACAATATCTATCCCAAAGCCGTTATCGAATCACTTCGTATGGTGGGGATACGGCAGGGACTGGTGGACTTTGTGGGGCTCCTACTCAGGAAAAGATCGATCTTCTCAACAATAGGGGACTGCTCTAAATCCAAACATGTGGCTAGAGGTACACCCCAGGGAGGTGTTCTGTCACCTTAACTCTGGAACCTTACTGTAAACGACTTACTCTTAAACCTCAAGAGCACCGGCTGCAAGGTCGTTGCATATGCTGATAACTTGGCAATAACAGCAACGGGCAAACACCTTCAAGTCCTAAGCGATTTATTGCAAAACGCTCTAAATATCGTAGCTCGCTGGTCTGTGGAATGTGGACTTAATGTCAATCCCACCAAGACCGAAGCAGTGCTCTTTACAAGGAAATACAAAATTCCCGCTTTCAAACTACCATCCGTTAACGGAGTAGTTCTCAGTCTCTCAACCTGCAGTGCTGCTAGGCTAAATGCGATCCTTCCGTGGAGAAATCTCAACTCCGGGCATGCAAAGGTCCTGGAAACTCTGCCCGACAACCCGATGAGGTTGGATTACTTTCTACACCCTCCATTCTCTGGAAATAGATTATCCACAAGAATCCCAGAGACGAGCGAATGAATGGGTACCGTGGGCCTAGATCCAGGATCGACGGCTGTATATACAGATGGTTCCAAGTTAAACGAAAGAGTAGGCAGCGGGATTTACTCTGGTGAACTCGATCTAAACCTCAGTCTTCGTTTACCGGACCACTGTAGTGTTTTCCAGGCCGAACTAAATGCAATAATGGAAGCAGCTCGTGGCCTTAAAACGTGCACCTCCTTAGAACGAGGCATTACCATTTATTCTGACAGCCAGGCTGCTATCAAATCTCTGAATTCCTACGGTACAACCTCCAAGTTAGCCTTTGAATGCAGAGCAGCTCTAAACCAGCTGGCGGATGTTTGCTCCGTACATGTTGTTTGGGTCCCTGGCCATAAGGACATCCCTGGCAATTGCCTCGCTGATGAACTAGCAAGGAAAGGGACCGAACTAACTGAGATAAACTCTGCTCAAGAGGCGGGTTTACCATTAGCATCCTATAAACACAGCCTAAGATCTGAGCTTATGGGTAAGGTAAATTTAAGGTGGGCATCGGAGCCCACTTGCCACATTACAAGACAAATCTGGCCAGAAGCCGATGAGAAGTGCTCTAAAGCTCTCACGATGCTTAGCCGCTCCTCTCTCAGATTAGTAGTTGGGGTGATAACCGGGCACTGTCTCATGGGCACGCATGGAGAAAGGCTAGGTTACCCAACAAATGATTTTTGCCGCATTTGCCGAAACGAGGAGGAGGTGGAGAGTATTGACCACTATCTCTGCCACTGCCCTGGAGTGGCCAAGACGCGCAGTAAAGTTTTTAATGGCTACTTTTTGGACTGTTTAGCTGACTTAAACTCGGCAAACATTTCCAACTTTCTACTCTACATCAAGCGCACTGGATGGTTCAATTTTTGAAAGAAGGGAGGATGGGAATGCATGGCTTATGCCAGTGGTACCACAATGGGCTTCTCACAGCCTAAGTGTGCCACCGTGCTCCGGTGCGGTGGCAGCCACACTAACCTAACCTAACATAATTGGACCTAGTTGCTCTCCCTATGCCAGCCCTATGTTACTTGGTAAGAACAAAAAATGTTTCGGATCGACTCTGTGTTGATTATGGGGAAGTTAACTCAAACACAGTTTCTGACAAATACCCGTTGCCTCTTATCAGTGATAAAATTGCCAGACTTTGTGGTGCAAATTATTTTACTTGTTTAGACATGGGAAGTGGTTACCATCAAATTACAATCCAACCGGATTCGGTTGAATATACTGCGTGTGTAACACCTGAAGGGCAATATGAATTTCTGACAATACCTTTAGGGCTTAAAAACGCACCGTCAGTTTTTCAGCGCGCAGTTATGCGCTCAATCATACGTAATCGTTTACATGGACGATATTATGGTGGTGTCACCGACAAAAGAGTTAGGTCTTGAAAGGTTGCAAATTGTTTTCGACATTTTAACTAAAGCTGGATTCTCTTTCAATATTACCAAATGTAGTTTTCTAAAAACTGTTGTGCAGTATTTGGGATATGAGATGCTGCACTCCCCTTTGCTCCAAGGCTCTGTTCACCACTGCGTGCGAGGTTTTATCGAAGGCCCCCTCGATATCGAGGAAGGCACAGGGGTTGCGTCTGATTGCTTCTACCTTGGTCCTCGCCCTTAGCTCGAATTGGATGATCTTGTGATCCGAGAGGGAGGGTTCCGATGAGACCCGCCACCCTGAAATCAAAGGATTGGCCAATTCGTTGCCAAGGGTGACATCCAGTACTTCTGGTCTTACTCTGGTCACAAACGTTGGAGTATGTCCAACGTTGTGGATACCTAAATTCTCGTTTAATATATACTCTAAGAGGCACGGAGGGGTTGGTATCTGTGCTGCCCCACTCCACGTTGTGGGCGTTCGCATCGCAGCTAAGAATTAGCGGAAGCCTGCGTCTGCAGTGCCCCCCCAGCTACTGTACTTCAAGGGGAGGCACGTTGGTGTCGTCCCCCGGGCAGTATGCAGCAGCGAAGACGACATCCGTAGTCTGTTCGCCTACCATCCCCGTCACCTGCACCGCCACCAGGTCTTGTGTTAAAAACTCTGTAATGCAGAAGTGTTTAATATTGTACTTTAGTGCTACACATGCTCTTGGCCTGTCACAGGAGATGTCCCAAATTACCTTGTTACTTCTATGGTTCAGGCCTCTTACCTGGCCCCTGAAGACCCACGGCTCGTGTATCAGTATAATGCCCAGGTCGTCTGTAGTAAACCTCCTTGCGATGACTGCCGAAGCCGCCACGGCATGGTGGAGGTTGACCTGGGCTACTGACAATGCTGCATTACTCATAGCACTGGCTCCTCAAGGTCCGAGAGCAGTATATCGCCCTCACTGACCCCGTCCAGCTCGAGTCGCCTCAGATCAAGCTCCTCTAGGAGCTCCTCGGAATCGGGAATGTTGATTTCCCGGCTGCTGTCTTTGGCTGCATCCTTTGGACTTGGCTGGGCAGACGACTGGGTGCCTAGGCTTTGACACGCTGGCGCGTTTGCAGGGGGCACAATCGCGGGAGGAACGGCAACGCCCTTGGCACCAGAGTCCAAAGAACCCTGGGCTTTAGGCTCTTTGTTGCCGGGAGGTTCTCTCCTCCACGGCCTCACCACAAATATGCCGAACCTGTAGTGCAGGATGAAGCCTGCCCTTTTGATGGCGAGGTAAGACCCATCGATTCAATCTCAGCCCGCCGTCTTCGGTGCTGCTGGAAATGACCCTCCATACTGAGGAATCAATGCCCTCGTTTTGGGTCTTCAGCAGCTGAAGCGCGTACTCCGCTGTTTCATCGGCACTTCTTGGTAGGAAGACCGAAACGTTGTGCAGTAGGGGAATCTGATCCCCCCTCTTCACGCACATCACCGGCCCCTTCCACCTTTCCAGTTCGCCGGGCCGCCGAGTAGGTGGACTGCTGAGTGGCCTGCGGCCGCCCCTCCCCCATCTGGCCCCCCTGACTACCTGACGCCGTATCGGGAAGTGGCGGTTGCTCACGTTGTCTCTTGCTAGACGGTTGCTCTGGAGGAGTAATCAGCTCACTGCCGCGCTCAGCTAAAGACTGCTTCGATGTAGGTTCCCTGCTTCTCCGAATTTCTGCGGGCGCAGGTCGTTGGTGCCCAGTGCTTATTAGCAGGCGCGGTTACACTGGAGTTGATGCTTGGCCCGCTCGTCCGCTCAATGGCGTGCACGGGTGGCTCTCGCGTGCGCTTACGGTCCGTGCGCTCTCGCTCTTCTTTTTCGACCTCCATCCAAACACCTTCCATGGCTCGAGCTTCTTCTGGGGTTTTCCCCTGCTCAAGATAGCGGATGTACCACTTTGCCCCGGCCCCGCTCAACCCCTTGCGGTTACGGTCATCGAGGGCCCCCGGTTGGCCCCGGGGGGGAAGTGGAGGTAGTCTAGCCCTGCGGTGCTTTCTTCTCTGCTGCTGCCACCCTGCTGCTTGGGATGTCCGCGAGCCAGAGCGGCTGCGTGACCTTTCCCACCTGCCTGGCGATTTCTGCCGCTGATCGCTACCCGAGCGCATCTCACTCCTGGACCTACGAAGGGAGGCAGGGCCGGTCACGCAAAACCCAAGGACTTCAGGCCCATAAGCCTCACCTCATTCCTAATCAAAACCCTTGAGAGACTAATAGATGATCATCTTCGGCGAAATATTAGGAAAGATAAACTCTCCTCCAACCAGCATGCATACTCAAAGGGCAAATCCGTGGAGACTGCTCTCCATGACATCGTCTCAACGATTCAGAAAGGATTGGCCATAAAAGAGTTCACGCTGGGGATCTTTTTAGACATCGAGGGAGCTTTCAACAATATCTATTCCGAGGCCGTTATCGAATCACTTCGTATGGTGGGGATACGGCAGGGACTGGTGGACTTTGTGGGGCTCCTACTCAGGAAAAGATCGATCTTCTCAACAATAGGGGACAGCTCTAAATCCAAACATGTGGCTAGAGGTACACCCCAGGGAGGTGTTCTGTCACCTTAACTCTGGAACCTTACTGTAAACGACTTACTCTTAAACCTCAAGAGCACCGGCTGCAAGGTCGTTGCATATGCTGATGACTTGGCAATAACAGCAACGGGCAAACACCTTCAAGTCCTAAGCGATTTATTGCAAAACGCTCTAAATATCGTAGCTCGCTGGTCTGTGGAATGTGGACTTAATGTCAATCCCACCAAGACCGAAGCAGTGCTCTTTACAAAGAAATACAAAATTCCCGCTTTCAAACTACCATTCGTAAACGGAGTAGTTCTCAGTCTCTCAACCGAGGTCAAATACCTCGGAATTTTACTAGATAAAAAACTAGACTGGAGGCGGAACACTGAAGACCGCTCCAAGAAAGCTATTGTTGCTCTATATGCCTGTAAGACGGCCGTGGGGAAGAAATGGGGTATAAAGCCACACATTGTACTCTGGATGTACACAGCTGTCATAAGACCCATTCTCTTCTACGGTATCGTCGTATGGTGGCCGGCATTGAGCAGAACTCTTACCAGACTCAAACTAGAACGGGTCCAGAGAGCAGCCGCAATGCTCATCACGGGAGCACTGCCCTCTACACCCACCAAATCTCTGGAAATAATGTTAAATCTCCCACCGGTGGAACTCTACGGCAAATTTCTGGCGGCCTGCAGTGCTGCTAGGCTAAATGCGATCCTTCCGTGGAGAAATCTCAACTCCGGGCATGCAAAGGTCCTGGAAACTCTGCCCGACAACCCGATGAGGTTGGATTACTTTCTACACCCTCCATTCTCTGGAAATAGATTATCCACAAGAATCCCAGAGACGAGCGAATGAATGGGTACCGTGGGCCTAGATCCAGGATCGACGGCTGTATATACAGATGGTTCCAAGTTAAACGAAAGAGTAGGCAGCGGGATTTACTCTGGTGAACTCGATCTAAACCTCAGTCTTCGTTTACCGGACCACTGTAGTGTTTTCCAGGCCGAACTAAATGCAATAATGGAAGCAGCTCGTGGCCTTACAACGTGCACCTCCTTAGAACGAGGCATTACCATTTATTCTGACAGCCAGGCTGCTATCAAATCTCTGAATTCCTACGGTACAACCTCCAAGTTAGCCTTTGAATGCAGAGCAGCTCTAAACCAGCTGGCGGATGTTTGCTCCGTACATGTTGTTTGGGTCCCTGGCCATAAGGACATCCCTGGCAATTGCCTCGCTGATGAACTAGCAAGGAAAGGGACCGAACTAACTGAGATAAACTCTGCTCAAGAGGCGGGTTTACCATTAGCATCCTATAAACACAGCCTAAGATCTGAGCTTATGGGTAAGGTAAATTTAAGGTGGGCATCGGAGCCCACTTGCCACATTACAAGACAAATCTGGCCAGAAGCCGATGAGAAGTGCTCTAAAGCTCTCACGATGCTTAGCCGCTCCTCTCTCAGATTAGTAGTTGGGGTGATAACCGGGCACTGTCTCATGGGCACGCATGGAGAAAGGCTAGGTTACCCAACAAATGATTTTTGCCGCATTTGCCGAAACGAGGAGGAGGTGGAGAGTATTGACCACTATCTCTGCCACTGCCCTGGAGTGGCCAAGACGCGCAGTAAAGTTTTTAATGGCTACTTTTTGGACTGTTTAGCTGACTTAAACTCGGCAAACATTTCCAACTTTCTACTCTACATCAAGCGCACTGGATGGTCCAATTTTTGAAAGAAGGGAGGATGGGAATGCATGGCTTATGCCAGTGGTACCACAATGGGCTTCTCACAGCCTAAGTGTGCCACCGTGCTCCGGTGCGGTCCTTTGCGAGGGCTCTATGCAGCCTGGCAGCCGCAGGAGTCGAGCTAATGCTCTCACAGAAATTCTGAAACTGCTACGCTTTGATTTTCTGATTTCTTTGCTGTACTTCGTTAGGCATGTCGAATACTCTTCCCAGCACCCCGTGCGCCTGGCTCTTGCGGAGCGCCGAGAGCTCCCGAGACCACCAGCCAGGTTGGGTTTTACCTTCCGGCCTCGTCTCGGGACAGCTAGAGTGAAAGGTGTCCGTAATGGCGCCGTTCAGACCACTGACCCTGCTTTCTAACTCCATACAGCTTGTTCTCTTATTGTTACGCTCAATGTGTGCTACGTTCAATTCTAAATGCTCGTGATACAAAGCCCAGTTTGTTCTTCTGGGGTTGCGTCTGATTGCTTCTACCTTGGTCCTCGCCCTTAGCTCGAATTGGATGATCTTGTGATCCGAGAGGGAGGGTTCCGATGAGACCCGCCACCCTGAAATCAAAGGATTGGCCAATTCGTTGCCAAGGGTGACATCCAGTACTTCTGGTCTTACTCTGGTCACAAACGTTGGAGTATGTCCAACGTTGTGGATACCTAAATTCTCGCTTAATATTTACTCTAAGAGGCACGGAGGGGTTGGTATCTGTGCTGCCCCACTCCACGTTGTGGGCGTTCGCATCGCAGCTAAGAATTAGCGGAAGCCTGCGTCTGCAGTGCCCCCCCAGCTACTGTACTTCAAGGGGAGGCACGTTGGTGTCGTCCCCCGGGCAGTATGCAGCAGCGAAGACGATATCCGTAGTCTGTTCGCCTACCATCCCCGTCACCTGCACCGCCACCAGGTCTTGTGTTAAAAACTCTGTAATGCAGAAGTGTTTAATATTGTACTTTAGCGCTACACATGCTCTTGGCCTGTCACAGGAGATGTCCAAATTACCTTGTTACTTCTATGGTTCAGGCCTCTTACCTGGCCCCTGAAGACCCACGGCTTGTGTATCAGTATAATGCCCAGGTCGTCTGTAGTAAACCCCCTTGCGATGACTGCCGAAGCGGCCACGGCATGGTGGAGGTTGACCTGGGCTACTGACAATGCTGCATTACTCATAGCACTGGCTCCTCAAGGTCCGAGAGCAGTATATCGCCCTCACTGACCCCGTCCAGCTCGAGTCGCCTCAGATCAAGCTCCTCTAGGAGCTCCTCGGAATCGGGAATGTTGATTTCCCGGCTGCTGTCTTTGGCTGCATCCTTTGGACTTGGCTGGGCAGACGACTGGGTGCCTAGGCTTTGACACGCTGGCGCGTTTGCAGGGGGCACAATCGCGGGAGGAACGGCAACGCCCTTGGCACCAGAGTCCAAAGAACCCTGGGCTTTAGGCTCTTTGTTGCCGGGAGGTTCTCTCCTCCACGGCCTCACCACAACCATGCCGAACCTGTAGTGCAGGATGAAGCCTGCCCTTTTGATGGCGAGGTAAGACCCATCGATTCAATCTCAGCCCGCCGTCTTCGGTGCTGCTGGAAATGACCCTCCATACTGAGGAATCAATGCCCTCGTTTTGGGTCTTCAGCAGCTGAAGCGCGTACTCCGCTGTTTCATCGGCACTTCTTGGTAGGAAGACCGAAACGTTGTGCAGTAGGGGAATCTGATCCCCCCTCTTCATGCACATCACCGGCCCCTTCCACCTTTCCAGTTCGCCGGGCCGCCGAGTAGGTGGACTGCTGAGTGGCCTGCGGCCGCCCCTCCCCAATCTGGCCCCTTGACTACCTGACGCCGTATCGGGAAGTGGCGGTTGCTCACGTTGTCTCTTGCTAGACGGTTGCTCTGGAGGAGTAATCAGCTCACTGCCGCGCTCAGCTAAAGACTGCTTCGATGCAGGTTCCCTGCTTCTCCGCATTTCTGCGGGCGCAGGTCGTTGGTGCCCAGTGCTTATTAGCAGGCGCGGTTACACTGGAGTTGATGCTTG
This sequence comes from Philophylla caesio, assembly GCA_963971545.1. Taxonomy (NCBI): domain Eukaryota; kingdom Metazoa; phylum Arthropoda; class Insecta; order Diptera; family Tephritidae; genus Philophylla; species Philophylla caesio. Next base: position 89,694,848 of record OZ020607.1, read on the forward strand.
GCCCGCTCGTCCGCTCAATGGCGTGCACGGGTGGCTCTCGCGTGCGCTTACGGTCCCTGCGCTCTCGCTCTTCTTTTTCGACCTCCATCCAAACACCGGCCATGGCTCGAGCTTCTTCTGGGGTTTTCCCCTGCTCAAGATAGCGGATGTACCACTTTGCCCCGGCCCCGCTCAACCCCTTGCGGTTACGGTCATCGAGGGCCCCCGGTTGGCCCCGGGGGGGAAGTGGAGGTAGTCTAGCCCTGCGGTGCTTTCTTCTCTGCTGCTGCCACCCTGCTGCTTGGGATGTCCGCGAGCCAGAGCGGCTGCGTGACCTTTCCCACCTGCCTGGCGATTTCTGCCGCAGAAAGTGCCGGGTCAGCTTTGCGACCGATCTACTTCTCCGGTTAGGTTCGCACCGGTTGACTCACCTTCACACCCTGCCTTACCTCCGCTCAGAGCAGTTTCCTTGCGCTTGCATGCGCTGGTGCTAGACGCCTCATCGTCATCTCTCGCATGCTCAATGATTAGGGCAGCTTCCTGATCAGTCAGGCGCTCCATGAAGCTGCCTCTTCTCGTTGACGCCTGAGGCACGTTCGTGCCGCTGCCCGCCCTAGGAACACTGCTGCTGCCACTATGCGCTTGCTGAAGGCACGGTGTCGAGGAGGCGCCGTGTGAATACAGCCGGTTGTTGCCCACCTGGCTGCAAACCAATGGGCACGGTGTCGCATTACACCCTGGATTAGCAGGTGGCGGTTCTTGGCCAGCGCTCCCACTTGGAACCTTCATGGAGATAGATAAACAATTGTACATCGTCACTTCGCTCCATACACGGCTCCTGGTGGGAAACGCCTAAGCCCCTGCACCACGCCAAGGTGCCCGCCCTCGCAGGGGTATACGTTTCTAAGACAAATACATAACTGTTGCGTAACAGTTGAGTCTTATTAACGCGCCCATTACCTACTTGGTAGCGTTCGCACGCCACACCATATAATGTAAGTATTGGTAGCGTTTTCAAGGCACACCATTTAATGTATGAAATAAGTAGCGTTTTCACGTCACAACATACATATAATGTAAGTACTTACTGAGCAACTTAGGTTGCACAATCGTTGCTTAGCCGTTCCAGTCTCCGTTTCCACGATCGACCGGAGTATATAACTACTCTACGACGACTGCCCTCTAATGTGCATTGTGAGTGTCGTGTTGTGCGGACGTATTTTTCACTGCTCGATAAGTGCAATTGAATTCTAATGTAAACCTAAGTTACAAGTGCAAACGTGTTGGCTTTACCTAATGAGACATTGACTCTTGTATTAATTTTTAAACAGCAATTATTTGATAATAATTCAAAATGCCGTGCATTTGTGATCAAAAGATTGATCGATATCAACCAAAGATACAGTGCGCTAAGTGCAATGAACTGTTTCACTTGGTTTGTGCCTGCTGATGCTGAGTTTCTTGCCAACTCTAATAAATGCTTTTTTTGTAAAGTTTGCGCGACTGTGCGACGCAACTAAATTCCTTCACCTCCTCCGTCTACTGTTATTTCGGAAGAAAGGCAAAATGCTACATCTACTAACACTAACAATAAAATTGCTAACTAAAAATCGTCAATTTTGCAAACACAAAGTGGTAGTAACCCAAACCAACAAAAACAGATTACATTGGAATCTGCATTTAATATCATCGTCTATCTTCGAGCCGACAAGGCCCGATTGCTTAATAATTACAATGCTCAGTCTGAAGTTACCAATAAACTTCTGGAGAATATTGATGGTATGCACTCTGATCTCATTTTATTCAGCGAATCTTGCGTGAAAAAGTCTCTGCGATTGCTTCTCTCAATGCAGAGCTAAACGACTTACGCTCCTACGTAACTACTGTTGTCGATAAGCTTAGTGACAACTCCTCTAAATGCGGTGTTATTGTTGCTGATGGAGCTAATGACGTTGATTTGTCGTCTGTGGTATCTGCAGTTGCTTCTGTTAGCGATGCTTTGGAATCAGTCGCAATTAAAACTACTGCTCTCACTAACACATCTAACGTAAAGCCGTCCGCTGCTGCGTCTGCTGTCTATGACGCTCCGAAATCTACGCGTACATACAGTGCTGCTCTCACCGCCTCAATTAAGGCTCCGCCGTTAGCTAGTGTGCCAACACCTTCATCTTCTCTTTCACCATATACCCAGGTAGCTGCTACTACAAACGTATGTAATTATACTACCACAATATCTACTTATATTGGTCCTAGTACTGCTCATATTCAGCCTAATATGACGACGGATGCTAATATCGCTTTCGTTCACCAAACCACTGATTGGAGTATTGTGCGAAAAATACCAATAGTAACAACGAATTAATTGTTGTTAAAACTCTGAAATGGTTGTATGTGGGTTCATTCTCCCCCAAAGTCACTGCTGTTAACATTATTAATTACGTATCTAAACATGCTGATAATGATCCTAAATTTCTAAGTTGCTGTATGCTAACTAAAAAGGATGCTGATCTGGATAAACTGAGGAAAGTTAATTTTAAATTAGGAGTTACTGAGGATTTATACAACAAAGTGCTGGATGCGACTATCTGACCTGCGGACTAAATCCACGACTCTTTTCAATATGAGTTCACATTCTGACTATGATATCTTTGTCCTCATTGAAACTTGGCTGAACCTGGAATTTACCGATTGTGAATTCTTCGACACCAATATGTATAACGATTATCGCAAAGAGCGTGACCTTTCGAAAGTAGGACTCTCGAGAGGTGGAGGAGTTCTCATTGCGGTTCACCGTCGGTTTCGCTCATCGTATGTAAGTATGAGCTATACTACTCCCTGCTGGACCCTATGTGTATCTGTACATGGTATTTCGAAGATATTTATTTGTGCATCATACATTCCACCATTCAGTGCGGAAATGCTGTACAAACTGCATGTAGACAATATTGTCGATCTAGTCCGTAGTTATGATAGTAATAATTTTTGCAATCTTGGAGACTTTAAATTACGGAATATTGAATGGTCCTACTTATATAATAGTCTTATTTTGTTCCCAAAATATGTATATAGTTTTACAGAGTCGTACCTCGTAGACGACTTCTTAATTGTTAATCTTTCCCAGATAAATGGTTTCACTAATAAGTTATCCAGAACTCTTAATCTCATCTGTGTTAGCGAAAATATAAATTTTTCTTTGGATGAGTGCCTTGACCCACTATCATGTCCTGGTTTACATCATGTCCAACTTGTTATTGATCTTGAATTTTATAACTTTCAAAGTATTTGTTCAGATACACTAGCTCCAAGCTTTTGCATTCGTCGTACCAATTTTGATAGAATCAGTCTTGAGGTCTGCGCCTTAGACTGGGAATCACTTTTCTCGGGTGTTGATGTTAATGAATGCTATTCTATTTTTATAAATGAAATAAATGAAATTTGTCTGCAACACATTCCGCTTAAAAATGAAAAGCTGCTATAAAATTCCGTGGCACACTAAACAGTTAAAAAGGTTAAAAACTTGAGAAAAAAGTTTTTTAAAAAATTCAAATATACCAAAATTGCAGAGTATAAAGTTAAATATTTTCGCTACTCAAGAAAGTTTAATTCGTTAGCTAAAAGTCTCCAGAGAAGATATGTACGAAATTTCAAGTCAGATATCAGAATCCCAAATCTTTTTGGACCTATGTTAAATAAAAAAAAACTTGCTCCAGTATACCCGCGGATGCTTTTTATAATGGTACGCATGCCTCTTCGCTGGCTGAGGCGGCAAACCTTTTTGCTGACTTTTTCCATTATAATTTTAACTCACAGATGGAAACTTCTAAAGGTTCTTTTCCAACCGTGGATTGTCCAGTTAGTTTTGGGTAGTTGACAGCATTATGCACATTAAAATGCCTTTGCAAACGGATGTTGACGGAATATCATCTTACCTTCTTAAGAATTGTTTGGCGTTAGCAAACCACCTTTTATTAATTTTCAATAAATAACTTGAAAATGGAGAATTTATAGATGCTTGGAAAGTAACTTTCATTAGTCCTATTTCAAAAATGGGAACACAAATAACGTTGCCAATTATAAGCCCATTGCCAAGTTGAAGAATGTACTTTTCAGTTAGGCGTTTAATTTCTGACAACCAGCATGGTTTCGTGTCTGCAGATCCACAGCCACTTATTTAGCAATATTTTCTGAATATTGTTTGTCGGCTTTCATTGACCGCCTTAAAGTTGACACTGAGTATACTGACTTTTCGAAAGCATTTGACAAAGTCAGTCATTCACTTTTGATTTCTAAATTAGCTAGTTTTGGATTTCATTCAATATTTTTATCTTGGATAAAATCGTACCTTTATCATCGCAACTTTGTAGTTGTAGTTGACAATGTGCGTTCCATTTCTTCGTAGCGTCGCCTGGTGTACAACAAGGCAGCATACTAGGCCCCTTGCTATTTGTAATTTTTATCAATGACATTTCGACCTGTTTTACAAACACTAATTTTCTTTTATGTGTTGATGGCTTGGATATTTCCTCCACTTTTTTAAATTCTTCTGACTCCGCAAAGATCCAATCAGACTTGGATAATGTCTCGGATTGGTGTAGTATAAATGGTCTGCAGTTAAATATAAAAAAATGTTTTCATATGTCCGTTTCCAAGTCGCGCTGTCTTATCCCCAAGTGTTACCATATTGACGGTACACGATTATTCACCGTTCAAGAGGTAACTGATCTAGGGGTGGTGTTTGACTCAAAATTTTCATTTAGTAGTCATCCCAATTACACAATAACCAAGTCGTATTCAGTGCTAGCTTTCATCCGTCGATTTGGATCCGATTTTACTGATCCCTATACCCTTAAGATTTTGTTTACGTCACTCGTACGTTCCAAGCTGGAATATGCTTCTTTTGTTTGGAGACCTTATCATGTACATATGTAATATAAATAGGATTGAGTGGGTTCAAAAAACTTTAATGCGCCTTGCTCTTCGATCTTTGAATTTTACCTACCCAACTCCACCTTATAGTGCTAGGTGTGCGCTAATTAATTTCAAATCTCTAGGAAACAGAATAACCATTCATTCGCTCACTTTTCTCTATGACATTATTACCGGTGTAATTGACTCACGCTACCTCCTCGAGCGCATTTGTTTTCACGTCCCTAAAAGGAGCCTTCGTAATAGTGATATTTTTTACACATAGCGAGTCCGAACTCTATGCTTCCAACGCTCCCATTTTTAGAGCCCTGAATGAATTCAATAATCTGCTAATTACGTTAAACATATATTTTTCTTTATCTAAGTCCGTATTCAAATCAATGTTCAATGAAGTGATATTATAATCATCTATCTTTAAGTAGTCTGTAAGTAACCTTGTATACCTATGTAGATTACTATAAAACAACGTCAGTCTCTAATAGAGACAAAATTCACAATTTTAGACCAGTTGACATTCATTAGTTTCAAAATAAAGCCTCTAGTTTCAAAATAAAGTCCCTAAACTGTGACCTGGTGATAAGCCGGTCCCAAAAAATTGGAATAAAAACAAAAGAAAAAAACGTGAAAGCGAGGAGAAAGTAATAATCTCTAGCTCATTTTGAGACTTGAGATGATACAAAGTAACTGAATTCGGGCATTAGTCAACACGCAGTTGAAACATCTATTTAGTTTAAAGGCAGTTGAGAGTGAATGCGGTAGATCTATCAAGAAACTGCGCGACATAAACAATTACATCTCATCACTTCAATGTCATCAAATTTACATATCCAATTGGGATGCTATTATTGGGCTCGTTCATAAGACACAACTGTTCAGCTCAACTGTTGCGAAATTGAAGGCAATTAAGGAGTGTTTGTTACTTCATTACGCGAATAAACGTGATATCCGGACATTGGAGTATCAACTCCACCAATTGTCCCAAAAGGATTCTCGGCTCGATGAATTCTATGCCGCCGTGAATCACTAATTTTCGTTTAAAATCAACAAAATTAAAACGGTGTCCTACTCCGAAGAAACAATTAAGGTCCTTGTCGATACATAGAGAAGCCGTGCCTTGGATGTCTTCATAAGAGGCTTGAATGAGGAGCTTGCGAAAATGCTTCTCATTAAACGCCCTAAAACTCTCCCAGAGGCCTACTCTGCATCCCTCGAGATACAAAACAAAAACTTCCGTAATTTTACTATTTACGCCGCGCGCTCTAATAATCGTGTTGTCGCACCAGTAAACATAATCCCAGGCCGAATGCATGGCTTCAGTGCCGACAGAACTCCTCCACTTCCACCAAGGACAACCTGGCGTCCTCTGGAGCGTCGACCTCCCTTCGAAAAACGTGATCGACAGTTTGCGCCGAGACAAGACCAACCACCAATCGAGAAGATGAACGTTGGCCAGTTCGTCCAGACTAAACGGGTAAACTACATTAATCGATTGAATCCGTTCAAGCGGGGGCTAAGTCGGAGAAGCTACCGCGTAAGCAACAGAGGTTGTACCACGTTTCTATGACGTAGAACAGAAGGATGGCTACTCCGCTACTGCGGAAGAAGAGGAATTTTTATCCAACGGCCATCTAGCGTACCATACCTAGAATACAGGTTGTCGAACGGGCGTACATTGGACTTCCTGGTGGACACTGGGGCAAATAAGAATTTTATAAAGCCAACGGTGGTCAAGCAGCGCTGACTGGTTTGCCCTGCTTGACCACCGTTGGCTTTATAAATTTCTTATTTACCCCTTAGTGTAAGGTCAGCGGGGGGTTGTGTACATAGATATAAAGGCGAAAGTATTATTGAGGTTTTTTAACAATATTGGTATCGATTCTGACAAACGTTCTTCGCCCTACCTGGACTAAGTACATTTGACGGAATTATTGGCGACGATACCCTCAAGGACATAGGATCAGCGGTAGATAAGAAGAATAACATACCAGAAATTAATAAACATAAGATACCGCTACAGGAACGGATATCTAGTGAGGTAAACAATGCAATATCCAAGGACCTTCAATGCGAAACTATAGAAAGGGTAAACGCGCTTATTGGGAGGTATAGTGCACTATTCTAGCCTATTAATTATAGTAAGAGCTATTCTTATCCCTCGTGCATGAGGGAAGAGGTTGCGAGACAGGTACAGGAACTGCTCGAAGAAGGTGTTATTTGGCCATCGAAAAGTCCCTATAACTTCCCAATTTGGGTGGTTCCAAAAAAACCCATTAAAACATCAATGCCTTGATTTTACATGAGCAGGAATCGAGAAATGCGAGGTTGAACGAGAAGCGATCGCCACCAAGGGTATTTAACAATAGCGATTCGCTGTTTATAGCTAATAAATATATAAAGTCGAAACAAAAACCTTTACTCAAAAAGGAAACCGTCGCAGAAGATAGAAATGCGACTATATTAACCGAGAGTGGGAAGAAGTTCCACAAATCGAATGTAAAAAATGTGTAAATTACACATGATAACATTGGTCAAAAGGTAGAGATAGTGAGGATTCTTCAGACCCGGCGGTCCGGATGCAAACACACGTTTGTAACCGATTGGGTCAGAGTGGTTCTTGGCTGACCTAAGTGAAGAGGTTCAACTCCTCCACAAGAATCCATCACTTATTTGCGAGAAGTCACCCGTACCATGACAAGGTCACTTGCAATTATAAACGCATGTGACTAAAAGGCACGCGGTCCTTCCATAGTCAATAATACCTATAGGCCATATATGTCAAAATTAAAACAATTCTAAATAAGCATTTTGAGAAATACAATAGTGCCTAATGAGCACGACATAAAAGAGACAATAAAAATTAAAAATTAAAAAAAATAATCATATAGTGACGAAAAATATATATTTTTCTACAATTTTCTATTTTGTTTAAATTTACACAAATCAAAAAATATAAAATGATAACGCAAATCATTTTCTTATAACAAGACTAATCACTAATCTGACACACTAACATTTAAAAATCACTGCCTTTCTACTGGGTTCCCAAAAGAACAGATGAAATAAAAACAAAATCCAAATTCTATCAACCCTTAATAACTACTATGCAACTCGCAGTAGAATAAGGAAACATAGACATAAGTAAACAATTTAGCTATTAAAAATTGTTAAGAATGCACATACTTTATTAGTATTAGAATAGTATAAGCAATAGAACTAGAATAGTTTAGAATAAATTAAGAACTATTTAGAATAAAAAGTTTATATATATAATATAATTTTGGCGCGTACACTCACCGGCATGTGAAGTTATAGCACGCACCAACCACATTTTAGTTTATTATTTTACTTTTTCCTCTCCTTTATGGTTGTCGTGTTAAAACTTTTTGTTCGAATTAAATTTTTTAAATATGTTAATGGGTTAAGGGGAACATTATCATAATGAGTTAAATTTGTTACCTTAATTCATAGCTTCAGCTTTTGCGCTATAGCGCACTCCTATGAGTTATTCAAAATAGATGCACCACTAGCAACTATCCGAGATGGGTATGGATGGATTATTGATGAACACTTTAAACTAATACACACTGTAAACCTGGAGCGTTATGAAATGACCACAAACCGACTAGAGGAAGCACTATCCAGTCTAAACGAAACACCCGCAGTTTATGAAGTGCTCTCATTCCAGTTAAGCAGAAGCCGTACACATCTAGACGAATTAAAAGGACGTGAGTCATCTAGACGAAAGCGATCGATAAACTGGATTGGTTCGGCCTGGAAAAGGGTTGCCGGTTCACCCGACGCATCAGACTAGGATGCAGTTTTTCGAAATGAAGATGCTCTGAACCAAAACAACAATCAGCAATACAAGGTAAATGCGGCAATTTTCAAGAAAACTGATAAATTATTGCAGAAGGTAAATCATAATGTGATCGCCTTTAACGTCATCTTGCACGAGAAGAACCTTGAAAGGATTTCTCAAAAAACCCAACACAAGATCATCCTTCTAAGAGAAGATGTTAACGAGCTTATCCGCGCAGGTCAGATGGCCAAAATTGGCTTGGTCAACACCAATCTTTTGAGTAAAGAAGAAGTCAACCAGTTTGTCAGCGAGATAGAGGTGCTGCCACGCTATGGACGCAATTGAGTATAGCAAGCCTTCGATCTACACAAACTGTACACTTTTTCTGTACGTGTTATCCCTGCCTAAGGTGACTGATGAAATATTTAACCTTCTAATCGAACGAGCCAATACCCGAAAAGGTCATCGAGTGGAGCTGGCATACAAAACGATTCTAATTAACAAGCACGATACGTATGGCATAAGAAAGTATCGTCTCCTCAAGGGAGGACATGCCAGTTGCAGTTACCTGACCTACAATGACTTCATCGTTGAACCAATCAAGGAAGACACAATTTTCCACGACAACTTCAATGGAATCACAGGATCAGGTAAATCTGTAATCAATTTGAATGGTTCTTATATCCTGCTGCCCATCTGCAGAGACAATAACCATCAACAACCAGAGCTATTCAAATACGAGTATCTCAGGAGCTCAAGTCTTGACCATCATAACCAACCGAAGCATGGCCCTAAACCTTAACCTCGTACATGAGATGGCTATTGACAACATCAAGCTACTTGGTTTCCTCAAGAAAAAAAACGAATTGGATTACCATTGTCGAATCCCTAATTCATCCATTCGAACGACGTGACCTAGCCACCGTAGCCCGCTGATTCTTAATCCGCTGCACTATATATATCTACGTCCTTGTACAGCTCGTAGAGCTCATCGTTCCATCGTACGCGGTATTCGCCGTCGCAAAGACTCAAAGGTCCATACATCTTTCGAAGAATCTTTCTCTCGAACACTCCAAGAGCCATCTCATCTGATGTTGTCATTGTCCATGTTTCTGCGCTATACAATATGACGGGCATGACGAGGGACTTAAAGAGTATGGTTTTTGTCCGTCGAGAGAAGACTTTACTGTGCAATTGCCTACTCAGTCCGAAGTAGCACTTGTTGGTAAGAGAGATTCTGCGTTGGATTTCAAGGCTGACGCTGTTATTGGTGTTAATGCGGGTTCCGAAGTTATAACTGTCAACAGTGATGTTAGATCCCAGTCGTGAATGTGCCGACTATCTATTTGATGACAGGATATACTTCGTCCTGCTTTCGTTCACCTCCAGACCCATTCGCTTTGCTTCTCTATCCAGTTTGGAGAAGGCAGAACTAACTGCGCGGTTGTTAAGACAGCAGACGGTACCATGAAACCCTCGTTACGTAAGTGCTGCGTCGCTGCTTCTACACCGAGGGCTGGTGGTCGATACGAATGCAGTTTATCGGGCGGTTGTATAGGGGTGCTAGTAGTTATTAAATAAAGTTTATTGTAACGTGTTATAATCCTTGTGTTTAAGCTTAGGGCGAGTTAACCCTTTTATTTTTTTGAGTGTAAGCATCAAAGATCCCTTAACTTATATATTTTATATATCCTTTCTACATAACGATAAATTTTCCATTTTTTTAACTTTTATTTATATATGTGCACTACAAAACACGAATCGCACTCTGCAATGAAATTAAATAGTTGCGCCGTGGAGTTCCTAATGCAACGCTAGCTATGCCGCCAGTGCGTAAAACATATCGTTCGTCATTTTAATAATTTAAAAAGTGTATAATTGAAATCAAACATCATAACAATAAACAAATATTTAGTGAAAAAAAGATTAATCCAAATATTTATAAGTAATGCGAAATTGAAAAAAATAAATTTATAACTGCCAACTAACAAAGCGGCGTTGCATTTTGAATATGAAGGCACGACTATGTTCGATCAGCTGTTTAGGCTGAACATGTTGAGTTCATGCAGCGAAAAAATTTTATGATGAAAAGAATGGCGTCAAATTGGCAACTGTTGAGCTGAGCGGCTCTACTCAACTATGCGTTTCTAAGCCAAATACTCAACTGTTGCGCAACAGTGGTTGAAACACTTTGACCTTTTAATTTGCATTTTTACAATTTTCGCGAGATAAGTTCCTTTTATGCTGAGAGATCTTTAGCGAGTTCCGCTGTGGTCGAGTTGATAGCGGTGGGTGCTACAACATGATATGCCGGTGAGTTCGACGTTCGAATCTCAGTCAGGGCAAGCAAAATCTTAATAATAGAAAAAAAAAGTTTTTTCTAATAGCGGTCACCCCTCGGCAGGCAATGGCAAACCTCCGAGGGTATTTCTGCCTTAAAAAAGCTTCTCATTAAATACATCTGCCGTTCGGAGTCGGCACAAAACTGTAGGCCCCTTCATTTGTGGTATAATATAAAGACGCACACCACAAATGGTAGGAGAACCTCGGCCAAACACTGAGCTGTATGGTGTACGCGCCAAAATTTTATTATATATATACTTAGCGAGGGAGCATACTAATAAAAAACCTAACGTCTTACTCGCTCAAGCGACCAGACTCATTCACAATGGTATGAGGAGTTTGAGGTGAGTGTACAACTCTACACTAAGGTAAGTAGGGTAAGTATAAATTCGAGTTTAAAGGTAAATATATATTAAGGTAAGTATTAATTCATGAAGGTAAGTATACATAAATATAAGTATAAAGCAAATATTGTCATATGATTCATACGCGCATTAAACATTTTAATTATTCAATATTTATAAATAATTAATTATATTTTTTAGTCAAAGTCAATCAGATTAGGATGCCGGCGGGCGTGCGGCGAGGTGAGTTGCAGCAGTTCTTGTAGCTTCGTTAGCGTTTGGTTGGCCTGCTAAAATAGACCACGGAGGCGTTTCTGCGTGACAACGCCGCCTTGGGTGCGGACATTTACAACGCGGACATTCTTATCTGGGTGAGAATGGAGTTTAATGTGCGCCAGTCATTGGAGGTAAAAGATCGTCTTTGATAACGACTAAGTCAACTTCGTTAAGGTTGAGTTCCTGAGTCTTCCATTTGTGGCGCTTCTGGAGTTCCCTCAAGTGCTAATTTTTCCAGCGAGTGCTTAACTGGTGGTGGAGTGTTTTTAGTTTTTGCTACTTGTTAATGAGGGAGAGGTTCTCAGAATTTAGTTCTGGACTGGAAAGCAATGTAGCTCCTCATAGAAAGTGACCTGGGGTTAGCGCTTGCAAGGCATCCGGATCTTGTGATGCTGGATAAAGGGAGCGAGAATTAAGCACTGCTTCTGTACGAACGAGAAGAGTGTTGAACTGCTCGTAAGTGAATTTGTTGTGCCCAGCAACCATAGTGAGGTAAATTTTAAAACTCTTCACTGCGGCTTCCCACATTCCGCCCATATGAGGAGCATACGGTGGAATGAATTGCCAGGAGAGACCTTGCACAGCATATGCGTTGGGAATTTCTGCGGACGTTTCATTGAGGAACGCAGACATTTCTCTAGTAAAGCTTCACTGAGCACCGATGAAGGTTCTTCATTGTCGGACATGAGTTTGTGTAGTAATCCTCGGCGACCGACGAATCGTGCAAATGCGACCTTAAATGCAGGTAGCTTGAGAGGTATTGATACCGAATTAAGTGGTAATGAAAAAGACAAACTAATTAAATTCCTTGAACAATACTTTACCAAATTTATTAATGGGACCCCTTGCACTAGAGTTAGTGCGGGTGCGATGAAAATTCGAGTAATAGACCCTAGCAAAACGGTGCAACGGCGTCCATATAAGCTTAGTCCTGATAAGAAAGCAATAGTTCGTTCTAAGTTAATTGAATTAATGAAATGTAACATTATTGGACCTAGTTGCTCTCCCTATGCCAGCCCTATGTTACTTGGTAAGAACAAAAAATGGTTCGTATCGACTCTGTGTTGATTATAGGGAAGTTAACTCAAACGCAATTTCTGACAAATACCCGTTGCCTCTTATCAGTGATAAAATTGCCAGACTTTGTGGTGCAAATTATTTTACTTGTTTAGACATGGGAAGTGGTTACCATCAAATTACAATCCAACCGGATTCGGTTGAATATACTGCGTGTGTAACACCTGAAGGGCAATATGAATTTCTAACAATACCTTTAGGGCTTAAAAACGCACCGTCAGTTTTTATGCGCGCAGTTATGCGCTCAATCATACGTAATCGTTTACATGGACGATATTATGGTGGTGTCACCGACAAAAGAGTTAGGTCTTGAAAGGTTGCAAATTGTTTTGGACATTTTAACTAAAGCTGGATTCTCTTTCAATATTACCAAATGTAGTTTTCTAAAAACTGTTGTGCAGTATTTGGGATATGAGATACGATCGGGGGCACTGAGACCAAATCAAGGTAAAATACTTGCCTTAAGCTCATTGCCACCGCCCCAATCCGTTACCGGTGTGAGACAATTCATTGGTTTGGCTTCATATTACCGCAAATTTGTGCCTGGGTTCTCTCAGATAATGAATTCGCTATATATCCTTACCTCTCTGAAGAGCAACCATGCGAAAAACGTTAGAAATAGAGCGTGTGAGAGTATGAAAAATATGGCTACGTATGATAAATCCAGATTTGATAAAAATAAAGCAACTGTTGCGAGGCATAAGGTTGGGGATTATGTGTTGTTGAAAAATGAGGAGCGTCATCAAACCAAATTAGATGCAAAGTTCAGAGGTCCATTTTTAGTGGCTGAGGCTCGAGATGGGGACCGCTACATGCTTAAGTCATTGCAAAATAAACGAATGTATAAGTACAGTCATGATGATATTAAGAAAATGCCAGACGGACACATTCCCGAGTAAAGTAGATATTGCAAATGAAGGGTTGAAACCACCTAAAAGTCCAGGCGGGACTAACTGTGATACGTCCAATAAAGACGATGAGTTGTCTGTTCAGGTGGAACAATGAGTTATCCGTCTAAGTGAGACGATGTGTAAGCCGTCCAAGTGGGACGATGAGAAAGTCGCGGAGTGTCACTAGGTTAAGTTTGTGGGCAATTGAGTTTGAGTTATTGTTGCCCTTAATAAAAAAAATGTTGACAACTTTGGAATTATTATAATGAAATAAATAATATTGAGAAAAGTTGGTATGAGATATGAGAAGAAAATAAGAAAACATGTTAATGTTAAAGAATGTACAATGAATGAAAATAGATCGTGATTACGCAATCACAATCAAAACAAAATGACGTTGTAATAATAAAGAACAAATTGTTACGTTGAAATTTATTTGTTGTAAACTACACTAGGGTGTGTAAACGTCAGGATGACCGTATCGGAGTATGAAATTTATTTGATAACTGTGTGAATTCCCTTTGTTGCCTGTATGAATTCGCCTTGTTCAGAGTGTTATTCCTGTTTTTGTAGTATGTTCATTGCCGTTCACTGATATTGTACAGTCATTTCAATGTTATCGAAAGAATACACTACGGACTCACCAAGGCGAATTCATAAAAGGTGATATAGTCCCAACAGCTGATTGCTTGTTCTTATTTTCCAATTCACCTGAATTGTTTGTTTGTATGTGTATAGTTTTATAAATAAAAACGCATATACATATATATGCACATATCTTATTACACAATTGGTTTATTATTTGTTGGGTCACCGATTGTCAACCGCTGCATTCTGCGATCATATGTTATTACTATGTATATGCCTAAAATATTCAAGGCCAAGTATCTAAAGTCATTCACCCCAATGCAGTGAATATTTGTACTTGTACTTATACATACATATTTGTCTGCCTGCATTTGCAATGTACATATGTATAAGCTCCCGCTATGCTTGGCTCACGCAATTATACGTATATATGTTTGTTTGTTCGCTTTGTATTTAGCGTAGCATATCAGCATGCCTACTGCATTGCTGTATTCCCAATTTTTTGGTATTCATTTTTTGAACTTCTATCCCATATAATAAGCAGAATTAGAGGTAGTATGTATTAAGATTATCCGCCTTCGAATTGTTACAAGTAAATAAATTACATATGTACATATTAATACAATAAGAATTTAGGAATGTATTATGAGAATAGCGGAATTAATGTATAGCTCAAAATAGTACTTAAGGAGAAAATGTTTGGAAATAAAGTTAGTCTTAAAGCTGACCACATCATCGACTCATTATTTGCCGCCTTCAAACTTTTTATTGTTGTTGCTACTTGCTAGCAGTTTTGCTTTTTAGAAACTTGCGCGGATACAAAAAAGCGCTTTGTGTTCCTACATTTTTTGGCGCCCAACGTGGGGCACGAGTAAGTTGTTTAGTTTTCATTTCATACATCATCGTTTGGAAATTGGTGGTCAGCTTTGGACTGCATCACTGGATAACACCATCGTTGGACATCATCGATTTGTCGCTCGCACTTATTACAACACGCCTGCTTGTCGCAGCTTCGTCGTCGTCGCCGCCATTGGTTGCAGCTCATATTCGCCATTTACGTATGTATGTACAATCGTTTGCATGTTCATATGCAACTGATTTGATTCGACTTTTGAGATATAGTTTTGTAACTATTTGTTGCCTAACCGCTCACCTGAAGCTTTAATTCGACTTAATTTGAAGACGTTAGATCACGTATACAGGGTTTGCCATTTATCGTACTCTCCACAGCGTAAGTTAATTCCCCAATGCCGTTAGACGAGTTAAAACAACAACGCGCCAGTACCAAGAAAAATATTTCGCGCATTAAAAATGTCATCGACGCTAGCTTACGATCAGGTGGAAAGATTCTTTCAGCTGCCGAATACAAATGCCGCTTGGGTATCCTTGAATCATATTTTAAACAGATTCTTTCAATTCAAACTGAAATCGAAAGATTGGACGCTGAGGATGGGGGACGCGCTGATCTGGAAGAACTTTACATCACAACTAAATTGGTTATACAATCACAGCTGGTGTAAGATAACAATGTTTCGCTTTCGGATACAACTTGCGTGATACAATCGAGTTCAAAACTCCCACGGCTCAAGCTTCCTACCTTTGACGGCAAGTATTCGAATTATCAAAACTTTATAATCTCTTTCAAGCAAATAATTGATCGCGAGTTAAATTTAACAAATATTGAAAAATTTAACCATTTGCGAAATTGTCTCCAAGGTCAAGCCTTAGAAACTGTAGATGCGTTTCAGGTGACAAATGAAAATTATCCAAAGGCTTTAGAGCGGTTGAAAGTACGGTATGACAATAAAACGCTGATATTTTTGGAAAGCATCTCATCATTATTTGATTTGCCAGCAATTACGAAACCAAATGACATACAGCTGAGAAGTATGATTGATAATTCTTCAGCTATTTATGGTTCTTTGACGTCATTAGGTAGTGACAGGCAAATAGCTCAAGCCATGATAATTCATTTAGTTTTGCAGAAATCTGATGAACAAACGAACAAAAAGTGGAAGGAATCGCTAGACTTCAAAACTTTGCCGTCATGGGAGGGTTGTGTAGCAGTGTTGGAAAGACACTGTCAATACTTAGAATCTCTCGACAACACGCACACCAGTACTTCATCCTCTCAAGGCGCCAGCAAACATACTACATCGAAATTAAGGAGTCACCAAAGAGGCTGTACATTTTCCTGTTCTACCATATCGTGCCAATTTTGCACCAGCAACAACCACAAGGTTTCGAATTGCGAACGCTTCAAGTCGCTAAACATCACTCAACGCTTTGCATCAATTGCTTATCAAAGGGACACCAAGTAGCTTATTGTCCATCATCACACAGGTGCAAGGTTTGTGCAAGACAACACCACAGCTTACTCCATCGCAGCTCTACGCCAGGTCTACAAGCTGCAACTCAGCCATCCACTTCACAAGAGGCAGCCGTGCATACACACATGAATAGTTCGTCGTTGGATAACGTAATTCTTGCAACAGCAAAGATCTTCGTTCATGCCGCAGCGGGTAGTTACAGATTGGGTACAGCACTGCTGGATTCCTGTTCGCAAGTCAATTTCATCACTGAGGATTTTTCACAAAAGTTGTTGTTGCCACGAAATAAGCAAACCATAGAAATCCATAGCATCGGTTCGTCGTCAACAAACATTAAATTCAAAACCTCAACTAACATTAAGTCGCAAATTACCGGTTTCGAACTTCCATTAACGTTCTGCATTACATCACACATTGCTTATCAACCAGATCCTGAAATCGACATTTCAACATGGAATATTCCAAGCAACATAGTACTAGCTGATGATGAGTTTTATGTACCCAAGAAAATCGACATGTTGCTGGGTACAGAAACATTCTTCAGTCTGCTTTCTGTCGGCCAAATCCAACTCGGGTCTCACTTGCCAATTTTGCAAAAAACCCTTTTGGGATGGGTCGTTTCTGGGCGTTACCGAACGGGAAGTATAAACAAATCAAAACCATCTTGTTTATTTTCAGCGAATGAATCTATAGAGGCCAAACTGGAAACGCTGTGGAAGTTGGAGGAAGTGTCCACGCCCCCAGAGGTTTGGACTCGTGAACAACAGAGTTGCGATCAGTTGTACAATGAAAATGTGTCAAGGAAACCCTGTGGCAGAATAGTTGTCAAACTACCTTTCAAAGACAATCCGACATGCTTGGGCGATTCGTACACTACGGCATTAAGACGATTCAATGCGCAGGAATGTCGATTAGCAAAATCGCCACAGTTGAAGGCACAATACGTAGACTTTATGAAGGAATACGAGAGTTTGGGGCATATGAGCGTTGTAAAAGATCCAAGCATCAGCGAACCACACTATTATATTCCACATCATTGTGTGCTAAAACCAACAAGTACAACAACAAAGCTTCGAGTAGTATTTGACGCGTCTTGTCGAACCACATCCCAAAAATCATTAAACGATATTCAGATGGTTGGTCCTACAACTCAATCCGAACTTTCTCTTCTTCTTCTTCGTTTCCGACTCTTTAGATTTGCGCTCACTGCTGACATAGTCCAGATGTATCGCCAGGTATTAATGCACAAAGACGATCGAAAGTTCCAGTACATCCTGTGGAGGAGTTCACCGACTGAGGACATTCGAACGTATCAATTAAATACGGTAACGTATGGAATGGCTTCTGCTCCATATCTGGCTATACGGAGTCTGTTGTACTTAGCTGAGCAGCATTCCGATCAATTCACAATTGGATCAAAAATCGTGAGGACATCATTTTACGTAGACGACCTACTGTGTGGTGCTAATGCACTAGCTGAACTTTCACGGATAAAGCAAGAGGTAACCCAACTGTTAGAATTAGGGAAGTTTGCATTAACAAAGTGGCATTCTAACCATCGTGGATTCAGAGAGGACGATTCCGCAAAAGAGCTAAACACAGACTCTTCTATTACAAATACACTTGGACTACAGTGGAATCAAAGTCTTGATTGTTTTGTTTTTTCATTCCAACCAAAACGAGGTATTGCTGGCCGCGTTACAAAACGTTCCATCCTTTCTGTTGCATCGTCGCTTTACGATCCGCTTGGTATTTTGGCTCCTGCGGTTCTTACATCAAAGGTCTTGTTGCAAGAAATATGGCTGTTGAAACTGAATTGGGATGAATCGGTACCACAGAGCATTAAATTTGCTTGGAAACATTTTCTGAACTGCTTATCGGATCTTTCATTAATTAAGGTTTCGAGGTATTGTTTTTCGACAGACATGGAGTATTTTCAGTTACATGGATTCTGCGATGCATCAATTCGCGCATATGGTTGCGCAATATACACTCGCGTCATCAGAAAATGTGGAGGTACAACCACCGTTCGCTTATTCACCGCAAGGTCAAGAGTTTCACCCCTCAAAAAACAATCGTTACCCAAATTAGAGCTTTGCGGCGCTCTGCTTCTTGCTCGTCTATTAGCAAAGATTAAACCCATAATGCCTGACAAATCATCTAATATTTTTCTTTGGACAGACTCACAAATAGTATTACATTGGCTGAAGATGCATTCGGCAACGCTCTCGACGTTTGTTGGTAATCGAGTTTCGGAAATTCAGGAGTTAACTAAAGGGGCCCATTGGAGACATGTACCAAGTCAATGCCACCCAGCGGATTTGGCCTCTAGAGGATGCACCGTGGAAGAACTTTCTAATTCAATATGGTACACCGGACCAAAGTTTCTATACGAAAACTCGGACAAGTGGCCA
The DNA here is from genome assembly GCA_963971545.1 of Philophylla caesio. Taxonomy (NCBI): domain Eukaryota; kingdom Metazoa; phylum Arthropoda; class Insecta; order Diptera; family Tephritidae; genus Philophylla; species Philophylla caesio. The sequence goes on from OZ020607.1 coordinate 89,713,814, forward strand.
AAAGATGGACGCGGCGACATCGACATGAAAGTTGTCGAAAGCGAGAAACGAAAACCAGCGTTCAATTCAATTGTTAGTACCAATTATATTTTGGAAGTCATAAATCAGCGGAGTAACTACACTAGCAGCATTCGATTAATAGCTTGGATGTTTCGCTTCGTCAATAAATTACGACATAAAGCCAAATCGAATGACTCATCAACACTTTCATCGCAAGAGCTGCATCATGCTTTACTTTGCATAATTTGGAACATACAACAAATACATTTTTCTAATGACATTCATCTTTTACAGAGAGAGCTCCCGATAAATGGCCCGCTGCGTTACCTAAACCCTTTTCTTGAGTATACTGAAGGATTTCAAATATTTAAGGTTGGAGGTCGATTAGAATTAGCAGACATCCCAAAGGAAAGGAAACACCCGATGTTGTTGCCCAGCAAATGCGAATTTGTCATGCACTTCGTTCGCCATCTGCACTTGAAACACTATCACGCAGGACCTAAGGCACTCGTAGCACTAATAAGGCTTCAATTTTGGATAGTCAATGCGCGTGACGTAGCAAGGCGCATCGTCAGATCGTGCATACATTGTATACGTTACAAGCCAAAGTTGATGAACCAAGTAATGGGCCAGTTGCCAATCGAGCGGTTGACTCCATCTCGTCCGTTCGCTCGCTGCGGTATCGATTTTTGTGGACCAGTCAACGTATATTTGCGTATTAGAGGCAAAACACCCTATAAGGCCTACATTGCGATCTTCGTTTGCCTAGCGACAAAGGCGGTCCATATAGAACTTGTATCGGACCTATCTACCGACGCATTCTTGGCGTCACTGAAACGGATGATCGGAAGAAGAGGGCTACCCTCTGATATCTTTTGCGATAACGCTACAAATTTCGTTGGTGCTTGCAGCAAACTATCTGAACTAAAGTCGTTCTTATTTAAAACCGAAAATCAAGATACAATCGTAAGATATTGCGCTAATGAGTTTGTAAACTTTAATTTTATTCCCCCCAGAGCACCTCATTTCGGCGGCATTTGGGAGGCGGCAGTTAAATCCGCAAAGGGACACCTCAATCGCACTATCAAAAACGCAAGACTCACATCGGAAGAATTGACAACAGTCCTGGTTGAGATAGAAGCAGTATTGAATTCTCGGCCAATATCACCATTGTCATCCGATCCAAATGATTATGAGGCATTAACTCCTGGGCATTTTATTATTGGCAGTGCATTAACGGCGCTTCCGGAGCGAAGAGTGCCAACAAATATTACCAACCTGCAAAAATGGAATCAAGTCACAAACATTAAACAAGTATTTTGGAACCGGTGGTCAAATGACTACATCAACGAACTTCAAGTGCGGTCAAAGTGGTTTGCTGAGCGTCCAAACATCGACAACAACTCTATGGTTATTATCCATGAAGACAACTTACCACCACAAAAATGGCATCTTGGAAGAGTCATCAACTGTATTCCAGGAAATGACTCTAAAAATCGCGTCGTTGATATTCGAACCATGAAGGAAATCATTCGGCGCCCAATTCACAAGCTTGCACTCCTACCGGTTTGAAATGCCTTTCAACGGGGCCGGGATGTTGGGTCACCGATTGACAACCGCTGCATTCTGCGATCATATGTTATTACTATGTATATGCCTAAAATATTCAAGGCCAAGTATCTAAAGTCATTCACCCCAATGCAGTGAATATTTGTACTTGCACTAATACATACATATTTGTCTGCCTGCATTTGCAATGTACATATGTATAAGCTCCCGCTATGCTTGGCTCACGCAATTATACATATATATGTTTGTTTGTACGCTTTGTATTTAGCGTAGCATATCAGCATGCCTACTGCATTGCTGCATTCCCAATTTTTTGGTATTCCTTTTTTGAACTTCTATCCCATATAATAAGCAGAATTAGAGGTAGTATGTATTAAGATTATCCGCCTTCGAATTGTTACAAGTAAATAAATTACATATGTACATATTAATACAATAAGAATTTAGGAATGTATTATGAGAATAGCGGAATTAATGTATAGCTCAAAATAGTACTTAAGGAGGAAATGTTTGGAAATAAAGTTAGTCTTAAAGCTGACCACATCATCGACTCATTATTTGCCCCCTTCAAACTTTTTATTGTTGTTGCTACTTGCTAGCAGTTTTGCTTTTTAGAAACTTGCGCGGATACAAAAAACGCTTTGTGTTCCTACAATTATTATTATTATCAGGGCATAGTAGCGCTGCGACCTAAAAAAAAGATCTGTTGTGCTAACCCTTTAAGTTGTCACTCCATCTTTAGGCTATTTATGAGACTAAGCACTTTGGAGGGTGTGATTGTCCATATTGTAGATGGAGATAACAGTCGCTCTCCAAGGTGTATTAGCCTGAGTCTACTTATACTCGGGCATTCACACAGTATGTGCTCAGAGGTCTCCGCCTCTAAGCTGAAACCTCAGAGAGTCCTATTTTGTGAAGGTGGTATCTCAGCCTACAGTGACCTGTTAAGTACCCGGTAAGAGTTCTAAGCAGGGAGGGTGCTGAGCTTAAGAAGTTTTCTAGAGGTTTCACGGGATGGACTTATGAACCTCTTAGATTGCCTATTACCCTTAGACGATCGCCATTGGGCTGCGATTCTCGAGTCCTCCCACCTTCTTAGAAGTTCTGCTGTGTATCCCTTAGAAGGACCGCAGAACGGCTGAGGACCGCAGAAGCTCTGTTGGGCCCCTTTTTTTGCGAGATAGTCCGCCCTCTCATTGCCATCCACACCCTCATGACCCGGAACCCACCACAGAGTGACTTTGTTGTTGGCTCCTAATGATTCCAGTGCCGCTCTGCAGCTGTCTACCAGTTTTGACTCCGTTTTGAAGGAGTCTAGTGCCCTAAGGGCTGCCTGGCTGTCTGACATAATGTTGATTGTGGCTCCATTTGTCTTTCTGCGAAGACATTCGTGTGCACACAGCTCAATAGCATAGATTTCCGCCTGGAAGATGGTTGGGTATGACCCCATTGGGGCACTTTTTTGAAATCTTGGTCCGAACACACACAATTGGTTTAATAAATATTAAAATATATGCATATATATTCGAATGTTTTATTTATACAAAAAACTCGAATGTTGAATGCTATGTATGCATATAACACATAGAAACTCAAACTTCCATGTTACTAAGAATATAATTTTGAAATGTTGCATTTAACATTGTCGCGCAGTAAACACTCGTCTTCCCAGTAACTTAATATATTTAAGTACTGATTCATAATACAGCCAGAGCCTGCTAGACACTGCACTGACGCTGTTGCACGAAATGCATCCACAATTCGATTTTCTAAGAAAAATGTTACAAATGAGAATTTTCTAATTCAGTTTTGGTAATTGTTTTGTCTTATTCTGAACATTTATACATGAACAATGTTGGGCGAATTCAGATATTGACATTTTGCTCGCACAATTACACAAACAACATACACTACGGATTCGCTTTTTATATGAATTAGCCCTCGCTACCACCTTATCGATACACCTTTGTACTCACGAAAAGAACACTGAAAGAGTGAGATAGAACTAGGCTGTGGCTGAACGTAGTCCTGAGTGTTGCTGAGTGTGAGCGAAAGGGAAATGCCTGTCCATGAAGTAGTTCATAAGTTTTAACGACGGAGAAAAGAGGATCTACTTAAAGCAGGCAGTCGAAGTTGGTCCGTGAACAGCAGCACAATTCGTCGTCTGCGCCAAGTCTAGTGGAATCCATTAATACGAACAAAAAAAAATGGAAAATTCCACGAACTCGCCATATACATAAATATAAGTATAAGGCAAATATTGTTATATGATTCATACGCGCATTAAACATATTAATTATTCAATATTTATAAATAATTATTTATATTTTTTAGTCGAAGTCAATCAGATTAGGATGCCGGCGGGCGTGCGGCGAGGTGAGTTGCAGCAGTTCTTGTAGCTTCGTTAGCGTTTGCTTGGCCTGCTGAAATATGCCACGGAGGCGTTTCTGTAGGCCTATTGATTGGGGCGTGCCTTTTCGATCCCTCGACGATCGGTCGCTCTGTTTGACTGGTGTTTGAACTTCGATTTTCACTCAGGAGCGGCAGGACTTCGGTGCAGGAGCGTATGGTGCGCAAGTCCGCACCGATGACAGTTATCGGGCGAGTCGCGAGCGCCCGTAGCATGAGATGTGGCGAGGCAATTTATGCAATATCGGTGCACTCGCGCCGACTCATGCCATTCGTCCGGCGTCATGGCGAGAAAGGCGTGGCAGTAGCGCAGCGAATGGTTACGGCAGCACAGCCGACACTTGCTGTAGTCGTGATGTCTGTAACGATATGTTTGAACAACATTATTAGTAATGATGATGAGTAAAGAGTATAATTGGGGTAAGTGAGAGAATTAATAAACGGTGTGAGATGATAGGTGAGTATATCGTTACGCCGGTGGCAGTAAACAGAGTTTGCTTATGTTTCGCGTGACAACGCCACCTTGGGACATCTACAACGCGGACATTATTATCTGGGTGAGAACGGAGTTTAATGTGCGCCAGTCATTGGAGGTAAAAGATCGTCTTTGATAACGACTAAGTCAACTTCGTTAAGGTTGAGTTCCTGAGTCTTCTATTTATGGCGCTTCTGCAGTTCCCTCAAGTACTCATTTTTTCAGCGAGTGCTGAACTGGTGGTGGAGTGTTTTTAGTTTTTGCTACTTGCTAATGGGGGAGAGGTTCTCAGAATTTGGTTCTGGACTGGAAAGCAATGTAGCTCCTCATAGAAAGTGACCTGGGGTTAGCGCTTGCAAGGCATCCAGATCTTGTGATGCTGGAGAAAGGAAGCGAGAATTAAGCACCGCTTCTATACGAACGAAGAGTGTTGAACTCCTTGCTTTTGTGCCTGAGAGTGGAAGGCTCGACGAAGAGTCGATGTTTTCGCAAGGAATGGACCAGCAAAATCCACACCTGTTGTTTGGAATGGAAGCGAGTAAGTGAAGCAATCAGGTGGTAATGCGTATCATCAGAGCAGAATTTTGATTCGTCTGGGATGGTGAAAAGGTGATGCTCGTTATAACTCAAGACAGCGTAAGCGAGCCATCCGTTCACGCGTAATTATCTACTTTGTCTAAAAAGGGATTTAGATTTTTTAATGAGTCCTTCTTGCTTATTGCATTTTCAACTTCCAATGTTGCAATCGTATCACCGTAGTATTTACGTTGGGCGTTTCGAATTAATTGCAACTTTGCTTGAGATACTTCCTCCTGAGTGAAAGTGAAGGTGGGCGGGATAGTCATTTTCTTTGCTTTATGTGCAAAATGATACATAAAGGCCACGACTCGGAGTGATCGCTATGTTCAAAAGCATGGAATGCCCTTATCCGCCTTTGTTCTGGAGGAGAGGGGTTGATTAACAGAAATTTTGGACATCGCGTCGGTGGCTTTATTAGCCATCCAGGACCTTTCCACCACAGGGAGCAATCCTTTAAATCTTGAGGTTTCGTCTCACGTGTGCCTAAGTCAGTTGGATTATCACCGTGTCGCCAAGTTGCGTTGTGAACGTTTTCGAGTATTTGGGATGTTCGATTAGCGACATATGTTTTCCACGTCCAGGGAGGTTTCTCCAATCAAGCTAGCACAATAGCAGAGTCTATCCATAGCGTTAATTCGAGAGGGGGCAGATTTAATCTGCTTGATCAACTTGGACAGGAGCACTGCCCCACAGAGCTGAAACCGAGGTAGTGATACGGTTTGTAGGGGGCCACTTTGCTCTTTGCTGCAAGCAAATGAGAAGTAGCGGCGGATTCCTTGTGTTGAACTCTTAAGTAAACGCACGCGCAGAAGGCTTTTTCAGGTGCATCTGAAAACCCATGTATTCTGGTGAGAATACCCAACGTGGAATTTTAATATCTCTAATCCCTAAGAGATTTTCCCGAAAAGAGCTCCACTTGAGAAATGAGTTGGGTTGCACGTTTTCATCCCAGTCTGTTCCTTCAATCCAGAGCTGCTGTAGGAGAGTTTCAGCAATGATCATTATGGGCGATAGGCATCCATGAAGGAATCTGTCGTTTCCTCGCACCATTTGTGTCTGGAAGCGGTTCAACAGAATAGGAACAAGTGTCTGTTGCCGCATTCCAGAGTTTTTGTGGAGCTGGTGTCTTGAAATTGGAGGAAATCTGAGTCTAGAAGATCAGACTAGGGAATTTCTTTTAACAGCGTTTTGTGATTGGCTGTTATCTTTTTTAGCGGGAATCCTGCTGATTTTAGGGTATCGATTCTTTAGCTGAAGATACGACCTGGATCCGCCCGAAAGAAAATCGTCAACGTATATTTCGCTGACTAGGATTTCACAGGTTCGGGGAAATTTTTCTTTGGAGTCTTCGGCTAATTGGTGTAGCGTTCTTATGGCCAAGTATGGCGCACAATTAATGCCGAATGTTACCGTTTTGAGTTTCAAATCTTCAACTGGAGTTTGAGGTGATCTGCAGAATAGGATTCGTCGAAAATCCTGGTCTTCCTCATAGATGTATACCTCACGGTACATTTTCTCAATGTCGCCATTGAAATAATATTTGTACAACTGCCATTTGAGAATGATGAGCATTAGGTCATTTTGGAGGACAGGACCTGTGTGTAGCACATGACGTAGGGATACGCCAGGGTGAGAGAGTTTTTATGCATTGAAAACTACTCGAACTTTGGTAGTGTTGCTGTCGGGTTTTTATAGCAGCTTGATGTGGCAGATAAAATGAAAATTATTTGCCGTCACGTATGATCTCTTGAAGTTCTGTCTATTTCTCAACACTTCGCTCTATACTGAGATATTGTTGTTGAGCAGCGGGTATAGAGCGCCCCGAGCGATGGTATTAGGAAATGATGATTTAAACGGGAGTTTTACTACGTAGCGACCGTCCTCTCTTCGAAAAGTGGTGCTTTTGTAAAGTTCTTAACAGAATATATCATCGTTTGTTTGAGTAGGGGTTGTGGGTACTTCCTCCTGTTCCCAAAATCTTTTGAGGAGATCACCAAGAGAGTCGGCTGAACTTTCGACTACTTGTGTAGAGAATGAGGAGATTTGTTAAGTTATAGGGCCACTTAAAATGCACCCAAATATGGTGTTTTGGGCCAATAAGCTTCCACCAACAGTGCTTCTGAAACCTGGAAGCAGTATTTTTTGGTAGTATGTCTCATATCTATTTTTCTGGGTTGAAAACAGTTGAGATCTGCTAGAGGCAGTGTGGAGTACTCTCTGAGTTCAATCTGGTTTACTTTACATGATGGTAAAAAGTGAATCAGTTGGGGTAGAATTATTGCGTGAGTTGCAATTTTTATGCATGGGTCTGGAGAACATATCGTTATTGAGGAAATTTTGTTTGCGTTTTGGATTGTTCGTCCATCTATTCTGATAATTTCATGATGGCTATTCACTGTTGGTAGAACAAGTAACTTTTGAACGCGCGATGTTACAAATGTTTTCTGGGAACCTTGGTCAATGAGAGCTCGGATTTGCGTTGTTTCTCCTTTGTGGAGAATAGGGATAATTGCCGTTGGTAATAGAGTTATTTTTCTCTCCTACTGGAGAAGTGTGAAAATACTCTTTCCTCAACAGTTTGGGCAGAGTTTCACCAATTCATTGCCTTGGCCTGTTTAGAGTTCTTTGAATTTTACACAACTCAGCATTGAGTGGTTTGAGTTGCATAATTTGCAAGACACTAGTCTCTTTGACTCTCTGTTGAACGAGTGAGTTCTGTTGGTTTTGAGGTTAACTGAACTCTGAGCAGTTGATGTGCGTGGGGTGAAATTAAGTTGAGTGAATTTTGATTTATTTGGCCTGTATGTGCTAAGCCGTTCAACTACTTCATATCGAGTAGTTAGGAATTGGTTCATTTCTGACCAGAGAGGTAACTCTTTTCTCGAGCTTAGAGAAAGCTCCCATTAGGCGAGTGATTCGTCTGGAAGCTTTGGCGAGCAGAGATATATAAGCATTCGGTTCCAACATTCGGTGGAAACTCCATTAGCTTTGAGAGTAGAGAGGCAATTATTAATTGTTGTTTGAAATTGTTGGAGGTTTTCTGCATTTTTAGTGAGAGCGGGCTGAATATTGAAAAGTGCTTTTATTTGTTTTCAACGACAATTCTACAACTTTCGTAACGAGATTTAAGCGCGTCCCACTGTGATCATTTAGCGCATAATTTTTTAGTATTAGGCCTGCTTTTCCATATAAGACTTTTGTGTCACAAGCAGGTACGTTGAGGTTGTTCCGAGTGTCGGTTTGGAGTTGGGGTTGGCCTATTGGAATTGGAGAGATATTTGTATGAGGTATTTCCGAGGTATGGTGGAATTCACCTATTAATTCGTTTATCCTGAGTCTAGTGTTCATTCCAGAGCAATTGAAGTCTCGTACGTTGATCTACACGCCTTTTTAGTTTTGTCGTCCATATTGCGCATCTGTACTGCTTCGTCCGCTGACTCCACAAGAGTCATGAGTCTGTTGGGTTGCTCCACATGTGTTTTCAGGCCGGCTTCAGTGTGATCAGCTTCATTTAGACTCCAACATTTTTGACAGTATTTGTCCAGTTTTGTTGTTTCGTACAGGAGGTTTTTGTAATTATGTCCCTGTTCCTCATCTTCCGATTGGGATTTTGACCTCGTCTTGACTCCAATGGCGGTTTGGAGGGTTTGAAGTATATCCTGCTTTTCTTCTACCATTGTGAATTTTGAATAAGTGAAAATACAAATTATTGTGGGCTAATATCTCAGCAGAAACCCTTTACTACTCGGATTTGTCCTAATAGAGATCGATAAAATTTTGTGCTTCTGTTAGTGCACCTCTTTTGAAATAGGTGCTTTTATTTTGTTCAGCACTCTATTTATGTCAGCGTTAATTTTTTTCCAGCACTGTACTGCCTCAGCGCGTCTGAGTCCAGTAGCGTCTTAGTTAGAGCGTATATATGTATGTATGTACGAGTGTTGAGTCAAGAGCATCATTCGCGTTGAACGGTATGTATTTATCTTGTAAAGTTTCAAGAGTATGTTATACGCATATACAAACATATGTATGTCGGTTTAAGGCTGTTCTCGTTAGTTATGCTAGCGAGTGATATAGTTGGCAAAGAGAAGGTTGAGCGAGCCGCTATTTGTGCAACGAGTATGAATATGCGAATATCAACAGTCTATAACTATTAGGGGAGACAAACATTTTTTGTGCAAACGGGAATGTAAACGCTGTATTATATAAATGTTATATATGTAAGTGGACAGAGTTACATACATACATACGTGGGAAACGGTACTGTGTTTATATATTTTACTTTGCGCGCAAAAATTTTGTGGTACCGATTTTTTTTTTTTTAAACGTACCTCTGTAGTGCGATTCTGTAATTAATTTAAACCACATTTCACATTGTTATCGTTAGTTGGCAACTTTGTTTGTGGTTTAGTGATTCTCTAACCGCATTGGCAACATTTGTTATTGTTCAATAACAGCAAATACAGTTAGCTGCTTGTTTTTGTGGTTAAGCCCCAGTCGTCTCGTTTTAAGTTGTTTACTATTACAATTTTATTTTTGTATTATTATTTTAAGCAGATTAATTTGTGTGAAAAAATGGCATTTCAATACATCGCGCTAAATTTAGCAAATAATGAGGATCAATGAAATGTGCCAACGATTGACCGGCGTAGTCTCCGAGAAATTGACGACCCGTTTGAGCTAACTCCAACAGAGTTCCGGAAGTTATATAGATTAAGTCCCGGTATGGTCGAAAATATAGTGTCGCAGTTAAAAAGTCAGTTGAGAGGATCGAGAATAACAGCGCTATCAACTGAAAAGCAGGTACACTAACCTTTCAGTTTTATTAAATGTAATATGTGCATTATATGTATATACTCGTGGTAGGTTCTAGCGCCCAGTAGGAGAACAGTGGGGCATTTCAATGAGCCAAACTTCTATAAGCCGTTGCATACACCGCGTGACTGAGGCAATCGACAACACCTTATTCGCTTCGAGAGTGAAGTTTCCTATGACACTAGTGCAGCGACAAGCGGCAAAGGAAATTTTTGCATCAGCACCATCGTCGTTTGTACCAGGCACTATCGGTGCAATCGACTGCACTCACGTTGCGATTTTGGCTCCGAAAGTTGACGAGTCAATCTTTGTTAACCACCATGGGTACCATTCGATCAACGTACAAATGGTAAGTGTAAAACTACAACATAAAAGGAGAACTCTATTGTTATTATATGTTTGTTAAAACTTACAGATATTTGACCCAAATCTGAAAATTTTAAACGTCAATGCGAGATTTGCGGGGGCTCAACATGATTAATTTATTTGGAGCTCTTCTGCAGTACACCGAATCATGCAGCGATCATATGAACTTGGAAATCACAACACATTTTTGATTGGTAAGTTCTTCTAATTCTTTGTGAATTGCAAAATTAAAACGATATAACTGCCGGCGATGCTGGATACCCGTTGGAGCCGTGGCTGATCACACCTTTGCCAAACGAACCAGAAGGAACACCAAAGTTTCAGTACAACAGGGCCTATGCAAAGCACGTAACCTAATAGAGATACTCTTTGGCGTACTTAAAGTGACATGGCGGTGCTTATCAAAGCAAAGGGTACCCCTATATGACCCCGGTTTTGCTGGAAAAGTTGTCAACGCATGCACAGCTTTGCATAATATTCGATTGGGCGAGGAAACAACCGATTTCGATGATGGAGTTATTTATGATCCCGAAACACCAACCATTGCTATCAATACCGGCGGAGCACCTTCAGTAGCAAAACGTGTCCAAGAGCGAGTAATAGCAAATTTCTTTTGAATATTATCTTGCAAATTCCCTCCCTCGTACAAAGTTTAGAACATTAGTTTTTATGGGTTTAGTTGCATAGTAAGCTATATATAATATAATTTTGGCGCTTACACTATATAGCTCAGTGTTTGGCAGAGCTTCTTCCAACATTTGTGGTGTGCGTCTTTATATTATATCACAATTGGAGGGACCTAGAGTGTTGTGCCGACTCCGAACGGCAGATGTATTTAATGAGAAGCTTTTTCATGGCAGAAATACCCCCGGAGGTTTGTCATTGCCTGCCGAAGGGTGGCCGCTATTAGGAAAAATATTTTATATATATTTAATAATAAATTCATAAAATATTGAATAAACAAAATTAAAATAGTCAAAACTTTCCAAAAAGCAGCACACCTATTTTTTGTCCAACAACAGAAACTAAATGTATCAAATAAAAAAAACTGTAGGTTAATGTTTTCAATAGAGTTTTGATTATTAATTTTATTGTTATATTGAAACTTACTTGATGTGCATATTCATTAAAAATAAAATATTTAAAAAATATATTAATTTATTTTTATATAAAAACATATTAAATTTAATTTGTTTTGTTAGCCGGCTCAACGTCAATTGAAAACTCAAATTTTGGTTTTTATAATCCAATGTATTTCGATTGCTCTTCGGCAATCGTCTTCAGGGTAACTATTTATTAATAACAACATATATATACAATTAACAATAATTTTGACAATAACGTACATATAAATATGCATAATAACAATTACAAACATACATAAATTTTTTACACGTCCTCACTGTTTAACGTGGAGTTTGTTGTCAATAGGTGTCTGTACAAGTGAGCACAATTATCAGTGTCCGTTTTGTAGTTCAGTCTTATGTTTGTCGGTGTGTTGATTATGTGTAGCATTTCTAAAATAAAGCGTTTGCCATAGTGTTGTTCTTATTGTAATATACTGGCGTCGTTTAAATTCGGAAAGTGACCGCTGGCTGCACAGTGGGCCATGAGTGCTGTTTTCTGGAAGTCGGTATTATGGCACTGTTTGAAATCCGACTTATGTTGTGCCAGTCTGGTTTTTAATTTTGACTTCGTTGTTCCTATGTAAACCTTATGACATACTTTTTTCTGTTTTAGGTACCGTTGAATACATTTTTTAAAGTATTGTTAGGTTTATGTGCTATTTTTATTTAATCTTTATTGTAGCAATTTGATTTCGTTAAGCGTTCTGATATTTGAGGTACATAAGTTACTTCTTTAAATTTAATAAGTTTGTCAAGGCGGTGTTTTTGTTTTGAGGATCGCGATTTTTTTAGGCCCTTATTATGATTCACAACTTAGTTGTCAGTTGAGTTGTAATTGTCAAATCCGCATTATGGTTCACAACTCAACTCAACTTTTTAATCAGCTGTTCACAACTCAAGACAACTTCGATAATCGATAACTTTTTCGCTATTATGATTGACAACTAGTTGTAATTTTACATGAATTAGTTGTCAAAACAAGACAACCACTTTTAACTAGTTGTCTTGCCGCAGCACATGTAAAAATGGAGAGTAAAATGTAGGCCCTTATTATGATTCACAACTTAGTTGTCAGTTGAGTTGTAATTGTCAAATCCGCATTATGGTTCACAACTCAACTCAACTTTTTAATCAGCTGTTCACAACTCAAGACAACTTCGATAATCGATAACTTTTTCGCTATTATGATTGACAACTAGTTGTAATTTTACATGAATTAGTTGTCAAAACAAGACAACCACTTTTAACTAGTTGTCTTGCCGCAGCACATGTAAAAATGGAGAGTAAAATGTAAGTATTCTAAAATTTAGAGCTAAAAATTGAATAACATGTCCATATATATTGTTTCTATTTCAGAAAAGTATCAAGTAAATCACAAATTGAGCGCCTTGTGAAATTGATGGAGGAAAACCCACAACATGCGAGGGGCATTGGCCAATTTGGATGTAGGAAATGGCTGCCACTTGGGTGAATTTTGCAACGGAGCTGAATGCGCTTGGACCCCCAATCAGGAGTGGTGTGGAGTGGCAACGGGTATGTAATAATATTAGGGCGCAATGTATGTATGTAAAGTGCATAATAAGTGCAATTACAGGTATGGGTACACTACAAGGCCAACCTAAAGAGGAAGTTAGCCAAAAACAAAGAATCGTTGTCCGCTACTGGTGGCGGGCCCCTTCAGGAGCTATCCCTATCGCCAACTGAAGAGCGTGTGTTGACTGAGAACGTTGGTTGCGCAATACCAACGTTGAAGTCATTCCCACCGCATGAATGGTAACTTCCAGTGGCTAGGAATCGCAACGTTGCACATATTTTTAAAATCGGCGGAACAGCGGACGAACGTGTCAATTTTTTTAAAAAAGGGGTAATGGCATCCACTAGCTACTTCATTCCCTCTTTGTTGATGCGGAAGTAACTCATAAATAAAAACGCTTTGCACATGTACTTACATAGACATAATAAATATTTTACCTTGCTTCCGGCAATTCAAACGGGTTGGACGAATCTCTTATTGTCCTCCTGATTCGTCCAATTTGTGTACGGCTTGCATTATCTTCTGATTCTGCAAAAAAAAAATCGAAGCTCGCTTCCATATTAAATATTTGTATTTTCTTTTAATTCGGCGCACAAATCAGTTGTGTTGATCAGCTGTTTTTAAGTTGTCTTGAAACTTATCGATAACTCAACAATTGACAACTAAATCGAGTTGTCAATCATAATACAAATCAAAAGTTGAGTTGAGTTGTGTCTGAGACAACTCAACTCAGTTGAGTTGTGAGTCATAATAAGGGCCTTAATAATTTATCTATTATGTGCTTCGGAAAGTCGTTGAATTTTAATGTCATTTGTTTTTCCTTTTTTAATTTATTTGTGGTAAATTTCGTCCGATATGTCCAACATTCGTCGTATACAGCCCATTGCTGTATTTATTATCATCGTCCTGGGATGTTTGGAATTAAAATTGATGATTCGTCCAGATGATGTTGGTTTCTTATACCACTTTAACTTCAACTTGACCTTGAGCCGGCTAACACAATAAATTTAATTAAAATGGAAAGGTCGCCAAAAATATCATCATATTCAATTTATTTAACAAAGAAAAAAACATATTCAATTAATTTAACAAAGGAAAAAGAAACTAATAATAATAATCTTAATCTACATACTATGAACATTAGTGTGGGCCAAAAAATTAAAAGTCAATATATCTTTTTGGAACAATTTTTTTTTTCATGCCATTACACTTAGTTCACCGTGCAAAAAACAAAAAGTTGAAAAAAACTATGATTAGTGGTCGCTCCAATCGATTTATTGTTTTATCAAAGTGTAGTACAATTTACATATAATTTTCAAATTTTATTTTAAAAGGGCTGCCTTTGATGGTACAGGAAACTGTTTTCTGGGGTTTGCTACTAATTGGAGAATATATTGCATTTGTTCTTCATCTTGAGTAAGTGTCTGGTTATAATTTTTTATTAGACCGATTCCGCGTTCAGCAGTGTCGTTAACCACTCTCATATTGCGACTACATTCATAAAACATTTTATAAAAATTGTTATTCAACCATAATTCTGGTTTAATATTTAAAAACTGTTGCGCTTTATTTTTTCCTTCGTCAACTAATAAATCAAAGAAGTTATTTGTTCTTTTAGTTACAAAGCCTTCTAACAATAAATCTTGTTCCACAGACAAAAGTATTCGTCGCGGACAATTTGGCAGCGGCTGACGGCTAAGATTTTTAACCATTTTTTTCTTTGTTTCTGCTGGAATTCTATCATCAAAAAAAGAAAGTGCAACCAAGTGTTCTAAAAGAAACCAAATGTGCCTGGAGAAAGCAGTGTAGGCTCTCTCACCAATGGTTCTATTATGATAATTTTTTAAAAGGCGTATAAGCAAAATATTATTGTATAAAGCTTAAATTGCAAGCGAAAACTCATTCCAATACTTTACATAAACTAGACAAATAAATACAGCCATATTAACCATTTTTACTTCGTCTTTAGGTTTTAAGGACAACTGATTTTTAAATAGACATATTTTCAGGCAATATATTTCTTTTGCTAACCATCGAGCATGATGTGAAGTACCCGGAGATCGAAACGCCACTTTGTCGGTTTTTCCACCAAGAAACAATAGAGACAATTGTAATAGTTCGCGGTAGTCGTCTCTTGGTTGTTGATTTTTCAAAGCATTTGGTAAATATTCTAGCATTTCAATTTTCAATTTCTTCAAAATAGTTTAAAAATAGGTTATCATCTCCTGCATTATACGTAGTGTGATCAAGATTTGGCCACTTTTTTTTTAAGCACTTGAAAATTTCCGTATCGGGACCTTGCGAGGAGCCAAACTCTTGTAAAAAAAGTTCTGTATTTAATTTTTTTCAATTATAGCGCAAGCTCCTTTATTGAGACCAATGTTAGTTGCTGTCGTATCAAATACAAGTCCCTTAACTTGTGATTGTTTATTCCATTTTTCTAACGCTTCGACGCAAACCATTGCTTGGTTTTCTCCTGTACCTTTGGATATTTTTGGAATTCCCAGGAGTTTTTCTTGCCCATTGCCAGTAATGAGTACTGCTACACGATCAACTTTTTCTTTTGAGCCGTTAATATCTGGTAATAGCCTACCATCCCAGTGTAAAAGAAAAGATCCTACTAACGATAATTCCTTTTGGTCAAGTATGGCGGCTTTTTTTCTCTCCTCTATTCTCGAGCACCTAATAGAAGTTCTTGAAATTGTGGCATTAGAAATGTCATGTCCTAATGCTTTAGCAACATTTCCTACAACAAACAATGCACTTCTATCAGATATTTTTGCCCTATCCAATGCTGCGACGACTCCTGATGAAGATGAAGAAATATTTTAATTTTCCTGCGCTAAATTTGCATTTTCTCGCTTAATATATTTTTCTTTAGCAAACTTCTCCACTTCTTCCCACTGTCTATTTCGCTTTCCTTTATTTACTGAAACTAAGTCGACAACACCCATGATGCATGTAAAGACATCTTCTCTCTGCTTTTCGAGGAATGCTCGGTCTTCACAGTTTTTTATTTCCGTCAAAGCATCTGCCGTAGCTATGTCAAACAATTTTTCAATAACCTTCAAAGCATAATATCATTTTCTCTTTGACGCAAGCGATTTTTTTTAATGCTAAATATTGTTCGTATAGCTTGGAAAGTTTTCTAACGCATGAGCTTCGGCGTTGTGTTGGAATTCGAGCACGTTGCCAAATAACATCAACAGCTTCACAGGACAATATATACGCGGATGATAATGTTTTACCCTGTATTAAATGATGATATTGAACAATACGTAACGCGTCAATGCCACGAGGAAGTCGGGCAGTAAAAAAATTGGAGATTGGCGTACCTAAGAGCCAATTCGTTGGCGCAGGTCTCAGTTGCAAACGAGACATATTGGCTAGCAACTAAAAAAATTTTAATTATGGTTACAACTATGTATACAACTACAAATTCCACACCGCTGTCTTTCACTTTCACTGGGTTGTATATTATTTTATTAAGCCTTTAGAATTTAATTAAAGAAAACTCCTTTTCCGCTTCGTTTGATTAGAAAGAAAGAAACCGATATTCATAGCTGTTTCGCATTCAGTGCTGCCAATTTCCATATAGAAAGTGACACTTGTCAAACACTGAACAACGGTGACTAGGCGGCTTTTCTGAAATGGCACCGGTGTATATTTTGGATATAAAAAATATAAATGCAAAACGACTTTAGTGTTTGTGTATATATTTTGGTATGTGGATTTATTGTGCGCTTATTAAGTTTTTACTTTTGTACAAAAATATGTGGTGATATTACCTGTTGGGGTGGCTGAGACACGAGTTGATGCTGATGCTCCGGTTGTTTTTAACAGAATATACGCAAAAAAAGGAAAAGCTATTTTTCTAAAACCCGCGGAACAATTATTCTACCGTTTTTAGGGGAAAACCGCCCGAATGGTTTTATCCGCGTATACACATGCATGCATGTGTGTGAGGCTACAGTAAGATACTTTGCGCATGCATGTGTATGTGAGTGCTACTTAACATTAGGGTGGTACACCCTTTCTAAAGAAAGCGATTTAGCTTGGAGGCCTAAACATACCGGCCCCCTTGCTATCAGCAACATCTGTCTTCTGACCCAACCACCACACCATTTTACATGGAATGGACCTCATTTAACAATGTAAGATCTTTAAGTTTTTTCCACAATTTGAAAAGAAAACTTTAAGGAAAATTAATCTCCATAATCCCCCAGTCCTTGGGTGTACCTAGCTGTTGGGAGGAATAAATTGTTTATTAGTAAAACACACGTGATTTGACATTTCTTTGCACATTTTTTATTGATAATTCCACGCTAATTCAGCATGCAGATACGTATATTTATTTGTCTATTATTTTTTTTTTAGTTCTCTAGATGCGGGATGAGCCCGATAATATCCACCCAAAGATTGTGCTTTGGGCGACGAGCGGGCCGAAGGCGCCAGGTAAGATGCCTGGTAGCATAACATTTTTATACACGTCAGCGCCGAGTACCAATCGCACTGGAGCCGCGGTGTGAAAGTTCGGATCCGCTAGCCGTATATGCGTATAATTCGTCGCAATGGACGGGTCAATGCTGCTGGTGGGACATACGCGCCCGAAGTGTTGCTTAACAATGGCGTGAGTTGGTACTTGCGTGTTTACCCCGAATTTTCCACGCAGGCGCAGAATACAACCACGCTCGTTCCCGACGGTCGTTTGCTCAAGATGAAAATCTCGCCCCAAGTCAGCGGAGATAATTGTCGTCGGTGCGCAGACGTCAATAAGCGCGCAGACGAGATGAAGTCGTCATTTTGCCTCTATTTCGACAATCGCGGTGGGGGCGATGGCCGTGGTGGGCTGCAACGCCAAAATTGCATGGCAGCTTCGGAACGTCGCCGGTAGCTGGCGGCGTGATGAGGATTGTGGGCGGAAAGGCCGAGATTCCGCTCCACGATGACGTTGCGCTGGTAGAGGTGGGCGGAAAGTCCGTGATTCCGCTCCACGTCGCTGAATACGGGTGTGGACCGGGCGGAAAGTCCGAGATTCCGCTCCGCGTCGACGTTCAATTGTTCGGGCTGGGCGGAAAGTCCTAGATTCCGCTCCATGGCGCTCTGCTGGTGGAAGTGGGCGGAAAGGCCTAGATTCCGCTCCGCTCTGACGGCGCCTTTCGTGCGCTAATAATGGTCGGAAAGACCGCGGCTCCACCATTTCGCTTTCTTCTAGTTGCGGGCGGGATGAGCGCGTTTCCATTCCGGAGTCGGAGGCATGGAGTGATAGCTCGGTGTCCGAATCCATCTCGCTCGCAACTTGTTTGCTCCATGGTCTGGTGTCGATGGACGGAAGACTGTCTTCTTCCAGGTGCAGCAAGGTATGATGCTTGCCGTTGCACCGGTGGCACCGCGAAGCGCTTGTGCATACCTCGGCCTTATGCGCTACCGAAAGGCAGTTGGAACAGTATTTGCCCAGAAGAGACTCGCATAGCCTCTCTTCCACTGGTTTTCCCCTAAATACTGGGCAAAGTCTGATTGGGTGCTTGCCCTCGCACAGGTGGCATGGTTGAGGGTAGCGATTAGCCTGTTGTCCGGCTCTTTTCAACAATGCGGCGTAGCGTTTCATTTTCTAAAAGGTCGTTACTTAAATATGTATAACGTTTTGTTTATATAAATATATATATATGTAGCTGTTTGGGTGGCGAGACGAGTAATTTTCTGACTATTAGTTAGAATTTTATTTATAATACTTTTTTTTTTTTTTTATGATTTTTATTATAAGTAATTCTTTTGCTACAGTACATTTATGTTCACCTTGAATCGACATGAAAAATTCTTATCCTGGAGATTTAAAGCAATTTAAGATATTATACTTCCTTCTTGAGGTTATTCCTGTATAACCTAGTGTACTTTTGGTGAACAATCACAACATCGTAAGGACAAGTGGTGTGTTTTGCACCTTAGCCTCCCACCCCAAAAGAAAAAATTTCCCAGTATTAATGCCAATGGGTGTTCGCGACCTGGCTAAATTATTCATTAATGGGCGAACTCGATCTATACCCGTTAGAGGGCGCCTTTGTAAAAAGGGCCAGAACGTAATAGGTTTTACGATCTCTGTTGAAATGTCATTGATGGGAAATTGCAGCTGATATGCAATTTCCTGAATGACCTGTCATTTCTTTTTTCGCACGAGGTAAAAACGGGGTGAGTAGTGTTTCTTTAAATATATTTTGCTTTTTCCATTGTTAACCTTCTTTCTTTTGCGAAATTATGTAAAATTACAATAGCGTGTTGGATATGACGGAAAAAACGCGACGGATGTATCAGATTCCATGGCGGTTGCAGGATTTTGCTTACCCGCGAACTTGGACAAATAACAGCAACGTAACCTTTTGGGAACGCGTGGCCCGAAGCCCCTAGTTGCGGTCAACTCGGATGACCGTTAATGGCTGACAACAAGCACTCATCAAGCGCTTTATCATTGCTTGTATCAAACTTTGAAAGTGCCTTGTTACCAGCGAATCCACTCACTTCGCCGAGTCTACCTTTGCTTAATATGCGACAACTGGCCACATAACAGCATTACCGGCAGTAATATTGAGTGTCCCGATTGCAATAGTTCTTCAATTAAACCCTACTACATTTTTCAATATGAGCGCAATGGACATGACGGAAAAAATCATATTCAGTGGCTGCCCCAGCTGAAGTAACGTCGGAAGTAGTGCAGGTAAGTTTTAAATATAGATATTAACAAGCATTAACTAAATTTCCCCACCCGACTGCCAGTTGCTGACAATGAGCACTTAGCAAGCGTGTTTATCATGGCATGTATCAACATTGAAGGAATTTTGTTATCAGCGAATCCTCCAATTTAGCAGAGCCTGCTATTGCCCAATATTGGACAACTGACTACATAACAACATTAACGGCAGTAATATTCGTTGTCCTGATGGCGATAGTCCTCAATTAAATCCTACTACATTTTTCAATATCAGCGCAATGGACGTGACGGAAAAAATTATATTCAGTGGCTGCCGCAGCTGAAGTAACGTTTACTGAGAACAAAAAACAAACTTGTCGTAAATACTCTTGAGATTACTTGTTGCTTGACCTTTGTATTCTGCTATCTCTTTCAAGCTGGGCACATTTGATTTCCCTTATTTACTTTTTGGTAGTACATTGTATGCACAAACATACATATGTATATATAGTATATTATATATGTACATATGTATATATATATATATTTATATTTAACTGCATTTTCTTGTTAATATGTTGATGTAGGCATATAACATTTGTAAATTGTTTCTTTTTTTTTTAAATCATTTTGTTTAAAGATGACAGTAAGTTTTAATGTGCATTTCTCTTTTTTAATAATTCTTTTATAAATTCAATGTGCTTACATTTGTTCATTTTCGTTACATAAATGGGTCTAAGGTGTAGGTTATAAGCATAATTCTTTGGGACAAAAATGCCATATGTGCATACATATGGTATGATTACTTAGAAAAAAAAATGTATCATTTCATATAAAAAATCGCTTTCTTGAAATTGGCTGGTTGTACATACAAACATATGTTTACGAACATAAGTAAAATGTACATATGTATGTATGTTCTGATATAAATCAATGGATTACTTAAATTTTATATATGTTCGTATTTAAATTAAATGTGTGTGCGTTTTAGGACGACATCAAAAAAATGAAAATGTGTTAAACATGGACGCAGATGAGCGATCTTTGCTTAGTGGGCATTTCGTCGCTTATAGTTGCGTACGTTGTTGGCCAAGCAGCAGGCGAAGATAACTCCGATCAACTCTACAAGAATTACTCCTTAGCCGACATATTTGGCTTTGTCCGTGCTGAAGGACATGAATTGCTGGAATTTACTACGGCACCCACTATTAATATTCAATGGATTAAGGCAGTTGTCGTTATCACAGCAGCTTGAATATGGAGCTCTGCCGAGAGGTACATAATCGGTTATGCCATCCACGCCGCAACATTTCAACGAACGCTGTATGGTATCCAAGACACCCGGCTGGCTTTTCTCTCCTTTCTTCTCAGAATTAATACACCAAAACGATGGCTAAAAATGCCAATTATCGACACTATGGAGTTGAATATGAATAGCATATATTTAGCTAGTGATGTGCCACCGTCCATTTTGGTGTGTTTATGTTTCTATATTCGGGATGAAAATGCAAAGGACCCGCAATCATTATTTTAAAAAACCGTTTAGTTTTCCTTTTCACTTGCAAAAGTGATCATTGAAGTTTTAAAATCAATAATAAAAAAATTTAACTGAGATACAGAACGAAAAGAGTGAACTCTTATATTTTCCCCTTAGCAGGAGGTAGTTCGTGTTTAGTGATAAAGTTTTAAATGGTTTTTGAAAAATTCATCAACATGCCTTTCCCATAGTTGATTAATGATAGTAAATAGCAAAACAATTGAGCTATTACCTCACCTTGTTTAACGGTTGATAAAAAAAATTACGTAGGTGACTAAAACACAATACATACATATTCAATATATATATATAAATATGCAAATCTTATGTAACCATGTTTATATCAACCCCTTTTTTTTCGTATATATTTATATATTTTCCCACCTCATTATTGGCATAAATCTGTTTTAGTTTGCTTCATATTTACACCGGGCTCATTCTTCTTTTTTTGTTTTTAACGGCTTATGTATAGATGTACATAAGCTTGAGTATGATGGTCTTATGGGAGACGCGGTCAATTAAAACTAGAGTGGAATCCTGCGATTATATGGGAAGTGGAATCCGCGTTGGGTTTTACCATCGATGTAGGTGTTGCAAGAAGGGAATCGGTTTCGTCAGAAGGTCGTTGCTCCTCCTGTTCATCATTGGCGGGTAATAGGACTAATTTCACTAATGGCCTGGTGACTTGTCCTCTTTCGGTTATAGCATCCACTACTCTTACCTTGCCATCCGAGCCTGGGTGCAGTTTGGCGACCCTGCCTAATCTCCACTCTGTCTTCTTTGATAACGATGAGGTCACCTTTCTTTATGTTAGATTGTGGATATTTCCACTTATTGCGTTTTTGAAGTTCAGACAGGTATTCTGTCTTCCACCTCTTGCAAACTTTGTGGTGTAAAGCCTTCAGTCTTTGCCACCGATTTACAATCGAGGCGCGGTTTTCATCAGCATCTACTTCAGGCTGAGCAAGAAGGTGTCCGCCCACTAAAAAATGACCTGGTGTCAATGGTTCCAAGTCCGTCGGTTGATTTGATGAGGGACTTAGTGGTCGAGAGTTGAGACAGGACTCAACTCTGCAAAGTAAGGTCGTAAACTCTTCAAACGTATATTTGTGGTTGGAAGCGATTTTTGTAAAGTGGCTTTTAAAACTTTTAACTCCCGCCTCCCACAGTCCACCCATATGGGGTGCTGCGGCGGGGATAAAATGCCACGTAAGCGTTTGTTGGGTATATTTTGACAAGGTGCTATTGCGAGCATCAGATATAAAAGCTTTTATTTCTGTTTTTAATGTTCGAGAGGCCCCGACGAAGTTCGTTCCGTTGTCGGAATACATGTTTTTTGGGCAACCTCGCCTTTCTACAAATCTAGCAAAAGCTGCTAGGAACGATTGTGTGCTCAAATCGGAGGTGGCTTCCAAATGGATCGCCTTCGTTGCGAAGCACACAAACAGGCAGACGTATCCTTTATAGACAGAAGTATAAAGGTGCACAGCTGTTTTGCATTCAGTTCTGTCTATTGAGACATAGAAAGGGACACTTGCAAATTTAAACGATTTGGATCGACCAGTAAACTTTAAAACATCAAATTAAAATTATAAATCTGATTTGATCTAAGAAAGTGGCAAAAAATTAGCAATGTTCCGCAACATTTTAAGATACTTTTTTTTTCTCCATATAACCTTGGACCACGCTAATGTACATATATATATACTATCTACATACTATTTACATATATACATCTATTGGGGGGAGTTGAAAACATAAACTGCTTGAAAGCATCCGCGCATGCTTGTTTCACGACTAGGCGGATATGCATGTCCTCACCTGCCTCCATGGCTAGCTGCAATGCCTAAAAAAAAATTAAATTAAAATTTTAATGATAGTGTTTAATATCAGTGTACGAAGATAAACCATACAAAAACAAAGCCCATTGGTTTATCGACCATAAATTCACTTTTGGCAAACCAAAAGTAAATGTATAGTCGATAAACCCTGGTATATTACCGGTAAGGGCTTGTTCCCTATGCCACATGTAAGCATTTTAAATAAATCCTAATAGTCAGCTATTTTTCATTGTAAAGAAAGAGTTACAGAATCACACAATTGTCAGTGCAAACAGTAAAAGTTGTTAAGTAACCACACAACTTTTGGGGTTGTTAAGAGTTACAGAACCGCACTACTGGTACTCACTTGCAGGGTTTGGAATAAATCCCATTCATACATACGTGGGTATTATTGTACATATTTCGTTTATATTAGTGTATTTTGTTTGGCGGATATGAAAAGTGAAATAGAGAAAAAATCCGCTAAGCTGAAATAATGTGTATGTACATATGTGTGTGCAGTTACTTTTTTTTTTTTTTTTTTTTTGTTTTACGAGGAGTAAGCATCGAAAGCCTTCACCCCGTCAGTGTGGGACTTTAACCTGCACTAAACCTCCTACTGTCACGTACCGTTCCCCTCCCGGTACTACCGTCAAGTATTTCGTCGGGAGGCAGTTTGAGCACTAAGCTCTAAGTCCGTTACCGTCTTGATGCAGTCCGTGGAAGTTGCATCTACTTGGCACCACCTCTGTTGGTCTAACTAGCCCACCCGTGTCGGGTCCGTCGTCCCCGCCCACTTATGTAATGTCCGCCTAATTGCGTTTATATGCCTGACATCTGACACTACTTAAATGTTCTAAGTTAGTTTTATTATCTATATAATTCGAAGTTCAACTTACTTGAGGCTGTCGGAATGGACGGGAATCCGAGCAGCCAATTTCACAGGTTAGTTGATTTCCGCCTACTCAGCATTGCTGACACTATAAAGAGCGCTATAGTAAGCCGAGGCCGTCGGAACGGACTTGGTTCCGAGCGGCTTCTTGCCCGGCTATGAACTCTGCAGACAAAACGAGCCCGATGAACAAGTTCCCCTGCCGCGCAGACTCAGCGAGTAGCATGACCGAGGTGGTCCAGCAAACGAATACCAGGAGCCGCAATAAACCGAAGCTGAAGAGCGTTTGGTTCCAGCCTCATAATTTCCTCACTTTGAGGCTTAAGATTACCTACTCAAACGTAGAGCTTGTATCCAGTCATATTTGTCGGAACGGACGAGGTTCCGAGCAACATCTAGCGGAACTAAGCTTTGTGTGGGTGGTCCAACGAACGAGATCCAGATTCGCATCGTGTTTGCTGGAGGAAAGCGTTCGGTTCCAACCCGCGTTTTCTTCTCACTTTACCTTACCGTCCACAACCTGGCGAAACCGTTGGAACGAACTTGGTTCCAAGCGGCACCCATTATGTTGTATGCTGTGCAGCCGTAGATCCTGGTGGGCAATTTCTACGGCAGCATCGGTTCAGCAGGTAGAGGGACTCGGATGTAGTTTTGCTGGTCATTCGCAGAGCATGTCTTCAATCGTAGTTGTCGGAACGGACGAGGTTCCGAGCTATATCTAACGGGGCTAAACTTTGTTTGGATGGTCCGGCGAACGATATCCAAATCCGTCCTGATTACACGGGAGGAGTGCGTTCGGTTCCAACCCGTGTTTTATTTACACTTTGACGATGTACATTACTTAAAATCTCCCTAGCGATCGATTCTGTCGGAACGGACGTGGTTCCGAGCAAAATCGAATGATGCAGTACGCTGTGAAAGTGGTAGAAATCTCACCGGTTTTTTCGGGACCACTCCGCGTACCTTAGCTTTTTGTGTATTTCTGCTATAGCGCCACTTATTGCTTCCCAATTTTGGATAGAGCTAAGCATTGTATCGATTATGTTATCCGGACTAAGCGGATCTGCAGATAGAGTACTTATGTTACTCGTAACTGCTGAAAATCGTGGACAAGAAAATAAGACGTGCCTCGCATCTTCGTCTGCATTGCACGTTGGGCAGAGGGCGGAATCGTCCAGCCCGAAGCGGTTAAGGTATTTTCTATAGCAGCCATGGCCAGTAAGGAATTGGGTAAGGTGAAAGTTGACTTCCCCGTGCTTTCGACTGACCCACTTCTGAATGTTGGGAATAAGGGTGTGTGTCCATCTTCCTTTTTCGGAGTTATCCCAGCGCTCCTGCCATTTTTCTAAGGATAACGCTTTTTCTTGGACAGCAATTACCTCTGCGTTGTCGAACTGCTTTCTCCGCTGATATAGTCTCTCTCTTTCTTCAGCCAGTATATCGAAGGGAGTCATACCCGCGACGACCATTGCCGCGTCATCCGAAGTTGTTTTATACGCGCACGTCACTCGTAGAGCTCATAGTCTATACACAGTTTCGTAAGGCTTCCGGTAGGCTTTTACTTTCAATGACTTAGCCCAGACTGGCGCTGCATACAGCAAGGCTGAGCGGATAACTGTAGCTAAAATGGACCGTTTGCTGCTTCTAGGTCCGCCTATGTTTGGGAGCATTCTTGATAGAGCACCGTAAGTTTTTGACGCCTTATGTGTTACATAATCTGCGTGTGGTCCGAAACATAACCTATCGTCGATAATCACAACAAGGTACTTTAACTGGCGGGAGGATCGAATAGTGTGGTTATTTACTTTAAATACCGCCACCTCAGGTTTCTTCCGACTACTTATTAAAACAGCTTCTGTTTTTTCTGCTGCTAGAGATAAGCCTACGCTATCTAGCCATTTAGTGACCGTCTCTATTGTGGCGTTCACTTTGACTTCGACATCTGATATTTGCTTACCTACTGCTACCAGTGCAATGTTATCAGCGAACCCGATTATGTCTACTCCGTCGGGGCGCGGTAGGCGGAAGACTTCGTCGTACATTATGTTCCACAATATTGGACCTAGTACTGAGCCCTGGGGAACCCCCGCAGTAATGGTATACTTTTTAGTTCCAGCGTCGGTAGAATATTCCAAAACTCTATCTTCCAGGTAGCTTCTAATGATATTAAATATGTATGCCGGAACCTGTAGTTTTAGGAGTGCTGTTAGGATGTGTTCCCAGTTTGCAGAGTTGAAGGCGTTTTTAATATCGAGTGTTACTGTGGCACAGTAATGTTTATCGCCCCCTCTCCATCTTCTACCAGCAATTGCATTTGTGGCAATTGAGACTACTTCTTGTATTGCATCTATGGTCGACCTTCGCTTACGGAAGCCGTACTGACGTGGTGATAATCCCATTTCGTCTTCAGTGAACCGTAACAATCGGTTATATATGACTTTCTCCAGAACCTTACCCAAGGTGTCGAGTAGGCAGATCGGTCGATAGGATGAAGGTAAACCCGGCGGTTTGCCTGGTTTCGGAAGAAGCACGAGCTTCTGTTTTTTCCACACCTGCGGAAACACTCCTTGCTGAAGACAGGACTCCATCACTCTGGCATACAACTGCGGGTCCTCCGCAATGGCCCTGAGAGCCCTATTCGGGATGTTATCAGGGCCAGTTGCTTTGCGGTCACCGATCGCTTTGGCGATTTCCATCACTTCATCAGCAGTCACCCCGACAATTCCGCTAACGGAAGCGGGAGCGCGTGGTACGCTCACCGTATCACGATAAGGAAACAAGGATTTAACAATTACGTCTAGCAACAGTGGGCATTTTTCCTGAGGCGCCTTAGAAATTCTTGACATTACAACCTTATAGGCGTTTCCCCAGGGGTTCTTGTCTGCTTCGTCGCAAAGAATCTTAAATGATGCTTTTTTGCTACTCCGAATTTCATCTTTCAATTTCTTTCTTAAAATTTTGAATCTTTCTCGCCTACCTTCATGTCCTGGCATCGCTATTTGCCTCTGACAACTTCTTCTTTCCCTAAGACAACTCGCTCTTAGCTCCCTGATGGTATCGTTCCACCAGTACACCTGTTTACGGGTTGTATTAAACATTTTACGTGACATCGCTGCGTCGCATGCCATTGTGAGGTCGGAAACCAACTCGCAGGCTCCCTTTACTGCTTCTTGTTCTGGACACATCTTGTTGGATGCTTCTCTTAAGACAAGAGTAAACAGGTCCTTGTCAAGAGTTGCCGGGCGCCAAGAGCGGTGATGGTGTTTATTACCGTGACCGCTTTGGTCGGTGCGGTTGTCTCTAGAGATATCTAGCAGGATTGCTTGATGGTCGCTGTGAGTGTAATGCTCGCTGACCATCCACTTAGTGCATCCAGCCAGTGAGCCACTCGTTAATGTTA
Source organism: Philophylla caesio (assembly GCA_963971545.1). NCBI lineage: Eukaryota > Metazoa > Arthropoda > Insecta > Diptera > Tephritidae > Philophylla > Philophylla caesio. Next base: position 89,741,016 of record OZ020607.1, read on the forward strand.
TATCAATGATAGACTCTCTGTTATCTCTCCGGAATGTGCTGATATTTCCGCGATTCGCCAATACGAGGTCTAGAGGAGCGAAGGTTTCTAGCAAGGCTGCACCCCTTGCATTTGTTCTTCTGCTACCCCATTCTGTAGCCCAGGCATTAAAGTCACCAGCGATTATTAGAGGATGTCGACCGGATGCTGTCTCAACTATTTTGTTCAGTAACTCTTGAAAGTTCTGCTGCGTCCAGCTTGGTGGTGCATAACAACTGCAAATGTGGTAACCTTTGATAACCGCCCAAACAAAACCCTTACCTGTAAACTCAGGATGCGCACTTTGTAAGGGGAAGTTTCCGCATGCCCATATTGCTGTTCCTTTGGTTGCATCGGCAACCCACCCATAAGCTGTGGGGATTTTGTATGGCTCTGATATAATAGCCACGTCCGTCTTCGTCTCTGCCACCGTTTGCTTCAGTAGATCCTGAGCAGCTTGGCAATGATTTAAATTTATTTGTATAAGCTTCATTTTAGCATTTTGGCTATTGCTCGTTTGTATGACGGGCACCTGTTACCTCCCGAGAGTATATACATATGTACGTGTTTAGTTTAGCGGAATCTGCGTATAATTTTATATATGTACGCAAATGAGCGGGAAAATTTGCATGCATTTACATAAGAAGTATGTATTTATATTTCGTTTGCGGTATATGATCGAGATTTTCTATACCGTGTTTGGAGCCCGCTAAACTTTTTTTGTAAATAGATGAACTTACTTGGACACTCCTTCTATGTATGTATATGTACAAACCGCTGTCGAGACCTAAGTGTGTCGCTGGTGTACCCTTCCTAGAAAAGCACTCGTTTATTGTTGTTGTTCGTCTTCTTCTCTAGTTGGTGTCTGATTATTTAGTTTTTTTTGTTGATTTTTTGTTTATATTATAAAATGTTGGCTTTTCAATTAGGAACTATTTGCGATTTCAGAGAAAGTGGAAGGAAATTGGTAATGAAACTTGGTGGGGATATCGGGGAGACCCCGAAACAGTACACCACAGGTAAGTGAGGTTTCTTTTCTTTTTATTTGTTGTACACGTATGTTTTTATGTATTTTTCCCTTTTTTCCTTTACAGGTTCGCGCTTATAATGCTCCTTCAAAATATATTTTGTTGTTATACGACACGAATGTATCAACCCCATTTTTTGTAGCAGGTAAGTATTAGTTTTTCAGAACCTTTTATTTTTCAGAATCCTTTCCCTTTTTATTATAGTTTTTAAATTATTCAGAAACTTAATTTTTCGCTACTCGCTAACCGGTATATACATATGTACAAAACTTCCGTTTATGCCCTTTATTCTTATACTTTTTATTTCTTTCCAGATTCAAAATATATTTGCACATATGTATATGCTGTGTTCTTATACAAATTAGCACACTTTTTTCAATCCGGGTTTCGGCACCATATACAGTTATTGTCTGAATAAAACAAATCCAATATATTGTTTACACTTAAGTTTGTCTATTGAGTTCAGAAAACTTTGATTTTTTTCTAGTTTTATTTTACATCTTGAGTTCATTTCTTTTACACTTTGGTTGAAACAATTTGACCTTTTAATTTGCGCTTTTACAATTTTCGCGAGAGAAGTTCTTTTTATGCTGAGAGAAACTTAGCGAGTGAGTATACTAATAAAAAACCTAAAGTCTTACTCGCTCTAGACTCATTCACAGTGGTAACTCTACACTAAGGTAAGTATAGTAAGTACGGTAAGTATAAATTCGAGTTTACGTATGTAAAGGTAAATATATATTAAGGTAAGTATTAATTCATGAAGGTAAGTATACATAAATATAAGTATAAGGCTAATATTGTTATATGACTCCTACGCGCATTAAACATTTTAATTATTCAATATTTATAAATAATTAATTACATTTTTTAGTCGAAGTGAATCATATTAGGACCCATGTCCCCAACAAATACATTGTATTTGTACATAGGTAAATTTTGTGAATGTGTGTAAAATTCAAGATTTCGCTTAATATGTAACTATGTGGATGCAGCTCAATGTACATATGTATTTATTAATAAATCTCAATAATGATTTAATAACAATTTGCTCTAAGGTAATACAATTCAATACTTCAATTTCCTGTATTAACCAATTGTGGAGGCCCTGGAGCTTTAGACTTGGGGTCTTCACACCCCCCTTTACTTCCCTCTGAACGCGTGATCGTCACCATACCTGCGTCTGTGATACGAACGCGGTACCAAAACGGGCCCACCGCATGCCTAAATGTCTGCTGCTTCTTTGGTTGTTGTTGTTGTAGCTGTCCCTCTATTAATCCTACCAGTTTAATAGGCACTGGATTTAGCTACTAAAGTTTCGCCAGTATTCTGGTAGTACTGTCGGCCGCGCTGTATCTTCTTGTAGCCAGCGCTCGATTTCTAGGGCTATTACCTGGTCTGCTGGTTCTATGTCTATGCTGTCTAAATCTTCCAGCCACTGTTCCAACCCGCAGTCTTCCTCTACCGACAGGGTCAACGCAGTTTCTTGATCGCCGCTGTCTCCACTCCTCTGCTTCGCATAATGCCTGCGCCGGTGGTTGTTGTCGCGATTTGTTCGTCTGTGACGCCTCTTCAAAGAGGAGCATCGTCATGGTGATGCGACGAATATGTTCTGTATAGCCCTTACCTGGGCGTTGGTAGTCTTCCTCCGAAATGGTCATTTCGCTTGGCGTGGCTCGTCTTCGCTGTCCTCGCTGGGTACTTCACTTGGCGTGTGTGCTCTTACCATTTTGTTTTCACGCCATTCATCGTCGTTGTCGCTACCCTCACTGGATACTTCAATTGGCGTGGAAGTATCGCTATCAGCTACGCTGCTTGCTGTGCGGCTCCTTGGCCGTAAGATGTGGGACTCCAGGGCCCTTCATCACTCGCGCCGCTCTTTGTGGTTTTGCGCAGCTTGTTGTTGGCTTGGTTTGTAACTTTGGTAGGTTGGACACTGTCGAACATACCTCTTGATGTTTTTGAACATCCCTGGCCAGTAATAGCGTGCCAATGCTCTCGTAATCGTCTTCCTTGTCCCATGTGTCCTGCGCATGAATAATCGTGCACCTCCTTCAGTACTCTTCCTCGTAATGGTGTTGCCACGCATAGTTTCCAAGGGATTGCATCTTCATTGTCCATCTGGACTGCAATGTGTCGATACACGTCGTCGTTTTCAATGTTGTAGTCCGGGAACTTTTCTGGTGTGAGTTTTACTTGTGCCGCCTTCTCGTTTAGCCACTTACAGTTCGCCATTGCATCCTCTGACACCAGCAAGTTGAGTCGCGCGGGTTGCCGTGATAGTGCATCTGCGACCACATTCGACTTACCTTTGCGATACTTCACGTCGAATGAATGTTTCTGGAGTTCTAGTGCCCATCTTGCGATATGTCCTGAGGGACTCTCGATTGCATTCAGCCATTACAGCCATAGATGGTCGGTGGTTACCGTGAAGGTGTAACCTTTTAGGATTGGTCTCATTTTTCGGATGGCCCACACGATGGCCAGACACTCCTTTTCGGTTGTTGAGTAGTTTTGATCTGCTTTGTTCAATCGTCGACAAGCATATGCTAGTACTCATTCCGCGCTATTTAGTTTCTGTGTTAACACTGCGCCTGGTCCATGGTCACTGACATCAGTTTGTAGTGTGAATTTCTGGAAGAAGTCTGGACAGGCTAATACTGGTGCTTCCGTAAGCGTATTTCTTAATTTCCCGAAAGCTATCTGCCGCTCTTCGTTCCACTGCCATCGGCTGCCTTTCTTCAGTAATGACGTCAGAGGGTGAGCAATATGCGAGAAGTCCGCAACAAATTGCCGATACCATGACGTTACGCCTATTCTTTGATGGCCGCAATTTTGTCTGGATCAGTATGGATCCCTTCCTCACTCACTACAAGAAAAAGGTATTTTAAAATCTTTTTCAAAAACTCACATTTCTCTGGGTTGATCTTTAGGTTTGCCAGCCGTAGTCTTCGAAACACTTCTGCGAGGTGTTCTACGTGTTGTTCTAGCATCGAACTTGTGATGATGATATCGTCTAGGTACGCAAACGCGTGGGGTTACAGTTCCGGTTCAATAACTTTATCCAGGGCTCTTTGAGGTGCTGAGTGTAGTGCGAATGGTATTACGCACCACTTAAATAAGCAATGCCCTGGTACGGTGAATGCTGTATACTCTTGCTGCTGTCTTCAATAGGAATTTCCCAGTACCCATTCTTTAAGTCAAGACTGCTGATAAATTTAGCGTTTCTCAGGCGGTCCAAAATGTGTTGAATTCATGGCAGTGGGTACTCATCAGGTATTGAGCGCGCGTTAAGTTGTCGATAGTCCACACAAGACCTCCACTTTCCGTTTTTCTTTTTCACCAGAACGGTTGGCGCGCTGTGTGGGCTATATGTGGGCTATATGAGCCTTTCTCTAGTAGCTCATCTATCTCCCTGTTTATTACCTCCTGCATTTTCGGGTTATTGGGAAAATAGCGTTGCTTTATCGGCCTGTCATCTCGCATTATAATCTTTTGAGTGGTAATTTAGGTCGTTCACGTTATGACTTGAAACGGCAGCAATTCTTTCTCTAAGAAAGCATTGACTGCCGGCGTGTTTTTTCTGGACGCGGGTGATTGGGTTACGGCTTCCCCATCTTCCTTAGCTCTCCATACTTCGTGCACTTCTACAATCGTCGTATATGCAGTATTCGTTTAAGTCCGTCCTCTACCTTCAACGTCAGTGTCTGCCCTCCGCAGCTCACTGTTGTATTGGCCTTTGCCAGGTACTCAGTCCCTAGGACCATGTCATCGACTAAACTAGGTAGGATGAGCAGCTCGTGCACATGCTCTTGATCGCCAACATAGAGAAAGCTTTTGAAGTGAATAAATGTATTTAGTTATTAAAAGTAAATTTACTATGGAAAACAATACCAATGTCCTTAATCTCATTAACATTCTGAAGGACACAAGTCGATATACTATACTTAAAAGGTATAATGTTAGATAATTTCGAGTATGTAATTTGAAAGCATTTTGGAAAGTTCAGTGATAGTGATAGGTAAAGTCTGTCGATGTCAGTTTGAAGCTTAATGGCATCATCCGGGGTCTTAATCGCTGAGAAGATTTTTAAGTCATCAGCATAAAATAAGAATTCCCCCTTGCGGAACTCCAGAGCAGGCAACAAAGAGAGTAGATGAAATACCATCAAAAGACACAACACAGGGCCTGTTGCACAAGTAGGATTTTATCCATTGCAAAAACAGTCTAATTTTTTAATTAAGACGCTATGAGAGGCTTTATCAAAAGCTTTCGAGAAGTCTGTATAAATATAGTCAACCAAGAAACCTGCCGAGAAAGACTCAATGCAGTATTCACTAAAAACCGCTAAATTCGATACTGTAGATCTGTTAGCGACAAACCGATGCTGATTTGGGCAAATCATCAAATATTCGAACCGCTTAACTAAACTTAAATTACCGACTTCTACCTGTATAAATGAAACCCAAAAGCGAACCGAAGAATAAAAAAAAAGAATGAACAGAATTTTATACATACGAAAATTCGGGTACCAAAAGCATAAAATAACAAAATTGCAAACATTTCGCAAAACTGAATCCAATACCTGAAAATCAATGGACAGCAATAAATACGGCACAACTGACACTAATTACTCAGAACGAAAACGACACTAAAGATGACAAAACGCCGAAATCGGTATGTCACAAAACCTAATTTGACAAGGGATGACGGAAAATCGTTCCAATATACATCAAATATAAACTACTTTAATTTAAACTTGAAAATACTATTTTGAATAAACAACTCACAAATCTAATTATATGAGATGTTTTGTACTTGCATTAATGTCAAAATATGGAAAAACAAAGCACATTCTTGTGATGCTACCATATTTCTGAATTAAATACTTTCCACACCCTACAAGACGGGTAACGATTAGCAAACAAGGTAACTAAGCGTTAGCGTTCACTTGTGCGATTGTTAGAAAATTAGTCACACTTTTGCTAGCCGTGGGATTAATTAGGTTACATTGTTTCAACTTAAACTAATTATTAATAATTTCTTAAAATAGTATACTAACATTAATTAGTTAAAATATTTACAATACTGGTATAAAAGTGTACACACACTTTTTTTTTATATGATGGTTATTTGTCGAGTTATGGGCTTGTGGTGTTACCTGTGTCGTTAGGTAACGCTCCTCCGGCGGAGCACCAGCCGGTCCGCCATTTCACTGCACCTCTTCTTGCTGCGTTGCGCGTCTTGTGCGCAGGGGGCCACTTGCGGCCAACTCCTGGTAAAACACTTTCCTGCCATGCAGGCGAATGATGTTTTATTGATTTAAACTAAATGAAACTACAAAATTACACTTTTATAATTTTTATTTGTTAAAATTTAATAAGTCGCGATACTGCGGACTTGGGCGTCCGTTGCGGTTGTCAAGCCAAAATCGAATGAATGAATGATGGATGCCTCAGGCGGCTTCTATCACCTTCGTATCGTTTTACATTTGTTTGCTTAAATCTAGCTGTAGTTATAACATTGTAGACTTATAATTGTAATAGATGAGCTAGGGTTGCAATTTCGTACTGGTTAAGGGCATTCATACCCTGTGCCATTACATCACCCTCCTATGGAAAAGAAGGATATAGCAAGGTGATCAATCTTGCTATATTGCCGTCCTAAATTGTTCACTGGGTTGGCCTACCCAAACCAGTGCACTAACAGAATACAAAAACAAAACCCTGGTGGACAGAACTAGTAAGCAAATATCCACACAAAACGAAGGGCTTCAATTGAGGTACGCATAATTATTATCTAAAAAGACACCTGTGGGAACCGTAGCGCAGCTTCTTTCAGATTTTATGTAATTCCAAAATGTTTTTGGATTCCATTTAATGCTCAGCTCTATGTTATGTGTATAGTGATTAAAGAGCGATTTATTTAATATTTTTAGGCTTTTTTATATCCTTAGAATACCAGGGCCTGAATATTATCAAGGCATATTTTAGACATAATAAACTTAAATGTAGTGAAACTATTTAATGTATCGAGATCTGGCAGCAAATTAACCCAGTCAATCTCGAGGAGTAATTCATTAAAACTAGGAAAATCGCATAAGGCATAATTAAATGATATCCTGTCATCAAAAGGAACAGAAACAAAACAATAGCAATCGAGTTTTACAACTAAAGGTAAATGATGCTTATTACTTACTTACTTACTTAATTGGCACATCAACCGCCTAAGCGATTTTGGCCGGGGAAAACAAAGCACGCCAGCCGTCCCTCTCTCTTGCTAACTGGCGCCAATTGGAAATCCCAAGTATTGCCAAGTCTTTTTCTTGTATAGCTCGTACAGCTCATAGTTCCATCGTACGCGGTATTCGCCGTCGCAAAGACGCAAAGATCCATAAATCTTTCGAAGAATCTTTCTCTCGAACACTCCAAGAGCCATCTCATCTGATGTTGTCATTGTCCATGTTTCTGCGCTATACAATATGACGGGCATGACGAGGGATTTAAGGAGTATGGTTTTTGTCCGTCGAGTGAGGACTTTACTGCGCCATTGCCTACTCAGTCCGAAGTAGCACTTATTGTCAAGAGAGATTCTGCATTGGACTTCAAGGCTGACGCTGTTATTGGTGTTAATGCTGGTTCCTAAGTAATCGAAGTTCGCTACATTTTCGAAGTTATAACTGTCAACAGTGATGTTTGATCCCAGTCGTGAATGTGCCGACTGTCTATTTGATGACAGGAGATACTTCGTCTTGCCCTCGTTCACCTCCAGACCCATTCCCTATCCAGTTTGGAGAAGGCTGAACTAACTGCGCGGTTGTTAAGACCGATGATGTCAATGTCATCGGCGTACGCCAGCAATTGCACACTCTTATAAAAGATAGTGCCTGACCGATTTAGTTCTGGTGCTCGAATTATCTTTTCCTGCATCAGGTTAAAGAAATCGCACGACAAAGAGTCACCCTGTCTGAAACCTCTTTTGGTATCAAACGGCTCAGAGAGGCTCATCGTCATCGCTTTTGTTACAACGCCAAAAAACTGGACTGTGCATGCATATTGTTATTGTTTAAAGAACAAAAATATCAGTATTTATAAACCATACATATACATCAGCATGCACCACACAATAGTTGACTTTTTTAAAATAATTTTTATTATGTTTTGTCAATAGAAAAATGAATTTATTATTTATACATTGTATTTGTGTAAAATAGCAAAGTAAAATCTCGCGGGTATAAGCTAGCTCATATATCAATTAAATAAATACTTAAATAAATAGTATTTGAATACATATTTTACTTCGCACTTTTTAACTACCATTTCGCAAAAAGGGATCACATTATTCGCACTTTTGCGTACTTCCAAAATACAACTATAGATTAAGGAGTGTCAGTATTTAGCTGTCAGTAAGTACATAATCTTTTATAATTGAATCATGGCAAAAAGGCAAATATAAAAAACAGTAATATCGAATTAAGAGCAAATATTCTAATACTATTGTTGCTACTTTTTATATTCCTATTTCCTGTTACTTATGTGTACATATCCCAGTAGTATGTTTAATACATTGAACTTGTACATAGTTCAATTGTGTGTATGTATGTAAAATTCAACATTTCGCTTAATATGTAACTATGTGGATGCAGTTAAATGTACATATGTATTTATAAATAAATCTCAATAATGATTTAAAAACAATTTGCTCTAAGGTAATACAATTCAATACTTCAATTTGCCAGTACGAGGGTTGAGAGCCAGTAAACAAGAATTCCCAAATTTGTTGCTGGCGGACAAAAGATTCTTCATCAATGAGCCAGTCGATCTAGTATTTTGCAGAGATGTTTATCCCCAAATTATTTTAAGCGGGATACAGAAAAATGTGTTAAACACACTTCTTGCCCAAGAAACCGTATTCGAATCCTTCTAACAAGTTCGTTTAGTTTTTTAATGAAGTGTCTGTTGACACGCAGCTAACTGCATTTTGGGAGTTGAAGGAAATCCCTAAGAAACGAAATATAACTGAGCAAGATGCAGTTGCGAGCAGCGATTAAACGATGTTTTCCTTCTGGGCCCGGTACCCCAGGCCGACTTAACCATCGCCATCCTACGTTGGAGATTATTTAAATATGTCTTCAACACCGATATTGAAAAGATGTATAGCAAAATCCTGGTAAATACGAATCGAACTAAATATCAACGTATAGTTTTCAGGCGCAAACCCAAATGAGCCTATCAGTTTTTATGAACTCGAAACGGTAACCTTTGGAATAAATTGCGATCCTTATCTTGCGATAAGGACATTACACCAGTTGGCGAGTGATGTGAAAAACTCCTACCCAATCGCAACAACCATCCCAAAAACTAGTATGTGCTCGCCGGTGACCATAGCATCGATGCTGCAATAAAAGCTCGAGATGAGATATCGCACGTACTACAATCAACCGGTTTCCCACTAAGAAAATTAACTTCGAACTGTAGCAAAATATTACAGGGTATACTAATAGCTCACTTGTATAACGAAGATTTCCTGGAGTTTGAAGATACGAGAATAGTTAAGACTCTCGGCATTAGGTGGAATGCTTATATTGACTAATTATATTTTACAGCTATACCCGTAAAAGAACATAAAAACCTTACAATAAGGGCGATAATATCCGCTATTGCCAAACTGTTTGATCCACTAGGCTGGCATGCCCCAGTAATAATTGTTGCCAAAATCATTATCCAAAATGTATGATTAGAAGGAACAGAATTGGATGAAACCTTATCCGCGGCGATTTTAACCCGATAGCTTTTATTTAGGCAGGATTATACCGAAATCAACAGCATTTGCATACCTCGACGAAATCAGTTCTCGCCAACTGAGGAAGTCGAAATACACGGTTTTAGCGACGCATCGGAGATGTTTATGTAAGAGTCAAGACCAAGGAAAAAGTCTTCGTCAATTTACTTCTGGCAAAAACAAGAGTAGCCACTGTAACGAATCTCTCCTTAAAACTGCTGTTTGGCAGAGGACATTGGGAAGGAGCGTGTCTCTGAGTCGGGTCTGCATACCTTGCTATGCTACAGTCTTGCTCAGGGAAAATGGGCGTGGGCTTGTCCCGGTTACACACTGCGAAACTCGTACAAAAAAATTTAATTTGTATGCAGAGCGAAATATAATCATAAGCACAAAAAAAGAAGGGGCGACGAAACGCAAACCAGCGAAAGTAAAAGCAGCAAATAAAACTAAAAGAATAACCTTTCCTAACGGATTACAGGGATAATGGAGCTGGAGCAACCACGAACGGAGGGATCAGAAAGATTGAATTTTTCCCCCTTTTCTATACCCTCCCAACCTGTTAACGGATTGATATTAATTCCATTAACCCATTATAGAACTAGGCCATGTGTCTCACCCTTTCCCTACATTTCGTCATCCAAGAAAAAGATTTACGTCTCCATTGGTAATAAAACACAATTATTCATAATTTTATTGAGTCTAAAAATCGTATAAACATAAAATATTGACTTCATAAATTACTCCGTAACTTAGTTTATAATATTTATATTTTATATTCAATAAAAATAGTTTTTATTAATCTATGATAATAAAAAAAGAAAGAATCCTAATATTCGCATGCAAAACTTTCACTTTAATTCCCCTTTATAAATGCATGTCAAGATGATATGTGACACTGCTCAGTTTTGTTGTTGCCAAAAATATGCAAACGAAAAGACTTAAGCACCGAACTCGTTTGCAAGCAACAATAGAAAATCAAGTATCCAATAACCTTTTCGCATGTGCTATTGATATCCTCTCATTGCGTATATATAGAGTAATTCCTCTGAAGATTCATTAAATGATTTACATGCAAATCTTTTTAACGTTAATGTGATAAGAAAATCGAGAGATCATCACTTACATAGGTTCCCTCGATGCGACGTTGAGCTCAGCGACGACGACGGGTAATGATGTTCGACGTTCGATGGTTCTATCGACCATGTCGGTTAATGCTGTAAATTCAGAAAAATTAAACTCAAAATAGGCTTCCTTTTTTTTTTGAAGTTGTATTTGCGAATACCAGAATTCTAAAACTCCATCGAAAGACGCAGTTGGCAGAAATTATGATTACTTTGCGACAACTTGAGCAACGGATAAGATATATATAAAACGTCACATGAAGTATGTAAGTTAGCACCATAGTCCGAACATAAGTAATTCTTGTAACTGCAATAACAACAACGCTGTGCCTCAGCATTGTATAAGCGCATTTATTATTTCGCTGTGCCTCAGCATTTCATAAGCGCATTTAATATCTTAACCAAATAAATCCGTTCACACAAGCAGTTTTCTGCAAATTCAACGACAACAACGACTTCACATTTCGTCAGCACTAACTTTAAGCGGAAGTCGTGCCGACGCAATGTGAAACCGCTGTCGCCCAAACTGGGTTGCGTAAAATTGCAACGTAAGCATAACTTACCTTTAGATGTAGAATTAAGTACATATGTAATTTAGAATAAGTAAATAAACAACTTTATTGTATTAGTGAACATAGTAAATAAGTAAAAATTGTATAAAAAGGCAACGTTAATAAACTTTGTAAGTTCATTCGACCATCCGACGCGTTGACTTTTGATTTCAGTGGCTCGTGGTGATAATTTGTATGTTTACACAGTTTATATGTATGTAAGTAGATTTTATAACATTAAAGACTAATTAAAGTGCACAAAATTATTTATTTAATAGAATAAATTTATAGGCAAAATATCAATTTTTGCATTCTTGTTAATTTGTTATTATTACTTTAAAGGGGAAATCATCTCAAACCACCTTTCGTGAGTTTTCTTCTATATATAGCTAAGTTTTTGACTTTGCATATATTTTAAATTGACTCATAATTGCTATAGATTTTTTTCTTGTAAATATACTATATCTATTATAAACTATAATTTCGAAAACGTTTGCTTTAGCACTTAATTTCCTTAGTGGGTATATTCAAAATGTGTGCACATCATATTTAACTGGATAATGTTAATTGAATACGAACGTCTGTACCGAGAGCGGTGGATTTCAAATACTACTATTATTCATTTCATATATTTATATTAAGAACTTTAATAAGTAACTTTGCTTTATTTTCGACCACGTTTTTTTTTCACAACTTTCCATCGGAAATAACTCTTTTGTATAATTGAGTTTTTTTTTTCCTTTTTCTTTTTAATTTAGTAATAAAATTTACCTTTTAAAAGTTTCTTTTGATTTCATTGCATCTGTCATTCTTTTCTTGTAGCTTGCACACAAAATTCTAAACTTCCAGTTTTAATTTGGCAATTTTGCCAAATCGGTTAAAACGCGCTCCACACTGTTTGTACATCCTAAACAGGTCATTTCCACTCTAAAGTCGTGCACAGGCATGTGGTTACTCCGGACACTATGGGATGACGACGACGTCGTTTGCAAACATAATTGCGGCAAATTCAGCATTCCCACTTTCGCAAATCTCAAGCAACGAGGCAAACTATTTGTTGTCCAATAAACTATCAGTTGCAACAGAACATCAAGAACTGTGTAGGGTACGTTAAAATAACCGCGAGGCGACTATAAATTTTTTTTTTTTCAAAATTATAACTCATAGTCTCTTTAGTTCATTTTTATATTATAGATATTTTTTCTTTTGATTTTCGCGGATTTTGGGTACCGGTCGGGCTCAGTCTTCAAAATGTACTGTCTTGCACACAATTGTCGAGCTTAGTTTTAGCCTGACAAATGGAGTTTGGAATAATTAGATAATCATAAATCGACGATTTATGGAATAATTAGAAAAGCAGATAAATTATACTTGCTTGAATCAACCGCGTTACAGATTTGTGTGAGAAATAAATTGGAAAGAATCTAACTGAAAGACTATACAGATATAAATGAATACTACAGTACTTTTGAAAAATTAATAATTGAATTGAAAAACGCCGGTGCTACAGTCAAAGAAAAAGAAAAATTGAATTTTATGCTGCGGACTCTTCCAAGTTCCCTAAGTCATATTGGAGACTTGATTGACGTGCTGCCAGAAAGTGAGAAGTAGTTGACTATTTAATAAGTAAAATTAAAAAGTACGAAGAAAGAGAAACTGATGAAAAAGAAGATTCAGAATTGAAGAAGAACAAAACGTACTTCACATGTGGAAAACCTGGGCACATTTAGTATGAATGCACGAGCCAGATAAATGCTGAAAATTCTTGGAGGGGTTCGAGTGGAACGGGGACGCAACAAACGCAAGGAGGCGCACGCTATTACAGCGGAAATTACAGAAGTAGAGGCAGAGGTCAACGGGGACGAGATGATCAGCAAAAGCAAGATCGTCACAGCACAAGTCAAGGCACGATGACTTTCACGACGGAGGTATATGATAAAGTAGCTTACAATGTCGAGGTAAATACTTGCGAAAATACTTTAGAATGGGTTTTAGAAAGTGGATGCTCTGATCATATTATTAACGATGACAAATATTTTATAAAAGTGCATTAAGAGCTAGTGGTGTTGGAGATATAAAAACTAAATTGCAAATAAAGCAAAAATTGCTTCGATGGGGAATATATCAAAAATTTTTACTACAGAAAATGATCTGATTGCTATTGATAATAAGGAAAATAATTTGTATAAAATAAATACTCTCTTAGAAAAAAAACAAAATTATGTATCAGAAAACGCAAATAATGCTATGACTTTAAAAGAACGATATCATAGAATAATGGGGCATGTAAATTTCAAGTATTTAAAAATTTTGAGTCAAAGAAACTCGCTAAAAGTTTTACCAAGAAATTTAGGGAGCGAATATTTGAATTGCGGTACGTTTGTACAAAATAAAATGACGAAAACGTTTTTGGAAATAACAGACACAGAGCTAAGGACATAGGAGAAATTATTCATGCAGATATTAACAGGCCACATCAGGTAATAGGCTATCAGGGTAAAAAATATTTTCTCATATTAATTGATGATTACAGTAAAGCCGGAAAAGTCTTCACAATTAAAGGAAAATACGAAGTTTATGACTTAATTATTACGTATGTATGTATATCAATTAGAAAACTTAACTGGAAAAAAAGTGGAAAAATTAAGATGCGATAACGGCAGAGAATTTTTAAACAAGTATATATAAAATTTCGCTAAAGAGAAAGGAATTTACATCGAACCATGTCCTCCGTATGTTGAAGAATTAACGGAACTGTGGAGCGGTACAACCGGTCGCCGATGGAAACCGCGAGATGCTTACGAGCAAATGCTAAAATAAAATCGTTCGGCAAACTCCATTGCGTTCGGACGTGATTTTACTTCCCTCCGCGTTTTTTTGTGCTTGCTATGCTATTTGTATAAGTAAAATTAACAAAATAAACAAACGAATGTGCTCGAGACAGTGACTCTAATTAGTAATAAAGTTTTTAATTACATATATTCAAGATGCCTTGTTTTTGTGGTCAAAAAGTTGACCGAAACCAAGCCAAAGTTCAGTGTGCCAAATGTAATGAACTTTTTCATCTAAAGTGTGCCGGTGTTTCTCCAGCTGATTTAGATTATTTGATCAGCTCTAATAGCAGCTCTTTTTGCAAAGATTGTGCGGCTATTCGCCGAAGGTACCTCCGCTCGCCCCTTCGTCTCTTATTGTGGAGGGGAATGCAATTTCTTACATTGAGACGACAACTAATTCGCCTGCTTCAACGAACCTTGGTGAAAAGGTTTTGCCCAAACAACAATTGCCTAAACCGGTATTGATGCATAAACATGGTGAGAATGAAAAAGATGTCAACACTGCTAATTCATTAGCAGTAATTATCAAGGAAATTGCCGCTCTTAAAGTTGAGCAATCTCGTGCGACTGCTGTGATAAATTCACTGCGAGCTGATAAACAGTTGTTGATAGCAAAAACTGAAGATTTGCGCTCTGCAATAAAAACAATGCAAATACATCAAGCCGATCAGGTCGCCTCTGCTCTTGCACTACTTACTGCTGAGACAAAAGACCTTCGTGCGTGTGTACTTGCATGTGGGTGCCATGATATGAAGAAGAAAAATGGAAAAGGTAAAACTAAACATCAATCCCTCGCTCCTCCGCCCGCTGCTGCAATGACTGCACTTTCACCTTCTCCTGCAAACTCATCGACTGATATGGAACTGTCTTGTGCTTCTAATCAGTTTCGTGTTGCTTTGCCGACAGAGTCAATTGAGCAGGGTAACTTAGCCGCTGCTGCGCCGACAAAGTCAACTCTCTCACATACTTCTACGTCTGATGCTACTATGCCAATGCTAACACCACTTTGTATTTTGCAAATGTCGTTCGCGCATCTAAATCGGCTGCGCGAGATAACAATTATGCTGATATTGTTCATGTTGATAACCACCCCAATCGGAATTTTAAGACCATTGTTGGTTGCAATACTAGTAGTGAGCTTGAAACTGCACCTAGGATAAAATGGCTACACCTGTCATCGTTTAGGAATTCGGTCACCACAGACAATATCATTGCATATGTTTCTAAGCATACGTCTATCGATTCCAGCTTGTTATCCTGCCATATGCTAGTTAAACTCTGTGTATGTGTACAAGGTAACACAAACATCTATATTTGTGTGTCCTACATCCCTCCGACCAGCGATTATAGCCTCTACAAAGCGCATGTTGACAACATAACGGATCTCGTCGGCAATTATTCAGGTAGCAACTTTTGTATTGTTGTCGACTTTAACTTGTCTAGTATAGAATGGTCATACGTATGCTCTAATTCCAAAAATTTTTAATAGCTTGTCGGAATCTTACTTAGTGAATATTTTTTCAAGTTTAGATTTAATTCAAATAAACTGTTTTTTAAATAAGCTTTCTCGAATTTTAGATCTTATCTTTATAAATAATAATATGCATTTCACAATTCATGAATGTCTTGATTCGTTATCGAGTGCCTATAACCATCACATACCGCTTATTATTTATTTAGAATTTTACAATTATAAATATATTCGTGTTGATTAAGTCTAACCCAAAGGCTTTCTGGCGCTACGTCAAGTCTCGCTCTGATATACCATCTCAAGTCTTTTATAATGGGAGTTATGCTTCCTCTGCTCGGAATGCTGCTGATCTCTTTGCGGACTTTCCTAGTTCTAATTGTGATCCATCATCGGAACCTCCTGGAGATAACTCTTGGAATGCCAATTTCACTATTCACTGCTGTGATATATCCGCTCTTTTTAATTTTCAATAAATCCCTAGAACTCGGGCAATTTATAGATTCGTGGAAAATTACATCCATTACACACATATTCAATGCCGGTAATAAAAAAGACGTTGCTAATTATAGGCCTATTTCTAAACTTACTTCGACTTCAAAGCTATTTGAATATATTATCAAACAAAAGTTGTATTTTACAGTAAAGCGTTACATATCCAACAAACAGCATGGTTTCATGGCTGGAATTTCAACGGTTACTAATCTAGGGGTGTTCTCAGAGTTTTGTATGTCTGCTTTCAATTACCGACTCCAAGATGATACTGTTTATACAGGCTTTTGACAAAGTCAATCATTCAATTTTAACCTCCAAATTGCGTAGTTTTGAATTTCACTCCAACTTTTTAAACTCGGTAAAATTGTATCTTTCATGTCGCAAATGTGTAGTCGTTGTTGATAATTTGTCATCCCATTCTTTTGTTGCCTCTTCTGGTGTCCCTCAAGACAGTATTCTTGGTCCATTACTGTTCATAATTTTTATTATACTACTACTTTACTGTCCAAACACTCTTAAACTACTATTTACCACGCTTGTACGATCTAAGTTGGAATACGCTGTTTTTATATGGAGTCCATATCACCTTTGTCACATTAGTAGACCTGAGAGAATTCAAAAAAATTTTCTTCGTTTCGCTCTCAGATCACTTAACTTTACGAATCCAATTCCTTCATACGACGCAAGACGAGCATTAATACATTTGAAGTCTTTACAAGACAGAAGAAGTTTTCTTTCACTCTACTTTATATTTGATGTTGTCAGCGGGAAAATCGACTGCCCATTTATTTTAGAGCGCATCCATTTTTATGTTCCACAAAGAAACTTGCGGAGCAATGATTTATTCTTTTTGGAGCGAGTTAGAACTGTGTATGCTCCTCTTCATAGGACGTTGAGAGAATTCAATCAAATCTCAAATTCTTTGGCTTTTGATTTTTCGTCTTCTAAGCAATCGTTTAAACTGTCATTGAATGTATTATAAGTTAATTCAAACACTTTTCACAATTTTATTTATTAATAAAATGAATTAAATTTTATTTTACAACAATGCAACTTGTTTAATAATTTACTGCGATGTTACTCGCTCTGTGACTAATGTCTTAATGCCCTACTATCAATCGATTTCCTTTTAGGCAACCTCTGATGTGTCCGCAATATGAACGGTCTCCTCTGCTTTTGCTAGTTTTAGGCGGGATATCAAGAGGCGTAGTTGTTTTTGCCTCGGTATAGGTAATTGTCGCTAAGCAAGTGTCCGCCGTTAAGGTACGTTTCGCTGTCCACGCGTTTCCGCAACTCAAGCTATAGTGTTGCTAAGCTAGTGTTCAGACATCTGTTGCCAAGCGGGCGGTCTAGTACGCGTTGCTAAGTGGGATGCTCTGATGTTTTGGCCATATTAATAACTGCAGTAACAGGCGCCAAGTGAGGGTTGTTGTTAATCAGGTGCATAGGTATGTTGTTGCTAATTAAATTTGTTTTGAATTCTTGTTGCAATGCTCGACACTGTGATGCTTTGACCATATTAATAACTGCAGTAACAGGCGCCAAGTGAGGATTGTTGTTAAGCAGGTACATAGGTTTGTTATTTCCAAGTGAGTGTTGTTGTTAAGCGGGTGCATAGGCATGTTGTTTCTAAGTGTGTTTGCTTTGCATTCCTATTTCAAAGCTAGCCACTCTTATGCTTTATTGCAATCCTCAATAATGTTAAGATGTGGTCCGCTTCAATTATGTGCCTCTGTTACCTTAACTATTTCCCTTGTTTAATTTGGAACGTCCTCGTTTCAACGAAAGGTTAATTTTATCTCAAAAATCGATATGATAGTTTTCGTGGCTTAACCAAGCTTTTAGTTACATTTTTAACGGCTTAATTCTAGATTTTCGGTTACATTTTAAAGGCTTAATACTAGTTACAAATTTATTTAAAAAACTGTAGTAATTCAAAATCAAAAAAATAAATTTTGATTTCATTTTTTAATCAAATTTTTCAAAGCAAATGAAGAAAATTTAATTTTTTTTCAAATATTTCGGATAAATCTTTTGTCAAATTTAATTCTTTAAAGAAAAATATGCGGAAGCTATCGTAAGTTACTTTTTTGTATCTTTTTTCCTTCAATCAGTACAGCTGTACCAAGGTCCTTTTCAACAACTTTCAATAAATACTTTATCAAATTTGTTACCCAATCGTTTGTTTCTTCTAAAATAAACTTTCTCACCAACATTGTATGCTTTAATTTCTTTACTGGCATTACATCTTTTCATAGATTTTTCTTGAGCATCCAGTAACCTTTTCCTAATAGCATCTAATTTTTCTACTGGGTAATTGTGAAACACATCAATAGGCCTGGCGTTTATGACGGAATAATTGCTATGATTGTATTTATAGGTCGCAAGTAAAATGAGATCTATAGTTTCGCATATTTGTTGCTGTTGTTTAATGCAACGAGCTATTTTTAGTAAGGTGGAATGAAACCTTTCGACTTGACCATTACTTTCGCTGTGAAGTGTTGGAACAAAGAACTGGTCAATCGAGAAGTTGTCTCTTAAGAGGGTACTGATTACGTTTGAGTGAAAGGCCTTCTCGTTGTCCGATACCATAGTTTTGGTGTTGTTAAATTTTAACAAAATTTCTAGAAGGGCATCCTTGATGTCAACAGTGCACCTTGATTGGATAGGTTTTACTATAGCAAATTTAGAAAATTTATCAACGCATCTCAAAAAATGTTGCTTGCTGGAGATAAAAATGTCCAGGTAGAGGATTTCGCCTGGGAAATTTGGTATGGGTGTCTTGCCAATTCCCGGATTTGGAGGCTTGCGCTGATATTTATTTTCCAAGCAAATTTTACAATTTATAATTATGTTTTTTAGCATTCTTTTCAAATTTGGAAAATAGTATTCCCTAGATATTTGATTGAAATTTTCAGATAAGCAACGGTGTGCTCGGTTATGTTCTGTGGTGACTGTTTCCAATTGGTCATTCTTTTCGGTCAAATCGATTACCAATAACTCAGTATGCACAAATTTTACACCTGGAAATTTCGCCAAAATTGGATTTTGTATTTCGGCTAAAGTAGCAAGGTCACAGTGAATTCCATTTGTGACGTTATAGTTAATAGCACACTTCAAATTGGAAATCAAATTTTCAACGGTATTGAAAAAAATGGAGTGTCGAGTCGACTTTTGAAACAAGATTTTTGTGCTTTTGCTCACACTACTTGATTTAGCAAGAATGAGTTGATTTTTAAATTGATTAATGGGACGATTTATAGTTTTTATAGTCTTAGTCAAAGACTCCTCGCTATGAACGGTTTCGTCTGTCTTTGTTTCTTCCAAATTATTAACAAATTGCCTGGAAAGAGCGTCTGCTACCCTATTTTCTTTTCCAGGATTATAGTAAACGTTTGGAGAAAACTCCTCAATAAATGCGCGCCACCTCTCCATTTTACTGTTTGGATTTTTGTCTGAGATGGAAAAAATTAAAGGCTGGTGATCAGTAAAAATATTTATATTTTTCATACCATAAAGGTAATGTCGGAGCGTTTTCAAGGCCCATACGATAGCAAGCAACTCACGCTCATTCGTAGCGTAATTTTGTTCTGTAATAGAGAGAGTTCTCGAAATCATTGTTATAGGGCGGCCATTTTGGGACATAACTGCACCCAAAGCACTTGACGTGGCATCCGTTGTGAGTTCAAAGGGACAGTTGTAATTTGGATATTAAAGTAGAACATCTTCGGAAGCTAAGACAAGTTTAACATTTTCAAATGACCGTACCGCCTCGCAATCAAGTACAATTTCAACATTTATTGATTTTTTTCCTCCTACGTGCCCGTTTTCACCACGAAGATATTTAGTCAGTGGTTTTACCATATTGGCGTAGTTTTTTACAAAACGGCGGTAGTAGCCCGATAAACCGAGGAATGATCGCAATGCGCGTAGTGTAGCTGGAAGTTTATAATTTAAAATATCTTGCACCTTGTTGGGACACGTTTTGATACCCTTTTCAGATACTTAAAACCCTAAGAACTCGACTTCTGTCCTGAAAAATTTCGATTTCTCTGTTGAGACCCTCATGCCACATTTTTCCAGTTTAACTAAGATTTTATCGATGTCTTCCAAATGTGATTTTTCATCAGGGGAGTAAATAATGATATCATCGATATAAACGTGACAACATTTTCCGATGTATTCACGTAGAATGTCGTCAATAGCCCTTTGAAAAATGCTTGGAGCATTCTTTAAGCCGAAGGACAGCCGACAGAATTCATATTTCCCATTGTTAACGCTAAAAGCTGTTTTCTTCATATCTTCCTCGCTCATGACAATTTGATGGAAACCGGATTTTAGATCCAAGGAGTAAAATATTTTGAATTTCCTAAATTGGCTAAGATCACCGCTGTATTCGGTTTGGGTACCGATCAGGAATAGTTAATTCATTAATCTTTCTATAGTCAATCACTAAGCGTAATTTTGGTTTACCAAATTCGTCTAAGCCCTTTTTGGATACCACGTGAACCGGGGAGTTATATGGAGAACAGGATTGTCTTATTATACCATCTCTAAGAAGAATTTTAATTTCGTTATTAATGAACGGCGCAACAGAAATCGGATACGGATAGCTTTTGCTGTAAATCGCCTCGTTTGTGTGAGTACAAATCCTAGCCTTAACATTGGTGTTAAATGGTAGTGCTCTGTTCGGGTCAGCAAATGCGTTTATGTTTTTGGTAATAATATCTCGAAATAGGGGTTCAACGTGCGATGGGACAGAATTCGCTTCTATAGTTATCAAATTGCTTTCACTGCCTGATACTCGTAGATGTTTAAGTTTCTCTTTACCATTACGGTAAAATAAATATCCTGTTTCGGTATGAATAGTTGCATCGATTTCTTTCAGGAAATCATAACCAATTATACCATCGAACGTACTTAAGTTGGGTAATAAGTAAAACGTTGAGGTATGATCAAGCACATTTAGTAAACATTTTTGGTTTATAAGATTCATGCCGTTGATGGATTTCAACTTAAATGGTATATCAATAGTTTTAATGCCTTTGAGAAACGAAAAAGGTTTTATAAAATTCTTAGATGTGCCGGTGTCGATTAGAATACGTAGCTCCTGACCGTTTTTGGAAGTTTTGGTTATAAACGGTAGGAGCGATTCTAGTTTAAAAAATTAACTTCTTCGACTTGTTCGGTGTCTGTTTCTATGTGACTGTAATTGTGAGTATCGCTATCAGCGCAATAGCTTTCAGCATAATTTTTATAACCGTCGCCATTAAGACAATCACAACTATACCTTCCGCTTTCACTGAAAATTTATTTTTCGGGCATAAAGTTGATTTTTTGCGTTTTATGAAAAGGTGTCTGGATGGACGAGGACGGGTTTCTAACAAGTGGATACGATTGAAAACTAGGCTTATTTTGCTGACTATGAGGGTTATATTGGATTTGAGGAGAGGGACGTATGTGATAATAGGAGCTATTGTTATCGATCTCCATAGGTGTTGGTCTAGTATTCTGAAAATTGTGAGTGTTTTGTTGACCTTGCCGATGCATCGGTTGAAGCTGGGGGAATGTCTTTGTGTTGTTACTTACAGCGAAAGCTCGAGCAAAATCGTGACGCATGCGACTAGTTTCAAGTTCCAGAGCCACAGCGAGTGCTGAGGGGAGATCTTTTGGTCTTGCGGAAAATGAAATGTCGCACATTGGACGACGGAGCCCTGAAATAAAAACCCGCAATGCATTTTCTCAGGCGCGTTCATTTAGAGCATTAATAGTCTCTCTATTGCCATTATGTGACATAATTTGCTTATTAATGATAAGAGTTAATTGCTTGTCAACTTTGTCATAGTAATCGGAGATTGACAAGCTTTCTTGTCTCAAAACGCTTAGCTCATTTTCTAAAACGTATAATGGCCTTTTATCTGAATAAGTTTGATCAAGCCTGGCTATAATTGCCTCAAAATTAAGAACCGTATTAAACGATGAAAGCGTAGAGTTCGCAGACTCTGTAATTTTATTACGAAAAATTCCTGTGGCAATGTAGTACTTTTCCGAACCTGATTTGTAATATTTAATTGCGAATGTCGCAGCGGTTCTCCAAGCTGGATATGATGAAGCATCGCCCTTAAATTCTGGGAGAAACTTTATTAAGTCCAAGCTGGCGTTGTTATCTGTAACTAAGGGGTCAATAGATACGGGCTTGTAAACCTGAACTGTTAGAGGAGTCAATCCTGCTATTGCCTCTGTTATTTCCCTAAGCTGCTCGGAAAATTCGTTCCTCGCACGTTCGGTACATGTGTTCACTATTTCCAGCACTTGTTCTCTGCTGACGCCCATATTAATTGTAATGAGATAGATTTTGAAAATAAATTTAAGACCGAAAACGAATGTTGGGTATAGAATTTAAACTTACGCAATTACTTAAGGGGATTCTTGCTCTAAGACACTAAGATTTAAATTAGCTCTATAATTCAAACTACGCGCAAGTCAGCACATTCGACTTTAATTACTAACACTTATTTATCTAAATTGATTGTTATTACAAATTAATTCACAAAATTATATTTTAATTTAAGAAAAGATATTGAAAGTGACCTTGGAGTTCTATGCACTCTTTCTAACCAAAAGTTTTTTTTCGAAAACTAAATGAATAAAGGATATATTGGCATATTTTTTTTTTAAACTAACTTTATTTTTTCACAAAATTTATCACTATTCACTATTTTTGAATACTCACTTTAATGATTTTGAATCAATACTTACAGAAAACACCTTTGATTATTACATTGAACAATTTTTTAAATTTTATCCTTGTGGGTATGGGTCCTTCTTTAAGTCCTGGGATCTTATGGTCCGGTTGCAGAAATCCTTTGGAAGTCCTTCGAGTTGGGCGCCAGTTAATTCAAACACTTTTCACAATTTTATTTATTAATAAAATGAATTAAATTTTATTTTACAACAATGCAACTTGTTTAATAATTTACTGCGATGTTACTCGCTCTGTGACTAACGTCTTAATGCCCTACTATCAATCGATTTCCTTTTAGGCAACATCTGATGTGTCCGCAATATGAACGGTCTCCTCTGCTTTTGCTGGTTTTAGGCGGGATATCAAGAGGCGTAGTTGTTTTTGCCTCGGTATAGCAAGTGTCCGCCGTTAAGGTACGTTTCGCTGTCCACGCGTTTCCGCAACTCAAGCTATAGTGTTGCTAAGCTAGTGTTCAGACATCTGTTGCCAAGCGGGCGGTCTAGTACGCGTTGCTAAGTGGGATGCTCTGATGTTTTGGCCATATTAATAACTGCAGTAACAGGCGCCAAGTGAGGGTTGTTGTTCATCAGGTGCATAGGTATGTTGTTGCCAAGTGAGTGCTGTTGTTAAGCGGGTGCATAGGCATGTTGTTGCTAATTAAATTTGTTTTGCATTCTTGTTGCAATGCTCGACACTCTGATGCTTTGACCATATTAATAACTGCAGTAACAGGCGCCAAGTGAGGATTGTTGTTAAGCAGGTACATAGGTTTGTTATTTCCAAGTGAGTGTTGTTGTTAAGCGGGTGCATAGGCATGTTGTTTCTAAGTGTGTTTGCTTTGCATTCCTATTTCAATGCTAGCCACTCTTATGCTTTATTGCAACACTCAATAATGTTAAGATGTGGGCCGCTTCAATTATGCGCCTCTGTTACCTTAACTTATATATTTAAGAATTAACTATTATCGTTAAGTATTTTTGTAGTAGTCTGTAAGAAATCATGCATTTCTAGATTTACTAAATATGAGTGAATGAATAAATAAATAAATAAATATAAGATTTTGGCCTCAAGTAGTCAAAACGGCTGTTTACTTAAAAAATAGGACGTTAGCAAATACAATTAAGAAAAAGACACCGTATGAAATAATGCTGGGCGAAAAGCATGACTTAATGCATTTAAAACTACATTTAAGGAAGTAGAGTTTTTGTGAGAGTTCCAGAGGTCAGAAAAAAAAAATGGGATAGAAAAGCCGATTTAGGTGTTTTAGTCGGTTATGAAAGTGTAGAGATAGTAAAAGATAATGTTAATTAGATTGGGTTGAACGATATCGATGAAATTATTGAAAATGGCATGAAGGATGAATAGTTTGATAAAGAACTTGAAAAAAAAAACAATTTGAAATAATGAGTTAGGAGGAAATGAATGTACAGACAAAAATAAAATGATACCAAGAAGATCAGAAAGGAAATAAGTCTAGTAAATAGATATGGTAGTCCATTAGAGAACTGCAAATGGCGAGATGCGATGAATAGAGAAATATAATGTTTGGATAAAAATGAAACGTGGAAATTATTTGAAAAGCCGAAAGATTAGAAAATTTTAGATTCAAAATGGGTTTATAAAAGAAAAAATGAAGAAAAATGTAAAGCGCGAATTGTAGTAAAAGGGTTTCAACAAAGAGAATTTTTAGAAGATGTTAAAGAATGCGGCAACACCGCAGTTGCTAGAATGAAGATTTGGGGACGTTTCTCGTTTGACATTTTGGGTTTTTTCTTTGTCTTTCTGCTGCATTAAAATTGTATAATTTAAATTTTAGATAAATCAGGGTTGATCCTTATAAATTCTAAAGTAAGTACATAATGAAATATATGTAGTTGAAGCTAACTCAGGATCTGGGATCTTACCTTGTAGCTGAAAAGACACGCATGGGGTGGACGCTGAAAGGGGCTGCTGGAAAGCAGCAACAACTTTCGGGGTATCACGTATTTCATACTTACGATTGAGACACCGCTGCAAATGCTGATTTACTGCACATCGTCAAGGATTATGTTTGCTTCGATAATCTCGAAGTCACTCGAAAACTCAGCAACCTGATGGCCAAAGAGACCAAAGACTTTGAAACTGGCCTTATTTGGAAATACGCCAACGCGAAACCTACCCTCTGTCTTGCGGAGAGCTAAATGTCTACAGGCGAAACTCAAGCGTGAACCGGAACTTGCCAAATATCTTTCGTCCAAGATTGCAACCTATGTGGCCAACTGGTACGCCAAACCTCTAGAGGATGGAGCGTTATTAGGAAAGGGATGCCGATATTTCCCGTACGTAACCCAAATAAGCCACAAAAGATCCGAATCGTCTGGGACGCGGTTGCTAAAATCTGGGGAGTCTCGCTCAGCTCGATGCTATTAAAAGGACCTGATCAACGTAGGTGCCTGGTATCCGTTCTGTGAAGGTTCCGTAAGAAGGCAGTAGCTGTGAGTTGGGATATTCAAGAAATGTTCCATCAGGTCAGCATACGCTCGCAGGACCAGGAATACGATCGTTTTTTGTGGTTTGAGCCGGGAGCTGCTAAACCGGCAGTTTTCGTGACGACAGTGATGACGTTCGGGGCTACAACGCGACCTGTGCGGGAGCGTTATCGTGAGTTGAAAAAGGAAGCAAGACACAAGAGAGAGACCAAAATGCGTGAGTGCGAAGAGCTTGAAATGAAGGCCGACACAAAAAGCGCCCAAAAATTTTTTCAGAAAGTATGACGGCTAACAGAAGGTTTCAAGACCGGGGTGAATTCCCGTAAGAATGACAACGCCGACCTGGTGACTGATGTTCACAGCATACTTAAATTATGGAGGGTGTTGCCGCCGAAAAGAGCCCCCATAACATTACTTGTACATATGTATTTAATGACTGCTCTTTACAGTTCAATTTCTCCTTTTGCATCTCTCTTTACTTACATACGCAAATAGTATACAGCATTCGCATATACAAATAATGTTTTAAAACTCCATTCGCCAACATACGACTTTGTATGTGCACATGTGTATTTACTCGTATACATATGTACGTATGTAGGTACGTATAACAGAGACTCGATGGAAAATTTTTGCGCGAGCATAGACATTTCATAGCGAGACATTGGAGTGTTAAAACGAAATTTGTTTAGTTCTTCTTCTTTGGTTTCTTGTAAATTCTGCTGCAAACGGTATATAGGTTTTAAAGTAAAATCGCAATAAAGGGCTCTAAATTATTCGGAAAAATCATTCTAGTTTTAATCACTCGCTAGAACATTCTAAGAAAATTTCGTTTTGTGCGTTTGCACATCGTAAATAATCTCTCGGATAAATCCTTCAAGTTTCGAGCAAGCGAACTACTTTGCTGAAAGGATGTAAGCTGGGTAGTTTAAATTGCGGTGAATTTCGTGTGGTTCCTAACAATTCTTCAATTGCCCTATCCCTATTAGCAACCAGGGCCGTACCGCTATAACGGGGAGGAATTCACCAAAGTAAGATGCCAGAAAGCGAAGACTTAGTGCTCAAAGCAACTGTCCACGGGCGAATCGATAATCTATTATCCAAAAGCTAGGCCAGAAAGGTGACAGAAGCCGAATTACTTGCAGAAAATGAGTGTGTGTGGTACCTACCAATTTTCGTAGCATTAAATCCAAATAAATATAAAAAGGCGCGTCTCGTATGGGATGCCGCCGCGAAGGCAAACGGCTACTCACTCAATGATTTTCTGATGACCGGTCCAGACCTACTGGAACCCCTCACCGACGTTTCAATGGCTTTTCGTGTGGGCAAAGTAGCTATATGCGTTGACATCGCTGAAATGTTTCACCAAATCCACATCCAAAAGGCCGATATGCATGCACAATGATTTTTGTGGTGGCCAAATGACGAAGAGGCTGCGCCAACAATTTTCGTCATGGAGGCGATGGCATTTGGTATTCGATGCGTATAGCACATTACGTGCGCAACAAAAACGCCGAATCGTTCGAGCAGAAATATCCACGCGCATTTGAAGCCATGACTGTATTGACTCCATGGATAACGAAGACGAGATCCTGACATTAGCTAATGGGTCCGCAACATCCATGCGGTCGGTGGCTTTGCCATCATAAATTGGGCTTCCAACTCCGCTGAGGTCGTGAAGTCCCTTCAGCCTACGTGTGACGAAGTTCCAGCGCCTGTCATCCTTGGCGATTCTCAAAAGGTTCTTGGTATGTATTGGGACCCCAACAAAGATGTCTTTGAGTATATTTTCAGATTTGCAAGACTTAAAAGATATGTTTTTCACGATGATGTCATACCGACTAAGCGTGAAACTCTTCAGGTGATGATGTTGATATTCGACCCACTGGGCCTTTTAGCACCATACACAATTGGTCTAAAAATTCTTCTGCAACGGGTGTGGCAATTGGGCAGCGGTTGGTATGATGAACTGCCGCCGACACTTCATCCGACATGGCAGTGGAAAAGCAGTACTGCAATGCGTTCAAGCATTAAAATAGCTCGATGATATTCAAGTTTCCTGAAAGACGAATCAAATGTACAAATACATACAATTGGTGAGCGCGTTCAGTGTAGCGTTGACGTTACAGATTCACTTGTCGCGGCCAAAGCTAAGGTCGCACCGCTCAAACCGGTATCCATTCTCAGGCTCGAACTCCAGGCTGCCGTGATCGTGGCTCGACTTACGGAAAAGGTAAAAGGTATCCGAAATTTACCTACGCACAACTGTGTTTACTGGTCAGATTCGAAAACAGTCCTTCGATGATTAAAAATGGACCCACGAGGATTCAACCAATATGTTATGCACCGTATTGGGGAAGTAATCGAAACTACTGATGCCAGTCAATGGCGGTGGGTACCTTCGAAATTCAATCCGGCAGATCTGGCCACCAAAATTCACAATAAAATTAATAACCAAACGTGGCGTAAGGGTCCGTCTTTTCTTCAACAAATCAAACACGAATGGCCTACATGTTCAGATCTCGGACCAACAAATCAATCCGAAACAAGAAAATGCGTACTTCATATACATTCAAGATCGTCCGTCAACATGTTCGTCAAATACTTCTCGGAGTGGGCAAAGTTACACCGAGCTGTCGCACTTCGGGTGTTATGTCTGGCAAATGTAAATGCCCGTCGGCTGAAAGCGCCCAAACTGACTCACCTTATATATGAGCATCTACAAAGAGCCAAATTAGCGTAATATAAACAGGCGCAAAGTTCAGCATACAAATCCGAGATTTGCCTATTATACAGAGCGCAGCCAATCGAGCGACAGAGCTCATTAATACAAATTAAAGTCTACCTGGACAAGGACGGAATTCTGCGAATGCAGGGCAGAGCGAATAGCTTAAATAGCCGCACCGACGCTATAATTCTTCTCAAAGAACATTACGTGACATTTTTGGTTGTGAAAAATTACCACGAGATGCTTCATCACACATCGCACGAAACTGTCGTGAATTTAATTCGATCCAAGTTTTACGTACCAAAACTTCGTGTGCTGTATAAAACCGTACGCAAAAGATGTCAAAGGTGTAAAATAGACAACGCGCAGCCCGATATTCCCCAAATAGCACCTTTATCCGTGTCAAGGTTGGCGAGCCACGAGCAACCGTTCACCGATACAGGGGTCGACTACTTCGGGCCAATTATGGTCACTGCTGGTAGACACAGAGAAAAGCGGTGGGTTGTCTTATTCACCTGTCTCACCTTACGTGCTGTACATTTGGAAATTGCCTACAGCCTCAACACCGACTCTTGCATTATGTGCCTGAGCAATTTTATCGCTGGACGAGGTACGCCGATGGAAATATTCTCGGATAACGGCACGAACTACTTTAAAGCTTTAAAATATCAACTTTCCAACTCTTCAAGATAAATTCGATGGTATCAAATAGAGATTCAACCTGCCAAGTGCACCGCATATGGGTGGTTCGTGGGTGTGGCTGGTAAGGTCTGTAAAGACAGTTCTCTTCAAAAATTCTTTATCGACGAAAGTTTAAGAAGTGCGCTATGTGAAGTAGAGTTCATTCTGAACGCACAATAACCTTTTGCTCCGTTCACCCGATGGCGAAAAAATCTTATGCGGCGATAACACCGACCTGAGAACGCGATGGTGACAGACTCAACTATTTGCTGACCGATTTTGGCAACGTTGGGATAAAGAATACTCCCCGAATCTGCTGAGACGTGGTAAGTGGGTTACCAAACGGCCACCCCTACGTATAGGCGATGTTGTTATCATCGTCGAAATAGTTGGCCTAAAGGCATAGTAAATGATATTGTCGTAGCTCAAGATGGTCAAGTCCGACGAGCCACTGTAAAAACTCAGTACGGACTGATGATCAGACCAACAGCGAAGATCGCAGTATTAGACGTCGGCATAGAAAATGGCAGACTCACGCAGGGGCTCATCTGCGAGGGAAAGGATGTTGCCGCCAAAAAGAGCATCCCATAATATTACTTGTACATATGTATTTAAGGACTGCTCGTTACAGTGCAAGAAACCTTGGCGTTGTATTTAATAGAACTCTAACATGGAACAATCTCATAATTAATGCAATCGGTAAAGTATATGGAATGCTTCGATCACTTTGGAATATTCAATATTTTACCCCAGAGAGAAATTGATTACTTCTTGCTAAGCCTTACTTGCTTCCGACTCTATTATATAGCTGTGAAATATACGTATTACTTGGGATTATGGACTCAATGCTTAGGCCTCCCGACTCATAGATTGTGTTGGGTGATTTTAATCTCCCAAACATTTCTTGGAATATAATTGATGGTCATATCGTGCCTTCCATTAACAACGCCTTTCTGGAGGGGATGACTGAACTTTGTCTAAACCAAGTTAATACCCTACAAAACAAGTTGGGGAGGGTCTTGGATTTGGTTTTTGTTGACAACATGTACAGGGCCTCCTTAAATCGATGTGATCCATTGGTTTTACCTGAGGATGTATATCATCCTGCGATTGAATTGTCATACGAGATCATAGACGGAGAGCGGGTTTCTGGATCGAAAGTTTTTAATTCTAATGACAGCTTCGATTTTAGAAAAGCTAATTTTAAAAAATTTAATTGTGACTTATCTAAAATAACTTGGCCTTACTACAATGGCGATATTGAGCGTAATGTTTTGGACTTCAACAATACTTTATACAACTTATTTCTTAAACATGTATCTAAAGGTTCTTGTATTCGTGATGAATCAGCCCCTTTATGGTTCACTTAAGACTTGAGAACTTTAAAAAATAAAAAATCGCGTTCTTTTAAAATACATAAAAGTACTGGTCGTCATGTGGATTATCTTAATTATTCAGTCTTGCGACATAAACATCTAGAATTAAATAAAAACGGTTATGAAAAATACTTGAATAAAATGAAAATGAACATTATCCACGACCCGAAAGCTTTCTATGGTTTCGTTAATTCTAAGCGCAGAGTAAATGCATTCCCTTCCGCAATGAAATATCAAAATACTGTGTCATGTGATAACGAGATTATTGCCAATCTATTTGCCCAGTTCTTTAAATCTAACTACACCACTCAATTTAAATATAACTCTATTTCCTATCCATACAAGCTGAGCCCCAATAACTCTATTAATATTCCAGTCATATCATCAGATGATGTTTTTCATTATTTAATATCTTTAAAAGAATCATTCAAGTACGGCCCTGATATGATCCCGACATGTTTCCTAAAAAAGTGTGCAAAGCATCTGTACCTGCCATTATCGAACTTGTTTAAATTGTCCCTCCAGCAAGGAGTTTTTTCCGTCAATATGGAAACAGTCTTACATAATCCCCCTTCATAAATCTGGAAGCAGGTCTTCTATTGAAAACTATCGTGGTATAGCTAAACTCTCTTCTATCCCGAAGTTGTTTGAAGCTATTGTTACCAATCAAATGACTTATCCGATTTCCTCAATAATAGCAAATTGCCAACATGGCTTCTGTAAGGGCAAATCAACCGTTACAAATTTACTTGAATTTACCACCCATGTTTCAAATGGGTTTAGGGAATGCATTGATACTGATGTTATATATACCGATTTCAGTAAAGCATTTGACAAAGTATGTCACTCTTTACTCATCCGTAAACTAGATCTGCTTGGTTTTTAACCTGGTATCCTCTGTTGGATGTCTTCTTATCTCTCCGGTAGGACGCAAAAGGTAGTTTTTAAAAATTTTCATTCTGGGATCATCGATGTTTCCTCGGGAGTTCCTCAGGACAGCCACCTCGGACCGATTCTGTTCCTGCTATTCATAAACGACATTTCTACAGTAGTAAAGTATTCTAAAATATTGATGTACGCGGATGATGTTAAACTTTTTAAGACTTATGCCTCGGCTGAAGAAAGATCCTTGCTACAGCAAGATTTGGACAGCACAGTCAATTGGTGCAGCAGTAATTATATGCCGCTTAACCTTAACAATTGTAAATTCATGTGCTTTTCTCGACGAACCATTCAGCCGGCCTCCTACAAAATAAATAACTACGTCCTAGAACATGTAAACAGTTTTGTTGACCTGGGTGTTGGTATGGATTGTAAACTCAATTTTAATTTTCATATTAGTTCCACAGTTAATAAAGCAAGGGGTGTGCTGGCTTTTGTAAAGCGTTGGTCAAAGGAATTCCGCGACCCGTATATAACTAAAACACTTTTTACTTCATTGGTCAGACCAATATTGGAATATGGTTCCATAGTTTGGAATCCTCGTTATCAGGTCCACTCAGACCAACTAGAGTCAATACAAAAACAATTCTTACTTTTTGCTTTGAGAAATCTTCGATGGGATTCGCCATACAATCTTCCCCCTTACACTAGTCGTTTAAAACTTATTAATCTTCCTACTCTTTCGAGTCGCAGAGAAATGTTAGGTATAATATTTCTCGTAAAATTAGTCAATGGATGGATCTCAAGTCCATTTCTTCTAGAGCAAATTAATTTTAATGTACCCTCCCGTGCAACGAGAAACTTTAAACCACTTTTCTTGAAACTATGCAGAACTAACTTTGAGTTGAATGAACCGTTTCGGGGTTTATGCCAAGACTTTAACAATCATTCCAGCACCTTTGATGTATCGGACTCACTTTTTACAATTAAAAGAACTATTCTATCCTCTCTTAATAACAGCTAACGATCCAATTTTCTTACTTTGCATTTCTCTAACTTTGTATTCGGCTGATGAATTCTTATTCTGTAGCTGAGCAGCTTGGGATCTCGACGCTTAACAAACTTTCTTCTGTCACAACTCGGCACCTAAGATTTCTATATTTAAAAAACATCCGTACGTTATGTGGATTGAGCCCCTCATGCCGGTTGGGCGGGAAAGTGGGTTTCCGTTGGGTTATAATAATAATAATATATAACAGCATTGCTAGATACATATATGGTGTAAAACGACGAGAGCATACATATTTCAATACATGCGCATACAATTTTTTCAATGCCTTTTGTTTAGGCTTCCGGTCTAAATCTCATCGCCACCCTCCTTCGACCGACAAATCGTTCGCGCACCCCTAGTAAGCGGTTTGCGTGTACACACTCACACACACACACACACTTTCACCCACATGCACACACACTCTCGCACACACACTTAACAGCGTCCCCGGTTAATGCTACAGGAACCAGAAGACGCCCCACAGGGGGCCCCAAGAGGTCTTAAAGCCACATTGAGCGCCGAAAAGATGGTCGGAAACACGCGGGCGCATTCCTCTCCGCCGGATATTAGCCGCGTTGATTCACGCATTGTAGATGCAAAAAACCCCATGAAGGAGTTGGGGGCAAAAATTAACTTGCTATTAAGAATGATCGGCGGGGGTAGAAGAACTATCCACCAACCAATGCGAGACCTTGTTGGAGAAATCGCCAAACTGCACAGCCAGGCAGCGAACCAGCCCAACAAACGCAGCCAAGGTAACACCAGCACAAGAGACCAGCATGTGCAAACAGAGAAAGAGGTGAAAAAGAGGGTTTTGAACGAAACCGGCGCAGACGCAAAAAGCTCCAGCAAAGAACCCAAGGCGACCGAGACACAGAATAAATACGAGCAATGGACGTTGGTGAAAAATACAAGAAAACTCAGCAAGACGGCAAGGAAACTGTCCAGGCCTGACGCGGTTATCATTTCGAAAACTAGCGAAATGACGTATGCGGATATTATCCGGCAAATGAAGCTACAACCAGATATGAAAGAAATAGGCGAGAGCGTAAACCGAATCACAACAACAGCGAAAGGAGATTTGCTTGTCCAACTCCGTGATAAATCTGGTCAGATGGCGAATGAATTCAAAGAACGAGCGTCAGCAGTGCTTAAAGATGCCGCAAATGTTAGGATCCTGAGCCACACAGTGAATATTGAAATCCGCGATGTGGATGTTGCCACAACAGAAGAAGATATTGCCAAGGCAATAAAAACAACAATTTCCAGAAGTGAATTACGGAAAACTGGTTGCAGTAAAGTCCTTGAAGCCGACACGAAATGGCACGCAAACTGCGACAGTAAGTGTGGCAGTCCGAGACACGAAAATCCTGGTGGAGGCGGGACGAATCCGTGTGGGCTGGGTTAACTGTCGAATACGGGAGCAGGTCAGTCCACTAAGGTGTTTCCGATGCCTCGACTTTGGACACATCGCAAGGCACTGTAAATCGACAGAAGACCGTAGTGGCTTATGTTTGCGCTGCGGAGAGAAAGGCCACCTTGCCAAGCAGTGCACGGCAGAGCCCAAATGTGTCATCTGCAAATCAGGGACTGGCGTTTCACAGAGTCATCCCACGGGAAGCTTCAGATGTCCGGCGTATAAAAAAGCAGTAAACCAATTGAAGATATGATGAAATGCCTGCAAATAAATTTTAACCACTGCGAAGCGGCACAAGACCTCCTAAAACAGTTAGTCTTCGAGCAAAACATTGACGTCGCACTCATCAGCGAGCAATATAGAGCGCCGTTCACTGAAGGAAATTGGCTGCAGGACAAAAGAAAGAAAGCTGCAGTCTGGGCATGCGGGGAATTCCCCCTTTTGAAGCCATTGGCAATAACCAAGAAGAGGGATTCATCTATGCGAAAATGGGGGGAATCCACCTCTATAGCTGCTACGCGCCCCCAAGCGAATCGCTCGAAAGCTATAAGAATATGCTAAGACGCCTGGCATCCGATGCTGCCGGCAAAACACCAGTCATCATCGCCGGGGATTTCAACGCATGGGCAGTGGAATGGGGAAGCTCAAAAACAACCCCCAGAGGCCAGGCTCTACTTGAAGCCTTCACAAACCTAGACATCATACTGTTAAATAATGGAAGCAAAAACACTTACCAGAAAGGAACCGCGGGATCGATTATCGACCTGACGTTTTGCAGCACGTCGTTATTCAATAGAATTAAATGGAAAGTCTCTGAGAGCTTCACCTATAGTGACCACTTTGCGATATCCATCGAAATTAACCAACCGAGAAGCAACGCGCGAAAAACGAAAACTCTGAAAGTACAGAGCATCGGATGGAAAAGGAAATTGTTGGACAACAGTATGATAGAATATATGACAGAGCTGCTGCCAGACGCGCTCGACGGTAGAAATGAGAATAACGACAAATGTGCTAGTAAACTCATGAGGATGGTCAGCAATATCTGCGACGCATCAATGCCACGGAAAAGAAGTGGAAACAGAAGAGCCCCAGTCTACTGGTGGAACGAAGAAATCAAAAAACTGCGCTCTGAGTCTCTTAAACTGCGACGACAACATCAAAGGCAGAGAGCCAGGAATTCCCCTGAATACCTACGCCTCCAAACCGAATATAAGAGCAAGCGACGGGCTCTACGAAAAGCTATACAGCAAAGCAAACGTCAGGCCTTCCTAGAATTAATAAAGGACGTTGACGACAACCCCTGGGGCAGTGGCTATAACTTGTGCTAAGAAAATTAAAAGGGAGCAAGGCCAAGCCACCCATGTGTCCCACAATAATGAAGCGCATAGTTTTTGGGCTCTTTCCACAGCAAGGCGTACACCAAGCGCCGCAAGCATTCGCGTTAGAAATTTCGGAAATCCCGCCAGTAACAAAGGAAGAACTGCTCGCTGCTACTGCAAAAATAAAAAGCAAAAAGTCACCAGGCATGGACGGCATTCCAAATGGGATTCTGAAATACATTATTAAGAAGAAAACAGAACTCTTTTGTGGATTATACACGAAGTGCATCAAAGAAGGCATTTTCCCAAAGAAATGGAAGCGACAACGGCTAGTCTTACTGCCCAAAGGCAACAAGCCACCGGAAGAACCATCGTCATATAGGCCCCTGTGCATGCTGGACAGTGCAGGCAAAATACTCGAAGCAATAATCTGCGCGGATTCAAAAAATCACGGAAGGTGATCAGGGCCTTTCAAGGTGGCAATATGGCTTCCAGAAGAAGCGTTCAACTGTCGATGCAATATCGGCCGTTTGTGAGATAGCGCGAAAAGCCCTGGAAGGCAAGAGATGGTTTGAAGGAGCAAAGCAGTACTGTGCTGTAATCACGTTGGACGTAAAAAACGCTTTCAATTCTGCCAACTGGAGCCGAATAATAACTGCGATGATGGCAATGAATATTCCACACTATTTAATTCGAGTAATGAATAACTATTTCAGCGAAAGAGAGCTCTTCTACGACACCAACGAAGGACCAAAAAAGTACCATGTTACTGGAGGTGTGCCCCAGGGGTCAGTCCTTGGACCGCTTCTTTGGAATATAATGTATGATGGCATCCTCAGAATAGAAAAAGCAGAAGGAGTGTCGATTATAGGATACGCTGATGATATCGCGATCGTAGTTGTCGCAAAACACTTAGTAGACGTGTCACGCATGTGCACCGACACCATAGCCTCTGCCAAAACTTGGCTTCAAACAGCAGGACTGGAGCTAGCGGAACATAAGACCGAAGCGCTACTAATGACCAGCCGGAAAAGAGTAGAAAACATCCAAATAAGAATAGGAGGCCACACTGTAGATTCCAGCCCAACCATCAAATATCTCGGTGTCATACTCGACCGTCGTCTGAGCTTCAAGGATCATCTTAATTATGCCAGCAAGAAGGCGAGAAAAGTCAGCACGGCTCTGGCAAGACTCATGCCAAACATAAGAGGTCCAAAACAAGAAAGAAGGAAACTGCTTGCAACGGTCAGTTCGTCCATCCTGATGTACGCAGCCCCAGTATGGATCAAAAGAAAACACGGAGATACTGATTTTTACCTAACGCAGTTCCTCACCGGGCATGGCTGCCTTCGCCAATACTTACATAAGTTTAAACATGCCGATCATCCCCACTGCCTACATTGCGATGAGAAAACAGAAAACCCAGGGCATATACTAATGGAATGCCACAGATTTGACAATGAACGCTACCACCTGGAACAATGTATAGGCGGGGCCGTGACCCCCGAGGGCTTGCTGAAAGCAATGTTGACTGAAGAAAACGTATGGAAAAAGTGTGCAGATATTATCACGGCGGTAATGAAACGGTTAAGAATAGACGAGCGCAACGCGAATCGCGCAAACTAAGAACGCACGCTGAGTGAAGACGAAGAATAACGTCCAGTGCCTGCCCTGCGAAGTAATATCGGAATTGATAGTCCCGCAGGGGTGCCACAGGCCCAGCGTACGAAGGAGGTTGGGTTTAGTCCGTAGGTGCCAGGAGGCAAATCGGGCATGCGGGCAGTACGGGCTGCTCGTATCTATGAAGATTCCTCCTCCCTGGTCGTAACCGAAAAAAAAAAACAAAAAAAAAAAAAAACACACACTTTCACCCACATGCACACACACACACACACACAGTCCTTTACACTTTTCGGAGCGCCGGTACTTGCCGCCAAACGGTGCCCTTTCGTTAACTTTCCCCTTAACTCGGTGCACCGTTTGACGGTTCAACGGCGTTTAAACAAACTCCGTCTGATCACTTCTTTTCCGAAGACAAGACTATCAAGGTATCCAGCAGCCACCACGCCACTACGGAGGTAATTCATATTGTTATATATATATTATCACATCATCACAGATTCCGATTTGTAACGTTTTAAAGTGAATAAATTCAATTATTTGCGAATATCTAAACACTCGTTCATTTCTTATTTTTTCCATAAACTTTACACCGGAGCGAACATTCCGTCTACGCCGCGTGTAAATATTGGTCCTATCGGAGCCGTGAGAAAGTACAGTCCACTACTACTACTACGGAGCGATCAACTCATCACCGTACACCACATTATTCCAAGAATTAATCTCAGCACTTGATATCTATATCGGAGCGAGAAGCTTTAAGCGAACGAGTCGCTAACACACAACATCACTTGTAACCGCACTTGCATCCGCACCGAACAGAGAAAAAGTTAAAACAAATCAGCACTGCAATCATTCCAGATATTATAAACACAAGGTACGTGGTTTGAATTTCAGTGCTACTCCGTTTTTTTCTTTAAAACAATCTGAATAAAATCTTCAAAAAGTTTGTAAACGCAAATGCAGGAGTGAAGAAGAATATTCAGTGAAGACAATTTTTGAGGCACGCACATTAATATTGATGAATTTTGTTTTGTTTCAATAAATCCGCGTATTCACACATAAAATTGTTCACTTTATAAAAATAAAATTTACGCGCGAACATTAATTTTATGTAAGACTTTTCCATACAATTTTCACAAATCACCGGTCTACGCAATATATACACACGCACATATATTATCCATCAGGAGGCCCGTATGAATCTCTGGTGAAGCCACCTCCCCGGGACTACTCACGCATTTCATCAGGGAGGGGCTATGGCATAAATATGCCTGACTTCCATGACGCCGTTTCCATAGTCCCCCATCCACGTAAGGTGATTAGGGGTTCAGGAGCGTTCTACTACGACTTCATCTGTGAAAGATACAAGCAAATAAAATATTAAACATATTCAG
This sequence comes from Philophylla caesio, assembly GCA_963971545.1. Taxonomy (NCBI): domain Eukaryota; kingdom Metazoa; phylum Arthropoda; class Insecta; order Diptera; family Tephritidae; genus Philophylla; species Philophylla caesio. The sequence continues at coordinate 89,778,999 of OZ020607.1, forward strand.
GACTACTTAATCGCGTTGCTAAACGACGGCGTTGTTCGCGTATTCTGAGCTCAGTCATTATCTCTTTACAGATGTTTTTTACTGTATTCCAAACTGCTTTATCATTAATCATATAGGATATCAGATTTTCTGGCCTTGGATCTACCTTTATGATGATTCTTAATTTCTCCCGCTCAAATGAAAACGAAGGACAAGAAAACAGTATGTGTTCTGCGTTCTCCGCCACAGTCTCACACGAGGCACAAACCATTGTATTATCATGACCATATTTACATAAGTATTCTCTGAAACAGCCGTGCCCACTTAGCACCTGGGTCATATAAAAGTCTATTTCGCCATGCGATCTGCCTAGCCAAGCCTCGATACTCGGGATGAGTCGGAAAGTCCAGCGTCCCTTTGTCAACGTGGCCCAGCGTTGTTGCCATTGGGTTAGGCTTTTATGGCGTTCGGCCGCTGTCTCTTGTACTGAGAGGGCTGTGCCTTTATCTCGGGCCGTCTGATAGGTTCGCTGGATTTCGTTAGCCAGCAGATCGGCAGGCATTATGCCAGCAATCACACAGGCCGCCTCATATGAAACAGTGCGGAAAGCGCTACAAACGCGTAGTGCACTAAGTCGAAATAGGGAATTCACATTTTTTGCATATGACGTATGCTGAAGCGCGTGGCCCCATACAGGGGCCGCGTACATAACCACTGATTGTGTGACCTTAGTTAGCATCTTCCTGCGATTTTGACCAGGTCCACCTATATTTGCCATTAATCTAGCTAGAGAACTATGGACTATTGCGGCTTTTTGTGTCACAGTTTCTATATGTAGTTTAAATGACAGCCTGGCATCTATCATAACACCTAAATACCGTACTGCAGGCATAGTTTCGAATACATACCCATTGATGTCTAGACGTGTAGTTTCCTTTTTCTTTCTGCTTGTTATAAGCACCCCTTCGGTTTTGTGAGCTGCCAATTGGAGCCCTTTGGTCTTGAGCCAGTCTTCGATTAATATAGCCGCGTCTTTCGTGGCCAATTGAATTTTTTCTATGTCTTTCGCTACAATGATAACCGCAATATCATCTGCGTATCCGATTACCTTCACTCCTTTTGGAACAGGTAGGCGCAGGACTCCATCGTAAGCAATAATCCACAAAACTGGGCCGAGAACTGAGCCTTGGGGAACTCCTCTGCTGACGTCATATCTATTTCTACCTAGATCAGTATTATAAAACAGAACTCTATCAGTAAGATAGCTATCTACTATATTTATAAGATAAGGTGGAGTATTTATTGCCTTTAATGCATTAATAATGTGCGACCATTTTAATGAGTTAAACGCGTTTTTTATGTCTAAGGTTACTACTGCGCAGTATTCTTTCGAACCGTACTTCCAGCGCTTGCCTGATATTGCTTCTTCCGCTATTTCAGTGACGCGACAAATATCATCGACTGTGGATCTTCCCTTTCGAAACCCGTACTGGGCTTCCGACAAACATTGATAGGTGTCAATGTGTTTCAATAAGCGATCGCAAATTACACGTTCCAACAATTTGCCTAACGAATCTATCATACAAAGCGGTATGTAAGAACCTGGATCACCTGGAGGCTTGTTGGGCTTTGGAAGCAACACTAACTTCTGCTTTTTCCACCTCCTCGGGAAAACGCCATTTTGCAGGCATATATTAACGACATGTGAGAAGGCCATCGGGGAATCAGCTACTGCCGCTCTGATGGCAATGTTCGGTATACCATCGGGTCCCGGAGCCTTGCCGTTCTTTAGCCGTTCAGCTGCAGCTAGAATTTCGCGCACTGTGTTGTTGTTTCATTGCTTATTCCATCAAGTGATCGACTTAAACGAATCTAATCACGTTCCACTTACATGGCATTTTAATTCGAGATCACAAAGTTTATTTGGCACATATTAATTGTTACGTATAAGCGGTCAAATTTTTTTTTTAAATCAATTTATGTTGTAAGGGTTCATTTGCACATAACCTTAAATATCACCTTGCACACTGCTTCTTCTTCTTCAGACTTGCGGCGACACAATCACTTATTGCATTGTCAAAAAAAAAAAACTTTGAGTTTGAGAATTGCGAGATTAAAATAAACCTTTATACTGTTGCGTATATTCCGTATACGTGGCCGTGTAAATATTGTTTGGATAAATATTGTAAAACGGTGCACTGTTGCGTATATTCCGTATACGCAGCCGTGTACATATTGTTATTGTTATTGGTATATTCCATATACACGTCTATAAAATTTTACATTATACACTTGAAAATCACCGGTCGTTGGGGTGGCGAGTTAGCTAGAGAAATTAATACATATTAACAAAAAACATATATATATAATTGAATTAATAAATACTATTACTTTTATATGCACATTCTTAAATACATAAAACCAAGTTGTTATTTTTTAAAGAAGCGTTTGTGTTTTTTCCTAGAGTGATTAGGCTAAGGCTACTAATTTTGTCAGAGATTTCAAAAGAGACAATAAAAATTTTCTGGAAAACTTTTCAACTACGGTCATAGACACAGAAACTCGAATAATGGAAACCTTCATTCGGTTGGCAGACTCAGTAGCAGAATTCGAAACTGACTACACCAGCGCTGACGCAGCTGAACACACAAAACACTCTATTGCAATTGAGCAAGATGAACTTAAAGCTTTATGGGGAAAAACTAAAGTAGCTTATGATGAACTCGTTGGTTCAACACAGCTATCTTCAAAAGACCTCACGGCTATAAAGAAAAAATATAAAATGAGTTATTATAGTTTTGTTCGCTGTCAGACTACCATGGCCGACCTCTCCGAAAAATTGACCAAATCGGAGAAGGTCAATGAAGATAAACCTGCTCGCGAGCACAATATTCATTTGCCTCCATGCGATACAGACGTCTTTAGGGGAGATTATCTCTCATGGCCTTCTTTCCGAGATATGTTCACGGCCATATATATAATAAATAAACGTCTTACCCCGGTTGAAAAACTATTTCATCTAAACAAAAAAACCCAAGGGGAAGCGAAAGAAATCGTGCAAAGGTGCCCATTAACAAACGAAGGTTTTTCAACAGCCTGGAAAAACCTCAGTGACAGATACGAAAACAAACGTATACTAGTCAACACCCAGCTAAAGCTTTTCTTTAGCTTAAAGTCAGTTGAGAGTGAATGTGGTAGCTCTATCAAAAAGTTGCAGCGCGATATAAATAATTGCATCTCATCACTTCAATGTCATCAAATTGACATCTCCAATTGGGATGCAATCATCACATATTTGTGCTCAACAAAACTGCCAGAATGCACACTGGCACTATGGGAACAATCCATTGAAAACGAAACCGAAATATCCAAATAGGAGGATATGGATCGATTCCTGTCAAATCGGTTTCAGACTTTGGAAACAGTGTCAGGCTTGAGAGCCAGTAAAATTTCACAGGCACCTAAACCACAAAGCCTGCGGCAAAATACTGACAATCCTCCAAAAAGATTTGGCGCTTATCCAACGAACGTGAAGCAACATTCCTGTAAAATTTGCCAAAGCAATGACCACAAATTACGAAATTGTCAAAGATTCCGACAACTAACCACGACTCAAAAAATAGAGTATGTCAAGAGCAATAATGGGTGCTTGAATTGCTTATCATTTGGACATACGGTGTCGAGATGCACAAGCTCCTTCAATTGCAGCACGTGTCACTCGCGACAACACACACTGCTCCATGTGCAAGCATTCCAGCCAAAAGCACAAGCTCAGAGGGGAACTCCGAACCCCCAATATGACATACCTTCAACATCAAGGCAAGCACAGTGGAGACGAGAATCTGCGAATAATAATGACAAAGCTGTGAAAAACGTTAACTCTTGCTACGCAAACACAAATGTGGGAGTGCTACTAGGTACGGCACGTGTCAACATTTTTTATAAAGGCACAAATTTTTGTGCTAGGGCACTCATTGATTCGGGTTCTGAGTGTTCATTCATTACCGAAAAGCTCAAGCGCCGAATCAACATACCATCACAGCGGTTCTGTGCTCAAGTGTCGGGAATCAACAATACCAAGTCTGCGCAAGTTAAAGAGACATGTGCAATACAACTGCGGTCCTCCACAGACCCACTAGTCAAAATCGAAACAGTGGCCCTTGTTCTACCACATCTAACTGGGAATCTGCCAACTTGCCAAGTAAGTGCAATGACGAGGCAGGCATTCCCAGACTTGGTATTGGCGGATAAGAGGTTCTTCGTCAACGAACCAGTTGACCATCGCAAAATTGGTCCTGCTACCACACGGCAGTGAAACCACAGAAAAACCAACGTCTACTAAATCTGCCTAAACCCTCATTTCTCTTCCCAACCAACCACCAGCAAACCCAACGATAACTATAAAAAAGGGCTTGAATCGATATTAAAAAAAAAAAAAAAAATTTTTTTTTTTTTTTTCTTTGATGGTTCTTATCCCGGTCAACCTCGGGTCGATCTGGTGACATAAAACCGACCATCATCAGATCCTTCACCCAATTTATTCGGATAAACCCTAACCGTAGAGCAGAGCCCGAAGCGATCCCAGAATGAACATATACCCATATAACCCCTTCTATCTAAAAGGTAACCATAAACCAAACTCACCCCAAATTCCAAGATCCGACTTACGCCTTCCCATCACGCTCCGCCACTGGTAAAGGGTGATCCAACAAAGGCGTCCATCTTTTCCAGGGACCTTGAGAATGGCAGATACCATATCGTACCAGTAGCGAGTTAACATCGACACCATCTGAAAATGTAAAAGTTTTAGATCTCCGCAATAAATTTCATAATTTATAGAAGAAAACGATCAATTAAACATGTATGCAGCGGCGGTGATTGGTTCGTTGTTGGCGTTGTGGCCTTTTATGCAGCTGCGGGCGCTGCACCGCTGGCCGGCTTCCGAAATGTGGGTGGTGTATCCTGTCGTTTTTTAGAATCGTATGTTGTTAGATTTGAATATCCGCTGACACAACAAGCGATATTCAGGTAACTAGGCTGTTCTATCCGGGCTTGTATCAATAAAGTTTATAATTTTATTCGAATTCAGTTTCGCAGAACGAAAGTAGAGTTGCATTGAGCGTTGCAGCGTCGCCAATTTGCTTTTTACTGAACGCTGTGACTCCTGAATGATACCACTAATTTGCTGTGGGCTCGCCCATGCACTTTGGCGTAATGCGTAATTTATTTTTAGCGGAGCAGCTGGAGTTTCGCTGCTTGTAGTTGCTATGTTATTCTTACTTTGATGGAGTAACGCTTGTGCCTTATCCAAAAATTGCAAAATTGGCGATACAAGCATTTGCACCGCGTCACGTATAAATTGCTCACACACCGTTTTCAACTGACGATCGACTTCCTTGCGTGAGTCGAACAAGTGCTCCTTAACCTGTGGAGTACCCTCAAGCTGAAATTCGAGAAACTCAAGTAAGGCATTATTGCTACCCATGGAGAAAAGTTGTTTGCGCTTGTGTAGCAAACCGAATGCAGCAGTTTTTACTTTGCTGAAGTCCAGCGAAGTCTCTTTGATGGTGAAGTCAACACGAAAAGGTGCGATTTGTTCACGTAAAATAAGTAGATGTTTAATTTCGAAGAGCTCACCATCGATAGGGGTCTTAGCTGTTGAAATTTTTGTTGCAGCTGCGGCAGCACTTTGGATGCACGGTTTGAGGGCTTCTTGAGAGAGACCTTGAAATATGGAACGATCCACGCAACGGTAAAGGCGCGAGAGACAAACTAGTGTACGACGTACGGTCGGATACCACATGCCATGCAGATCGGCTGGAGACGAATTTATATTGCGTGCCCGATATGCAGTATCCACACTTTCCGTTTCTACTGCGCTTGAAATACTTGAATTAAGTGAAAAACGAGAGTCGTACCGACGCAGTTGGTGTGGCTCCTGCAACGAAAGTGCGATGTTTTCCATCATCTCCAATTTTTCTGGATAGGCAAGATCACCAGCCGACGGATTGTAATTTAGAATATCCGATTGCAAATAGAGATGTGCACGAAAGACCAGCCGTTCCTGAACATCCTGCAGCAGTTGATTTGCCGTGTTTGCAAAGGCTTCCAGCGCACCAGGATTTTGTTGTACATGCTCCTCGAGCATTTCAATGCGTAAAATCGAGCATATTTCCGCCAATGTCTCTAAGTGGTTAATGTATATTATATAAGGGCGCAATGTGTCATACAATATAGTTGAAAGGCCCTCCAAATAAGTGGTTAATTGTTCACTGCGTAGCGCGAAAAATTGAAAAAAGAGCCTCTGTTCATCTTGGCAAACATGTACGAGGAATGCACATGCACTGCGCGTAAGTGCACAGTGATCTCCTTTGCGTGCCGTCTCAAGGTCCTGTATAGCTTTATTTACCGCTGGTGACATTATAGTCGCTCTCTCCGTTAGATAGTTCTGATGCATTTCGTGATTGTCTGGATCGAATCGATGAGTGTCTTGAATACCTGAGGGCAAATCCAAAACTCAAAGATGCCGGTGCTTACACCGTTAAATACAGACATTGTTTGGCGAAAGCTGTGACATTAATAAAAAATTACACAACTGTTGTGATGGCGCAAGCCACCGCTGCTACGCTGCATCCGAAACAAACGAATTCAATAATGTTCCAAACAACAGGGAGCGACAACAAATCCAGCACATCTGCAACGACTGCTTCTCCGGATGCTGCATTCGCACTATATTATGGCAAATACCAGTCAGCTGCAGTAAAAATTAAGCGGGTGGCACAACTGGTTGAATCACGTTTAGAACGCAGTGCAGAGTATAACCAACTGCTTGGAGAAATGCATCACTTGCAACTGGGAGCGTAGGACTTTGTAGTCTCTGATGTAGCAGCTCCACTTGGCTGAAATAGTGCAACCTCCGTTGGATTTCATCCCCTAACTTTTGCAAACGCAGCTGCTCCTCCGTCAACTTTTCACTAGCCGTATTTAGTGCACTTGTTTTTTGTGTCACTGTTTCATATTCAGTGCTCAATGAGTTTAGCTGCTTTATTGCCGAGTTGATCTGCTCGAGAATTTCTCCACATTCTGCATCCCGTTGTTTCAATTGCATAATAAGAAGTCTTTAGTGTTATTAATTCCTGGTGAAGGCAATTCCAGTAACTCTTGTGCACTTTCACTACTAGCTTGCATACAAGTTTATTTGTTAGGTTGTGCGTTGATTTGTTCCGTCGTGTTTATGCCGAATGTGGTATTAGGCGGCACCTCGTTTTCGTTCCGGCATTGGTTGGTTATCACATCTAAACATTCCAGTTGTAAAGCGTTTAATGGTGCAAGCGCATCGCTACTTGATTTCCATTGAAGCAATCTGGCACGAACTTTACGTAAATTCTCATTTTCGTTCTGGACTACGGCAACGCCATCCATTTCATCCAAATCAGAATTGTTGGCATGTTTTTAGCGGATCGGTCGGCCACACGGTGTATTTGGCTCTATCCGAGCCCGACAATGATTCTGATGCGGGTGCTGCTTCTACCACCGCAGTCGGGGCCATTGTCGGGCACGTCGAACTTGCACGTACACCTGTTTTTGCTTTTTTTCGAGGCTGGGACCGCGCTGGCTTTGCGTGTGTGCACGAAGTACACATATTCTGCGCTGGCAATTGATCGGCAGACAGATGTGGCATTTGTCCTGAAAAAGGGAAATAATAAAAAAAATATATACTAAATAATCTAAGTTACTACATACTTAACCGTTTAATTACTGTAACTTACCAATTATTGCGTAAGAAAAATCCATTTTGTCTCGACCTCGTGCTGCTGCAAATGTTCTGAACGACAGCTGAGTCAATTCAAGAAAATGGCAGGCATGGTGTGGTGAATAAACACATACAGTGTTGCCACGTGCGACAATTCAAAGTAGTAAAAAACTTGGAAATTTTATTCAATCTTTTGAATGTTCCACCTTTTTTCCTTTTTTTTTTTTAAATCAAAACAGAACGATTCCTCAATTCTAGATAATTATTTAGGGGAGCGTGAAACCAATCGTGGCGCGCCATCTGCAGTGGATTAATTTTAATTTATTCAATTCAACCGTCTCGACTTAGCCAAGGACACAAACCAAATCGGCTAAGATCGTAAATTTTTTCGGGTTGCAGGCTATGGTGACAGACAAAGTCACCACTCATATCGGACACCTAGTAACTAGGGATGTTCAAGTAAATATTCGAAAATCAAAAAAAAATGAATGAATGAATTTCTCAATTGTTTTGAACTCAATTTGATTTCACCAATATTTACACGCGGCGTAGACGGAATGTACGCTCCGGTGTAAAATTTATGGAATAAAATAAGAAATGAACGAGTGTTTAGATATTCGCAAATAATTGAATTTATTCACTTTAAAACGTTACAAATCGGAATCTGTGATGATGTGATAATATATATATAACAATATGAATTACCTCCGTAGTGGCGTGGTGGCTGCAGGATACCTTGATAGTCTTGTCTTCGGAAAAGAAGTGATCAGACGGAGTCTGTTTAAACGCCGTTGAACCGCCAAACGGTGCACCGAGTTAAGGGGAAAGTTAACGAAAGGGCACAGTTTGGCGGCAAGTACCGGCGCTCCGAAAAGTGTAAAGGACTGTGTGTGTGTGTGTGTGTGCATGTGGGTGAAAGTGTTTTTTTTTTTTTTTTTTTTTTTTTTTTACGAGGAGGAAGCATCGAAAGCCTAACCGTCACCGGTTTGTCAGTGTGGGACTTTAACCCTAACTAAACCTCCTACTGTCTGAGTACCATTCCCCCGGTACTACCGTCAGGTATTTCGTCGGGAGATGGCTTGAGCTTACGCTCTACGTACGTGAAGTCTGTTTGTACCGCCCTCTGTACTGTTGTTTGTTACATCTTCGTGGGGGTTTAAATTGCCCCGTTTCATTTCCAAGCATTTTTTTTTTTTTTTTTTTTTTGCTTGACTGCCGGTTGGAACGAACGAGGTTCCAAGCCGCTCAACATGGTATTTCTCCTATTATATAAACTATTGATTTTAATATAATTTACGATTTTAGATTACCTTGCCCGCCGGTCGGAACGAACTGGGTTCCGAGCCGCTCTGTTACTCTCTTTACTTCTTCTCGTCTGGTTTTTCAAAATTTATGGTTTCCAACTATTCTGCAACGGTCGGAACGGACTGGATTCCGAGCCGTCTACTTACTTAATTCGATTTTTTCTGCTTTGTATGAACTATTGGAAAAAACACAATATTTTATAGCTGAGGATTTAACATACATATATATATAAATTTCTCAAAAGTAGTTTATTGAGCACTAACCTTTCTTGGTAGCCGGAACGGACGAGATTCCGGGCTACCCGACCGTGTGTAACCGCTTTGGGCTGTTCGTTGGGAGCTGTGCTTAGGGCCAAAGAGCCAAACTGCTTACATTTTTTATTTTTATTTTTTTTTTTTTATTAGTGCAGGCAGTCGGAACGGACTAGGTTCCGAGCCGCCGATTCGGTGTGAAGTTTGTTGCTGTCAACCGACATTAAAAGATTATGTATTTCTGCGAAGTCGTTCCGCCTGACGTAGTTTCGATATTACCATATTTGCCATGTTGCAGACGGCAGACCAGTTTTCGATCGATTCGAGCATTATATCGATCAAATTCTCTACTTTTGTCAGCCGCCCTACCTGTACGTTTAGGCAGTTTCGTTCATCTTCAAAATATGTGCAGGCAAAAAAGCACCGCTAATCGCATCTTCTGCTATTCTTTTTATGAAATTGGCTGCATCAACTGTGGACCGCCCTTTTCTAAATCCAAATTGTGTTTCGGAGAGTCCTCCATTCGCCTCCATTGCTTCTGTAACTCTATTGGTAATTATGCGTTCCAGAAGCTTCCCTGTTGTATTAAGCATACATATTGGTCGATATGCAGAGGGATCCCCAGGAGATTTTCCCGCCTTTGGTAGTAGAACGAGCCGCTGGCGTTTCCATATTTTCGGAAATACGCCCTCTGTAAAGCATTCGTTAAACGTGTGAACGAAAACCTCAGTATTCGCTTTCACTGCTAGTTTAAGAACTTTATTCGGAATTGCATCAGGGCCTGGGGCCTTTCTGTCTTTAAATTCATCAACCGCAAGCAGCACCTCTCCAGCGGTGATCTGTGGGAATTTGCATTCAGCATGGGAGAGGATCTCTCTACTGAATGCTTTTTGGCCTGGAAACAGTTTGCTTACTATTATACCCAGTTGGTCGGCGCTTGTGAGCTGCGGCTGGACAGATGCCTGTAGCTTTTTAGTAACCACTTTGTATGCCATACCCCAAGGATTTTGTTCGGCACTGTCGCAAAGCTGGAGAAAACACTTCTTCTTGCTCGCTTTAATGGTTTGCTTTAATTCCTTTCGCTTGGCCCTGTAGTGTATTTGTTGTTCCAAATAATTGGCGTTTGTGGGTGAAAGTGTGTGTGCGAGAGTGTGTGTGCATGTGGGTTTTTTTTTTTTTTTTCAGTTACGACCAGGGAGGAGGAATCTTCATAGATACGAGCAGCCCGTGCTGCCCGCATGCCCGATTTGCCTCCAGGCACCTACGGACTAAACCCAACCTCCTTCGTACGCTGGGCCTGTGACACCCCCGCGGGACTATCAATTCCGATATTACTTCGCAGGGCAGGCACTGGACGTTATTCTTCGTCTTCACTCAGCGTGCGTTATTACACTGCGCGATTTGCGTTTCGCTCGTCTATTCTAAGGCGTTTCATGACTAACGTGATGATGTCTGCACACTTTTTCCATACGTCGTTTTCGGACAACATGGCCTTCAGCAAGCCTTCGGGGGACACTGCTTCTCCTATATATTGTTGCAGGTAATTGCGTTCATTACTAAATCTGTGACAGTCCATTAGTATGTGCTCTGCGCTTTCAACTTTCCCGTCGCAATGTAGGCAGTAGGGGCTATCGGCATGTTTGTACTTATGTAAGTATTGGCGGAGACAGCCATGCCCGGTGAGGAACTGCGTGAGGTAGAAATCAGTATCTCCGTGTTTCCTGTTTATCCAGTTATCTACCTTTGGGATCAATTTCCTTGTCCATCGTCCGTTCAAGGAGGAGTCCCACCTTTTTTGCCACTCGTCGATGCTCTGTTGCAATATTTTGCTGCGATCGCTTGGGCTGCGCTTGATTTCTGCTGCCGCTCTGGCAGCTATGTCTATAGGACATCTTCCAGCTAGCAAATTTGCGGCCTCGTCTGACACTGTCACGAACGCGCAACATACTCTTAGTGACGCTAGTATGTGCACTGAGGCTGTAGCTCTCATGTATGAGGTTACTGGAGTAGCGACTGCCCATACTGGGGCAGCGTACATCAGGATGGACGAACTGACCGTTGCAAGCAGTTTCCTTCTTTCTTGTTTTGGACCTCTTATGTTTGGCATGAGTCTTGCCAGAGCCGTGCTGACTTTTCTCGCCTTCTCGCTAGCATAATTCAGATGTTCTTTGAAGCTCAGACGCCGGTCGACTATGACACCGAGGTATTTGATAGTTGGGCTGGATTCTACGGTGTGACCTCCTATTCGTATCTGAATATTTTCAACTCTTTTCCGACTGGTCATTAGCAGCGCTTCGGTCTTATGTTCCGCTAACTCTAATCCTGCTGTTTGGAGCCAAGTTTTGGCAGACTCTATGGTTTCAGTGCTCATGCGCGCCACGTCCACTAAGTGTTTTGCGACCACTACGATCGCGATGTCATCAGCGTCTCCTATAATGGACACTCCTTCCGCTTTTTCTATTCTCAAGATGCCATCATACATGATGTTCCAAAGAAGTGGTCCAAGGACTGACCCCTGGGGCACACCTCCGGTAACATGGTGCTTTTTTGGTCCTTCGTTGGTGTCGTAGAAGAGCTCTCTTTCGCTGAAATAGCTATTCATTATTCGAATTAAGTAGTGGGGAATATTCATTGCCATCATCGCCGTTATTATTCGGGTCCAGTTGGCAGAATTGAATGCGTTTTTCACGTCCAACGTGATTACAGCACAGTACTGCTTTGCTCCTTCAAACCATCTCTTACCCTCGAGGGCTTTGCGCGCAATCTCGCACACAGCCGATATCGCGTCGACAGTTGAACGTTTCATCCGGAAGCCATATTGCCACCTTGAGAGGCCCTGATCACCTTCCGTGGTCTTTTGGATCCGCGCGCAGATTATTGCCTCAAGTATTTTTCCTGCACTGTCCAGCATGCATAAGGGCCTATATGATGATGGCTCTTCCGGTGGCTTGTTGCCTTTGGGCAGTAGGACTAGCCGTTGCCGCTTCCATTTCTTTGGGAAAATGCCTTCCTGAATACACTTCGTGTATAATCGGCAAAACAGATCTGTTTTCTCCTTAATTATATATTTCAGGATCCCATTCGGAATGCCGTCCATGCCTGGCGATTTATTGCTTTTTATTTTGTCTGTAGCGGCGATCAGTTCATCCTTCGTAACTGGCGGGACTTCCACTATTTCCAGCGTTAAATCTTGCGGCGTTCGGCATAAATCTTGTGCGGGAAGAGCCCAAGAACGATGCGCTTCATTATTGTAGGACACTCTGGTGGCTTGGCCTTGCTCCCTTTCAATTTTCTTAGGACAGTGTTATAGCCACTGCCCCAGGGGTTGTCGTCAACGTCCTTTATTAATTCTAGAAAAGCCTGACGTTTGCTTTGCTGTATAGCTTTTCGTAATGCCTGTCGCTGGCTTTTGTATGCGGTTTGGAGGCGTTGGTATTCAGCGGAATTCCTGGTTCTCTGTCTTTGGTGTTGACGTCGCAGTGTGAGGCATTTAGAGCGCAGATTCGCGATTTCTTCATTCCACCAGTAGGCTGGAGTTCTTCTGTTTCCACTTATTTTCCGTGGCATCGATGCGTCGCAGATATCACTGACAATCTTCATTACTTTGTTAGCACAGGTGTCCGCGTTTTCATTTCTATCGTCAAGCGCGTCTGGCATCAGCTCTGTCATGTATTCTACCATACTGCTATCCAACAAATTCGTTTTCCATCCGATGTTCTGCACTTTCCGGGTTTTCTTTTTCTGTGCGCTGCTTCGCTGTGGATGAATTTCAAAGCGTATCGCAAAAAATCAAGAATGATTTGATTCTATTAAATAACACAGGGCTGCAGAAGGTCAAGTCGATAATCGATCCTGCGGTACCTTTCTGATACGTATTTTTGTTTCCATTGTTTAGCAGTACGATGTCTAGATTAGCGAAGGCTTCGAGCAAGGCTTGGCCTCGGGGGGTTGTTTTTGAGCTTCCCCATTCCACTGCTCATGCGTTGAAATCTCCGGCGATGATGACAGGTGTTTTGCCGGTAGCATCGGATGCCAGGCGTCTAAGCATATTTTTATAGCCTTCAAATGTTTCACTTGGGGGCGTGTAGCAGCTGTAGTAGTGGATTCCCCCCAATTTCGCATAGATGAATCCCTCCTGTTGATTGTTGCCTATGGCTTCGAAGGGGAGAGCCCCGCATGCCCAGACCGCAGCTTTCTTTCTTTTGTCCTGCAGCCAGTTTCCTTCTATAAGCGGTGCTCTATAGGGCTCGCTGATGAGTGCGACGTCGATGTTTTGCTCGAAGACTGACTGTTTTAGCAGGTCTTGTGCTGCCTCGCAGTGGTTGAGATTAATTTGCAGGCATTTAATCATTTCTTCAGTTGGGTTACTGCTTTTTTATACGCCGGACACCTGAAGCTTCCTGTGGGATGGTTCTGTGCGACGCCAGTCCCTGGTTTACAGATGGCGCATTTTGGTTCTGCCGTACACTGCTTGGCAAGGTGACCTTTCTCTCCGCAGCGTAAACATGACCCACTACGGTCCTCCGTCGATTTACAGTGCCTTGCGATATGTCCAAAATCGAGGCATCGGAAGCATCTGAGGGGACTGACCTGCTCCCGGATTCGGCAGTTAACCGAGCCCACTCTGATTCGTGCCGCTTCAACCAGAATTTTCATATCTCGGACTGTCGCACTTATTGTCGCTGTTTGCGTGCCATTTCTCGTCGGCTTTAAAGACCTTACTGCAACCAGTTTCCCGTAATTCACTTCTGGGAATTGTTCTTTTATTGCGTTGGCAATATCTTCCTCTGTTGTGGCTATATCCACATCACGAATTTCGACATTCTCTGTTTGACTCAAGACCTTTACATTCGCGGCATCTTTGAGTACGGCGGACGCTCGTTCTTTAAATTTGTTCGCCATCTGGCCAGACTTATCACGAAGTTCGACAAGTAAATCTCCTTTCGCTGTTTTCCTGATTCGGTTTACGTTCTCGCCGAGTTCTTTCATGTCCGGCTGCTGCTTCATTTGCCTGATAATGTCTGCATACGTCATTTCACTCGTTTTGGAGATGATTACCGCGTCGGGTATGGCCAGTTTTCTTGCCGTTTTGCTGATTTTTTTCGCGTTTTTCACCAAAGTCCATTGTTCGCCATTACTCTGTTTCTCGGTTTCCTTGGCGTCTTTGCCGGGGTTCTTTGCCACTGCACTGATTTCGTTCACATCCCGCTTTTTCCACTCTTTTTCTGTTTGCACGTGTTGTTCCCTTGTACTTGTATTGCCGGGTTTGCGTTTATTAGGCTGGGTTGTTGCCTTCTATGTAGCTTAGCGATTTCTGCAACCAGGTCTCGCATGGGTTGATGGATTGTTCTTCTGCCGCCGCCGATCATGCTTAGTAGCAGGTTGATTTTTTCTCCTAGCTCCTTCATGGGGTTTTTTGCCACAATTGGATCATTTCCGGTGCGTGATGAAATGCGGCTAATATCCGGTGGAGAGGAGTGCGCGCGCTCATTTTGGACCGTCTTCTCGGTGCCCAAAGCTGTCTTAAGACTTCTCTTTGCCCCGTATGGAGCTGCTTCCGGTTCCTGTAACATTAGCCGGGGACGCTTCGCGAAAGGGTTTATTCCAGACTCGCATTCGTTGGTACCAATGCCCGGTGAAGAGGTATTAACGGCCTCTATGGTATTTCGCCCTGGGGCGATCTAGTCACACTCATTGTTTAGGTATTGTTTAGTGTTTTTTAATTGTTTTTATTAATATTATTATTATAGCTTTTATTAGTGTTTTGGTTATATTTTGTTTAATTTAATTTATATAATTTATTTGCGCCTGCCTTTTAATTCAGTTATTACCTTTGTTGTTGATATTATTAGTTAATTATATGTTGCGTATTAATTTAGTTATATGTAAACGTTATTGTTATTCAATTTAAATTAAATATTTTAATTTATTTTAATAATTCGCGTTTTGTATTTTATTTTATTTTATTATTATCATTTCTTTCGGTTTCATTAATATTACTTTATTGTTGTTATTATTATTAGTTATTTTATGTTGTGTATTATTTTATTTATTATTTATTATTAATGTTTGAATTGAATTTATTATTGAATACTTTTCAAATATTATTAAATTAATTTTATGTATTTAAGGCCCGCCCTGATGTTCCAGAGCTTAGGAGCCTTTTAGGATCACTGTACTAGTCAAGTGCTTTCGCAACTGTTTGGGTTTATCACCTTACTAACAGCTGTTCCTATTTTGAAAGAGAAGCTCAGCTGTATTTGACAACTGGCTTATACACTTTTGCTTTTTTAGCTGTCTCGCTGTTTCACTATTTTCATAAAAATTATTTTCGCGCGTGTTTCTAAAAAGAAAAAGAAAAAGAACAAAAAACACAAAAAGTTCCACTTTTACGCGTATTTTGTGGTTTTCTGACGAAAACCAGTATCACCAGCACACTTAGAACTACAAAAGGATCACCAGGTACTTCCCGAGTAACTTTTATGGCGAATCCCTCTAATAGTTTTCCTGTTTTCACAAATATTTTGCTTTCTTCTAGAGCGATTTTCAAAACTCGACTTTCTACACAAAACAACAACTCGTGTGTCTGTGTGCATGTGGGTGAACGTGTGTGTGTGTGTGAGTGTGTACACGCAAACCGCTTACTAGGGGTGCGCGTACGATTTGTCGGTCGAAGGAGGGTGGCGATGAAATTTAGGCTGGAAGCCTAAACATACCGGCCCCTTGCTGTCAGCAAAATTACAGAGAAGGGCGCGCCACCACGCTCACGTGCGGGAATATAATTCTATGAAAAAATAAACTTAAATACTACGATATGGACGTGGTTATGGATGAATTTCAGTGCTTTTAAATAGTTTACAAATAAGTAAATATACATGAAGTGTATAATATGTTAATAATAATTTGTTTAAATTTTTAATTTACGCATATCATTCGAACGCTGATGGCTTTGGCCTACGTAGTGTGGAGGTCCGGCCCTTTGTGTCTACCGTGGGCAGCTAAAATTGTGGTTCTAGACGAGTTGTTGTTACTTGTAGTATTAAGTGAAGTGAAAAAACTTGAATTGCATTTAATTTCCGAGCCACCCATACGTTGGTGGTTTGCGCGTGTTGACCGGAAAGGACGAGTTCCCGTGATCCAGAGCCGCGCTGCTTTGACGGTCGGAAAGGACGGGTTTCCTAGCCGTCTGCGTGCTTTTCGTGTTGCAGTTTCGGACGCAATCTCCTTATTCTGTATATTTCCGTGGTTGTCGGCTGCGCAGATTCTTCGAGTTCCTCCGTTTCCAGCCTCTCCGCCTCCTCAACTTGCTGCGCCCAGGACAACGTCTGCCCAGTGAGGTCGAGTGACAATACCTCGTCCATTTCCGGCAGGGTTGCGGAGCTTGGCGATCGGCGAGCATCTTCCTCGTCGAGATGCAGAGTGGTGTGATGCTTGTCGTGGCACCTGAAGCACCGCCCATGGCTGCCGCATATTTCCCGGTGATGAAATGGGGATAGGCAGTTGGTGCAGTACCGGTGAAGGATGACCACTCGGAGTCTCTCTTCCGCTGATTTCTTCCGATATATCGGGCAGAACCGTAATCCGTGGTTCTTGTCGCAGAGTCGACATGCGATCTCGAATCGCTGGCCACGGTCCTCCTGCTTGGTTCGCGTTACTGTGAAACGGCCCATATTTCTAGAAAAGGTACATTGTTGTTATCTATGTCCCACTTTCTTGTCGTTATTGGGTAGTGGCTAATACGCTCCTAACTATCCCCTTGCAATTGGTTAAGAAGTTGCAATGGAATGCTAAAAAACTGATAGAGAGCTAAGTACTATAATGCGAAAACTCGTCAGTGTAGGCTACTTATAAGGTTTTTTTCGAGTCTGAGGTGAGTATGTTCAGAGTTGCATTTTGCTTATTGACCCTTTTAAGGGAGTTACCAGAGGGTCTAACAAAGGTTCATGCCAGATTTCTGGCATGCTGCCAATTACCGGCGAGCTATGGAAGGCGTAAAAATTTGTGCTATTGGGTGTGCTGAGGGTGCCCATTCTTGAGGTACTACGCGTAAAATCGGTTTGTCAACATTCATTTAGTTATCTTGTATCGGAAATACAGATAAGGTATGGCAACGCTGTGTGAGTGGTTTTCACCACCCACACTTGACCGGTGTCCTGACTGGTTAGCGGTCATTTGGCGCATAACCTACAGCATAACATACAGCACGCGGTTGAACAAAGTTATGGATAATCCAAATTTGTAAGTAGCAATTTACGTATTGCATGGTTATTTTTATTTTATGCGCTTATTATTATTTTCTTTATTATACATATTTATTTATTTTTATTTTTCCTTTTTTTCTTCTGAGGAATAAATTGGGAGATTCGACCCCGGTGAAGAAAGTCGTAACCATGCGCGTGGTTGTGCATACCCGGGGCCTTGAAACACGTAGGGTGGTGGTTTGCCATTGGCGTGATGCTCCGACTCAACCCAGGATTGGGTTGGGTGCATCGAAGCCCGTCCCGCCGCCCCCACGCATGACCCTGCGTGTAACTGCTGATGGCTTTGTCCTACGTAGTGTGGAGGTCCGGCCCTTTATGTCTACCGTGGGCAGCTAAAATTGTGGTTCTAGACGAGTTGTTGTTACTTGTAGTATTATGAAATTAAATGCAATTCAAGTTTTTTCACTTCACTTAATACTACAAGTAACAACAACTCGTCTAGAACCACAATTTTAGCTGCCCACGGTAGACACAAAGGGCCGGACCTCCACACTACGTAGGCCAAAGCCATCAGCGTTCGAACGATATGCGTAAATTAAAAATTTAAACAAATTATTATTAACATATTATACACTTCATGAATATTTACTTATTTGTAAACTATTTAAAAGCACTGAAATTCATCCATAACCACGTCCATATCGTAGTATTTAAGTTTATTTTTTCATAGAATTATATTCCAACACGTGAGCGTGGTGGCGCGCACTTCTCTGTAATTTTGCTGACAGCAAGGGGGCCGGTATGTTTAGGCTTCCGGCCTAAATCTCATCGCCACCCTCCTTCGACCGACAAATCGTACGCGCACCCCTAGTAAGTGGTTTGCGTGTACACACTCACACACACACACACTTTCACCCACATGCACACACACATGGCTTACATTGTTGTTTTGTGTAGAAAGTCGAGTTTTGAAAATCGCTCTAGAAGAAAGCAAAATATTTGTGAAAACAGGAAAACTATTAGAGGGATTCGCCATAAAACTTACTCGGGAAGTACCTGGTGATCCTTTTGTAGTTCTAAGTGTGCGGGTGATACTGGTTTTCGTCAGAAAACCACAAAATACGCGTAAAAGTGGAACTTTTTGTGTTTTTTGTTCTTTTTCTTTTTCTTTTTAGAAACACGCGCGAAAATAATTTTTATGAAAATAGTGAAACAGCGAGACAGCTAAAAAAGCAAAAGTGTATAAGCCAGTTGTCAAATACAGCTGAGCTTCTCTTTCAAAATAGGAACAGCTGTTAGTAAGGTGATAAACCCAAACAGTTGCGAAAGCACTTGACTAGTACAGTGATTCTAAAAGGCTCCTAAGCTCTGGAACATCAGGGCGGGCCTTAAATACATAAAATTAATTTAATAATATTTGAAAAGTATTCAATAATAAATTCAATTCAAACATTAATAATAAATAATAAATAAAATAATACACAACATAAAATAACTAATAATAATAACAACAATAAAGTAATATTAATGAAACCGAAAGAAATGATAATAATAAAATAAAATAAAATACAAAACGCGAATTATTAAAATAAATTAAAATATTTAATTTAAATTGAATAACAATAACGTTTACATATAACTAAATTAATACGCAACATATAATTAACTAATAATATCAACAACAAAGGTAATAACTGAATTAAAAGGCAGGCGCAAATAAATTATATAAATTAAATTAAACAAAATATAACCAAAACACTAATAAAAGCTATAATAATAATATTAATAAAAACAATTAAAAAACACTAAACAATACCTAAACAATGAGTGTGACTAGATCGCCCCCCCCCCAGGGCGAAATACCATAGAGGCCGTTGATACCTCTTCACCGGGCATTGGTACCAACGAATGCGAGTCTGGAATAAACCCTTTCGCGAAGCGTCCCCGGCTAATGTTACAGGAACCGGAAGCAGCTCCATACGGGGCAAAGAGAAGTCTTAAGACAGCTTTGGGCACCGAGAAGACGGTCCAAAATGAGCGCGCGCACTCCTCTCCACCGGATATTAGCCGCATTTCATCACGCACCGGAAATGATCCAATTGTGGCAAAAAACCCCATGAAGGAGCTAGGAGAAAAAATCAACCTGCTACTAAGCATGATCGGCGGCGGCAGAAGAACAATCCATCAACCCATGCGAGACCTGGTTGCAGAAATCGCTAAGCTACATAGCCAGGCAACAACCCAGCCTAATAAACGCAAACCCGGCAATACAAGTACAAGGGAACAACACGTGCAAACAGAAAAAGAGTGGAAAAAGCGGGATGTGAACGAAATCAGTGCAGTGGCAAAGAACCCCGGCAAAGACGCCAAGGAAACCGAGAAACAGAGTAATGGCGAACAATGGACTTTGGTGAAAAACGCGAAAAAAATCAGCAAAACGGCAAGAAAACTGGCCAGACCCGACGCGGTAATCATCTCCAAAACGAGTGAAATGACGTATGCAGACATTATCAGGCAAATGAAGCAGCAGCCGGACATGAAAGAACTCGGCGAGAACGTAAACCGAATCAGGAAAACAGCGAAAGGAGATTTACTTGTCGAACTTCGTGATAAGTCTGGCCAGATGGCGAACAAATTTAAAGAACGAGCGTCCGCCGTACTCAAAGATGCCGCGAATGTAAAGGTCTTGAGTCAAACAGAGAATGTCGAAATTCGTGATGTGGATATAGCCACAACAGAGGAAGATATTGCCAACGCAATAAAAGAACAATTCCCAGAAGTGAATTACGGGAAACTGGTTGCAGTAAGGTCTTTAAAGCCGACGAGAAATGGCACGCAAACAGCGACAATAAGTGCGACAGTCCGAGATATGAAAATTCTGGTTGAAGCGGCACGAATCAGAGTGGGCTCGGTTAACTGCCGAATCCGGGAGCAGGTCAGTCCCCTCAGATGCTTCCGATGCCTCGATTTTGGACATATCGCAAGGCACTGTAAATCGACGGAGGACCGTAGTGGGTCATGTTTACGCTGCGGAGAGAAAGGTCACCTTGCCAAGCAGTGTACGGCAGAACCAAAATGCGCCATCTGTAAACCAGGGACTGGCGTCGCACAGAACCATCCCACAGGAAGCTTCAGGTGTCCGGCGTATAAAAAAGCAGTAACCCAACTGAAGAAATGATTAAATGCCTGCAAATTAATCTCAACCACTGCGAGGCAGCACAAGACCTGCTAAAACAGTCAGTCTTCGAGCAAAACATCGACGTCGCACTCATCAGCGAGCCCTATAAAGCACCGCTTATAGAAGGAAACTGGCTGCAGGACAAAAGAAAGAAAGCTGCGGTCTGGGCATGCGGGGCTCTCCCCTTCGAAGCCATAGGCAACAATCAACAGGAGGGATTCATCTATGCGAAATTGGGGGGAATCCACTACTACAGCTGCTACACGCCCCCAAGTGAAACATTTGAAGGCTATAAAAATATGCTTAGACGCCTGGCATCCGATGCTACCGGCAAAACACCTGTCATCATCGCCGGAGATTTCAACGCATGGGCAGTGGAATGGGGAAGCTCAAAAACAACCCCCCGAGGCCAAGCCTTGCTCGAAGCCTTCGCTAATCTAGACATCGTACTGCTAAACAATGGAAACAAAAATACGTATCAGAAAGGTACCGCAGGATCGATAATCGACTTGACCTTCTGCAGCCCTGTGTTATTTAATAGAATCAAATGGGAAGTTTCAGAGAGCTTCACCTATAGTGATCATTTTGCGATACGCTTTGAAATTCATCCATAGCGAAGCAGCGCACAGAAAAAGAAAACCCGGAAAGTGCAGACCATCGGATGGAAAACGAATTTGTTGGATAGCAGTATGGTAGAATACATGACAGAGCTGCTGCCAGACGCGCTTGACGATAGAAATGAAAACACGGACACCTGTGCTAACAAAGTAATGAAGATTGTCAGTGATATCTGCGACGCATCGATGCCACGGAAAATATGTGGAAACAGAAGAACTCCAGCCTACTGGTGGAATGAAGAAATCGCGAATCTGCGCTCTAAATGCCTCAAACTGCGACGTCAACACCAAAGACAGAGAACCAGGAATTCCGCTGAATACCAACGCCTCCAAACCGCATACAAAAGCCAGCGACAGGCATTACAAAAAGCTATACAGCAAAGCAAACGTCAGGCTTTTCTAGAATTAATAAAGGACGTTGACGACAACCCCTGGGGCAGTGGCTATAACACTGTCCTAAGAAAATTGAAAGGGAGCAAGGCCAAGCCACCAGAGTGTCCTACAATAATGAAGCGCATCGTTCTTGGGCTCTTCCCGCAACAAGATTTATGCCGAACGCCGCAAGATTTAACGCTGAAAATAGTGGAAGTCCCGCCAGTTACGAAGGATGAACTGATCGCCGCTACAGACAAAATAAAAAGCAATAAATCGCCAGGCATGGACGGCATTCCGAATGGGATCCTGAAATATATAATTAAGGAGAAAACAGATCTGTTTTGCCGATTATACACGAAGTGTATTCAGGAAGGCATTTTCCCAAAGAAATGGAAGCGGCAACGGCTAGTCCTACTGCCCAAAGGCAACAAGCCACCGGAAGAGCCATCATCATATAGGCCCTTATGCATGCTGGACAGTGCAGGAAAAATACTTGAGGCAATAATCTGCGCGCGGATCCAAAAGACCACGGAAGGTGATCAGGGCCTCTCAAGGTGGCAATATGGCTTCCGGAAGAAACGTTCAACTGTCGACGCGATATCGGCTGTGTGCGAGATTGCGCGCAAAGCCCTCGAGGGTAAGAGATGGTTTGAAGGAGCAAAGCAGTACTGTGCTGTAATCACGTTGGACGTGAAAAACGCATTCAATTCTGCCAACTGGACCCGAATAATAACGGCGATGATGGCAATGAATATTCCCTACTACTTAATTCGAATAATGAATAGCTATTTCAGCGAAAGAGAGCTCTTCTACGACACCAACGAAGGACCAAAAAAGCACCATGTTACCGGAGGTGTGCCCCAGGGGTCAGTCCTTGGACCACTTCTTTGGAACATCATGTATGATGGCATCTTGAGAATAGAAAAAGCGGAAGGAGTGTCCATTATAGGATACGCTGATGACATCGCGATCGTAGTGGTCGCAAAACACTTAGTGGACGTGGCGCGCATGAGCACTGAAACCATAGAGTCTGCCAAAACTTGGCTCCAAACAGCTGGATTAGAGTTAGCGGAACATAAGACCGAAGCGCTGCTAATAACCAGTCGGAAAAGAGTTGAAAATATTCAGATACGAATAGGAGGTCACACCGTAGAATCCAGCCCAACTATCAAATACCTCGGTGTCATACTCGACCGGCGTCTGAGCTTCAAAGAACATCTGAATTATGCTAGCGAGAAGGCGAGAAAAGTCAGCACGGCTCTGGCAAGACTCATGCCAAACATAAGAGGTCCAAAACAAGAAAGAAGGAAACTGCTTGCAACGGTCAGTTCGTCCATCCTGATGTACGCTGCCCCAGTATGGGCAGTCGCTACTCCAGTAACCTCATACATGAGAGCTACAGCCTCAGTGCACAGACTAGCGTCACTAAGAGTATGTTGCGCGTTCGTGACAGTGTCAGACGAGGCCGCAAATTTGCTAGCTGGAAGATGTCCTATAGACATAGCTGCCAGAGCGGCAGCAGAAATCAAGCGCAGCCCAAGCGATCGCAGCAAAATATTGCAACAGAGCATCGACGAGTGGCAAAAAAGGTGGGACTCCTCCTTGAAAGGACGATGGACAAGGAAATTGATCCCAAAGGTAGATAACTGGATAAACAGGAAACACGGAGATACTGATTTCTACCTCACGCAGTTCCTCACCGGGCATGGCTGTCTCCGCCAATACTTACATAAGTACAAACATGCCGATAGCCCCTACTGCCTACATTGCGACGGGAAAGTTGAAAGCGCAGAGCACATACTAATGGACTGTCACAGATTTAGTAATGAACGCAATTACCTGCAACAATATATAGGAGAAGCAGTGTCCCCCGAAGGCTTGCTGAAGGCCATGTTGTCCGAAAACGACGTATGGAAAAAGTGTGCAGACATCATCACGTTAGTCATGAAACGCCTTAGAATAGACGAGCGAAACGCAAATCGCGCAGTGTAATAACGCACGCTGAGTGAAGACGAAGAATAATGTCCAGTGCCTGCCCTGCGAAGTAATATCGGAATTGATAGTCCCGCGGGGGTGTCACAGGCCCAGCGTACGAAGGAGGTTGGGTTTAGTCCGTAGGTGCCTGGAGGCAAATCGGGCATGCGCGCAGCACGGGCTGCTCGTATCTATGAAGATTCCTCCTCCCTGGTCGTAACCGAAAAAAAAAAAAAAAAAAAAAAAAAATCATGCACACACACTCTCGCACACACACTTTCACCCACATGCACACACACACACACACACAGTCCTTTACACTTTTCGGACACGCACACAAACATTTGTTGTGAACAGTCGACAAAATCATAAGCTCTGTGTTTTATTAAAATTTTATAGTGAAAAGTGACGGTGTATTCCGAAAAAAGTGTACAGGGCGGTCGTTAAAATTACCCGCTTCCCTACAGCAGTGAAAAACACCGACACAAACGGAATCCAGATAAGTATCATCATCAGTGAGAAAATTTATAAACCTTTTTTTCAGCCTACGTTTTGTTTTGTTTTGGGTTTTCATAAAGAAACCAAAAACAACACCAACAGCAAATAAAAGTACTTTTGGCGCGCCAAACAGCTGATTAAGAGTGTGCGTTCAACCACAAGCTGCAAAACAGCTGGAAATAGTGAAAGTGATAAAGCAGCGTCTTTCGTCGATAAGAAAGCTCAAAGTCCAAGATTTCCTCCAAATAGCAAGGACACAAACCACACGCCGATAAAGCAGTATATACAGCGACCACTCGGAATACAACGGCGTGCACAAAATTAGCAGCGGGCCAAGTCGAAACTAATGGAGACAGGCTGAACCCGCCGAAAACCCATTTAGGCGGAGTTCAGGTATCATGCACTCCCCTCCGAGAGTAAGGGAAAGGAATGAGGCCGAAAAAGCCGAAGTCCAAAAGAGAAGTGCGCTCGCTTTAGAAGACGACGGATGTCAAGAAGCAAAAAAAGCCAAAAAAGCCGATATAAGCGATAAAGCTCCAGCTAAATGTTCTCCTAACGCGGAAAGACGTCACAACATAAATGTCGAGAAGGAAGCAGAAAGTTTACGTTCGCGCTCCTCACCACCGGATATCAGCCGCAGGGTAGCCCCTTTGCCCGAAAACTCTATAGCAAACGTTAAAAGTCCTATGAAAGAGTTGGGCTCCAAGATAAATGAGCTCTTAAGCATGATAGGCGGAGGCAGAAGATCTATTCACCAACCCATGCGCGATCTAGTCGGGGAAATTGCGAAGTTGCACAAACAGGCAACAGAAGTGCAGAACGCAGGCGTTAGCAACAAAATATATAAGATTACTAAAGAGCAATACACCCAAACTTCAAGCGACCGAAAGGTTAGCAAGCCGACAGTAAACGCGAGCCAGGCGCAGGCAGAATCGACTAAAAGAAATACTGAGGCAAAGGTTATAAACAAGGCGGCCGCAAGGGCAGAAACCCCAGCTAACAAATGGACCCTGGTGCAAAACCAGAAAAAATTGAGCAAATCCGCAAGGAAAGCGTCAAAGCCTGATGCAGTAATAATCTCAAAAACAGGCGAAACCTCATATGCGGACATCATCAAGCAAATGAAGAAGCAACCCGCAATGCAAGAACTAGGGCAAAGCGTCAACAAAATTGTCACCACAGCTAGGGGAGACTTACTAGTCCAATTACGCGATAAAACCGGTCACGTGGCAAGCAAGTTCAGAGAGTGCGCTAACGAGGTACTAAAAAACGTCGCAAACGTAAAAGTCCTGACCCACACAGTAAATGTAGAGATTCGCGACATGGATGCTGCAACAACAGAAGAAGAGGTTGGCGATGCAATCAAGCACCAATTCCCCGAAGTAAATTATGGGAATCCAGTTCCAGTCAAATCCATAAAAACGTTAAGAAATGGAACGCAAACTGCTCTCATAAGCCTTTCATCACGAGACGCAAAAACTTTAGTAGAGGCGGGACGAATTCGCATTGGCTGGGTCAACTGCCGAATTAGGGAACTAATCAGTCCCCTCAGGTGTTATCGATGCCTCGATTTTGGACACATATCCAGGCATTGCAAGTCCGCCGAAGATCGCAGCGGTACGTGTCTTCGTTGTGGAGAGAAAGGACACTTCGCCAAGCAATGCAAAGCAGCACCCAAATGCGCCATTTGCAAGACAGCACAAGACCACCCTACTGGAAGCTACAGATGCCCAGCGTACAAAAAAGCGGTCAACCAGATAAAACAATGATTAACTGCATACAGATTAATTTAAATCACTGCAAGGCTGCACAAGACCTCCTAAAGCAAGCAGTATACGAACAAAAGATTGATATTGCGCTCATCAGCGAGCAGTACAAAGAACCCTAAGTGGAAGGAAGTTGGCTGCAAGACAAAGGGAAAAAAACTGCAATATGGGCATGCGGAGACTTCCCCATTGAATCCATGGGCAACGACCAACAGCAGGGCTTTATCTACGCAAAAATTGGCAAAATCCACTTTTACAGCTGCTACGCGCCACCAAGTGAACCGTTAGATGCTTATAAAAACATGCTAAGTCGTCTGGTAGCAGACGCGCTGGGAAAAACACCCCTCATAATATCTGGAGACTTCAACGCATGGGCCGTCGAATGGGGTAGCCCAAAAACAACTCCACGGGGTCAGGCGCTTCTTGAAGCCTTTGCCAGTCTTAATGTCGTGCTACTCAATAACGGAAGGAAAAACACATTCCAAAAGGGCAACGCGGGTTCAATCATTGACCTGACCTTTAGCAGTCCTGCAATATATAATAATATAACATGGGATGTTTCCGATGAATTTACATTCAACGACCACTTTGCCATTAAACTTACCATAAACTCGCACCGAAACTCTTCGAATAGGAAAAAAGGGTCGAAAGTTCAGAGAATTAGTTGGAAAACAAAAATGCTTGATAACAGCATGTTGGAATATATGACGGAACTCCTTCCAGACACACTCGATGGAAACAATGAAAGCCCTAATACATGCGCTAATACACTAATTAAGCATGTCACCGACATTTGCAATGCATCAATGCCACGTAAAAAGAGGGGAAAGGAGAGAACACCCGCTTACTGGTGGACAAAGGAAATAGCGGAGCTGCGAGGGGAATGTTTAAGACTGCGCCGACGATACCAAAGGCAGAGGGCAAGGAGCAATTCCGAGTACCAATGTTTCCAAGATGCGTATAAAAACGGGCGAGTGAGACTGCGAAAAGAAATACAAAAAAGCAAGCGCGAGGCCTTTGTGGAACTTATCAAAGACGTGGACGACAACCCCTGGGGCAGCGGATACCACATCGTCCTGAAAAAACTAAAAGGGCGTAACGCCAAGCCGCCAGTATGCCCACATATAATGAAACGCATTGTCTCAGGGCTTTTTCCGCAGCAAGAAGCATGTAGCGCACCAAGAGAGCTAAAAGTAGAGCCCACCGAGATCCCTCCAGTAACAAATACCGAAGTGCTCGCCGCTGCAGCAAAAATCAAAACGGCGGCAGCAATAAAGCATAGCCCAAACGAACGCAGCAAGATGCTGCAACAAAGCATCGACGAGTGGCAACAAAGGTGGGACTCGTCCCCAAAAGGACGTTGGACAAAGAGATTGATCCCAAGGGTAGACGAGTGGATTAAGAGAAAACACGGAGAAACAAATTTCTACCTTACCCAGTTCCTTACCGGGCATGGCTGCTTCCGACAATATTTACATAAATACAAGCACGTTGACCACCCCTTCTGCTTATACTGCGATGGGAAAATTGAAAGCGCCGAACACATACTGATGGACTGCCACAGATTCGACACAGAACGCAACGATCTAGAACGTTATATGGGAAAAGCAGTGTCTCCGGAAGGCTTGCTGAAGGTTATGCTGTCCGATAAAGATATTTGGCACAAATGTGTAGACACCATTACGGGAGTAATGAAAAGACTTCGAATAGACGAGCGATACGCGAACCGCGCAGAAATATAACGCCCGCTGAGTGAAGACGAAGAATAACGTCCAGTGCCTGCCCTGCGAAGTAATATCGGAATTGATAGTCCCGCAGGGGTGCCACAGGCCCAGCGTACGAAGGAGGTTGGGTTTAGTCCGTAGGTGCCAGGAGGCAAATCGAGCATGCGGGCAGTACGGGCTGTTCGTATCTATGAAGATTCCTCCTCCCTGGTCGTAACCGAAAAAAAAAAAAAAAAAACACTTTTCGGAGCGCCGGTACTTGCCGCCAAACGGTGCCCTTTCGTTAACTTTCCCCTTAACTCGGTGCACCGTTTGGCGGTTCAACGGCGTTTAAACAAACTCCGTCTGATCACTTCTTTTCCGAAGACAAGACTATCAAGGTATCCTGCAGCCACCACGCCACTACGGAGGTAATTCATATTGTTATATATATATTATCACATCATCACAGATTCCGATTTGTAACGTTTTAAAGTGAATAAATTCAATTATTTGCGAATATCTAAACACTCGTTCATTTCTTATTTTTTTCCATAAACTTTACACCGGAGCGTACATTCCGTCTACGCCGCGTGTAAATATTGGTGAAATCAAATTGAGTTCAAAACAATTGAGAAATTCATTCATTCATTTTTTTTTTATCTTAGCCGATTTGGTTTGTGTCCTTGGCTAAGTCGAGACGGTTGAATTGAATAAATTAAAATTAATCCACTGCAGATGGCGCGCCACGATTGGCTTTACGCTCACCTTAATAATTATCTAGAATTGAGGAATCGTTCTGTTTTGATTTTGAAAAAAAAAGGAAAAAAGGTGGAACATTCAAAAGATTGAATAAAATTTCCAAGTTTTTTACTACTTTGAATTGTCGCACGTGGCAACACTGTATGTGTTTATTCACCACACCATGCCTGCCATTTTCTTGAATTGACTCAGCTGTCATTCAGAACATTTGCAGCAGCACGAGGTCGAGACAAAATGGATTTTTCTTACGCAATAATTGGTAAGTTACAGTAATTAAACGGTAAAGTATGTAGTAACTTAGATTATTTAGTATATGTATATTTTTCTAATTATTTCCCTTTTTCAGGACAAATGCCACATCTGTCTGCCGATCAATTGCTAGCGCAGAATATGTGTACTTCGTGCACACACGCAAAGCCAGCGCGGTCCCAGCCTCGAAAAAAAGCAAAAACAGGTGTACGTGCAAGTTCGACGTGCCCGACAATGGCCCCGACTGCGGTGGTAGAAGCAGCACCCGCATCAGAATCATTGTCGGGCTCGGATAGAGCCAAATACACCGTGTGGCCGACCGATCCGCTAAAAACATGCCAACAATTCTGATTTGGATGAAATGGATGACGTTGCCGTAGTCCAGAACGAAAATGAGAATTTACGTAAAGTTCGTGCCAGATTGCTTCAATGGAAATCAAGTAGCGATGCGCTTGCACCATTAAACGCTTTACAACTGGAATGTTTAGATGTGATAACCAACCAATGCCGGAACGAAAATGAGGTGCCGCCTAATACCACATTCGGCATAAACACGACGGAACAAATCAACGCACAACCTAACAAATCAACTTGTATGCAAGCTAGTAGTGAAAGTGCACAAGAATTACTGGAATTGCCTTCACCAGGAATTAATAACACTAAAGACTTCTTATTATGCAATTGAAACAACGGGATGCAGAATGTGGAGAAATTCTCGAGCAGATCAACTCGGCAATAAAGCAGCTAAACTCATTGAGCACTGAATATGAAACAGTGTCACAAAAAACAAGTGCACTAAATACGGCTAGTGAAAAGTTGACGGAGGAGCAGCTGCGTTTGCAAAAGTTAGGGGATGAAATCCAACGGAGGTTGCACTATTTCAGCCAAGTGGAGCTGCTACATCAGAGACTACAAAGTCCTACGCTCCCAGTTGCAAGTGATGCATTTCTCCAAGCAGTTGGTTATACTCTGCACTGCGTTCTAAACGTGATTCAACCAGTTGTGCCACCCGCTTAATTTTTACTGCAGCTGACTGGTATTTGCCATAATATAGTGCGAATGCAGCATCCGGAGAAGCAGTCGTTGCAGATGTGCTGGATTTGTTGTCGCTCCTTGTTGTTTGGAACATTATTGAATTCGTTTGTTTCGGATGCAGCGTAGCAGCGGTGGCTTGCGACATCACAACAGTTGTGTAATTTTTTATTAATGTCACAGCTTTCGCCAAACAATGTCTGTATTTAACGGTGTAAGCACCGGCATCTTTGAGTTTTGGATTTGCCCTCAGGTATTCAAGACACTCATCGATTCGATCCAGACAATCACGAAATGCATCAGAACTATCTAACGGAGAGAGCGACTATAATGTCACCAGCGGTAAATAAAGCTATACAGGACCTTGAGACGGCACACAAAGGAGATCACTGTGCACTTACGCGCAGTGCATGTGCATTCCTCGTACATGTTTGCCAAGATGAACAGAGGCTCTTCTTTAAATTTTTCGCGCTACGCAGTGAACAATTAACCACTTATTTGGAGGGCCTTTCAACTATATTGTATGACACATTGCGCCCTTATATAATATACATTAACCACTTAGAGACATTGGCGGAAATATGCTCGATTTTACGCATTGAAATGCTCGAGGAGCATGTACAACAAAATCCTGGTGCGCTGGAAGCCTTTGCAAACACGGCAAATCAACTGCTGCAGGATGTTCAGGAACGGCTGGTCTTTCGTGCACATCTCTATTTGCAATCGGATATTCTAAATTACAATCCGTCGGCTGGTGATCTTGCCTATCCAGAAAAATTGGAGATGATGGAAAACATCGCACTTTCGTTGCAGGAGCCACACCAACTGCGTCGGTACGACTCTCGTTTTTCACTTAATTCAAGTATTTCAAGCGCAGTAGAAACGGAAAGTGTGGATACTGCATATCGGGCACGCAATATAAATTCGTCTCCAGCCGATCTGCATGGCATGTGGTATCCGACCGTACGTCGTACACTAGTTTGTCTCTCGCGCCTTTACCGTTGCGTGGATCGTTCCATATTTCAAGGTCTCTCTCAAGAAGCCCTCAAACCGTGCATCCAAAGTGCTGCCGCAGCTGCAACAAAAATTTCAACAGCTAAGACACCTATCGATGGTGAGCTCTTCGAAATTAAACATCTACTTATTTTACGTGAACAAATCGCACCTTTTCGTGTTGACTTCACCATCAAAGAGACTTCGCTGGACTTCAGCAAAGTAAAAACTGCTGCATTCGGTTTGCTACACAAGCGCAAACAACTTTTCTCCATGGGTAGCAATAATGCCTTACTTGAGTTTCTCGAATTTCAGCTTGAGGGTACTCCACAGGTTAAGGAGCACTTGCTCGACTCACGCAAGGAAGTCGATCGTCAGTTGAAAACGGTGTGTGAGCAATTTATACGTGACGCGGTGCAAATGCTTGTATCGCCAATTTTGCAATTTTTGGATAAGACACAAGCGTTACTCCATCAAAGTAAGAATAACATAGCAACTACAAGCAGCGAAACTCCAGCTGCGCCGCTAAAAATAAATTACGCAATACGCCAAGGTGCATGGGCGAGCCCACAGCAAATTAGTGGTATCATTCAGGAGTCACAGCGTTCAGTAAAAAGGAAATTGGCGACGCTGCAACGCTCAATGCAACTCTACTTAAGTTCTGCGAAACTGAATTCGAATAAAATTATAAACTTTATTGATACAAGCCCGGATAGAACAGCCTAGTTACCTGAATATCGCTTGTTGTGTCAGCGGATATTCAAATCTAACAACATACGATTCTAAAAAACGACAGGATACACCACCCACATTTCGGAAGCCGGCCAGCGGTGCAGCGCCCGCAGCTGCATAAAAGGCCACAACGCCAACAACGAACCAAACATCGCCGCTGCATACATGTTTAATTGATCGTTTTCTTCTATAAATTATGAAATTTATTGCGGAGATCTAAAACTTTTACATTTGCAGATGGTGTCGATGTTAACTCGCTACTGGTACGATATGGTATCTGCCGTTCTCAAGGTCCCTAGAAAAGATGGACGCCTTTGTTGGATCACCCTTTACCAGTGGCGGAGCGTGATGGGAAGGCGTAAGTCGGATCTTGGAATTTGCGGTGAGTTTGGTTTATGGTTACCTTTTAGATAGAAGGGGTTATATGGGTATATGTTCATTCTGGGATCGCTTCGGGCTCTGCTCTACGGTTAGGGTTTATCCGAATAAATTGGGTGAAGGATCTGACGATGGTCGGTTTTATGTCACCAGATCGACCCGAGGTTGACCGGGATAAGAACCATCAAAGAAAAAAAAAAAGAGAGAAGAGAAATGAGGGTTTAGGCAGATTTAGTAGACGTTGGTTTTTCTGTGGTTTCACTGCCGTGTGGTAGCAGGACCAATTTTGCGATGGGTCTTGAAATCTCCCCCTTTTCTGTCACAACATCCGCCACTCTGACCTGTTTATCGGAACCTAAGTATACTTTCGTGACACGTCCCAGTCTCCATTCATTAGGGGGTAGGTTCTCTTCCTTAATCACTACAAGATCTCCTGATTGCAGATTACTTTGTGGATGCTTCCATTTGATGCGCTTTTGCATCTCATTCATGTATTCTGACTTCCATCTTCTACAAAATAGTTGATGGAGGGCCTTGAGCTTCTCCCATCGATTGATGACAGAGGCAGGGTTTTCGTAGGTGTCAGGCTCGGGTGGAGCCAATAAATGTCCCCCCACTAAAAAGTGGCCTGGGGTAAGCGGCTCCAGGTCTGATGGGTTGTTCGAAGCAGGACTCATTGGGCGTGAGTTGAGGCACGATTCAACTCGGCATAGGAGAGTCATAAACTCTTCTAACGTATATTTTGTATTCGAGGCGATGTTCTTGAAATGGCTTTTAAAACTTTTTACCCCGGCCTCCCACAATCCTCCCATGTGTGGGGCAGCCGCAGGTATGAAATGCCAGGAAATCAATTGGTGCGAATACTTCGATAGGGTGCTACTGCGTGCTTCCGCCATAAAGGCTTTGGCTTCGGATCGTAAAGATCGAGAAGCTCCGACAAAGTTAGTGCCATTGTCGGAATAAACGTTTTGCGGACAACCTCGTCTCGCGGTAAAACGGGCAAATGCAGACAAAAAAGACGCGGCACTGAGGTCGGTGGTAGCTTCGAGGTGTATGGCTTTGGTGGTGAAACATACAAATAAGCAGACATACCCTTTTGAAGTTCGGCATCCTCTGCCGCGATAGCTCTTAATAT
The DNA here is from genome assembly GCA_963971545.1 of Philophylla caesio. NCBI lineage: Eukaryota > Metazoa > Arthropoda > Insecta > Diptera > Tephritidae > Philophylla > Philophylla caesio. The sequence continues at coordinate 89,811,880 of OZ020607.1, forward strand.
CAAAGGGTCCTGCGAAGTCTACACCGCTATTTGTGAAGGCCCGGGAGAAGGTGGTGCGTTCTTGGGGTAAGATGCCCATAATTTGCGTTTGAGTGCGAAGCTTTGAGAAGCTTTGGCTTCGGATCGTAAAGATCGAGAAGCTCCGACAAAGTTAGTGCCATTGTCGGAATAAACGTTTTGCGGACAACCTCGTCTCGCGGTAAAACGGGCAAATGCAGACAAAAAAGACGCGGCACTGAGGTCGGTGGTAGCTTCGAGGTGTATGGCTTTGGTGGTGAAACATACAAATAAGCAGACATACCCTTTTGAAGTTCGGCATCCTCTGCCGCGATAGCTCTTAATATCAAAGGGTCCTGCGAAGTCTACACCGCTATTTGTGAAGGCCCGGGAGAAGGTGGTGCGTTCTTGGGGTAAGATGCCCATAATTTGCGTTTGAGTGCGTTTTTTATGAATGGTGCATACCTTACAATTATGAATGACAGATCGGATCATATTCTTTACCCGTGGGATCCAATACTGTGTTCGGATTATGCGTAGCATGAGCTGATTGAAGGGAAATTCGATGGATGAACTGAACAATGAGTCGGGACAACCTGCAATCATACGGTAATATGATTGGATGTCGTTCACTATACGCCAGGTCTAACGAAGCACCTAGACGGCCTCCGATCCTTATAATATCAGCTGAATCGATGAAAGGGTTGAGAGGCAGAATTTCACTTTTCGCTCCAATCGACTTATCAGATTTAAGACTCTTATATTCCTCTAAGTAATATTGCTTTTGAGAAAGGCTTATTAAGCGTTGAGTCGTTGCTTTAATTTCATCAGATGAAATGAGGCAAGACTCTGCTTGAACAGAAGATTTTGTTTTTGAGTATGTTCTTTGAAAGAATCTCAGAATGTATGAGATAACTCGCAAAGCCCTAGGTAAATCTGAAAATCGCTCGAGAAAAATGTTAATGTTGTTTATATATGTGGCAGCAGCGTGAACCTGTATCCTTTTTTCCTCCATGACTGTATTATAATGCTCTTCTTGTGCTGGCCATTGGGAATTGTCTTCTTGCAGCCAAGAAGGTCCCTGCCACCACAAGGCATTGTCGATCAGTTCGCTTGCTAATAATCCTCTGCTTGCTAAATCTGCAGGATTCGATGCAGAATCCACATGACGCCAGGTTTTGTTTCCAACCTTTTCTATTATCTTTGTTATTCGATGTGCCACAAAAGTTGACCACGAACAAGGTGGTTTCCGAATCCAGGCTAGCACAATTGTTGAGTCAGTCCAAAGATTGATCTTTAAATGACTGAGGTTGAGATTATCGGTGACCGCTTCGACAATGTCCGCTAATAGGACTGCGCCACACAGTTCTAATCTAGGTAAGGATATTGTTTTTACTGGGGCTACTCTTGTCTTTGCCATGAGTAAGTTGACGAACACTTTGTTGGCGGTCTTAACCCGTAAGTAAATAGTTGCTCCATATGCGTTTTCTGACGCATCGCTAAACCCATGTATCTCGGCCTCTTCCGTTGGTGCGAATTGGACCCATCTTGGTATGCGGATGCTGTTGATTTCTGTATAATCACGCATAAATGCTAGCCATCGATCCAAAGTGGTTGACGATACTTCTTCATCCCAGCCTGTTTTTTCCAACCATATCTCTTGCATGATAATTTTTGCAATGATGATTATGGGTGCGAGCCAACCTAGAGGATCAAAAAGTTTGGCGATAGCAGAAAGTATTGCTCTCTTTTTGTGATTTTATTCTGGTCTTCAATCGGTTTAGCGTTGAAATAGAAATGGTCGGCATGAGCATTCCATCTGATGCCAAGTGCCTTCACCGTGCTGGTATCCTCAAACTCCAAGAAGTCTCCGGACAGCAAATGTTCCTTAGGTATGCCGTTTAATATTTCGCTACAGTTTGAGGTCCATTTTCTTAATGGGAAACCGGCCGATTGTAGTACGTGTGTTATCTCGTCTCTCGCTGTTATAGCAGCTTCTATACTGTGTTCCCCGGCGAGGACGTCATCGACGTACATACATCGTTTAAGAATGGTCGATGCTCGTGGGTGGGAAGTTTCCACGTCGTCGGCCAATTGATGTAAAGTCCTTATCGCCAGGAATGGGGCGCAGTTGTTACCAAAGGTCATGGTTTTTAATTCGTATAAACTGATTGGATCTTGAGGATTGTTTCTGAAAACTATGCGTTGATACTTTACTTGGTTTTCGTTTATCAGAATTTGCCGATACATTTTCTCGATATCACTATTGAAAACGTACTTAAACAATCTCCAACGCAGGATCAGTATTGTTAGGTCGGCTTGTAAAACTGGACCTGGAAGGAGGACATCATTCAGACTCACGCCGTTTGCGGTAGGACACGAGACATTGAACACCACTCGGACCTTTGTTGAGACACTATCTTCTTTCAGGACTGCATGGTGTGGTAGGAAGTAACAATCGGTGGAATCCGCTGCAACGTTGTTAGTAATTTTCGTCATGTGTCCAAGTGTCTCGTATTCCTTAACAACCCTGTCGTATTCCGTCTGTAGTACAGGCTTCTTTGCTAGTCGTGTCTCATTCCGGTAGAACTGAGAGCATGCACTTTTCAAGGAGCCCGAAGGAGACATGATTCGGAAAATCTTGTCGAAACGGTAGGGATACAACGTATTTTCCGTCAGAATCTCGTTGAGTTGTTGTTTTGAAGAGCTTTTCACAATAAGCGTCTTCTTCGCTTGCCTTCCGCTTTTTAGGAATCTCCTCTAATTCAGAAGGCCGCTAACTGCTTATCCACTGAAACTTCGTTGAAAAATGAGACGATATTGGTGGAAGCACTCGAAGTTTCTGCATTGCCGGTAATTATCCAACCAAACACAGTTTCTTGGGCAATGAGTGTATTAAGCACATTTTTTTTTAAGCCATTTAGAATAATTTGGGGATAGACGTCTCCGCCAAGGATAAGATCAACTGGTTCGTTGACGAAGAACCTCTTATCCGCCAATACCAAGTCTGGGAATGCCTGCCTCGTCATTGCACTTACTTGGCAAGTTGGCAGATTCCCAGTTAGATGTGGTAGAACAAGGGCCACTGTTTCGATTTTGACTAGTGGGTCTGTGGAGGACCGCAGTTGTATTGCACATGCCTCTTTAACTTGCGCAGACTTGGTATTGTTGATTCCCGACACTTGAGCACAGAACCGCTGTGATGGTATGTTGATTCGGCGCTTGAGCTTTTCGGTAATGAATGAACACTCAGAACCCGAATCAATGAGTGCCCTAGCACAAAAATTTGTGCCATTATAAAATATGTTGACACGTGCCGTACCTAGTAGCACTCCCACATTTGTGTTTGCGTAGCAAGAGTTAACGTTTTTCACAGCTTTGTCATTATTATTCGCAGATTCTCGTCTCCACTGTGCTTGCCTTGATGTTGAAGGTATGTCATCTTGGGGGTTCGGAGTTCCCCTCTGAGCTTGTGCTTTTGGCTGGAATGCTTGCACATGGAGCAGTGTGTGATGTCGCGAGTGACACGTGCTGCAATTGAAGGAGCTTGTGCATCTCGACACCGTATGTCCAAATGATAAGCAATTCAAGCACCCATTATTGCTCTTGACATACTCTATTTTTTGAGTCGTGGTTAGTTGTCGGAATCTTTGACAATTTCGTAATTTGTGGTCATTGCTTTGGCAAATTTTACAGGAATGTTGCTTCACGTTCGTTGGATAAGCGCCAAATCTTTTTGGAGGATTGTCAGTATTTTGCCGCAGGCTTTGTGGTTTAGGTGCCTGTGAAATTTTACTGGCTCTCAAGCCTGACACTGTTTCCAAAGTCTGAAACCGATTTGACAGGAATCGATCCATATCCTCCTATTTGGATATTTCGGTTTTGTTTTCAATGGATTGTTCCCATAGTGCCAGTGTGCATTCTGGCAGTTTTGTTGAGCACAAATATGTGATGATTGCATCCCAATTGGAGATGTCAATTTGATGACATTGAAGTGATGAGATGCAATTATTTATATCGCGCTGCAACTTTTTGATAGAGCTACCACATTCACTCTCAACTGACTTTAAGCTAAAGAAAAGCTTTAGCTGGGTGTTGACTAGTATACGTTTGTTTTCGTATCTATCACTGAGGTTTTTCCAGGCTGTTGAAAAACCTTCGTTTGTTAATGGGCACCTTTGCACGATTTCTTTCGCTTCCCCTTGGGTTTTTTGGTTTAGATGAAATAGTTTTTCAACCGGGGTAAGACGTTTATTTATTATATATATGGCCGTGAACATATCTCGGAAAGAAGGCCATGAGAGATAATCTCCCCTAAAGACGTCTGTATCGCATGGAGGCAAATGAATATTGTGCTCGCGAGCAGGTTTATCTTCATTGACCTTCTCCGATTTGGTCAATTTTTCGGAGAGGTCGGCCATGGTAGTCTGGCAGCGAACAAAACTATAATAACTCATTTTATATTTTTTCTTTATAGCCGTGAGGTCTTTTGAAGATAGCTGTGTTGAACCAACGAGTTCATCATAAGCTACTTTAGTTTTTCCCCATAAAGCTTTAAGTTCATCTTGCTCAATTGCAATAGAGTGTTTTGTGTGTTCAGCTGCGTCAGCGCTGGTGTAGTCAGTTTCGAATTCTAAAATATTGATGTACGCGGATGATGTTAAACTTTTTAAGACTTATGCCTCGGCAGAAGAAAGATCCTTGCTACAGCAAGATTTGGACAGCACAGTCAATTGGTGCAGCAGTAATTATATGCCGCTTAACCTTAACAATTGTAAATTCATGTGCTTTTCTCGACGAACCATTCAGCCGGCCTCCTACAAAATAAATAACTACGTCCTAGAACATGTAAACAGTTTTGTTGACCTGGGTGTTGGTATGGATTGTAAACTCAATTTTAATTTTCATATTAGTTCCACAGTTAATAAAGCAAGGGGTGTGCTGGCTTTTGTAAAGCGTTGGTCAAAGGAATTCCGCGACCCGTATATAACTAAAACACTTTTTACTTCATTGGTCAGACCAATATTGGAATATGGTTCCATAGTTTGGAATCCTCGTTATCAGGTCCACTCAGACCAACTAGAGTCAATACAAAAACAATTCTTACTTTTTGCTTTGAGAAATCTTCGATGGGATTCGCCATACAATCTTCCCCCTTACACTAATCGTTTAAAACTTCCTACTCTTTCGAGTCGCAGAGAAATGTTAGGTATAATATTTCTGGTAAAAGTAGTCAATGGATGGATCTCAAGTCCATTTCTTCTAGAGCAAATTAATTTTAATGTACCCTCCCGTGCAACGAGAAACTTTAAACCACTTTTCTTGAAACTATGCAGAACTAACTTTGAGTTGAATGAACCGTTTCGGGGTTTATGCCAAGACTTTAACAATCATTCCAGCACCTTTGATGTATCGGACTCTCTTTTTATAATTAAAAGAACTATTCTATCCTCTCTTAATAACAGCTAACGATCCAATTTTCTTACTTTGCATTTCTCTAACTTTGTATTCGGCTGATGAATTCTTATTCTGTAGCTGAGCAGCTTGGGATCTCGACGCTTAACAAACTTTCTTCTGTCACAACTCGGCACCTAAGATTTCTATATTTAAAAAACATCCGTACGTTATGCGGATTGAGCCCCTCATGCCGGTTGGGCAGGAAAGTGGGTTTCCGTTGGGTTATAATAATAATAATATGTATATAACAGCATTGCTAGATACATATATGGTGTAAAACGACGAGAGCATACATATTTCAATACATGCGCATACAATTTTTTCAATGCCTTTTGAAAATGTCATCAAGCTGAGGTGTCTTACTATGCTGCACAAAATATTGATAACAGGCGAACCTCAGTATCTCTGTCATAGACTGTAACAGTCCAAGTCAATCACATCTTCTCTGCTTCTACACGCTAAATTCAAATCTCAAATTTCTGAACGCCAGTTTTTTGTTTTTCGTTTTTATAATGTAGCTAAACTCTGTCATCCATATTATTTAAGATTAAATTTTTAGCTTTCTATATAATTTTTTTTTGTTTAATTCCTGTTTTAGATTAAGTTTTGGATTTATAATGTATACTGTTATTTGAAGGTATATCCAATGCTGAAATATAGCCAATGGTTGTTGTGTTGGATACTTATATAAATAAATAAATAAAATAAATAAATACGCAAATAGTATACAGCATTCGCATGTACAAATAACGTTTTAAAACTCTATTCGCCAACATACGACTTTGTATGTGCACATGTGTATTTACTCGTATACATATGTACGTATGTAGGTACGTATAACAGAGGCTCGATGGAAAATTTTTGCGCGAGCATAGACATTTCATAGCGAGACATTGGAGTGTTAAAACAAAATTTTTTTAGTTCTTCTTCTTTGGTTTCTTGTAAATTCTGCTGCAAACGGTATATAGGTTTTAAAATCGCAATAAAGAGCTCTAAAATATTCGGAAAAATCATTATAGTTTTAATCGCTCGCTAGAACAGAGGGAGCACTTCACCACACTGCTTAATGTTGAATCCGAATCCCCAATCAATGATGATGGACTCGATGTACCATCACCAGACTACGACGAAATTCGGAAAGCGATAGCACGGCTGAAGAACAACAAAGCCCCGGGTCCGATGGGTTACATCTGAGTTTTCCAAGTACGGCGGAGGAGAGCTGGTTGAGTGCATGCACGAGCTTATTTCTAGAATATGGTCGGAAGAACGCACCCCTGCTGTTTGCATCTTAAGTGTGCTCTGCCCAATCCACAAAACCACCGACCAGATATTTACACTACGCCAGATCTTGGAAAAGACCCGAGAAATAAGAATTGACACACCATCTTTTTGTCGACTTCAAAGCCGCCTTCGACAGCACAAGAAGAAGTTTCCTATATGCCGCATTCTCTGAATTTGCTATCCCGGAAAAACTTATAGGGCTATGTAAAATGACGTTGAGCAACACCACCAGCTCCGCCAGGATTGGGAAGGACCTTTCCGAACCGTTTGATACCAAACGAGGTTTCAAACAAGGTGATTTATTTAACCTGATGGCACCAGGCACCATATTTTATAAGAGTGTGCAATTGCTGGCGTACGCTGATGACATTGACATCATCGGTCTTAACAACCGCGCAGTTAGTTCTGCCTTCTCCAAACTGGACAGAGAAGCGAAGCGTATGGGTCTGGAGGTGAACGAGGGCAAGACGAAGTATCTCTTGTCATTATATAAACGGTCGGCACATTGAAGACTGGGATGAAACATCACTGTTGACAGTTATAACTTTGAAAAAGTAGTGAACTTCGTTTACTTAGGAACCCGCATTAACACCAATAACAGCGTCAGCCTGGAAATCCGAAGCAGAATCTCTCTTGCCAACAATTGCTACTTTGGACTGCTAGCTCACGTCGTTCTAATGGATGAAATAGCTCCAGCCCTGAAGTTTTTTGACGCGGTACCTGCTGGTGGTAGCAGAGGAAAAGGAAGACCTCCTCTGCGTTGGAAAGACCAAGTGGAAAAAGACTTGGCTATACTTTAGATTACCAGTTAGCGCAAGTTAGCAAGAGATAGGTACAGCTGGCGTGCTTTGTTGACCTCGGCCAAAATCGCTTAGGCGGTTAATGCGCCAATTAAGTAAGTAATTTTAAAATTGGTTCTGCTATCAACCTGCAGCGAAAACGGCAGGAAGGAACCAATTACCCAGTAAATCTATCTGAACCACTTTTCCTCTTCACAACAGAAACGGAAGAAAATTGGACAAATTAAGATATATTGATACTTAAAAAAAGGGGACATTTGCATTCTATAAAAACTTTATAAATAACTTATTTTCCCAAGAAGATTTTCAGCAACCGCAAAGTATTTTTTCAAGCAACAGAAATTATTAAAATTATATCTTATGTATTTTCTTGAGATTATTGTTAAAGCCCAAAAAAAGAGGTTGGAGCTTTGAAAGCAAATTGAGGAATTTATTTGTAGGTATCAAAACAAAACTGAATATAAAATATAGCTACATTAACCTCGGTTGGCAAAAATACTTGAACAAAACCCTCGGCGAGGGTTCCGACTGGTAATGAGCACTACAGAACATCCCGTCGTGGGATCTAATTATGGAAAATAACAAAACAAAACCAGCAGAAACGATACCGGCACTCGCAATATGTCGGAAGGGCAGTCGTCCACGAAGTAGGGCCGTGCGATGCAGGGCCCCTCCACCAGCCTAGAAGTGGCCATGTTAGAGAAGGGTAGCAAACCTCTGGCGTTGCCGAGGTCTCTATCTCCCAAGGAACGCAAAGGGGATGCGAAGCCTTCGAAGCAGGTTCCAGGCACTAGCAGAGGCGAACCTGGTAGGTGGTTTGCTACCATGGGGCGACCAAAACTTGTGCACAAACCCCTCGAACGCCAGCGCAAACTCCTACCAGAAAAGAAACCACCATGGTGGAATACAGATATCGATAAGGCTTGCAAGCTCTGTCGGAAAACCTTTAACCTGGCCAAGAGAACATAAAGTGATTTACAAAGGGAAATTTATAGGTCGCACTTAGGTGATTACAAAAAGCTATTAAGGCATTCTAAGAGATCATCTTGGAGGGACTTCTGTGGCTCCGTGGAAACTGTGTCGAAGAGATCAAGGCTGAGAAGGGTTCTCTCCAGATCACCCCTTAAAGCTCCGAGAAGCTCGCTACGGTCAGACGGGACGTGAATGGGGCCGGCAGAGGACACTCTTAGACTTCTCCTAAATGCACACTTTCCGAACGCCCCAGATGTGCTTCCCAAAGGTCGACTGCAGAGAGTGTACAATCGGTTGATTCGGAGTTCCTTATAATAGAGAAAGTAACCTGTACAATAGAGTCATTCAAACCATACAAGGCCCCGGGCCAGATGAAATCTCACCGGTGCAGCTACAACAATCATTGGAGCTAAGTGCAACTTGGCCGTATGCAATGTATATAGGGGTGCTAAAACTCAACCACATACCGAAAATGCGGAAGGAATCAAGGGTAGTTAATATCCCCAAAACAGGTAGAATATCCCATGTCAACCCGAAAGACTTTAGGCCTATAAGTCTCTGCTTCTTGCAGCTGAAAGTATTAGAGCCAGCAATTGATTGCCAAATTAGAGATTCAATAGCACACAAACTCGTGACTTCTAAGCATGCTTACATGAAATGGAAATCTACTGAAACGGCACTTCATCAAGTTTTGTCGTATAAAGAAAGCTCCTTTGAGGTCAAGCAGTACACACTGATATCATTTCTAGACATTGAGGGTGCCTTCAATAATATAGAACCTTCAGCGATCACGGGTGCTCTTGCGAAACTGGGCGTAGATCAACATTTAGTAGCCCTCATTCAAAAAGTGCCGGTTGGCTAGGTTGTGAGGGCCCAGTTGGCGGAAGCAATATTAGAACGCTGTATAAGCAGCAGAACCCCGCAAGGTGGAGTCTTTTCTCCCCTTCTATGGGTGGTGGCCATTAATGACCTACTGAAGGCCCTGGAGAAGGAGGGAAGATCGAAGGTAACTGCTTAAGCCTACGATCTTGCGGTGGTAGTAAGGTACAAATTTCCTCAGACTTTGTGCGACATCATGCAGTAAAAACTTAAAAAAATAGAGAGCTGGACCAGAGAAAAAGGTTTGGGTGTGAACCCGAACAAAACTGAACTCGTTCTTTTCACAAGGAAGTATAAGATTCCACCTCTTATGCTTCCTGTAGTGGGGAATAGAACGCTGAGGCTAGGGGACTTCGCCAAATTTCGGGGCATTGGTGTGGTGGCCAAGCCTTAATAAGAAAGCCATACAATTAGCAACTCAAAGGGTGCAAAGATAGGCCCTGATATGCATAGGTGAGGCCTTACGTACAACCCCATCCGAAGCATTAGACACCATACTAAATATCCTTCCGATTAATATCACGGGAAAACAATTCGCGGCGTGTGCCGTACTTAGACTAGCTGCTCGCACGATACCGATTACTGCGCCCCTATTCAAAGCTTCACAAGGAAGTTTAACATACTGATCCCTCACAGATACTGGTGGTCCAATGGATCTCCTGGATCGGCAGAATCACTTCACTTCAACACTCACGGCTCAAAGCTTGAGAACAGAGTTGGAGGGGGGTTTTTTCAGCCCAACTAGGACTAGAAAATTCCTTCCGCCTTCCTGATCGCTGTAGTGTCTTTCAGGCGGCAATACAGGGGACGAAGGGCTACCTAAAAAGAAAAGAAGTAGGATATAAAAAAGTCTTTATTTTTTTCAACAGTCAAGCAGCACTAAGGGCACTTGATTCTGTCAACTGCAACTTTAAAACAGTAGCAGCCTGTCGCAAATCTCTAAACAAGATGGCGGAGCAGTTTGCTTTTCACTTGGTATGGGTGCCAGGACACAGTAACATACCGGGCAATGAAACAGCGGACGAGCTTGCAAGAGGGGGAACATCCATTCCGCTTTTATCACATTGGAAGGATCTAGGAATGCCGCTTGCTATATGCAAGCTCCTTCTAAGGGACTCATCCCTTAAGCAAGCAAGAGACCGTTGGAAAACGGTAGCACCTGCATCATGTCCAAGCTCACATGGCCAGAGTGGGACGTTTAGCGATCTAAAGGTCTTCTTTTGCTGAGCAGCAGATACCTGTCCCTAGCTTTAGGAATAATAATAGGTCATGTACTGATAAGTAGACACGCAGAAAGACTAGGGGTTTCCTGCAATGAGTTCCGCAGAAGCTGCGGAAATGAAGAAGAGCCTAAAACGGTAAGGCACCTCCTATGCGAATGTCCCGCACTATGAGAAAGAAGAAGAAAATTCTAAGGATCAGAGTTCTTCAACGACATAAGCGATCTGGCCAGAGTAGAGGTAAGCAAGATATTAAGATTCCTAGTTTCCACACGTTCGTTCGATTAGGAGGATTTTTCAATCCGCGTGGTACCACAATGGGCCTAATAAAGGCCTAGGTGTGCAGCCGAGATCGCCAGCAGCCACTTTAACCTAACCTAACCTCAGATCAAGCAGATACATATGTACATATGCTCATATATACAATAAACATATGTGTTGATTTATGACAGAAGCAAAAGAAAAGAAAAACTTACCCCAAATTTAAATGTAAGAAATGTGCCTTCCAATTACCTTCCGCAAGTAGAAAGACGTGTTCCAATTCGGCGTCCGTCGTTGCCATCAGTTAACAAGGTGTCGTCGATTAAACTTAAGAGTAGTGACCCACAAATTGGAGTGTAAGATAAGTATTAGCGAGAAGCCCCTTTCTATAAATACCACTGCCAAGGTGCGAGTAATTGCACTTTTTAAAATATTTGCGTTTAAAATTTAAAGAAGTGCATATTTGTTAGTGGATTTGATCACTTTCTCACTATAAAAGACACTCAAGTTATACTGAACACTTCGGTTGCACTTCCAAAATTTAGACTTGACCGAACAAACTACGGATATACCATCAACAGTTACACTGAACGCACAATATTTAAGTATTCTGTACTTTATTATCACGTTTTACTAAAAACGTTGTTAATTTTATAAATTTCACAACCTTTTAGCACACACACTTTTACGTGAATTAGCAGCAACATAAGGTATTGCCAGATAGCAAATATGAGATCATACGAAATTGCATTTTTTATAACAGTTTCCAATAGTGCTACTATTTAATATATGAAGCTTATGAATTTCATTGATTTTTTGGGAATCTTTGAGTTTCCACAGCACCGTTTAAGTATGCAAAGGAATAAATACAAATGCAATAAATACAAGAAAAAATACTCGATATCAGTTTCAGGTATTATAATGGTATGTAACAGTTTTTTTGCGCATAACTGTTTGCCGCGTGAGCTGTCTTCGGCCGCGATTCAAATAAATTTTTTAAAACCTTAAAAGCAGGCAATCATAAAATGACTCTCTTTTGGAAATCCTACAATTGCCCCAAGAATAGGCCACAAAACTCTGTTCTAACTAAAAGAGCGGGACAATCAAAAGCCTCTTGGATAATGCCATGTACAAAAGATAAAGACAGTATAGATCTCCTATTTTCTAAAGACTTTAAATCTAATAGTAGCAAACGCGAATTATACGACGGTAATGGATCAGTGATATGCAAAGACCGTAAAGCATACTTTAGGAAAACTTTCTGAACTCTTTCGATCCTGTTCATGTTAAACTGTTGAAATGGCCACCAAATAATAGTGGCATACTCTAGGTTTGATCGCACAAATAAATTCTGCACAGTTTCGCCGAACGAATCCCAACATAGCGTAAGCCTTTGAAATAATAAAGTTTATATGATTATTAAAAGTAAGTTTAAAGTCAAAGATAACCCCAAGCTCCTTAATCTCATAAGCCTTCTGTAGTACACAGTGAGAAAGTCTATATGAACTATGAAACCCAGTACGTGATTTAAAAAACTAACATGAAAACATTTTTTAATTATTAAGCCTAGATGCGAACTAATACACCATGTGTAAAAATTTTCAATCTCCGATTATTTACTATAGAAAAAAATTTTTAAGTCATCAGCATATGTAAAAAGTTGGCATGAAAAAAACATGAACCTATGTCATTGATAAACAAAATAAATAAAAGCGGCCCAATAATGCTTCCCTGGGGTACACCTGAAGTGGCAATAAAAGAATGAGATGATACATTACGCATATCAATGGTTGCTATACACCGCCTATTGCTTAGATTTGATTTAAGCCATTGTAAAAATACTGAGTGAAAACCAAGACAAGCAAGTTTATTAATGAGAATCTTGGGCAAAACCTTATCAAAAGCTTTCGAAAAATCAGTATATATGCAGTCTACTTGACTGGCAGAAGTAAAGGCAGGAATACAAAATTCACTGAAAACGGCTAGATTGGTAACAGTGGAACGACCAACCACAAAACCATGTTGGCTAGGGCTAATTATACTTTTAACAGAAAACTAAATCTTGTCTTTGACGATGCATTCAGCTTCGAGATATTCGAAAGTTTTTTTACTACCGCTTTTAAATATGGGAGTTATTGAAGCAACTTTGCAGGCATCAACAAACATACCACAATGTAACGACTTATTGAAAATTATTTCCAAGGGAACCACCAATGCCGGACAGCTTTTTAACAAGAGAACTGAGAAACCATCAACATCCGACGTTGAAGATGGCTTGAGTTTTGTAATACCATTCACAATGTCTTCGACTGATAGTGTCAACGAGCCAAAATTAACCACAGAGTGGACATCCGAAGAAAAGTCCACAGTCGAGATATTATTGTCACAGACAAAATTCGATTTAAAGAAATCGACAAACAGCTTAGTGTCATCTTTTGGAGAGTTAGCGAGTTTGTTATTATAGCAGTCGGTAGAGGCAATCGATGAGCAGGATTTTTTCGATTTTTTCTAGGATTGGACTTAATGTTAGACTCAAAATTAAGAATATATTTTTTATACAGAAACTTATTCAAGCAATTCAATTCCTTCATGTAGAGCAAATAGGTATTATAGAAGGACTGACTCTGTGCTCTCCTAAATTTCTTATAAAGCTTGTTCCTAATATTTTTCAACTTTTTTAAACCCGTGGTGTACTAAGGCAATTTATAGGGGTTCAGTTTCAAAATCGGAATGTTATCTAAACATATATTATATACAGATTCTTTGAAAACGTTAAGCCAAAAAGCAGGATCTGAATTAGAAAGTAAAACGGTCCAATCAAGGTCACATAACAGCTGATTTAAGGAATTAATATAACAACGCGCTTAATTATATACAATTTTGTATATATGTATGCTGCTATAACTGTACTACGTCGCTTGCTTTAATGCCGCAATGGCGTCATTTCTTTTTGCGTAATAATCTTTAACTTTTGTAGAATTTTCTCTGAGAAAATAAGTCCAAAGTTTCTTGATTTCGTATTTGATCTACGTCGTTTGCTTTAATGCCGCAATGGCGTCGTTTCTGTTTGCTTGATAATCTTTGACTTCATTTTGAAATACTGCACTGTTTGTTTTGTTTCACTTCAATCAGGCTGCTATGGCCACTCCTTCTCTGAACGAGTACGATCGTGTACTGACATACATACATATATGTATATTGCTATTCGATCAGCTGATGAGCATTTGTTCTGTAGCAGAAGAGTTTTAGATCTCGACACTTAACAAACTTCTTCCTTTCATGACTCGGCGCAGAATATATGAAAAACAAAAAATAAGTTTTTTATTTATCCGTACGTCATGCGGACCCCTAGTGTCGGTCGGGCGGGTATGAAGGGATAAAACCGTTGGGATTATTACTATAAAGCTAACAATTTAACTACAACTGTATTTGAATAATGAAGCATCCGCAGATGTGGATGCTCCTGGCACATAAACTAAGTCTTTTAAATATTTTAGTATCGCACTCAAATGCCTTTTTTTGTTATGATAAGCAAGTTTGCAAGTGGATTTTTTTCATTCCTCTTATCCGTAATAAATTCATATACAGCTCAAATTACATTTAATTATTTTTCGTTGTAACAACGCGCGCGATTTGTTTCATTACTTTGATACCTTTAAGCTTTTTTCTCTATCAAAAATACAACTCTGGCGAATGTATAAATTGTTTCACTCTCGCATATGATTTTATCTCTCTGTAGCAATGGTATCTCTTTAACCAACGCAAAGGGTTGCAATGTGTTAGTAAAAGAGAGGAGAATGTATTAGTTTACACCACACAATTATTGTAGGGAAATAACCGTTTGTTATAAGTTATACCATGTACAGACAGAGGCGTAATTTTGCAATTAAGAGAATCTCAGCAACTTAAATCCTAATTGTCCGCAATTTACCATAAAACAAAGCAATTAACTAACTATTTAGCGAGTAATTGCCAATAAATTACATCAATAAAACTTATGCAACCCTGTGAAGAATGTGATAGGAAAAAAAGGAGTGTATAATAAGAAAACGATATGACACCAAAAGAAATTTCAGGAAAAAAATATCTCTAATAATTGAAAATTTTATTGAGCTCTTTTTGAGTTTATGGAAGGTTTTGTGTGAAAAAACAACAATAGTTTTTAATGGTAGAAGTTATATATATATAATTTTGGCGCGTACACTATATAGCTCAGTGTTTGGCCGAGCTTCTCCGACCATTTGTGGTGTGCATCTTTTATATTATACGACAAAATGGAGGGACCTACATTTTTGAGCCGACTCCGAACGGCAGATGTATTTAATGAGAAGCTTTTTCATGGCAGAAATACCCTCGGAGGTTTGCCATTGCCTGCCGAGGGGTGACCGCTATTAGAAAAAACTTTTTTTAGTACTAAGATTTTGCTTGCCCTGACTGAGATTCGAACCTCGAACTCGCCGGCATATCAAGTTATAGCACGCACCGCTACCAACTCGACCAGAAGTTATAGTACTATTTCGAAAATCACCACATTTCCTCATCAGACTTCTTTTTATCAAATTAATTATATTTATTCTTCATAACCACTTCTCCCAGGCTTTGAACCCAGGAGCTCAGAGAAAGAGCGTCACGCCTCAACCGCGCACTCCAGTAGTAGGTGTTTGGGGTTCTGCTTGACCATGTCACAGAAGCGACAGTGGTCGTTCTACCAGATACACAGCTTATGCAGATGAACCCTTAACCTGCAGTGGCGTGTAAGGATTCCTGTTAGGATTTTAAGTTTTCCTTTTGGGAGGTTTATAAGTAATTTAAATCTTTTATTATTATATCCCTCCAATATTTTCGTTGCCTGCAAAAGGCCTTAGGTAACTTCCCATTGCTGGTCCCTTAGCTAGCTTGTTTCCTTCCTGAGCACTTCCTTGATTTTACTTGGTCTTTTTGGGAAGAAAGGCTCAGGTCCTGTAGGACCTTACCTTGGAGGTCGAAGGGGCCTTGAGAAACGCCTGTCTATCACTGAAAATGAGAATTTCTCACCTCTATAGTTCCTGTGCAGATTAAAGTCGACACATACGCTGGCATATATATATTCCCGCCTGGATGATGCTCGGAAAGGCACCCATGGGTTGCGAAAGTTTTCCCATTTATTTTATTTATTTAATTAAGATATGAGGGTGTACATGTAAGACTTTAAGTCTTTTAAATACATGAATAGATGACAGTTACAATTTTGTTATATTTGATTAAACTTTGTCGGGGACTGGCCGCAACAAAAAGAGAATATATTTGTATTTCCATTGTGTACCTTCTTTCCCGTCCCTCCAACGACGATTGAGTGATTTGGCGACAATTTTCCCTCCACCCTAATAATTGCCTTAGTAGTTTGCAAGGCCAAGGTGCGGTGTGTTTGCCTACCTGGGGATAAATCGCGCACTGGAACGGGACCGCAAAAGAAAAGAAAATAATATAAGGAAATGCGCGGTAGAAGCGACATAGGGGGTGTCGCCACTTTCCGCTCTCGCGACACATTTGTTGTCCGCTATATGACGGCAATGAAGGGTTCCATGGTGGTTATTTGTGTGCGCCATGGTGACGGACGTGAAGGCGCCCAATTCAGCTATTGATTTGGGCCGGCGTCACGAGATTGGGTACCAACAACACCAGCGCTGAGGTAAGCGACCTGTATGCCTTCGCGCAGCTTGCGGCCTGGCTCGCGGGTGCGCGTTGGGCAATTCAAAACGAGCAAAGGAGTTGGAAACACTTCCTCTACGCGAGTGCGAAATTTTAAGTGAGTTAAAAAAAAAGAGATCAATAAACTGCAGGAGTAGCAGTGGCGCCAGTTGAGGCACAAGGAATTTTGCGGTCCTGGATTTGGAGTCTGTCCCTGTGGAGTACCCCGTGGTCGGAGCAATCCCCGGCCAATTTGATAAGTACCTTGTTGTTGTCTTGGTGTTTTAGAATTGTTATTTTGTCGCCAGGTCATCCTATTCGTGTTTCCTATCCCATCCATTTAGCATCCCGCACCCTGAGCCCAGTCAGTTTGGGTGGGTTAAAGTTACCCCTAGTAGCTGGGAGGTTGTGCAATGTGATTTGTCGATTACTCCTGCGTACTAGTAATTTGTTATTTGAGGTCTTATAACTTTTGAACCACCCTAGTAGTAGCTTTGGTACACATTTAGCCAGTGCCGTTTAACCCATTTGTCATTGTTGTTGCTTGTAGTTAGCTGTTCCAATAGGCTGTGTGCCCAATCTATTTTCTTCCCCCCCCCCCAGCAACCTCGCCGTCTCCACTGAGCCAGCCGGTTGCGGACCGTTTTTGTCCCTTCCTTTTGTGTGAATATTTGTTTACTAGTTTTGTCCACCAGGGTTTTGTTGTTGTATTCTGGTTGGGTAGGCCAACCCAGTGAACAATTTAGGACAGCGACAACTTAAATCTAAAAATAATTAATTTTAATATCGATAGATACTTATGACTATTTTAAAGTTTGAGTTACAGTCAGGAGACAGACGATCACAAAGTATGAGAAAACAGAAATATCGAGAAGAGCAGAAGTTTTAAAGGCAATCTTTTTAAACTGTTTACCGTGTTAAAATAATCGTGAATATCTTTCCTGTAGCTACCCCCATCGAAGCAGTTTTTACAGATTGTGGATTGGAATTCCAGAGCCTCACAGCATTAATGAAAAACAGACTTGACGAAGACAAATAGGTGTATTTAGGAATAACCAGACTTTGATGTCTACTTGACCTCATAAATTGCAGTCTTTCATACAGATATTTAGGAGTTTTATATTTTATGAGCTTGAAGATGAATACACAATTTCTTGCCGCAAGAAAATTTAATATATCACATCCAAGAATTTTGGATTTCCAAACAGATATGTGATCATATCTTTTAAGGCCATAGACGTAACGTGTAACATTATTAAAAAAAATTATTAATCTTGTGAGATGAGACAGAATCTAGTTTGCTATATACAAGCTCACAATACGTGATATGAAGACTAATAAGTTGAACAGCAAGATTTCTTCTTGTATCCAGAGGTGTAAACGATGCCGACATTTTTAACCTACGCAAAATAACATAGACACTGCTAACAACTTTATTAATGTGGTCAGAACATGTCAACATGGAATTCACAACAAAGCCTAAGTTTTTTATTTTTTCGGTAAACATTAATACGCTATTGCCAATACTTAGTTTTGGAATATTCTCCAAATATACTTTATTGTTACTAACGGGCAACACATAGGACTTAGCAGCATTCAAACGCAGACAATTATCCTGATCCCATTAAGAAATTGCAGACAAATCAATAATTATTTTAAAACACAAGTCCTTAACAAGACCAACACGACTGGACAAATACAATTGAATGTCATCAGCATAGGCATGTACATTCACATACTGACAAACAGAGAATACATCGTTGACAAAAAGACTAAACAAGAGGGGATCGAGAACAGAACCTATAAGAACACTGGAGACAACAGCAGAAGATGCAGACGAGCAGCTTTGCAAGTCACCTTCTGAGTTCTTCCTGAAAGGTACTTGGTCATAAGTTTTACAGAGGTATCAGAGAACCCGAATTAATGTTTAAGCTTTTTACAAAGAAGGTCGTGATTTACTATGTCAAACGCTTTAGAAAAGTCTAGAAGGCAGAGAAGTGTCAGACTACCATTATCAAACTCTACCCTAATATCCTCAGTTATTTTTAACATAACCGTAGCACAGCTATGTTTAGGTCTAAACCCTGATTGCAACGGAGAAAGCAGATTATTTTGTTGGAGTTCTCCATGTACGTTCAAGGTTTTTAAATTGCGCCATAAACCTTTAGATAACTTCCAAGGTCTTAAAGCCATCAGTGTACTATTCAGTATACTTTGCTGTGCCCAGTTCTCCAAAGGGGTTCCAAGTCATTTTGTCTTTGGAGCTAGTTGGAGCCGACAACCTAACTTCAACCTTTTTTTGGACGATATAGCCCTTATCGAAGCCTTCTCTCGCAAAGTTCAACTTGAAATGCTCTGCTGCCTGTACTTCGTAAATGTGGAGTGGCTCGATTCATCGCTAGGTTGATCCTAGGAAACGTTACTCTGGCGATAATATCTAAATCATCCGCATAACCCATACAGCGGATTCCATTTTCTGTAAAACTTTGCATTCATTCAGGGAAAGGCTCCACAACCAGGGGGAATAAACCCCTCCTTGCGAATAGCCTTTGACTGTTTTGAGCTGTTCTATACTGTTAGCAGTGTTACCAGTGTAAGTTTCAGCGATTCTAGTATATAGCAGCTCAACTATCCATCTACGAATGCTTTGCTGCACACCTCGTCCTAAGAGCGCTCGATCTACACTTGAAAGGGTAGTGTTATCGAAGACTCCCTTAATGTCGAGAAAAGCGTAAAGTACCGTCACTCCACACTCATAGGCCTCCTTGATCACCTGTCAGGGCGAAGAGCGCTGTGTGCGTTGATCGGCGTGCCCTATAAGCATGCTGATTGGGACGTAGAGGCTCCCGCTTGAGAAAGTTGTATTTTCTTTCGTTGGCGATTATCTTCACCATAGTCTTCAGCATAAATGGAGTGAGGCTTATCTGCTTGAACGATTTTGCAAGAGAATAGTCCCTTTCATTTATTTTCGGGATATAGATAACCCGAGCTGTACTCCAAACCTAGGGGAGGTAGGCCAGCTCTAGGCTGTCTCTCATGATTTGCATCCCGCTCTGCTGGAGCATCATTGGACTTATGTCGTAAACCACAAGAGTTGCGATTTACCTCGTGGCTTACTCTCAGGGCAGCTAGAGTTAAAGGCATCTGTTATGATATCATTAAACCTGTTAAACCTTTCTAATTCCATACAGACGCCTCCATATGCCCAGGTCTACTCTAGGTAGGTTAGACTCGCTTGTCCCTATATACTTTGCCTAGTTATCTCTTCTGGGGTACCTACCCCCCACTTCTAGATTGAATTGGATATTCCTATAATTCTGCAAAGATGGATCTGATGAGTCCCGCAATCGAGAGATCCAGGGAATAGAAAATTCATTGCTGAGAGTGATGTCCAATACCTTTTGGTTGACTCGGTGACAAATGCCGGAGTGTTTCCGACATTGTGTATGCTTAGATCAACACTACTGATAAATTCTAGGTGGCACTCGCCCGTGGGCTTCGTGTCGGTACTACTCTATTCCAGGGTGGGCATTTGATTCACAGCCAAGGACCATTACCTAGCCGATGTTCCTCGTGGTGTGGCACACTTGCGATGTCCCCCGGAAAATAAGCAGGTGCGACAACAATTTCCGTCTCTATACCGGATACCTCTAGATTTGCCCGTACTGCCACTAGAACTCTTTTTAAATATTCTGTAATGCAAAAGTGGTTATAACCGGCTATCAGCACTACTCATGCTCTTGGCATCTCACAGGAGAGATCTCAACTTACCTTATTTCTCTTGTGTTTCATGACCCTTACTTAGCTTCTGTAAGTCTACAGTTCTTGAGCGAGCAAAACGCCCAAGTCTTCTGTGGAGAACCTGATTGCGATAACCGCCGAAGCGGCCCCGCATAATGCAGGTTGGTCTGGTTTGCTCGCATGAGTGGCTCTGTTAGAGCTGGGGTTCCTACATGTCCGATAACCCTAGACTGTCCCCGCTTTGCGCATCCAGCTCGAGCTTTCTCCAGTCGAAGTCTTCTTGGAGCTCTTGAGTGGAAGACATTGTATCGGACGAACCGTCGATATCGGCTGGCTAAGAAACCTCCGCTAGAGCCGGCGCCATACACCTTGATGGCCCACCGGTAATGCCGCTGCAGACCCAGTCACCTGAGGCTGGACATGAGCCGCAATAACGGAAATTTGGGGTATCTGTGGCGCAGCAATTCTGCTTACCTACGCCTGAAGCCTTCATTGTGGTATCGTGACGGTGTTATATCTGTTGTCAACAAAAAAGACAAATGCCCGCAAACGACTCCTCGTCAAATCACAGGTTTAGCCTGAGCCCGTATTCAACTGCACTCCTCGACAGCACCGTCCAAGCGGAGACCTAAAGGCTGCATTCTGTGCCCGGGGTACGTCCATGGCATGTCCTGTCAACTTAACAAAAGTAATGGGGAGCAAAACCTAGACATTATGCTCCGGAGGCATATCATCGACTTGGGTCCTAGCCTTCCAGCTGTGGGATCTTCTCTGCTAGCCAAGCAGCAGGGCCTTCTGCCACAAGGAGCATACTAGACCGGAAATGCACACCCAAAACGTCAGCTTATGCAAACACCCCTGGCCACCGCGATCATAGTAGTGTTCCGAATTTAACAACTCTTAAGCTGACTTCAAATTTCGCGGCCAACGTGCATTGTTGTTATAGTGTCGAATATATATTCCCAGTTTCAATTACATAGCATTCTTGGTTTTTTTTGAGAGATCAAAAGGTTAGACGTGCGTTGTTGTGCTCGGCGATTTTCCTGTTTTCATTCATAGCCTTCTTTTTTTCTGACATATGCATTTTTTATTGTGCAGATGTGCCCTTAGAATCATAATACCACCAAATTTCAAAAATATTTACTGGGAACATCAAGAGCAACGGAATTGTCATGACGCAATAATGAATGGTGGTGTTCTTTGTGACAGCACCAGTTGGAACGTCCTTAGCTATATAATGTATTCCGGAAGTATAAAACAAACGGGAAAAAGAAGTTCGATTTTGGGAAAAAGTTCACATTAGTGAAGATATTTACATAAAATTAAACTACAATTTATGAATAGTATGAATTTTATGTTTGTCTTGTAATAATTTTTGTTTCAGTACTTATCAATTTTAACAATGGGTCATATTCATAGTCATTTAAAAGTCGACTCTAAAGTAAGCATCGGCTTACTCTGTTACCTCGTGAGATTTGACCCCGTGAACCAACCTTACATTATCAAGTGTGCACGCTGTGGTCGAGTGGGTAGCGGTGCGTGCTTTAACTCGATATGCCGCTGGGTTCGAGGTTCAGGGCAAGTAAAATCTAATTATAGCGGTCACCCCTCAGCAGGCAATGTCAAAGTTCCAAGGGTATATCTGCCATAAAAAACCTTCTCATAAAATACATCCGCCGTTCGAAGTCGGCATAAATCAGTAGGTCCCTCCATTTGTTGTACAACATAAGGGACGCACGCCGCAAATGGTAGAAGAAGCTCGGACAAACACTGAGCTATATAGTGTAAGCTCCAAATTATTATTAAGTTACAATAGTAAATTAATACTTAAAGGAAATTTCTTTTTTGCCAATAAAATATTTAGTTTCATTACTTTTTAATTTAAATGTGGTTAGATCTCTTACTAAAACAAGAACATATTGAATAGGCATTGCCATTGATTTTTAATATTTTGAAGAAAAAATCTCAAAAATGAGAGGATTGGCGAAATATCTTGGACGATTATGGGATACTTTAATTAGCGTTTTGTGGCTTTCCAGAGCCCCGTTTTACATAGGTTCTGCGATGGTGCGCGATGCGGAATAAAAAATATGATTTCATGAACTCCATGAGCTCCGTAATGCATAGATTTCGTGAAAAGTACAAAAAATCATCTCCGACTCGGTATATACAGGTAGTTCCATTGCAATTTTCAGGACACTTTTATTCAAAATGAACGGTAATATCTAGTCACTTTGTACGCTATTTTAAGGTGCAATTTACGTTCCCTACTGAAACTTCAACTTGAAAATTAGGGTACCCGTTGACGAGTATTAGTTCCAATAAAAATCGGGTGGCCGCCGTGGTCTGGTATATAGCGGTGCGTGCTAGAAATCGATATGCCGCTGAGTTTGAGGTTCGAACCTCAGCCAAGCCAAGTTAAATCTTTATCATAGAAAAATTGTTTTTTCTAAAAGCGGTCACCCCTCGACAGGCAATGGCAAACCTCCGAGGATATTTCTGCAATGAAAAAGCTTCTCATAAAATACTTCTCCTTCGTAGTCGGCACAAAACTGTAGGTTCCTCCATTTGGGAAAAGAGAGGCACACCACAAATGATAAGAGAAGCTCGGCCAAACACTGAGCTATATTGTCACCAAATTCTTTTTATTATTAGTTGCGAGAAGAGAGATACTTAGATATACGGTCCTTCAATTTTTCAATAATGTTTTGTTGGTTTTTACAAAAATTTGTTGGTTGGACAAAACTAATTTTATGTAAGCTAGCATTTTTGGTCAAATCCCCCAAGGCTGTATGTAGTATTTATTATTATTTTTGTCACTAGTCCACAGTGATAGTATTACAGACTATAACGTAAATTAATTAGCTATTACCTTTAAAAATAATAACCTTAATATTATAATTAGTTAACAAACAAAAGTAAGCAAAAAAAGCTTGTAAAATAGTGGATCTTGACAGAATGCCATTTCATTTTTAAGGGGAAGCTTTTGGTTTCAGCTGGAAAACTTTTTGCCAGCAGAAATTTGCCAACAAGAAAACAACAGATGTTTGCAATTTGGATAAATTAGAAGTTTTTGTTTAAGAATTTAAAAAATGAAAATTATTAAATATGAGTGTTAAACATACAAGAAGCAAGTAATTGTTAATTTGTAGATTTTTTCACGAAAACAGTAATGCAATGTTTTTCATTTTACATATTTGGATGCGGACAAGAATTCAATTAGCTGTTCTTTGAACTTGCAAGTTTCTGCAAATTTTGCGTAAGTGATTAATTCATACGTACATATGTACGTGCTCTGATTAAAAAGCTACGTCTGCGTTATTGGATATGTGGGTCATTACTATTTAAAATTCTTGAGAAATATCGTCCCCTATTTCTCCAAGACAACTAAAAAAAGGCGTCTCTAAAAAGCATATCCTGCTTCTCGATAGCGCAGGGCAATTGCACAGACAAGGAAGAGCCATTACCTCCTCCCGGCTACTGTAGAAAGGTGCTCGGAGATTTTAATGAAATTTCTATTCGGACTATAGTTTAGACGCAGCGGTCTCTTTAAAAAGAATCTATATTTTTCCGGTAAGTATACACTCCGTTAAAAATAAATTATCCAAATAATCATCATAGAAAATTTGAATATTTAACAATTTTCGGAGCTTTTTTTGATATTATTACTTCTTTTCAATTCAATGTGTATACCTACATAGTAGTTAAATGCTTTATTTTTGAGATATATGTAGTAAGTAGAAAGCTCGCAATATTAATGCATTTTAATGGTGTTTTGATTTTCCGACAGGGTAAAAATTTGATGTATGTTAGCACGATTTTCCGTCATCCCTCGTAAAATTTGGTTTTGTGACATAACGGTTTCGGCGTTGTGCCATCTTCAGTGTCGTTTTCGTTTCGAGCAAACACATACCTATTCCGACGCAATATTTGAACCGCTTAATTTGGTATACAAAGGACAGAACAATAGCATAGGTAAAAAGACAGACAACAACACACAGAACCAGAAAAAAATGTTGCATAAAACTAAAATTACCGACTTAAACCTGTATAAAGGAAACCCGAAGAGAATCGAAGAATAAAAACTCACTAAACAAAAGCAAACATTTCGCAAAACTGAATCCAATACCTGAAAATCAATGGACAGCAATAAATACAGCACAACCAACACTAATTACTCAGAACGAAAACGACTGATGGTGGCACAACGCCGAAACCGTTATGTGACAAAACCAAATTTGACAAGAGATGGCGGAAATTCGTTCCAATGTACATTAAATGTCCACCCTGTCGGAAAATCAGAAGAAAATCAAAATTCAATTTTATTACATTAAAATAAGTGTTCAATATTAATAGGAGTTTTTAGTAATAAGATTTTCGCGTGTACACAATTTTCATATCTTGTTGATTGAAATTGCGTACGGGTGTGAGCATGAGGGAGATACTCGATCCACTTTAGATAATACCATTCTTTTAAGTCTTCAAAAAGTTAATATACTTCGTTTGACGTAATAAGAAATTTTAAATTCATTAAAAAAGTGTGGGAAAAAGGGATTGCGCCTTAACAAATTATTTCATAGGTCCCTGCTTTATGTGCAGAGGGCAATGAAATGTAAAGAAAAACATAATGGTCAATAAGAAATTAGTATTTTTTATTATCATGCAAATAAATTTTACTTTTTAATGTGGATTTTTTCATTTACGCCCTATATTTTTTTGTAAATATTTAAGTTTTTAAAACATGTTTTGCGATATATTTTTTACAATACATAGTCGAATTTTTCCCAATTTTCCAAAAATTAAATTTTTTTTTTACATTTTTATATATCTCGAAACGTGAAGTTTGTATTAATAAACGATATAAGGATTAGGTTAGGTTTGAATGGCGGCGATGGAGCTCAACGACCAATTAGCAACTGAGTGCTGTTTTGAAACCAATGAGCCTCGGGTTATTGCGTTACAACCAACTAGCGTAATTGATGAACTTCAAAATGTTGTTGAGACTCTGACTGCTGAAATCTTGAAGATAATTGTACCCAAACGCTGGACATTTGTACAGAAGGTGCTCAACTGTCTCTTGTTCGTCTTCATTCCTGCAGCTCCTGCAGTAGTCATAATGAGCAATGTCAAGTCTTCTAGCGTGGACACCAATCGACCAGTGCCCTATGTGAACTGCCACGAGTCTCGCAACGTTAGGCCTACCCTTTGCCAGAAGAGTGGATGTCCTCTTAAGGTCGTATTTGGGCCATGTCAATTTTGCAATTTTACATCCTGGCGCTGTGCGCCACCGTTGAGCGGATTGCTGAAGGTGGAGGAGGTAAACCGTTTCGTTTATTACTCCTAGCGGGATTGGGATCTGCACTTCATCCGAGGTTGCCACTGACCCCTCTCTGGCCAGCTGATCGGCTACTTCGTTTCTGGCTATGTTGCGGTGCCCAGGAACCCAAATTAAATCTACCGAGAGCTGGTGGCAAACTCCATTCAATAGAGTTCTGCACAGCTTGACCAGTTTCGATTTTGTTATGAAAGATGCCAGAGCCAATATGACCGCCACGCTGATCCTGTATTTTCGGAAGGCAGTTACGCCCTAATTCGCGACAGCCTTCAGCAATAGCAAAATAGCAAAAATCTCAGCCTGAAAGACACTAGCATGTTGAGGCAGGTGGTAAGACATAAACCATACCAACCCACATACGCCACCTGGCTGCAAATAATCAGTACTCTGTTTGATCGTGGTGGGTAAGAGGGAAATAACTTTCTGTGCCCCTTTCTTCTCTCCCTCCACATGCCCAGTTCCTTGAGCCTAGAAGCTGACATTTGAAGACCTTTAACTGATGATTTTTACTTTAAATCCTCAATTACACAATTATTTTATTATATGTACAGCATACCACCTTGATGAACTCGCCTTGGTTGTATATATACAAATATACATATTTGTACGTAAGTGTAGTAATATTCAAAATTTATTTAATGGAGAGAAAATAAATATATTATTATCTATTTTTCTTTACGTTGAATTCGTATGACTCATCAGCGCCATTATCGAAACGCCCATACGTAATCATGTTCAAGGCGAATTCAATATGGTGAAGCCAATAGTGCAAGTGCGAAATCATTTTATTTTACCCCTAACGTGTATTTGGTTTTGCGTTTACGACGGCGATTGGCAATGTTCTAAAAGCAAAAACGAAGTACAAGGAATTTCGGACTCACACCGTAGATGAAAAAAAAATACATGCTGCTGAAGTCGGACCTTCACCTTATTGAGCAGGACTTGGTCACAATCCAAATATTAAATTTACACCATCGTACAGATCTATAAATTAGATAACAATCAGCTGTTTTCCGGAAATGGCTCACAGCTGAGATCACCTGGTTAGCAGGAGAGTTGAACTTAAAAGTACTAAGTACTTACAGAGTTGTATGATATATATGTTAAATTTCTTTTAAAAAGTAGTACAAATTTTTTACTGACATCTAATGATAAACATTAGAAAAGGCAGAGAAAACTAATTTACTCTCCAGTCTATTTTATTGTACCTACTATTTCTTAAGAAATTCTATTGTCTGTCATTTTGACATAAAATGTGAGAAATATATTGAAATAAGCATATGTAAATTGGCGTCAGACAAGCAAGTACGCTCGCTTTTTTAAACCGCAAATATGCTAAAAATATTACAAGAAATATGTTATTTCACCTTCAAATACATAAGCATTAATAATGCAATAGAAAAAAATAAAGTTTTTGCTTCTGAATAAAAATACCTATGATGCCACGAAGTTTACGAGCAAAGAACAAAATAAAAAATTTAAAGCTTATTTCACGCAATAGTTATCGAGAAATGAAAGCTGGTGATGGTTTTACTTGCAGAGATGTACAATGATTTAAATTTAAATAGTTTAAAAATTTGTGTACACAAAAGTGAATTATAAAAAGTATTCCAATATTTCTAACCGTATAATATATTTTGATTAAATCTTTCAGGAGCAAATGGATGCGTCAATCGGCCGAATTCTCGGAATTCTCTAAACAGTCGGCTTTCTAGTTCACATAATTCATTGAGCACATCATCTGCAAATAAACCTGACGATTCCATTTTCATCACACAGGCAATTTTACATGACGCGTTACTGACTCGGGAAATATCTGATTTCTATAACGTGCCTATAGATTCAGATATATATGCTCTACCAATAGATATGATAAACACAGATAAAAACATAGGAGTTGAGTACAAAGAAGATAAAATTAAAGATTATAACTAAATAATTTAATTTTAACGGAGGAGTATTATTGCAAAAATTCTAAACTAAATCGCAAAAATAATAGAAATAAGCGAAAAAAAACGTAATAGTGATACTTATGAAACCGACATGACAATTGCGTTCAATACCATCAACAAAAAGTCGCATGTTCTGAGTACGACAGAGGAGTATGGTGTACATAGTGATGGTCATACACTCTTAGACTTGAGCGTACCTCCGGAACGACTCCACATGACGTTGAATGAAGTAAAAAGGTATTACCAAACACTTTATTCTAGTACCAGCAACATGGTGCAGATTCAACTTCTCTAGTCATACGCAACGAGAAAAAAACACAATTTTCACTCAATTTTAAACAGAAATTTTGCAATATTTTTCGCATTCGTCGAACTCAACCTCAATGCCAAACGAACCCGTCTGGGACTCAAGCAGCAAATGCTAATCGAGATCGTAGAAGCAATGTAGAGAAGCCCAAAAAATTCCAATCAAGAGCATTGCCTCCCCTACCTAATAAAGGTAAGTATTTTTTACGTTAAAAAATAGATTGAAATATTTGGTTTATTCCAAAAAACATAAAATTGACCGGAGAAGGAATATTTAGGACTTAAAAGCCTATAATCTAAAAAACCCAAACCAGGAAGTGAAAAAGTTAGGACAATAAAATACGAAAAATAGGATAAAAGCATTTATTTTTTGAAGTATACAGTAAATGCCGCGAATACGACGCCTCAGGTCAAAAAGTTAAGTACACAGATTGCGTTTAAAAATGTGCCAACGGTATTATTAAATGTTTTCTCTAAATCTACTGTGTAAAACTCAATAATTGTTTAGGCATTATAGAATAAAATAAAAGAAATTCCGGATTTCAAATTGAATAATACCATCAGTGTAATTACACGAGACCGAAAACGACACTGAAGATGGCACATCGCCGAAACCGGTATGTCACAAAACCAAATTTGAGAAGAGATGATGGAAAATCGTTAAACATACAGCATTTAATGGTTTTTTTGGAATAAATTCGAGAAGTCTTATATATGATAATGTTTTGTAATACCATTTAAATTGTAGTGCACTTCCATTATCAGAAACCAGAACCAGAAACATTAAACATTTTTTTTTTGCAAAGGTATACCGCTTACGTACCTATATGATATAGGAACACAATTTAATTAGCAGGAATATAATATATGTATGCATCAGAGAACTGCAACGAGTGCAGAAATCGTGTGTATACTCGCGCATGTAGCCGTATTTTGCATGCTTTGTTGTTTTCGTGTACAAACCGACGCTTGTATGTTTGCTCATAGATCAATACGATCATGACGATGCATACATGCTCGCTACATTATCCGTCGGACAAATTTGCGTCAGCATACAAAGTTGCATGTATGTAACACACTCGCCGGCGACAAACGCTCGCGACACTCGAGTGTTGTTTGCGAGCCACTCGGGTTACCCGTAACAATATTTTTCTTTGCAAGCAGTAGTTGATTAGCGATCTTAAGTGTGTTTTCTATCATATTTTTTGTATTGTTTTTTTTTACGTGAGATGGCAGATACTGCAGTTTTTGAAATGTGATTTTTGTTCCTATAACTTTAATTTTCTATCTAGCAGATTAAGAACTTTGAAATTAAATCAAGTCTTATGAACTGTTTATTTTTATTTTAAATTTAACTCCTACTATTTAAAATTTTTTTAAATACTAACCCTACATGTTGGATCTCATGAAATGTTTTTGTTAAATAAATGTATACAATACATATTAATTAAAATTAACTAAGTCGTTTCTTTTATCTGTAAATAATAGGATAAATACTTATGGCGTTTTCTTTTCTACAGAAAAGGTTGCCTTAACATTGCCCTCTGCGCACTTACACACAAGAGCGGGGCAATGAAGTGCAACATTTTTTGTAGGAAAGAAATCGCCATTAGTAGATGCCCGAGTGCACTCGAGTGTGTACATGCGCAAGTTTGCGCCTTCACATGCACGGCCAATCATGTGAACTACCACATTCGAAAATGTAATGATATATCCCGCACATGTCAGCCTTATGTTTATGAGTGAGCATGAATGAGCGCACAGCAGCAGACGGCTGTGCTTGCTTGTATCAAATTTTAGGGATGATGAATATGCACTCTCGAGCGCACTCAATGCCGTTCTCTGGTATGCATGTATGTACATACATATGTGCTCACAAGCGCAGACGCACACTCTATTCATACGTACAATTGACATGTATGTACATATGTATATACATATGTATGTCCATAAGAGGTCTCTGCTTAAATGCTTCTAAAACACAGGTGCTTCCAATTATGAGTGATTCTTTTGATCTCAGTAGTTTATCACTAGTTGTTCTAAATGGAACGGAACTGAAATTTCGAAACGTTGTGAATAATCTTGGTTTTAAAATGAACTCTCGCTTAACATGCGAAGACCATATACGTTACTGCATAACAAAAATTTACTTCACATTAAGAAATCTATGGCATACATGTTATTGTCTACCGATAAGCAGAAAACTCAAATTGGTTAAGTTCCTTATAGTGCCTCAAATTTCCTATTTTGAACTCGCATATGGTACCCTAAGCTGCGATTCTAAAAACAAGTTAAATCTAGCTCTTAATAACGCAGCTAGGTTCATCTACTGTAAAAGGAAATTTGACCACATTTTCTTATATACCAAAAATATCCTTGGGTCCACCCTTGAAAATTATCTCAAGGTCCGCAATATGGTATACCTATTTAAAATTATTAGAAACCGTCAACCAGGTTATCTTTTCCGAAAATTAAAATTTGTGCAATCAAACAGTACGCACAATATTGTTGTCCCAAAATACAAAACTCTGACGGCCTCTAGATTGTGTTTTGTTAGTGCTGTCAGAACTTGGAACTCACTACCAATTTCAATCAAATGTGTAACATCGATTGGATGCTTCAAAACGGCAGTTACAAATCTATTCATGTAATATCCTACTCCTTTCCCCTAATATATATACACCCTCCTTTAAAATCTTTTAATATTTCATTGTATTATAACTATCAATCTTAGTACTTTTTATATTTATTTTACTTACGATATTTCCTTAGGATTAAGTTCAATGTCCCTCATCATGTTGGTCTCCTTGCCGTGGGGATGAGGCTTAAGTGGTGGCTTAATTTCCTCTAAAGGTCATTAGCTTGGTATGGTGATTGGTTGACCGTTCTTCCGTCCCCGCGGAAGGCGGCCTTCCAATCATCATGCGAAGAGTACCGCACCGACGATCTTTCCCCCTTATCCAGGGTGTTATGCGACACCGTGCCTATTGGATGGTTTGCAGCCAGGGGTATCCGGCTGTATTTTAACGGCGCCCTCCTGAAACAGGGTCACCTCAGGAGGTAGAACGACCTTGCCTTGGCAGAGGGGACTGCCCTGGTTGACCTTTTCCCTTTCCCCCCCTAAAAATATTAGTCTGCCGCGCTCGCCTTGTCGAGCAGTGTGGACGGTTATGAAATTATGCAAAACAACAAAAAACCTGCCTCGGATAACCGAGAACCCCAAAAATTTGGACCCAACCCTTCAGGAAGGTCAGGTCTGTCTTCGGACAAGACCAAACTTGTCAGCGATGTAAAGCCTGTGGCTAAGCCAGGGCCAAGCACACGCTCTATCCCTTCGGGGATTGCCTCTACGGCAATCGAGGTCATCTGCCGGTAAGCGACCTAACTCTGTCGTTACAGAAGCTAGTGACGCAACTTCCTCTACTAATGCCGGCAAAAGACTCAACCTCGCTGATAGGTCTTCGGGAAGCAAGGGCAGCCCTGTCAAAAGACAAGCTAGCTCCTCTGATATCCCTGCCACTCCAGGAGGCACAAAGGCACCGGAAGGTGCTACACTTAAAAAGACGTCGGCGACATCGGTCCGCATGGCCAAGCCAGCGGTCGTCGATGTGCGCGCCTCTGACTCTGATGCGACCCCGGACTATAGCCATCCCCGGAAGTCAATCAGCGCGTCTGAGAGACACTACCGCACGAAACGGCCAGCCCTCAGGATCCTGGAGAGACTGAGGGAAATAAAAGAAGAGGAACTATCCAAAGAGGAGCTGGACTCCAAAAAATGGGCTGAAACGTTCATGGCTGAACACCGCGCAAGGGCAAGGACCGAGGTTCCTCAGGGAAAACGGAAGAACTCGAGAGAGGAGGGGTCAGACCCGAAAAGGACAAAAACGTCCCCCTCTCTAGCTGTGAGAGAGCCCGCTAGATCCTTTGCATATGTGGCAAAGGAAGCTTTTGAGAGAGCGGTTATAGATCGCAGTTCCCCTGATGGAGCGATCAAACCGCAGAATTTGGAGCTGGTTAACAGGAAACTCTGGACGGTGTACAGAGACATCCTGAAAGAAAATCCAGGGCCACCTCCTAGCTGCGCAGATGCGGGATGGTTTCATTCTCGCGTCAAAATTATAAGATGCGCCGATCAAAGGTCAGTGGATCTATATACGCTGGCAATAAGTCGTGTAGGCGAGCTCTGGGAAGGAGCGCGACTCGATGTGGTTCGTCGGGAGGACATTCCGAGCAGGCCCCGATCAAGAGCTTGGATTCCGGAGTTCCACACTGACCCAAAGGAAGTGCTAGAGCTAATCCAACTAGGCAATCCAGAGCTACCCACCCACGACTGGAAGGTGGCCAAGATTGGCGAAGTGGATGGTAGGCGCAGATTAGCGGTAATAGTCCTCAATGAGGAATCAATAGCACCGCTTGCGAACCAGAAGTGGAAGATCAATTATGGCTTCCAAGCGCTGAATCTTCACATTTATCGTCAGGATGTGTCAATGAAGGCGAACCTGGCTGAGAATTTAGAGGCGGCGAAAAATGTCCTAGAGGACGACGCAACATCCAACTCTGGTATGGTGGGCGAACTCTTCAGAAGAGTTAGTTTGGAGGAAGGGCTGGGAGACTTCTGTGACCTCTCCGACACTGTAATGGTAGAGGAGACAGAGGACCTCCCTCCCATATCCGATGAGGAGGACGCCAACCAGACCATAGTCGGGTGGAGAGAAGCACCCAACACTGCTGATGGTGGGGATAATGCAAATTAATCTTCACCACAGCAAGGCGGCCTCGGCCGAACTACTCCTCCGTCTCACTGAAAGAGAAGAGGATGTCGCGCTTTTCCAAGAACCTTTGGTCGTAAAAGATCGGGTATGCGGATTGAGCAGTAAGGAATACAAGTTGATTTATGTAACAGACAAAGGTAAACCCAGGTCGTGCATATTGATAAGGAAGTGTATTAATGTGTTTCTTTTAATACAGTTCAGTGATGCTGACAATGTTGTCGTGGCAGTGGAGTCTGGCGGTAGGACAGTTTGGCTGGCGTCCTCGTACATGGCGCACGACGCGGAAACCTCCACCTGGGCCAATAAGAGATGCGGTAACGGAAGCGCACAAGCGCAGCACCCCGCTAATCATTAGAGCTGATGCAAATGCACACCATCATATCTGGGGCAGCTCAGACACAAATGAACGGGGTGAGTCAATCTTTGAATTCATTATGTGTAATAACTTACAGGTTAGCAATGTAGGAGATACTCCCACTTTCGTGACTTCAAATAGGAGGGAAGTCCTAGACATTACATGTGCCAATGGGGAGGGGGCAGAACTTCTGGAACTGGAAAGTCTCGAAACAGTCTTCACTCTCGGATCATATGTATGTGATCTACAAATTAGCTATACCGGTAAAAGAGCGAAAACCGTTCCTAAACCGAAGAAAAACCAAGTGGGAAAAGTTGAAAGCAACCTTTTCCAACAATATTAATGGTCTAAATTGCCAAATAGACTCAGAGCATCAACTTGACAAAGTCGTAGACGATGTAACTAAAGCCTTCCAACGGGCCGTTAATGAAGCCTGTCCGATAAGGACAGCGAGTAAGAAATCGAAACCTCCATGGTGGTCGACTGTAATTGCAACTCTTCGAAAAGAATGCAGAACAAAATTCAACCGGGCCAACGACGCTTAAAGTATGCAGTAAGAAGCGCTAAACAATCCTCCTGGAGAGACTTCTGTCAGAAGATAGAAAGCACTTCGGAAGCCAGCAGATTAAGGAAAGTACTATCGATGAGTCCAAGCAATATAAGCTATCTTATAAAAGATGACGGAGATTGGACAACAAACAGCGGCGAAACATT
Organism: Philophylla caesio; assembly: GCA_963971545.1. NCBI lineage: Eukaryota > Metazoa > Arthropoda > Insecta > Diptera > Tephritidae > Philophylla > Philophylla caesio. The sequence goes on from OZ020607.1 coordinate 89,845,589, forward strand.
AGAACTCCTAATGCAAACACACTTTCCAGGGTGCTTGCATAACAGAGTCAACATAGCTTGTACTCGACCTGAGAGCAACAACGATTTCTCCATGCTCAGTATAACCGAAGGGAAAATAAAACGAGCATTTGGCAGCTTTCAGCCCTTTAAATCCCCTGGACTAGACGGGATCATTCCTGCCGACCTTCAGAACACTTCGGAGCTAATTGCGCCTATACTCGTACACGTCTATGAGGCGGTGTTACGGTATAGCCATATAAAACGGAGATGGGAAGAGGTAAAAGTACTCTTCATTCCTAAAGGAGGTAGAACAACCCATACGAGACCGAAAGACTTTAGACCAATTAGTCTATCGTCCTTCTTACTCAAATCGTTTGAGCGGCTACTAGACGAACATATTAGAGTTAATATTGGCAGTGGACTTAACACCATGCCTACAGCAAAGGAAGATCAGTGGAAACAGCGCTACACTCCCTAGTCAATACGATTGAGAGATCGCTGCATTACAAGGAATACACCCTAGCTGCCTTTCTAGACATCGAGGGTGCCTTTAATAACATCTCTCGTGTGGCGATCACCTCATCACTGGTCAACCTTGGGGTGAATAACTCACTGGCCTCGCTCATTGGGCGTATGGTTGTTGGAAGAGAATTGAGCGCTGAGCTAAGTGGGTCTACCCTTAGGAGGTACCCAGCCCGAGGAACGCCTCAAGGAGGAGTAATCTCACCACTCCTCTGGAATGTAGCCGTAAACGGGCTCCTCCAAAAACTCGAAGAGGCGGGTGGCAAAATAATTGCATACGCGGATGACATCGTCATAGCAATCTCAGGCAAACACCTCTCCACAATAACGGACCTGCTTCAAAGATCGTTAAATAGCTTAACTCTGTGGTGCAGTAGCCGAGGACTTGGAGTAAATGCATCAAAGACGGACCTGGTGCTCTTCTCTAGGAAGCACAAAACACCAGATCTCGTGCAAATAACTCTAGGGGGAAACACCCTCGAAGTAAAGGAACAGACCAAGTATCTGGGACTCTTTTTGGACAGGAAGCTTAACTGGAAGCCAGCCATCCAAGACAGAGTGCGTAAAGCGACAATAGCTCTCTACTCCTGCACAGGACAATTGGGAAAAGGTGGGGAATGCAACCAAGAATTATATACTGGTTATACACAGCGGTGATCAGGCCGATCCTATGTTACGGCATAGTAGTATGGTGGGACTCCCTCCAGAAAGGTGTAAACTTTAAAATGATGGATAAAGTTCAGAGACTGGCGTCTATTCTCATAACTGGTCCGATGAAAACAACGGCATCGAAGTCACTATATACCGTACTAAATCTACTTCCAATAGACCTGCATGCCAAACAGGTAGCAAGTGCTACGGCGATACGCTTAAACATCCTAAAGAAATGGTCAAACAGTACCTACGGCAAGATACTAGCGGAATTCTCGGGGTTTCCTGGTCTGGTGGTTTATGCGCTTCCGCCCGCTGCCCTCACCACGGCGTTTACGACCCTCCTACCTTCAAAGGAAGAGTGGAAACTGAATGCAGTTGGTAATAGCGAGTCCATCCATGTATACACAGATGGATCAAAGCTTGAGGGTAAGATGGGTGGAGGTGTATATTCCCGGCATCTGGGGATCTCCTATAGCTTCCGTCTTCCAGACCACTGCAGCGTCTTTCAGGCGGAACTGATGGCGATATATAAGGCCACTCAACAGGTAAAGTGTGATACGATACCCGTGATTGATATCTACATTTTCACTGACAGCCAGGCGACAATAAAATCTCTCACAAAGCAATCAACGACCTCCATTGTGGCTATGAAATGCCGCGCATCTCTTAACGAGATGGCTGAGTCATTTCGCCTGAAGGTGACATGGGTCCCAGGTCACAGCGGTATAGAGGGAAATTGTAAGGCCGACGAGCTAGCGCGACTCGGTACTGGGCTCTCGACCGAAGATATATGCGATGAACTAGGAATACCCTTGCAAACTTGCAAGCTTCGTATAGCCGAAAGGTTTACAAAATTATCGAACGATAGATGGCGGCAGGAAACAACCTGCAAAATATCGAAGCAACTATGGCCGGCTCTCAGCGCAAAACGCACAGGGCAACTACTAAACATGAATAAACACCACTTGAGCATGGTAATATCGGTCATAACAGGACACTGTCTTATAGGTAAACACGCCTTTCGATTAGGGCTGAAACTGTACGACTTCTGTAGAAGCTGTCACGACGAAGAGGAGGAAGAAACGATCTTGCACCTTCTGTGCCAATGTCCTGCTCTATCCCGAAAAAGACTCTCCACTATGGGCAGACAGTTCTTCAACGACCTGGAAGAGCTTGGGGAGATTGAAATTAGAGATCTCCTTAAGTTCCTTCGAAGCACTGATTAGTTTTAGGAGGTGGTTCCTTCGTGGGGAGTTACAACCCCCAAATGTGGCATCACAATGGGCCACGAGCCTAAGTGTGTCTGTAACGACAACCGCACTAACCTAACCTAACCTAAGTTCAATGTCATGTAAAAATAATCTATGTAATATGCGTACAACGAAAAGACCTGGTGTCTTACTGTGCGTATAATATTTTATAAATAAAAAAGGGATAATCACCAAGTTGAGCAAATGGCCTGGCACTCAGTAAGTAGGCTGCATATGCCTAACATACATACATGCATATTTACGGATATGAAGAAGCTAGCGAATATTTAAAAAGGGTTTTACTACCATACATTATACCTACAAATAAATAGACATATGTACGTATATAAATACGTAAGTATATAGATATGTATGCACCTCAGCGTCAAAAAAGGTTGCAGTTTTATGCAATAATGACAATGTTTTTTAATACAAATCCCTTTCGTTAATTCTTTATAAAACAATATCGCATTCTTTAACTAGAACCATATCAATTAAAGCTTCAAAACTTGTACAGAGTGCACAAATTTTCTCAATCTCAAAGAATTCCATCCGAAATTTCTAACGTTTTAATGAGAAATTGAAAATTTCTAACATTTTAATGAGAGTATGTTTTCTTTCTATTTACATTTGCACCTACAAATGTGTATAGACTTTATTATATATGAATGAATTTATTTTATAGTTATTTATTAATTTCAGTAAAATTCAATGCGGATTATGTATGTACGTATATGTATGAACAGACCTGCATTTATTTAATTTTTTCTAATTTGATTTTGCGTTCGCGTAAAAATTTGCAAGTATCTCTCTTTGAGAGAATACTCCACAATTCTGAGAAATTTCGTTGCTGGACTTTTACACGAACAGACTTAATGTAAGTATTCTTCCATATATTTAGATTTTAGGATTTTTAAAAAGGAAAAAAGAACTTCGCAATTGTATGTGGCAACAAACATTGCATGCATTTTTTATATTTTTTTATATATAGCTGTTAATGAATGGGATATTTTTGGAATAGCGCAGGGTGCGCTGGCTGTTTAGAAACAATAATATTATTCCATCGAAATAATAAGGGGTTGAGTTCAATTTGCAATATGTGTTTAAATCAATCAATATTTATTTGATAAAAGGAAAGTGTTGATATAATAATTAAGATGAAAAAATGTATAGCTGCCAGAGTGGCGTACAAAAGGATAATAAAAAAAAAGCGATGCGGACGCGGCGGCGTTAATATTTTGACTGACTAATAAATTTTTGATATTACATTACTTACGGTCCCTGGGTCACCCCATGGTACCGTTTCCAATTCAGCAAATTAATTTAGAACATAATTTTCAAAGAATGGTGTTGCCGGCCGCACCGAAAGAACAATTTTAAAATCTTAATTTAGAGATCGATAGGATTGGGACTCATGTCCTCAACATGCCGGCCCCCCTGCACCGGTCCTAGGTGTAGCAGCTCCTTCAGCTTCTCCAACGTTAGGACGGCTTTGCTGAACAGCTGGTTGATGCGTCGTTGCATTGCGCCGCGCCCATGTGCAGGCTTGGGTTTTGTCTTCTCCACACGGCTAGCTAAAGTCGGTCGTCGGTGGCTGGTGGTAGCGCGCGGTTCATTGCGGCGTGGGCGGTCAGGTGGTGGCGCGGTGGAGCGATGCAGCAGTGTGTGGTGGGCCTTCCCACATATATGGCAGCTGTCCGCGGAGTCGCACGCTCCCGTGGAGTGTGACGTAGCCAAGCAATTGATGCAGTAGCGATGAATCCGCGCGGACTCATAACGCTCATCTGGCGTCATAGCCCTAAAAGCGTGGCAATACCTCAGCGAGTGGAAGCGGCAACACAGTCGGCACTGCTTATAGTCCATGGTGTTCCGGTCCATCTGCGGAGAGAGAAAAAAGAACAGAGTTCGGAAATAAGATTAGTTACGGGCCAGGGTGGAGTGAATTTTGTAAAGTGGCTCGGTGGAGTTATAGAGTTTGGAGAACATTATGAGGGGGGCAGGAGACATAGCTTTGCTAGGTTGCGTGTGATAATTCCTGCTTGAGTATGGATATCTGCCACGCGAACGTTCTTATCCTGACCGGGGTGAAGTTTGACAATGCGCCCGAGTCTCCAGTCATTTGGAGGTAGGAGATCGTCTTTTACGACGACGAGATCTCCTTCAATGAGGTTGGGTTCCTGACGTTTCCACTTATGCCTCTTATGAAGTTCTTTAAGGTATTCATCCTTCCACCGAGTACTAAACTGGTGATGAATAACCTTTAACTTTTGCCATTTATGGGCTAGCGAGAGATTGTCGGCTTGGGGTTCATGCAAGGAGTGCAATGGTGCGCCTATTAAGAAATGTCCCGGTGTGAGAGCAAGTAAATCAGTAGGATCCTCTGACATAGGAGAAAGAGGTCGCGAATTGAGGACTGCCTCAATGCGGATAAGGAGTGTGGTGAATTCCTCGAATGTGAACTTGAGGTTTCCTGCCACCTTTGTGAAATGTGTTTTAAAACTTTTTACTGCAGCTTCCCATAGACCGCCCATGTGAGGAGCGTAGGGTGGAATAAACTGCCAAGTCAATCCGTGGGAGGCGTATCTTTCGGCGATGTCCGTAGCGGATTCTTTGAGAAATTGGGAGAATTCTCTTTGAAACGATCGTTTTGCGCCCACGAACGTCTTTCCGTTGTCGGACATTATTTTGGAGGGGATTCCGCGACGACCGACAAATCTAGTGAACGCGGCTTTGAACGTTTCGGTAGTGAGATCAGAGCATAATTCTAAATGTATCGCTTTTGTGGAGAAGCACACAAACACACACACGTACGCCTTGGTATGAGAAGCACGTCGGAGCATGGAGGTTTTGACCATAAATGGCCCGGCAAAGTCTACACCTGTTGTATGAAATGGGCGAGTATAGGTGGATCTTTCAGGGGGCAATGCGGCCATTATCTGCGAGCGCATCTTTTGTTTGTAAAGGGTACAAACTTTGCAACGGAAGACGCACTTTTTTACCTTCTGTTTCAAACGGGGAATGTAATATTCTTGTTGAACCATTCGAGTCATTAGCTGTTTATCTGCGTGCAGCAAGGTTGAGTGGAGGAAATCGAGCAACAGCGTACAGAATTTGGAGTTTTCTGGAATTATAATCGGGTGCCGCTCATTGTAGCTGAGGGCTGCATAAATTAAACGCCCGTTCACACGAAGGATGCCTGAGCTGTCCAGCATTGGATTGAGAGTAAGCAGAGTGCTTTTTTTGCTAATAGGACTAGAGGCGCTAAGTGAGCTAATTTCGACGCTATAGAATTTACGTTGAGTTTGGGTAATGAGACATTTTTTCACCTCATTTATTTCGTCATGCGTAAGAGATAATGAAGTAGGAATGGTTCGCTTTTGAGCTTTGTGTATAAAGCGATAGACAAATGCTAAGACGCGGAGTGCTCGGGGAAATGAAGAGAAACGCTCCAGAATGTCTTCACTATCGATCGTATGCAGTGACTCAATTCGTCGTTGTTCCGGAGGGGAGGAGTTGAGAGAAGGTAGTTTTGGCCATGAAGTAGTGGGTTCTTTTAGCCATTTTGGGCCATTCCACCAAAGGGTACGCATCGCAAGATCTTGGGGTTGACATCCGCGAGTACCTAGATCAGCTGGATTGTCCGCGCTAGCTACATGTCGCCATGTGGCATTTCCCACATTTTGAAGTATGAGCGTGATTCTATTGGCGACGTAAGTTTTCCAAGTGTGAGGGGGTTGTTCCAGCCACGCTAACACGATGGAGGAGTCTGACCAGAGGAAAAGCTCATGATTTGAGAAATTCATGTGGGAGCGAACTTGATGGACCAGTTTTGAGAGGAGTACTGCCCCGCAGAGCTCGAGCCGTGGGAGGCTTACGGTCTGTAAGGGGGCGACCTTACTTTTGGCTACGAGCAAGTGTGATGAAAAGGAGTTTTCATCGATTTTCACCCTGAGATATAGACAAGCACAGTACGCTTTTTCGGAGGCATCGGAGAATCCATGTATCTGCACCTGTTGAGAGGGGGTATATTGCACCCAGCGGGGGATGCTAATGCTGCTTATGGCTAGAAGGTTTTCACAGAGCGTGTTCCATTTGTGAAAAGCGCCGGGTTTTACGTGCTCATCCCAGTCTGTTCCTTCCATCCATAATTGCTGAAGAAGCATTTTGGCGGAGATCATTATTGGCGTTAGCCACCCTGCCGGGTCGAACAGTTTCGCTACTGCCGATAATATCTGCCGTTTGGTTCTTGAGCTAGAGGCGGGTAGAGGATCGTAGGAATAAGAAAAGGAATCTGTAAGTGCATTCCATTTTATGCCTAGGGTTTTTGTGGAGCTGGTGTCTTGAAATTGAAGAAAATCAAGATCGAGAGTGTCTCCTTCTGGAACTGATTCCAGAATTTTTGGGTGGTTTGAGGTAATTTTTCGCAGTGGGAAGCCTGCCGATTTCAAAGCGTCTTTTACTTGGGTCATTGAGTTTAAAGTGGACTGTATATTATGCCCGCCAGAGAGTATATCGTCCACGTATGTTTCACGTAGGAGGATATCGGTGGCGAGTGGGAATTCGTCTCTACAATCCTGCGCTAACTGATGGAGTGTGCGGATTGCGAGATAGGGGGCGCAATTGACACCATATGTTACGGTTTTCAACCTGAAATCTTCGATTGGCTGATTTGGGGACCTACGAAAGACGATTCTTTGAAAGTCTAAGTCTTCCTTGTGAACGAGAATCTGGCGGTACATCTTTTCGATGTCGCCATTGAATACGAACTTGTAGAGTCGCCATCGGAGTATGGTGATCATCAAGTCGTTTTGAAGGGTTGGGCCAGTGTAGAGTACGTCATTGAGCGAGCTTCCAGAGTGGGATATTCTGGAAGCATTGAAAACTACTCTTACTTTGGTGGTTGTGCTGTCGGGTTTCATGACGGCATGGTGCGGTAAATAAAAGGAGAGATATTTACCGCCCTTAATAACTTCTTGGGATATGGTGGGTTCCATGTGATTCATGGTGACGTACTCTTCGAGAACTTCTGAGTACTTCGCTCGCAGTTCTGGTTTTCTCTGCAGAGTCCTTTCGATGCTGAGATATTGCTGCTGCGCTGCTAGTCGGGAGTGTCCTAGCGCGATCGATTCTGGAAACTCTGGTTTGAAGGGAAGCTTGACCATGTATCGTCCATCTCCTTGTCGGATTGTGGTTCGTCGATTCAGGTCCTCACAGAATTCATCTTCGGTGGATCGGGGTTGAATGATTGCTACCTCCTCTTGCTCCCAAAACTTCCTCAGTAGTGTATTGAGCGATTCATCTTGGGGTTCCGTTACCTGGGTGGTAAACGCTGAGATTTTCTCCGGGATCGGGCCGCTCAAAATCCAACCGAATATGGTGTTCTGAGCGATGAGACTACTGCTGTGTTGCAGTCCTTGCAAGAGGATTTGGGGGATTAAGTCACTGCCGATGACCATGTCTATCTTACTAGGGGTGAAGAAGTGGGGATCGGCGAGTGTTAAATGTTTTACCTCTTCAAGTTTAACATTTGTAATATTCGAGGTAGGGAGAAAATGAGTTAATTTCGGTAAGATAATCGCTTGCGCTTTAATTTTTTGGGTTCGGTCTGCTGAGCACAGTATGAGTTCGCAGACATTTTTGGAGTTTTGCACCACCAGTCCGCCCATTCCAGAAATTTCGAAGTGTGCGTCTGTCATGGGCAAGCGTAAGAGTTTTTGTATCCGGGATGATACTAACGTTTTCTGGGAACCTTGATCTACCAGGGCGCGAATATTGTGATATTCGTTATCCCAATAGATCGGTACCATTGCAGTTGGGAGAAGAGTTGTGACGCTAGTACTCGAGAAATGAGACGAGACTTTAGTTGCGTCTTTTTGTTGGGAACTTGGGGCGGGAGTTGCCTTTGTAACATATTTTGAGCATGTCGGTTGCTCATCATTATTTGGTGGCTGAGTCGTTAGCTGACTTGAAATTCTCTGGGGTTTAGAGTTAGTTTTTGCAAATTGAGCCTTTTGGTGAAAATGTAAGAGTGAGTGGTGCTTTCTTTGGCAATATACGCACGTGAAGTTACTTCGGCACTCATTCTTCAAGTGGGAGTAAGAAAGACAATTTTCGCAATAACTGTTTTCTTTGACAAACTTTAGGCGATTGGACACGGATAAAGCTTGAAATTTCACACATGTCTTCATGGGGTGTCTGGCATTGCATAATTTGCAGGAAATGGGTTGATTAAGTTCGACATGGAAATTTTGAGTTCGATTTTTGTGAATAAATGAGGAGTTTTGATTTATTGCCCTTGGAGTGAAATTAAGGTGGGGAGGTTTTGGTTTTCCTGGTCGATATGCCGGAAGTCTCTCTACAATTTCATACCGGCTAGTGAGGAATTTGTTCATATCTGCCCAAAGTGGTAACTCTTTTCGAGAGCTGAGTGATTGCTCCCACAGAGATAGCGTTTCACTTGGCAATTTTGAAGAACAGAGATACACAAGAATGGGGTCCCAGTCGCTAGTTGGGATTCCTTGTGCTGAGAGCGTTGCGAGAGAGTTATTAATGGTGGCTTGAATTTTTTGGATTTGCTCACCATTTTCTGTATATAGGGGTGGTATGTTGAAGAGGGCTTTGAGCTGGTTATCGACCAGTATTCTTCGGTTTTCATACCGTGATTTGAGGGCATCCCAGGCGAGTTCAAAATTGTCATCAGTTAGGGGGAACTGCTTGACTATTTGTCCCGCCTGACTTCGCGTTTTTGCAATTTTCGTAGCTTTCTGAGCATTTATCGTATTTCTGCTCAACTGAACCGCTCGATTCGGAAAAGTTTATTGAGTGAAATACTGCCTTGTATGAGTCTACAAGGCATTCCCAAAGTTTATCAAGCTGCTGTAACTTGACATTGAGAAGAGATGGGGTATGGTCACTTATGAGGGTGGCCGACCACTTTGAATAAAATGATTCAAGACTATTGCTTTCAAAAATAAAATCTTGCAGGCAGGGGTCTATTTCAGATTTTTGTGGGGTATCCTGAGATTTTGGCATTTTGATATAATTTAAGAAAAAAACTGGGGTTGTGAACAGAAATCACTAAAATCTGAGACTATATTCAGCTATATAACTTTTGTTAATTAATTTGTTTTTTTTTTTTTTTAATTTATTCAGAGTTGTTTTAATTTGTTATGCCCCACTGTGTTTTTATGTTGTTTTGTCCCACTGTACTACCTTAGCGCGTCTAAGTGTAGTATATGAGCAGTGAGAGTGAGAAAATGGGCGGAGCTTATTGTTACGTATACGTGTGTATGTATGTACGTGTAGCTATGTGCTGCTACCGGAATTGTGACAACGGGAACACGTATGTATGTATGTATGAATGTTGGTTCGCTCACAGGTGCACAACAAGTTAAGTTAGGGTGGTTCAAAAATATATGTGAAATGTGAATTGGAATTTTACTGAGACAATAAATTATATATATATAGGGACCAAATAAATGTACAAATAATTTTAAAATTGTATATTAAATAATAATAATGAGCGAGATTGAATATAAGTTTTTTTGTCAAATTAAATTAAAATGAGGGTGAGGTTTTTCTTTATATTATGTTTGGGTTTAAAATTTTTAATTGTAATATTAAAAAATTTTTTTTTTTTTTATATATACATGTATACGTATGTGTAAGCGTATACTATGGCAAGGGGACTTTATCTGTACGTATGTATCTATATATGTGCAAAAGTACGAAAGCGAATATTTGAGTGCGAGAGTTTATGTATATACATATGTATGTATGTGCTATGCAATTTTAATTTTACATTCATACATATGTATAAATAAATAAAAATATAATTTTTTTTTTTTTGTGGGCGCGAAATTATGGCGTTAGAAATTTTGTATGTATGTAGTTACAACTGTTGTGACTAGTTGGTACTGTGAGACTGTATATGCATATGTATGTACCATGAGATATATGTACTTACATACATATGTATACATATACTTTTTGGGCGCTAGTTTTAAAACGGTAGAGAATATGAGAATTTAAAAGTGGAATGCCGCTAATTCCTCTCTTGTATATACATAAATGCAGTTACAAAGGAGGAGAAATTAGTTTTTGGCGGGAATATTGAGCATTGCACTGTACTGTCTTAGCGCGTCTAAGCACAGTAACGGTACTTTTATTTGTCGCGAGAGAGTACACAAAAGGAGGTGGAGTTTTGTACAGGCATATGCTGTGTACATATATGGTATGTCTGTATGTGCCAGAGTGGCGTGATACTTATAAATCCCGTTGGAGAAATATATGGAAATGTATGTATATGTGTATATTTATATGAGTACAGCGGGACACTTACTTGGAACGAGGTACCTTAGGGTGACTGTACCTTCTTTTTTCGCAAGTGCCGTTGCTGTTGATGTTGCTGTTGCTTGTGTAGCTTGCTGGTCTTGTTGTTGCTGTTGCTGGTGTAGCTTGCTGGTCTTGTTGTTTTTGCTGCTGCTATATCTTGCCGTTGTTGTTGATGTTGTTTTTGCTGGGTAAGGTTGTACACTTGTTATTTTTTATTTTTTATTTTTATAATGTTAATTTTCTTCAAACCAAATTTTTTTTTTTTGATTAATCGCAAGTTGCACTTTGCACCTTTACAACTTTTTTTTTTTTTTTTTTTATATACATATATGTATATATGTATGTACATATGTATATGATTTAGGCTCTTTTGTTTTTTGAACTCGTATGCACTTTCACACTACTTTTCTTCGCAGTTTTTTTTTTTTTTCAATACAAAAAAAGGGGCGCCGCTATTTTTATGAACATAACTGTATGTACATATGTATGTACGAGCTTTTTGATATATGTATATTTTGTATTTTGACTTGCAAGGTAATTTTTTTGTTGTAAAGATTTCTATTCGCACTTTAATTTTATATCTAAGCTTTTTTTTTTTTTTCGTTTTATTGGTTTATTTTTCACTTCACGATTGTATTTTTCTTTAATTGAATTTTCTTCTTCAGATATTTTGTATAACAATTTTTATTTATCTTTCTTTAACTCGCTTTTAAACATCCATACCTATGTATGTATGTATGTATATGATCTTTCAACAATTTTCTTTCCAGGCTTGGTTTTTTCTTTGCACGTAAGTATAATTTTATATTTGGGTTTTTTTTTCTTTTTTACGTATGTATGTTTATTGTATAATTTTATGTTTAATTTTCTTTTTTTAGGATTTTACACTATATGTAAGTATAATGTTGTATTTGGTTTTTCACTTTACACTTTGCGTATGTATGTATACTGTATAATTTTATGTTCAATTTTCTTTTTTAGGTTGTATTTTTTTTTTTCTTTTACACGTATGTATGTAAGTATAATTTTATATTTGGTTTTTCACTTTACACTTTGCGTATGTATGTATATTGTATAATTTTATGTTCAATTTTCTTTTTTTAGGTTGTTTTTTTTCCTTTTACACGTATGTAAGTATAATTTTGTATTTGGTTTTTCACTTTACACTTTGCGTATGTATGTACATATGTATATTGTATAATTTTATGTTCAATTTTCTTTTTTTTTTAGGTTGTTTTTTTTCCTTTTACACGTATGTAAGTATAATTTTGTATTTGGTTTTTCACTTTACACTTTGCGTATGTATGTATATTGTATATTTCCTTATGGTTTTTTTTTTTTTTTTTTATTATCACTTTCACAAATTATGCGTGGGGATATAAGCGCGTTTTACTTATTATTATTTTTTATTTCGCACGTCCGATCGCTTCAAAATTTCCGTTCAACTGGAATGTTGAAAATGTCGTTAGGCTGCGGGTTGCCGTTTAGCGACAAAGGACCATGTTAATGAATGGGATATTTTTGGAATAGCGCAGGGTGCGCTGGCTGTTTAGAAACAATAATATTATTCCATCGAAATAATAAGGGGTTGAGTTCAATTTGCAATATGTGTTTAAATCAATCAATATTTATTTGATAAAAGGAAAGTGTTGATATAATAATCAAGATGAAAAAATGTATAGCTGCCAGAGTGGCGTACAAAAGGATAATAAAAAAAAGCGATGCGGACGCGGCGGCGTTAATATTTTGACTGACTAATAAATTTTTGATATTACATTACTTACGGTCCCTGGGTCACCCCATGGTACCGTTTCCAATTCAGCAAATTAATTTAGAACATAATTTTCAAAGAATGGTGTTGCCGGCCGCACCGAAAGAACAATTTTAAAATCTTAATTTAGAGATCGATGAGATTGGGACTCATGTCCTCAACAATAGCATTGATTCATAGAGTACGCTTATGTGTGTATGCATGTGTGAAAGCAGAAGAGAAAAATTTAGCGCGCGGGGTTATGAAATGGCCAAGTCCACTCTAGAATACCAAATTCAATTTCGTGTGTTATAAGTACGTAAAACAAATTACGTAATCAGTTACAATGAGAATATTCCTAGTAGGGTTTAGGTTCAGTTATGCATATTTAGTAATATATACGCTTAACAGTTATAGTACATATCGAACACATGGCTGATTATAATCCACTAAGGGCCGGTTTCATAAAAGCCTGTTAAGGGCAAATTGGGCTATAAGAGCTGGTTAAGGTCATATGTCAATTAAGAAAGAGCGCAGTATTAAGCTGAATATAGCTAGTTGCCGATTAGTGTAAACAGTCTTTAAGAAAACATTTTGGTCCTTTCCATTTTTTGTAAGAATTCGTGTAAAAATATTAAATCTAAGAAAAAACTATGGTTTAAGCTAATTATTCTTTAGGTGTTCTGCTCGTTTATGTGCCAACGCATTTCAACCATTATTGTTAAAAGTGTTACAGCACTCGTAAGTACTTTGGTACAACTTGATTTAAAGGGTTTCGCAAGCTTCGGTTGCCTGCCTGTTAGCATTTTCAATCTCTGCCTGTGGTCCATGCCAATTAGAGAATATTTTCCTCAACCGTGAAGTATTTTCAAAGTTTGGAATGAAGCTTATATTAATTAAATATTTTCAAAAATTTTCGGCTTCTTTTGTGCATTTTATTGCAAGTATTTCGTGGACTGTTATTATTATTACAAGTACTCGCCTATCGGCGTGCGGTTTGCTTTACGGCATAACTTAGTATACTTACAAACATGGATCCAGACTAGTTTCTCGATTCCATTGTTCAACATTCAATGTATTTTGCAAATAAGTGGCCGCTGTTTGTGTTTGTGCCGACTCCGTACGGCAGATATATTTATGAGAAGCTTTTTCATGACATAAATATATTCGAGGGGTTTGTCATTGCCTGCCGAGGGCCGACGGCTAATAGAAAAAGCTTTTTCATTGATAAAGATTTCATCCCCTCATATATTTTATTGTTAAGAGTTTGTAGTGGTTTCTGTATGTAATTTTCTTGTTCGAGTCCTTAGGTAGGTAGGTATGAGTGGCTGTCACCGCTAATCCAGCGACTCACTTAGGCCATTAAGTAGAGGCCCGTTGTGATACCACAAGCTTAACGCTCACTCCCTCTTGCTGAACCATTTAGAATTCTTGACGAAGCTCGTCAAGCATCTTGGGTCTATTTCACCTAATTCTCCAAGGTTCCTAAAAACAGGTGCCCCTAGAAACCGTAGCCTGCTTCTGGCTAGAGCTGGACAGATACAGAGAAGATGCAGGACCGTTTCTTCCTCCTCATAATTTTTGCAGCTTCTACAGCAACTAAAGAAGGGTACTCCAAGACGACCAGCATGGTTGCCTATGAGGCAGTGCCCTGATAAAGCGCCAATTACTTGGGAAATATCGTCCCGTTTTAAGGTATAATGACTACGCGACCGTTTTCGGTCCCATCTAGGCCAAGTCAGCCTTGAGATCCTACAGGTTGTGATATGTGTCCATCTGTCGCTCGCACGAGCATAAGTAGATTCTTTTAAGAGCAGCTTGCAAGTGCCAAAGGGCATACCAATGCGTTCTTTACTGGGAAGAATCTGCTTGGTTGTTCCTTCCCTCGCAAGTTCATCCGCAATGCAGTTACCCTCGATGTCCCTGTGGCCAGGAACCCAAATGAGGTTGAGCCTGTTCTGCTTGGCCATCTCCTGCAGAGATCGGCTGCAATCCAGTACACTTTTTGATCTAATAATAGCTGCGCTCACAGCTCTGATTGCCGCTTGGCTATCACTAAATATAAAGATATCATTGCCTTTCAAAGCGGTCTGTAACAGGTCTATAGCCTCCTTTATGGCTAGAACCTCAGCCTGAAAAACACTACAGTGATCCGGCAGCCGAAAAGAACAGTTCAGAGATAGGTCCTGCGAGTAGACCCCTCCTCCCACTCTGCCATTCAATTTCGAACCATCTGTGAAGATCGTGAGACTTCCAGGTGGAGTGTAGAAATCTCTCGACCACGCATCCCTATCTGGGATTACCATCGCGAAATTCCTGTCCGGGACCGCAGTATCAACACAACGGTCTGTGTATCCTGGAAGCATTCTATATTTGTTCAGTATGCTTGAGTGCCCACGCAAGCTAGACTCCCATTGACCTGTCTCCCTTAACCGAAGCGCGGCAAGAGCCGCCATTTGCTGACCCACTAAGTCTAAGGGTAAAAGGTCGAGGAAGACATTCAAGGCGTCGCTTGGTGTTGTTCGCAACGCTCCACTAATGCAGATCATACCGGCTCTCTGCTCCTTGCTAAGTAGATTGAGATTAGCAGCTTAGTGCGGGCCACCAAACGATTGCTCCGTAGAGGAGAATCGGCCTAACCACTGCTGTGTAAATCCAGCGGCAAACGCTTGGATTCAGACCCCATCTCTTCCCAATGGCCCTTTTACAAGAGTATAGGGCCACAGAAGCCTTCTGGTATCGCTGGATCATGTTATTCCTCCAGCTAAGCTTCATGTCCAATGTTACGCCAAGGAACTTGGCCTCCCTCTTTGTGTTCAGACGGATTCCATTAAGTTCCGGCGTAGTTACATGCGGAACTTTATATTTCCTAGTGAAGAGCACCAGCTCCACTTTTTCTGAGTTGACTCTGAGACCACATCGCATGGACTAGTTGCTCACTTCGCGGAGTGTCCCTTGCATCAAGTCACACAGGGTCTGAGGGAATTTGCCCATATATGCAATGGCGATGTCATCTGCATATGCGACAACTCTGGCAGCACCCCATTCCGTCTCCTGCAGGAGAGAGTTAACGGTCAGATTCCATAGAAGAGGTGAAAGTACACCACCCTGCGGCGTACCTCGAGACACCTGTCTCGAAACACGGTTTGCACCGACCTCTGCTGTAATCTTTCTTCCCAAGAGCATTTGCTCTATAAATTCAACCAGGGAGCTCTCTACACCGAGCCCTCCTAAGGCATGTGTTATGGCCTCAGGGCTAATGTTGTTAAAAGCACCCTCAATGTCAAGAAAAGCTACAAGGCAAAATTCCTTGTAACTGAAGGCCCTTTCGATATAGCTCACCAGGGAATGCAGTGCAGTGTCCGTGGACTTTCCCTTAAGGTAGGCGTGCTGATTATTAGACAATAGTCTTTTGTCAATTGTAAGAGAGAGAAAGTTATTTATAAGCCTTTCTAAAGTTTTAAGAACAAAGGATGAGAGACTTATAGGTCTAAAGTCCTTAGGGTTCGCATGTGTTGCTTTTCCAGCCTTGGGTATGAAGACCACAGAAACAGATATCCATACCGTCGGTACGTAGTTTAGCTTGCAGCATGCTCTAAACATACTCAGTAGCCAATTTGTAGATGTATCAATCGTTGCAACCAATTGAGCCGGTATAATACCATCTGGCCCGGCAGCCTTATAGGGTTTAAAGCTTTTTATCGCCGAAGTGATACTTTCTTTTGAGATAGGGAGATTTACCATTGCGCCCGAAGAGGAACAATCTACTTCCATTGTCTGTAAACTACCAGGAAAGTGTGTGTCGAGAAGTAGTTCGACCGTTTCTTTTCCCGTCGCTGTCCATGAACCATCCTGTCTCTGTAGAGACCCAATTGGGTTTGTTGTACCTGACAAGATTTTTCGTAGTCTGGCGGTTTCGCCAACGCCCTCCACGCTAGTGCAAAAATCCCTCCATGAGGATCTTTTTGCTTCATGCAGATTTTCACTATATAGCGTGAGGTCTATGACCTCCCTACGGGTTTTGACAATAAATGTGGGCTCTGCGCCCCTATTGCAAATTACTAGGTTAGTAGTTAGGAGATAGTTGAAAAGAGACTCACCCCGATTGTTTATGTTGGTGCTTCCCCACTGCACATGGTGGGCGTTAGCATCGCAACCGATAAGAACTAAGCTCGCCGCGTGGTCGCTCATTAGCCTGCGGAGTTGACTTTGAGGGGGATCCTCAGCCTCGTACGCCATGTATGCTGAGGCTACCAGCAAAGACTTCCCTCCAATCTCCAGCAGCGTTGTCGTCATGTCTCCATCACTATAATAGGGTAGAAGAAAAATGTTTAAATCTTTCTTTGCCATTACACAGGTTCTTATTTTACCTTTACCACGCTCAACCATTAGCTTATAGCCCACCGCACCTAAACCACAGACCCCCGAGTTATTAACCCAGGGCTCCTGGATAAGTGCGATGTCTACGTCGTCGCCAAGTAGGCGACTCAATAGAGCAGCGGATGCTGCCCTAGAGCGGTGGAGATTTATTTGTAGAACCCTCATTAGAGGTTTCCACCGACTCCTCCACCGCAAGGACAGTGACGTTTGCGCTGTCTTCCCCATCGCTGTAAAGCAGCTCCTCCTCGCCATACATCCTATGCATCGCGGATGCCAGGGTCGACTGCGAGGAGGCTCTGCTCTCCGCATCGGAGAAGTCAGCCTCCGGTTCAGGCTCCTCAATGTCCACATCCATTGAGGTGCTTGCTCCGGAGGCGCGCTGCGCATCACCGCGATAGACTCTTAGAGTCACCTCATCTAGGCCGTAGTAGACCCGGCCCTGTCTTTTCTCCAGGAGCTCCAAAGAGTCCCTGTTCAGCGACAGGACCACTTGTCTTGACGGCCCTTCCGGATCCTCTACTTTTAGGACCTTCCAATCACCTGTCGGCAATGTCGGATTCATCACCTGAAGCATATTTAAAATGTTTTCAGGTGACGATGGTGTGACAGGCACCCACGCCCTCGCTCTGGGCCTGACTGGAATATCCTTCCAGTCAACCACCTCAAGTCTAGCCCCAGGGTAGACATCCCCAACCCTAGCGACGGCGGCCTTGTACAGCGCCGCCGACCTCGAGTCGTCGCAGGCCACAACCTTAATGTGGCCCTGGAACCAGCCGGCATCTCTGCACGCGGGAGGGGCTCCAGGGTTCTCCAGCAGCACGTCAAGGATGACGTTTGCCAGAGCCGCCTTCACCCATCTCCACTGGTGCCTTGGTATTGACCCGAGCTCATTGCCGCGGTCCAGAACCCCTATCAGGATTCTGTTCCTGGCGACATCAGCAAAGCTGGGTCTGGCCACCCCGGGACGGATACATTTCTTCTTTGGAGCTGGTTGCTGCTCCTCAAACGATCTCTGTCTTTTGGAGAGGGGTGCCTTGCCTTCAACCGAGGCCCCAGTTGTGCTTTGGTAGTTGGGTAGCAGGGCTTTCGCTCTATCCACCGCATCCTTTGCACTCTGGGGCAACGTTTCCAACGGCACCCCCTCATATTTTTTGAGCGTTCTGGCAGCCCTCCGCTTTTCAGCGTGTGTGGACCGCCCGCCCGACCGACCGTGGATGGAATTGCCCGTAGTTGCCATCGCGACATTTCCCTGGTTTACCTCGGCTGCTATCCGCCCATCCCCAGTTGGGCCAGGTCGTGAAACCTTTGTCCGCATGGGTGCAGGCTTTGCAGCCGTGCCGGCATTTGATGGGCGCTCCGCGCCAGTGGCTACAGGACGACCTGCCGTTTCCAGCACAATCCCTGCAGCTTTACTGGTGCTTGGCCCCACCATAACGCCCGTGATCACGGGACGCCCTGGGGTCGCCCCCAAAGCAGACCCGGAGGTGCTCGCTGTGCGAAGAGGTGCCTTTAGCGCATGCGCCGGCACTGTCTTGCCCCGTGGAGGGGAAGACGAAAGTTTTTTTTGTTTTGTGTTAGTTGGCCTTTCCATTCTATTTGGGTCCCCACTCGAAGCCGCTATCCTCCCTCGATGTTGCAGTCGCTATGGGATCCCATGGTTATCTATGAAGAAAGGGATCAGGGAGGCCATGCGAGGGTTGGCACCCCCCCTTATGAGGTAGGGTGCTCAGAGCCAGATCCAGCGCAAAAACGGGAGGGTCGCCTCAACCGTTACCTACAACCACCAACTGAATGGCGACGAGATCGGAACGTACTTCGAGGCCTGCCAGGGTTTTAACGGGACGGGGGCAGTCACGGCATTAGCCTGAAAGCCATTTCTGCAGGGTATCACCCCTGCATACTCAGGTAACAGAATACCGCAACCACCAGCTCGATATCGACTAAATACAAACAGTAAAGGAGGGGGTAGTCCGAGGACGAAGCAGAGGTCAGGCCAAAATGGGGAGTGTTCTCACCTTCCTTTATCAGTTCCCCAGCCGAGGCTTAGGTTAACAGTGCTACCAGACGTGAAGGAAAAAGAAGGAGATTGATAGTGAGAGGTGGAGAGGCGTCACATCTGAAGATCAGCCATCGTGTTGCACTTCACTACCCTTTTAGCACCTGTTCGAGTCCTTAGTTAATAGCACTTTTGAGGAAGTAACGACCCGTTTGGTTTGGATACCAAAATTAATATTCAGCATTTCGTCAAAAGTAAACCAGAGCTTTTTGCCAAAAACAGTTAACTAATAAATTTTTATTTAACACAAAAGACCTCTACCACAGCTTTATTTATCCACTAAATAGCATTTAGACCATGGGCCGCTAATGATTGATAATAATAATAATAATAATAATAATTTGACGCTTACACTATATAGCTCAGTGTTTGGTCGAGCTTCTCCTAACATTTGAGGTGTGCGTCTTTATATTATACCAACTCCGAACGAGAGAAATCCATGAGACACTTTTTTTTATTTTTGCTTGATTTTGAGTTCTTTGGTCGTGGGGAATTTTTGAAAATTTGTCTGAAAATTTCGATTTTGCTCTATTGGTGCATGTTAATTTTTTTTTTTAATTCGAAAAAGTTAAATGTGTGAAACATGATATATTTTCAAAAAAAATTTTATATCGTTATTATAAAAAAAATCTAAAAATTTTAAATTTCGAATTGTATAATTTTTTTCCCTTCATATTTTTTTTATAGTCATGTATATATAATAAATTATGAAGCAGCCTCTACTAGCCCAAATTCGTTGTTTAGGAATTATGATTTTTTTAAGTCAAAGTGAAATAATGGCAATTTATAATGCTGCAATCTCCGAGAAAGCCACTATGTGAAGATGGTATTCACATAGTGGCCCTCTCGGAGATTGCGGACTGCAGGTATTGTGGCCTGAATAAGGAGACCTCTGAACATATATTGTGTGAATGCCCGCGAAAACTGGTCTCAATTCTTTATGAAGGTAGAGGAGGCAGTTTTTTATGTAGCTGATGATGTTGTTCCAGTTCCTGCAGATCGATTCATTTATCTGAACCGTATCATCAAAAGTTATCAAATAAGTGTCTGACGGTCCTTTCGGCTTTGTCTCCTTCTCTTATAACTACCCAGTGATCATTGATGATTATGCCACAATCGTCAATGCTACTCGAATTGGTTGGGTACAACTTCAGGAACTTCGTGAAGGCGTCAGTTACTACTAGGATATACATCCTCTTGGACCGAGGTGCCGGTAAGGGGCCGAAATGGGCAATATGTAAGGTATCGAAGAGTAGAGGCGTCTTTGGTATATTGTACAAAGTTCTTTCCCAAGAAGTCGGTGGCGTTCCATAAATGATACATTTATAAAACGTGTAACTTTCGGTCATAGATTGGCAATCCAATAAAGTCGATTGATTTGGTCGAATGTCTTGTCCACTGAATGGTGCCCCACTTTCTCGTGAGTTTGACTTATAACGCTGTCTTCCATCTCATCTGGAACACAAAGGAACCTGCTTCCGTCTTCTTACAATATACACACAAGCCCATCTTGCAGGTAAAAGTCCTTCACCTTACCCTAATTTATCGTCACGCTCTTGAGCCACCTGTATTTAAAATTATACGTCGGTAGCGTCCGAGTCTATTATCGCTGGTGTTTCCAGTTCAAAAATGTGGTACTTTGCTTCAGCGGCCGACGTGGCCTAAGAGAAGTATGCCACAGGGTGCATCTTTTTGTCATCCTGTCCTTGCAACAGGACGGCTCCAAAACCTGCCACACTGGGGGTTGTAGATTTCCAGCATAGGTGCTTTCGACAATTCGTTCTTTAACTGCTTGCACGAATCTACACACCCATCGACTAGTGCGAAGGGCGCGCCTTTTCTCAATTGGTTCAGCAATGGCTTAGCGGTCCTGGAGAACGAAGGTAAGAAGCGCCTGAAGTAGCAGAATAGCCCAGAATAGACGCGTTCTAACACTATTCGCAAGATACTCGCATCTCTATGCCCTTCAAAGTCAACTATGATGTCGTCATATATATTATAATTTTCCTAGTCTCGATAAATTCACTGAAGATATTATTGATGAACCGCAGGAATACGGAAGGGCATTTTTCAGCCCAAATGGCATTTTTAAGACTTCGTACTGACCGCTGGGGGTAACAACAGTTGTGTACCTAGCGATAGCGGATAGTTATCGCGTACAGTGATCTAATTCAGGCCCCGATAATCTACACAAAGGCGTATCAGTCGGTTCAATTTCTTGTATGGCATTGCGCTCAGCGAAAGAGAGCCGGCGAGGCGCGCAGTGGAAGTGGATTCTCATTTGGTACTCATACGGCTATATACATATCTAATTCGGCATTAATATATGACTCTGAAAAGATGACCTTTAACACCCCCCGGCAGGCTGAACTTAAAGTGGGATCAATATCTACCTCACGGTCTTCGTTACAAACGTATATGCTGAACTTGTCTGGTACGTTTGGCAAATCGTCCTCATGGAAAGCGGATTCTAGCGGGCGATCAACGTCTACGTCCACATTGTCGGCATTTACGTCAGTGGCTGATACTTCGGTTTTTAGACACTCGCGGTAGGCTATGTTTACGTCAGCGTCTTCATTACAAAATCTAAAATTATCTGATACATCCAAAGGTTTGGTACTATCGGTATTGCTGACTACTTTTCGTCTTATATAATAATAATTTTGGCGGAAGACTATATAGCTCAGTGTTTGGCCGAGCTTCTCCTACCATTTGTGCTGTGCGTCTTTATATTATACCACAAATGGAGGGACGACTCCGAACGGCAGATGTATTTAATGAGAAGCTTTTTCATGGCAGAAATACCTTGGGGAGGTTTGCCATTGCCTGCCGAGGGGTGACCGCTATTAGAAAAAACATTTTTTTATGATTAGGATTTTGCTTGCCTCACTGAGATTCGAACCTCGAACTCATCGGCATATCGAGTTACAGCACGCACCGCTACCAATTCGACCAATTACTTCGTTCATAAAAGCGCTCTCGTTTACTTCGTCTTTGTGACAAACTTAAAAACATCTGAGGCACCGTCATTACAACATACACTGTCGCTTACGTGTCCCCGATGGCTTCTCGAAAGGCCGAACCCATTGATAATCTTAACAAATTCACCCGGCAGAGAAGTGCAACGATTTGTTTTAACTGATATCAATTTCTTTGAGTTATTAATCTCTTTTTGTTAAACAAATGTTGTAGCTTTTAATAAAAACACGACCTAAGATTAATTGAGTATACATTTCATTGTCATTTAAAATATAAAGTTTAATTTTATTCAACTGATTCTTAAATTTGTTGGTACATTCGATCACGCCTAGTATGTTTATTCTTCAGCTTCCGATGCCTATGTAATTGCGATTCGGCCTACTAAATTCACCGTGGCTTTTGGGGATGAACGACCACTTCACAAAACTAATTGCACTGCCGGTGACAAAAAGAGAAACGAAACTGTTTAACACTGCACTTCCTGCCGAGTTAATATCAAAAGAAATACTTACTAAAACTAAATTATCAAATCCTGATCCTTCGTCATAGTAAACGGCATTCACAAGGTCCGATAGTGGCCTGAGGATCTTCTTAGGATTGTTGCAGGAGCGCTGATCATGCCTCAGGGGATTAGTCTTCCAGCAGCGGAAGGATGAGTCATTGTGGGGTATAGCGTACGGGCAGTTCGGTTTAATGTGCCCTCGCTGAGAGCAGTTGAAGCAAAGAGGCATCTCCTCTCTAACTTTTGTTGCGGTGGTCAGTTTTAGCGGAGCAGCAGCGTTGGTTCGTTTGGCTGCGACGTTCGGAATGAGGTACTTATCTTGGTACCTATTGACCATGCTCTTTAGTTCCGCTAGCGTGCGCGCTGCCATGAGCAAGTGGATGTTGGTTACCTGATGATTAATTCCGTCAATGATGAAGTCGACTAATTCCCTCGCGTCGGCATTGCCCCGCTTTGTCAAAGACTGCATGGTAAGTATATAAATATTCAGAGTCGTTGGCGGTGGTGGTAGCGACGGTATCGGTTGCAGCAATGGAATTGGTGGTGGTTGTGGCGTCGATGTTATATGCGGTATTGGTTGAGGCAGTTGGGTTGGCGTCAGTGTTGGTTGCGGATTTCTCGCCCGTCATTACAACCAGTTTATGTGCAACTATATCAGCAGCGGCGGCGGCGACAGAGGCACGTTCACTAAATATAGCTTTGTTGGGTGTAGTAGCGGCGCTCTCATCGACTGCTGCAGATGTGTTGGCCGTATCAAAGCCTTCGAAGTTTTCGGTGCCTGATGATATTATAAGATTGGCATCATCGTCTTGGTCACTGGCAACTTGGTGGTGCTCGGCATAAATACGCTTTAATTAAATTAGGTTAGCTTTCTTGGGAAGTTGACACATGCACCCTCAAGTGCATCCACAATTGATTGTTTTGTCATTCGATGCATTTGGGACATCCGCTCGGCTGTTCGGAGTTGCCCGAGAGGGGTGCGGATGGCCGTCTATCAGTTCAGCCTACCGCCGACAACGCTGAGTTCAGTTAAAAAACTAATCTCGGAAACCGTACACGCGACGAAATTCAAAACAATCAATTGTAATCTTATACTATAAATTTGTATGTGTAGTTAAAACAAAGAAATTAAATATACTTGAATATTAAATTATAAAACTATAAAAAGTGTTGAAAATTTAATCAAAATGTCAAAGAAAGTGGTGAGTGCGGAAAGTGAGTCGGTTATTTATTAGTCCTTCGCAGCGAACCTTGCTACAAGCCCTATTGGCAAATAAAACAAATTTAAGTAAAAATATAAACAAAAAAACTCGTTCGTTAAGAGTTACAAGGGTGCTACAAAACAAAAAAAAAATAATTGGTTTTATTGGCAAATCATAAATTTCACAAAAAGTTGCGAGTGCTACAAAAAGTAAAAAAATTGACAAAAAGTGAAGTGTGTTTTACAAAAAATTAACTTATAGATAACAAATACCAACATAAGCAGCATCAAAGGATAAAGGCTATTGTACTACCTCAAATAACGAGACATATGCCAACCTTCCCCATTAGTCGTGAACACTGGCAGCAGTTCAAAGTCCTTGAACTCTCTGACCCCAATTGCCACATACCAGCACAAACTGATATGGTCATTGGCTGTGATATACTTCCACTCATTTTGCTGTAAGGTATACATAAAATTTGCGATACCAGACTTGCGTAAAGAAGAGTATTTGGTTGGATTCTTAGTGTTCCACTGAAGGAAAAGGTGTGTTGCAGGAACATATCGACCTTGGTCACATGGAACACACTAAGTCCTGTGAATACTTCTCTTTCTATTTACCGCATCACGCAGTCGCCAAACCAGGCAAGGTGACCACCAAAATTTGCGTGGTATTCAATGCCTCCAAAAAAATTTGATTCTGGAATGTCCCTTAATACTCATCCACGAGGACGAAAAACATTTTCAGCGTATTTTATTTCGCAAATCGGCTGACTCTCCTGTCTCCGATTGCAATCTTAAAACCGTGACGTTCGGCGTCAATTGTGCATCCTACCTCGCTATCCGTACATTACAACAATTAGCTGATATTACAAGAGCTATATTCCCATTGGCTGCACCAATACTCAGAAACCAGACGTATGTGGATGATCAAAGCGCTCAAGTCAGCTGGTTTCGTATTAAAGAAACTAATGGCCAATCATCCGGCCATTTCCAGTTTCCACAGGAGGAGTTCCTCGACTCCAACTTTTTAAAATTTGAGAGCGCTCCCACAACCAAAACTCTTGGCATTCGCTGGAACGCGCTTACAGATAGATTTTCATACACCATTCTGCCAACTTTCACAAACCATGCCGTCAGAAAACGACTTTTTGACCCGACAGGATGGCTGTCGCCAGTAATAATTCAGGCAAAGATTCTTCTTTAAGAGCATTGGCTGGATGGCGTTGATTGGGACGAATCTGCAAAGCCTAGTGCGTTATTAAAATGGCAACAGTTCGCAGAAAATCTGCCAGCCATCTGCCACATCGAAATTCCTCGATGGGTTAAAGCGAATTGCGCCCTGATCTACATCCGTGTACGTACTTGCAACCAAATGTAATCTTCTCTATAGGTTGCAAAAGGCAAGGCTGCGCCAATTAAGACGGTTAGCTTGCCGCGCCTAGAACTTGTGCACCTGGAATACCTATGGATCCAACCGTACCTCTCAGATCCGATAATACCTTTCGAACGGTACATGGCGCCATATTGCTAGTGTTGACAATCAAGCTCACCTCGGACCGCGTGGGTTTCATCCCCAAGATTTGACGAGGTTCTACCAGCTGTATTTGGAGTTTCTACATTCTCTGGTAAGGCAAGAATATTACATACCCAAACTAAGGCCTTTAGTAAAACAATGCATTTTCCAATACAAAGTGTGCACGCTTTATAAGCAACAAACACGCACACAAATAATGGCTGCTCTGCCCTCTGAGCGTTGTAATTTCTCATTACCATTTTCTATCACTGGAGTAGTTTTTGCAAAGCCATTCCAAATTAAGGCGTCGGTATTAAGATCTACTGCGCTTCTCAAAGGGTACGTAGCAGTATTCGTCTGTTTTGCCACAAAGGCAATTTACCTTGAGTTGTGCTCTGATCCGTCAACCTAAGGTTTTCGAGCAGCGTCTGCCCGTTCCGTCGTCAGGCGAGATTTCCCCTCAAAAGTGATGAGTGGCGCTCAACGCGCAACTGAACGCGACTTTGTTAAATTTCTTAACGAATGCTCCACAGACATTGTGTAAAAATATGCTTCTCAAGGCATTAATTGGCAATATATAACACCCGGAGCCCCACACATGGGAGGCTTGTGGGAATCCGCAGTAAAAAGCTTTAAAATCCACCTAAAGAAATTTGCTGCATCTCACAAGTGCACATTCGAAGAATTCACGACGATATTGGTGCGAATTGAAGCGAGTATCACAGGACCCCGCGGATTTTATAGCGCTTACTCCAGGTCACTTCATTCGAGGTGCATCGCTATTGGCCATTCCCGAGCCTAACGCGGAAGACCTCTCCCTACTTAACCGCTGGGAGAAAGTCAAAAGGCAAAAGGATGGATAGAGGAATATATTAAAGATATTTTGATTTTCTTCTGATTTTCCGACAGGGTGGAAGTTTGATTTATGTTGGAACGATTTTCTGTCATCCCTTGTCAAACCGGTTTCGGCGTTGTGCCATCTTCAGTGTCGTTTTCTTTCTCCGTTTCGAGAATCAAATTTGACAGGGGATGACGGAAAATCGTTCCAACATACATCAAATCTTAAAGATCTTCAAAAAAATCCAAACCACAATCCTCAATCAGGCGATCTCGTCGTTATAAAAGAAGATTAGCTCCCGCCTACCGAGTGGAGACTGGGCGAATCAAAAGGGTTCGCCACGGGCCTGTACGTGTCGTGGAGATCCGCACGCAAAACGGGGTTGTCACGCGCCATCTGGTAAAACTGTGCTTCATTACACAAGCGCCATCTTCGCGGGAATCACAGTAACAAATGAATAAAAAACACCATACCATCCTTATAATATATTTATATTTATTTAAGATATTCGGATGTATAAGTAAGACTCTAGGTATTTTAGTATACCTCTGCAGGATGGCAGTAACAAAATTATAAAACTTAATTCTATAACAGCGCAATATTAGCTTAAAACTAATTGTCAAACCACTTAAGACGCAAATATTAATATATATACTTATAATTAAATTTAAGACAACAAGACTAGTGTGAAGAACAGTTGAGAACGTGAAGATGAACACGAAAACGTAAAAGAAGAAAGATATCAAGTAAAGAAAACATTCAAATCGCAATCATATTTTATTTAGAGAGTTAAAATAACTGTAGATCAACTTTCTATAGTTACCCCTTTTTAAAGCAGCCTTGACTGATTCTGGAACGAAATTCCAGAGCCTCACAGCATTGATGAAAAACACCCTTGATGAGGACAAGTATTTATACCTAGGGGTTATTAGACATTGATGCTTACTAGATCTTGCAAATTTTAACTTCTCATAAAGATATTTAGGAGTTTTAGATTCAATGAGATTAAATATGAAAATACAATTTCTTGCCGCAAGATAATCAAAAATGCTGCATCCTAGAATTTTATTTTTCCACAAAGAAATGTGGTCATATTTTTTAAGGCCAAATACGTAACGTGTAACGTTGTTAAATAGTAGATATATTTTTTGAGCCTCAAGTTTGCTGTATACAAGCTCGGAGTACGTTATGTGGGGGACAATAAGTTGAACAGCTAACTTCCTCCTTGTCTCTAAAGGTGTAAATGAAGCTGACATTCTTAATCTACGCAAAACAGCATATACATTGCCAACAATTTTATTTATGTGGTCAGAACAACTCAACATAGAGTTCACAACAAAACCTAAATTTCTTATCTTGTCAGTAAACTTTAAGTCAATATCACCAATTAACAGTTTTGGAATATCGTCCACATATGCAACACCGTTACTTATGGGCAACACATATGACTTGGATACATTTAGGCAAAGACAGTTATTACGTGCCCAAAACAAAATTGCAGACAGATCACTATTTATTTTAAAACATAAATCTTCAACAAGACCAACACGACTTGACAAATACAACTGAATGTCGTCAGCATAGGCATGAACATTGACATGATGACACACAGAAAACACATCATTGACAAATAGACTAAACAAAAGGGGACCAAGTACAGATCCTTGTGGCACCCCCGAGGCAACAATACAAGACTTAGAGGAGCCATTTAGGCATGTCACTTTCTGAGATCTTCCTCCAAGGTAGCTGGTCATGAGCTTCACAGAGTTATCCGAAAACCCAAAAAAATATTATAGCTTTTTGCAAAGAAGTTCATGATTTACTAAGTCAAATGCCTTTGAAAAATCTAGAAGACAAAGAAGAGTTAGATTGTCGTTCTCAAACTGTATCCTAATGTCATCAATTATTTTTAACATAGCTGTAGAGCAGCTGTGTTTTGGCTTAAACCCTGACTGCAAAGGGGATAGTAGATTGTTTTGTTAACAAAATATGAAATTTGTGTTGCCATCAGAGACTCACACACTTTGGAGAAGGCCGGAAGGATACTTATCGGTCTATAATCACTGGGTCTGGTGGTAATGTTATTTTTGGCAACTGGTATAATGACAGCCTTTTTCCACTCTCTGGGAAAATATGCAGTTGTGAAACAGTGATTAATGATGTGTGTAAGAGTACTCAAAATAAATGGAAGCACAAGTTTTACAAACCTCAAGGAAATTCCATCTTCACCAATAGCATTGGACCTAATAGTCATAACAGACTTTAGAACTTCAGTCTCAGTTACTCCATAAAATTGGAATTTTTCTTTTGAAACGAAATGGTCAACAAAATTCATAGTTAGAGGGCTACTAGTGCTCTTACTGGCGCTAGTAAAATAATCATTAAGGTCGTTATGGTTAATTTTACACTCTGTCTTTAGTTTTCCATGTCCATTAAGATTTTTCAAGTTGCGCCATAGTATTTTTGATGGAAGTGACGGGTCGAATTTTGAATTACAGTACAATCGCTTCGCATGCTTTATAGTGGCAGTAACTATATTTCGGGCAATCTTGTACTGTGTCCAATCGTTGTCAGCACTAGTCCTTTTTCATTTTGCATATAGCTTATAGCGAGTTTTTATAGCGGATCTGATTTTGTTATTATACCAAGGGCAAGAGCTTTTGATAGCCCGAAAAGTACGTAGAGGGACATGATCATTAAACAATTTTGTCAAATTTTTGTTTAGGAAGTCAACTTTCGCATCTACAGTCTCAATAAACCTGCAGTCATCCCAGTTAACATTTGACAGACAAGCATACAGATCATCAATGTTTACAGACTTTAAATCACGATACATAAAAGTAACACTAATAGCTGGACAATTAAACGCCACATCTACTGTACAAAACACTAGGTCATGGTCTGATATAAAAGAAAGTTGGTCAACTTTGAGAATATGGTCGGGGCTTGAAGTAATAACGAGGTCTAAGAGACTAGGGCATGAATTGGTCGCATATCTTGTAGGTACGATTTTGTTAACTATAGTAAGGCCTGCATTAAACACATGGTCAAGTAGTTTGTTAGTATATGAGTCATTCAATAAAAGGTTAACATTAAAATCACCACATGTAACATAACATTCATAATCAATCAAAAACATAGATAACTCAACAAAAAACGAGTCTAGCATGCAACATTTTAGTTGCATTGTCTGAAACTTCCGCAATAATAAATTCCGTCTCAGAGTTATTAGATACGGCTAATAGTCCAATCAGACATGCAATAAATTGCAACACCTCCCCCTTTTTTTGTAACTCTGTCGTGACGTATCATATTGAAGCCTGGGATTCCATAATAATAATCAGAAATATTAGGGTTAAACCATGTTTCTGAGACACAGATGACATCAATACCCGTTTCTACAAAAGTATCCCTAACATAGTCCAATGTATCACTATTAAGACTTCGCGCATTAAAGTGAACAACATTAAGTCCATTGGATTGTTGGCATAGAATATTTATCAAGGTCTTGTGGCTTTCACCAATGCTAAACGCAGATGTCCTATTGGGATTTAAGTCCAAAACTATGAACTGATAAAGGGGCAAGTAAAATTTGTAAGGCAAAAAATAAACAAAAATTACTGCAAATTAAATAAAGTGAGAGTGAATAGAAAAAACACGAATAAAATAGCATAAGACATATAAACAGAGAAGCTAGAAAACAATGAAAAGAGAAAAATAACATAAAAGAAGAAGAGCAAAGACATACTACTAGCTTAGTTTCTAAGTTTGTATAAATTAAACCTAGCATACAGCATAGTATAAAAATATCCATATCAAGATAAATTGTAATTTTTTATTTTTTGGTGCTTATAAGAGAATTGATTTCGCCTCTAGAGTTAACGAGTTGCGGCTCTTCACCTGGTTTCAGCCGAACAAAAAGTTTCCCACGGACGGAAAATGCTGACACCAAAATCTTCTTTCGTCTGAGTTCTGATGCATACGTCATAACTTCACGCTGGGTTGGTGGAAAACTCTCATGCAAGTAAATTGAGCCGTAACCGGGCAACTCAATATCAGAGAGCGCCAACGATCTCTTCTTTGCCTTGCAAAATAAAGCGATGGATTTTAAGAGCTGATTACGATCATTTGCAGAGAACAGCTTAACAACAATTGGACAAACACTCTTATCCGAAAAACATCACGCAAAGGTGGTGGTTTGTGCTCAGCTGCACTGCAGACCTTACCAAAGATTTCGGGTAAACACTCAACAGTCACTTGCAGTATCCCGTTGACAATCAAGTCAGTGGAGACTGAACTGCTTTCAAGAGCACTAAGCTGAGCTTTGGTGGTAATCAGTTCGCTGCGAAGAGAGAGAACATCAGCACACGCATTCTCCAACGCAGTTACTCTCTTCTCAATTCCTGCTATGGAGAGTTTCAGGTTTGCTGTTTCAGCAGCCAGCTCACCAATTTTTTGCATCACTCTCTCCTCCGATTTTCTCATTACTGCAGTTAACTGCTCTATTATAGAGTCTCTCTGCTCCTCAAGTTTCCTCTCCATCCTATCAAATACAGTTGATGCTGTGGTCAGGGGAGTCTGTGGAGGGGATGCAGGTTTTCGCGCTGGATTTTTCCGCGTTGATGACATTTTGGTTGCTTTTGCTTGGAGCAGCTTTGCAATGGGTCAGGTGAAACAGTATGCGGGAAACAGCAAAACAAACATTTTACAGCACTCGCAAACACAGCTAGGTTGGCTTTTTTAGGTAAATTTCGAAGTTTTTTACGAGGAAAAATACAAATACTTAAGAGCACCACGAAAACACGTCCTACTCGAATGACAACATGACAATGATATCCTAAAGAAAAAGCTTTAAACTTCCCGTTTTAAAAGTCATCCCAAGTACTTCTCGTTTGCTCTTGTACTTGCAGATGGAAACCCTTAATGGCTACCAGGAAAGCCTGCCCTCTGGCACCGACCGCAGAGACAGAAAATTGTCTCCAATGTAGACTCTGCCATCGGTACCACGCGCTGCGGACCTGCTCAGCCTTCAAGGCAATGAAGCCTCCACAACGCTTGGTTGTAGCACGGGCGCAAGGGGTTTTAAAAAACATAAAACAACAAGTTTAGTTGCAGCGAAGTAACGCTGAAAGTGTGCAAAAACAGACTAATTTATTTTATTCAATCAACTTAAAACGAAACTTATTCTCTTTACAATTATTACTTATTATTACTTTCGGCATGTGAATTTCATAAACTGTTTGCTAATCATTTTACTTTACAATTCGGGCATTCCTGGGAATTAGTTGTCTTTTTGATTTTCAATTATTCTTTTTGCGTATAATTAAATAAATTGGCCGGAAGTGGTTTTATGTTTCAACTTTACTTATTTGTTCTAAAAAATCGTCATATTTGTCTGGTGCACCGTCAGGTGTTTTTGTATAATTATTTACATATGTAACTACTCCCTCCTTATAATTACAAAAGCAATTATTAAAATTATAAACATACTTAGAATATTGAAGATATGTGATATTTTACTATGAATTTTCAATTGAAAAACGTTTTCTATATTTGATATATGTATGTTCTTCTATTATTTCATCAAATGTAATGCTTTTCGTAAAATTCCGAAAATCTTCTTCAATCTTTTAAGCTTACAATTGTTTCTTTTATATTTTCAATATAATTAAACAATTAAATTAAATTGTATTAAACAGTTACCATTTATAATTGGTTGTTCTTGATAGCATGAATGATTAATCTTTAAATTTATTGCGTTTTTAACTACAACCGTAAAAAATGTGTTTTGTATTTTGTCTGTCCTCCTCATCCATTGTTCCAAAAAGCCATTTTGACATACTATCTACTGCATTAACTAATCCTCGCTTATGTCTAGTTCTAATTGGCATTAGTATTAATAACTTATTCCTTACGTCTAACAACTCTCTTTGCAATATCTCTTTATTTTCTAATTTCATTAAAAGTATATTGTCGGTCATATCGTTAATAATATTTTCTAGTTGTTGAACGTCAATCATATGTAGAACAATATCGCTATATTTAGGTATTTCTTGATCTCTAATTTGTAAGTCTTAGTAATGTCCATATCTGTAAATTTTAATCGTCGTTTAATATTTCTCTAATTTTTGTTTTCTAAATTTGGGTTGTTCCTTGTGTCTAACTGCCTAGTAATTTTTTATGAATCCTTCTGATCTTTGCTCTTTGTAATCTTCTCTATTCCTATTCAATTTGGTTATTGATTTCTTCTTTGTCTGTTCCAAATTTTTTCTTATAATTTCATTATTCACTTTGTTATTCTGTTCTTCATTAGGCGTGTATTTTATAGTAGAATGAAACCTATCATTATAATTTCTAAAAGCTTTTTGTATTAATTGCTCAACGGATATACCTTTGTTTAACTTACATAACATTCTAAACTTTTCTGAAATTGTATTATAGAATCTTTCAATATCTGCGTTACCCGTATGACTATTGGGTTTGGTTAAATGAAGTTCAATATTTTCAGTGCCTAGGAATTCCTTAATCCGTGCCGCATTAAATTCATTATCTGCTATTATTTGTCTAGGTTTTCCTATTTTGGTAAAGTAGTCTTCCAAAAGTAATAGGATTTTTGTCATTTAAAGGATATGTTACTCCATACTTAGGAAATTTATCTATTATTGTTAAAAAATGGAATCTTTTTATAACATAGGTGTCTATGTGGATAATTTCATTATTTTTTGTAGGTGTTTCCGTATGCGAAAATTAAAGTTTGATTTGTCTCCTATCATATTTTATCTCTTAGCATGTTTCGCATGGGTTAATCACTATTTGTATAAGCTCTGCTAATTTTGGATAGTAAATTTTATTTCTAAGTTGATTATATGTGTCCTGTATGCCTGAGTGCATACTTTCTCAAACGTGATAAAGCGAAAGTTGTTTAACCGCTTCCACTTCAGATTCAATATCCTGCGCTCTAATTCTAAATTCTAATTGTTTATCTAATTATAAACTCTAATTGTTTATCGTTAGAAAACATTTCTGAGCTTTTCTTGAACTACATTATATTGCCGTTCGGTTAGATTAGGTTAGGTTGGAATGGCTGGGAAGAGAACCCTCCCTTGCACTTAGGCCTAGCGTGACCCATTGTACTGCCATATGCGAGTTCGCTTCTCAATTCTCCTGCACATCGGGTTCAAACCATTTTGTTGACTTGATAAATTTCGACAGTGCTTTTGGGTTTACTAGCGCTATCTCCGCGAGGCTTTGTAGAGTTGGTCTGCCAAGCGTGCGAAGTCTTCTTCTGCTTAAAGCTGGACATTGGCAAAGTAGGTGTTCCACGTTTTCTTCTTCTTCGTCGCAACTGCGACAGTGCTCCGGAGCATTTACTCCTAGTCTTTTCGCATGAGTACCGATTAGACAGTGCCCTGTGAGGGTTCTTGTTAAGGTAGAGACTTCGCTTCTTTTTAGCCCCAGAAGGTTTGATGTGGCCTTTTATCGTAAGACGGCCACGTGAGTTTGGAGATTTCGCAGTGTGGGTGACTACCCCAACGTTCAATCGCCACCTTTATGGTGTTATGCTTGATTTGTAGTTTAAAAGTGGCAAGTGGTATACCTAACCTGTTCCTACTCGGAAGGATCGGGGTGATCGTACCATTCCTTGCCAGTTCATCCGCTTTGCAGTTGCCCTCGATATCGCGGTGTCCAGGCACCCTATGAGTTGAATTCTTTAATGCTGAGCCATCTCGTTTAGAGATCTGCGGCATTCAGTGAGAGACTTCGTATTGTCTATACAGGAGTCTAGCGCCTTCAGTGCAGCTTGGCTGTCAGAAAAGATAAAGACCTGTTTGCTTTCTTTAGGGTTTTTGATTAGGTGCTGTGTAGCCTCCTGGATGGCCAGCACTTCCGCTTGGTACATGCTACAGTGGTCGGGGAGTCTGAACGATGTTTCAAGTTTTAGTTCAGGGGAGAATACACCTCCCCCGACTTTTCCGTTGAGTTTGGAGCCATCAGTGTAAATGTTGATGGCCTTAGGCATATGGTGTGGTCTTGTGTACCAATCCTGTCGGACCTTTTTAAAGGAAGCTGATGGTGTACAGTAGTCCGTATTTGTTGGTATTTGAATTGGAGCCATTTTTCTTAGAATTTCTGTGTGGCCAAGTGTGCTCTGGGTCCAGAACCCAGCTTCTCTAAGTCTTAAAGCAGTGATAGCGGCTACCTCTTGAGCTACTACGTCAAGAGGTGGCAGGTGTAGTATGGCGTTTAGAGCCTCAGTGGGTGAGGAGCTTAGGGCTCCACTTATGCAGAGCTCCGCGCTACTTTGTACTCTCTGCAGTTGTTTAAGCGTTGTTGGTTTTTTTAGAGTGGGCCAACAGACCAAGGCTCCGTATAATAGGATTGGGCGGACGATGGCTGTATAGATCCAGTGTACTATCTTAGGGGAGAAACCCCATTTTACACCAATAGCTTTTTTGCAAGTGTAAAGCGCCGTAGTGGCTTTCCTTATTCGCTCCCTTGTGTTGTCTTTCCAGTACAGCTTATTGTCTAAAATGAGACCCAGGTACTTCGCGGTACTTTTAAGAATTAGGCTTTTGCCATCAAGTTTCGGTAGTGTGAGAGTGGGTGTCTTATACCTTCTGGTGAATAGCACTAGTTCTGTTTTATCAGGATTTACTTCTAGACCACAGTCTTTGGTCCAGGTGACAAGTGAAGTGAGAGCTGTTTCCATGAGTTCGCATAGCGTCTGAGGAAATTTTCCTCTCACAATTACCGCAACATCGTCGGCGTACGCGATCACCTCATAACCATTTCCTTCCATGCGTCGCAAGAGCTTATTTACAGTTACCACCCATAAAAGTGGAGATAGAACTCCTCCTTATGGAGTTCCTCTGTTTACGGGTCTGCGAACGGTGCTTTCCCCCAGCTGCGAACACAATACCCTGCTGGAGAGCATTTGGTGAATGAGTCCAACTAGAGAGCTGTCCATTCGCAGATCCCTGAGAGCCGAGGTAATCGCTCGAGGGGTTACATTGTTGAATGCCCCTGCAATGTCGAGAAATGCAACAAGTGCGAATTCTTTTTCTTCTAGGGATTTTTCAAGCTTGGAAACCAGTGAGTGGAGTGCTGTCTCCGTGGACTTGCCTTTGGTATAGGCATGTTGCGCATTAGACAATAGGGATGGACTAATCGAGATCCTAATATACATCTCAATTAGTCTTTCGAAAGTTTTGAGTAGAAAAGAGGAAAGGCTTATAGGCCTAAAGTCATTTGGTTTGGTGTGTGAGGCTCTACCTGCTTTTGGTATAAACACCACCTTAACTTCTCTCCATAAAATGGGTATATAGGCGAGTCTTAAGCAGCTGGTAAAGATTGTTTTTAACCAAGGTTTGGTGAGCTCCATGGTATGTTGTAGCTGAGCTGGGTAAATACTGTCTGGCCCCGGACTTTTGTAGGGTTCGAATTTGTCTATGGCCCAGCATATACTTCTGTCGCTTATTATCTCGTTTATAAGCTGCGGTCTGACATTCCTTTGTTCTGACTCATTTCCAAGATCATTGGTGTATTCGGAGAAATGGTTGTCTAGAAGCAGGTTAACTGTTTCAACGCTAGAGTCGGTCCAGGTTCCATCTTGCTTTTGAAGAAAACTGGGTGCTGTCGGTGATTTTGCCAGAACTTTTCGAAGTCTTGAGGCTTCGGTTGTGGTCTCTATCGCGCTGCAGAAATTATTCCATGAATTTCGCTTTGCATTCCGTGTGTCTTTTTTATAGAGTCTTAGTATTGCTTTATAATGCGCCCAGGAAGACTCCTGGGCATCATGCTTAGCAGCATTAAATGCTTTCCTACATTCTTTACGTAGTCTATTTAGGTCTGACGTCCACCAGGGGGGCCTGTATGTTTCTTTTACTTTCTTAATGGGGCATGCTTTTTGCAGTGCTGCGTTGCAGTTTTCAACAAAGTTCGGAAAGCTCTGAAAAAATTTCAACTTTTCCTTTCATTATATATTTCCTAAATACCTCACCTAGTCTACCGAAATCATATTCCGATATGAAAATAATTCTTTTTCAATGTAATATTTTTAATTCTTCTGCCTTGTTATTTGTTAAAATAATTTGTGTTGTATATTTGTTCAATATCTCTTCCTTTATATAAAAATGATCCTGTAAATTTTCTTCCGCCGAATGGACCGTTTGCATTGATGTATCGTCCTCTAAATTGTCGATAATGTTTAGGTCGTATTCGACATTTTCGCCAGTAGTTTCATCCTCCTTGTCTTTTATAACGTCCTCGTTCTTTTGTATTCTGCTAAGAAAATCCGCTACTCTGTTTTCTTTTCCTTTAATATATTCAATATGAAATTGGTATTCTCCAAATTTTAATAGCCATCGCTGGTGTCTTGGCGACATATCTTTTCCTCTATATTTTGAATGTAAGTGGTTGATGGTCTGTAACTATTTAAAATTTTCTTCTATATAAGTATGGCTAAAAGTAATTTACGCTGCACATAATCGCTAAAAATTCTTTATATGTTGCTGAATAATTTTTTTCGTGATTGTTGAGCGTTCTTGATACATAGCAAATTGGATGTCCTTATTGAGATACAAATGCCCCTATTGCATAATTCGAAGCATCAGTTGTTAATATAAATTATTTCTCAAAGTTTGGATATCGTAAAATTGGATGTGAACATATCAATTGTTTTAATTTTACGTAGGCTTCTATGTAATAAGGATCTTTTGAATTAATTCGTGTGTGGTATTACGATCGCTGTTTTGCACCTAGCTTCCTCTCTTATTGTGATTTGATGATACCCTTTTGCCAAATCAATTGTCGTAAATTATTGGGCGCGTCCCAATTTATTTAAAATTGAATTAATGTTAGGTTGGCAAAAATAATGAAAACAATGTTTAGGTTGGCAAAAATCCTTGGACTGAACCCTCCGCGAGGGTGCCGACTGGAAATGAGCACTACAGAGCAATCCCGTACGATGTCGGGAAGGTGCCCAGCTAAGATCAGGGATCAGTTTCATGTGCTTATGTCTCTCAATGGCTCTGCTATATGGAAATGGTTCTTGATCTTGGTCTCTAAGGTAGGGGCTGGATCAAGGTGTCATGCGTACCGTGCTGATGATCAGCCTGGCTGGGAGCCCCCAAATAGCCCAGTCTCGTACGGCACCCTCTGGGAACCGGGCGGCACCCAGTTGTATTCAGGCCTTACCCCGGGTAATGCGGATCTCTGCCTGGGGTGGACGAACCCCTTTCTCCGCTACTCGTGGGATCAAGTATGGACAGACCAATAAAAACAAAAAACAACGAGACCGGGACTCGCAATTTCTCGGAAGGGCAGTCGCCCAAGAAGCAGGAGGACCGTGCGATGCAGTGCCCCTCCACCAGCCACGAAGTGGCCATGTTAGTGAAGGACAGCAATCCTCTGGCGAGGCCGAGGCTTGCACCTTCAATGAAACGTTTAGGGGGCGGGAAGCCCTCGAGAATGGTTTCAAGCACCAGCGGAGAGGAACCTGGTAGGCAGTTTGCTACCATGGGGGCTGCTAAAGCTGGTGCGCGGTTCCCTCGGGCGCCACCTCTAACACCCACGGCGTTCACAAGGCCGGAGGACAGGCCAACCATGGAGGCAGCAACTTCGCGACACAAGAAGGCTGTCATTAGGATCTTGACACCAGGTCTGCCGAGTTGTACAAAAAGGCGGTTGCCAGTTTGGAAAATGTCTATCCGGGTGCGAAGCTCCGGGCCATTGACTTCAAGGAGGTCCCCTCCAGACCGAGGGCAAGAGTGTGGCTGCCAGCGAAGCCCGCAGAGCCAGAGGGAGTTCTGGAAAATATCCGCCTTTTTAATCCGGCGCTCCGGGTTCGGCACCGCTCGCGTTAGGGTGTACTCGAACGACATCAACGCAGCGCGCAGCGTAGAAGCGGAGGTGGACCAGATTAGCGAGGATGAAGGGGATGCAGAGCCTGGCCAGGAAGATCCGATGGATGATCTGTCCGGGGGCTATGCGTCGTCGAGGTCGTCGCTGGGCATTGGGTCCACCTTCCGCAAGTATACGGAGGAGGAGCTTATGTCAGACGATGACGACGAAGCCAACCGTACTATGGTGGAGTGGGAAACAGAATGCGTCCAAGATGGTGCGCGTCGTCCAGATCAACCTCCACCATTGTAAAGCAGCGTCTGCTGCACTGCTGCTCCAGCTGGCGAAAAGGGGACAGCAGATATCGCCCTCATCCAGGAGCCCTGGACTGTTGGGCATAGAATTTGTGGACTCCAGACGACGGAGTATACACTGGTAAGTGGGGCAACTGTGGGTAGACCTAGAGCTTGCATTCTTGTTAACTCGAAACTAAAATTTCTGTTTCTTCCTCAATTTAATGACGAGGACACGACGACCATGAGCCTAGAGGTCAATAGTCAGGTGATCCGGCTGACCTCTATGTATCTGGCCCACGATAGACCAATTCCGACGCCGATGGTCGAAAAGGTCGCTCAGTACACAGCGGGAGCGCTGATTCTTGCCGGAGACGCGAATGCGCACTAATTCACATGGAGCAGCAGCAACACCAACGAAAGAGGTGAGTCACTCTTCGATTTCATATTAAAAGCCAACCTAGCTGTAAGTAACAGGGGTAGTGATCCCACCTTTGTAACCAGTAGTAGAAGGGAAGTGCTGGACGTGACTCTCGTGTCGGTGGAAGCAGAGGCGGTGGTTAGAAACTGGAAAGTGCTTGAAGAGCATTCCTTTTCGGACCATCGATACATCTCCTTTTACTTAGAGGGGATCTCGCCTAGGACTGAACCCATTAGAAATCTTAAAAATGCCGACTGGTCTAGATACAGGAATGAACTAGATAAGTGATTTTCAGGCAAACGAGTAAGCGTACCGTGTCGCCCAGGGAAGCTAGAATACATGGTAAACCAGTTTACCATGGCACGTGGGAAGGCTCATGATAAGGCCTGCCCAATTAAGAAGCCAAAAGGCAAAACGAAACCACCTTGGTGGAACATAGATATTGACAAGGCTCGCAGAATCTGTCGAACTCTATTTAACCTAGCCAAAAGAACCCAAAGTGACTTACAATGGGAAATTTACAGGTCCCACTTAGGGGACTATAAAAATCTCTTAAGGCAGTCTAAGAGATCTTCTTGGAGAAGGCCGGACGGGACGTGAACGGGGTCGGCAGAGGACACTCTCAGACTTCTCCTGGAGACGCACTTTCCGTATACGGCGGGTGGGCTCCCGAACAGATCGACTACAGTGAAGGAACAATCGGCGGCTGTTGAATTCTTCACATTAGAGAAAGTAACCTGGGCAATTGAGACATTTAAACCCTACAACGCACCGGGTCCAGATGAAGTGTCACCGGTGCAGCTTCAGCAATCTTTGAAGCTAAGTGCAATTTGGCTGCATGCTATGTATATAACGGTGTTTAACCTCAACTTTATTCTTAAAATGTGGACGGAATCAAGGGTTGTTCTTATCCCCAAAGCAGGTATAATATCTCACGTAAATCCCAAAGACTTCAGGCCTATAAGTCTCTGCTCCTTTCAACTGAGGGTACTAGAGAGAGTAATTGATTGTCACATCAGAGATTCAATAACGCACAAATTAATATCTTCCCAGCATGCTTACATGAAGGGGAAGTCCATTGAAACGGCGCTTCATCAAGTTGTGTCGTATATAGAGAACTCCCTGCAGGTCAAGGAGTACACACTGATATCATTTCTAGACATTGAGGGAGCCTTCAATAACATAGAACCACTAGCGATCACAAGTGCACTGGCGAAGCTGGGCGTCGATCAACATCTGGTATCCCTAGTACAAAACGTACTGGTTGACAGGGTTGTGAGGGCACAGTTAGCGGAGGCAACTTCAAAACGCTGTACAAGCAGTGGCAAATAGAGCACTGAGGCAAGCGGACGTCGCAAAATATCTAGGCGTGATACTAGACAAAATGCTTTCGTGGACACAGAACGTCCAGGAGCGCAGTAAGAAGGCAACGGTGGCAATTTACAGTTGCAAGGGAGCCATCGGAAGAAAATGGGGCTTATCTCCCAAAAGTATGCACTGGATATACACAGCGGTAGTCAGACCAATCCTGCTATATGGGGCACTGGTGTGGTGGCCATGTCTCGATAGGAAAACCACACATTCAGGACTACAAAAGGGTGCAAATATCGGCGCTGATATGCAACCCCCTCTGCGTACAACCCCCTCGGAAGCTTTAGACACCATACTAAATATCCTCCCGATTGATATCGCAGGAAAACAATTCGCTGCGTGTGCCGCTCTCAGACTACGGGAGTTGCCCGTATGGAAGTCTAGTCAAGTAGGACACGCAACAATCGCAAACGAATTAGGTTCGCAAGTTACAGATTACTGCACCCCCATTCAAAGCTTCACAAAAAAGTTCAACATACTAATTCCTGAAAGAGGCTGGTGGTCCGATGGACCCCCTGGATCGGAGAATTCACTCCACTTCTGCACTGATGGCTCAAAGCTTGAGAACAGAGTGGGAGGGGTTGTTTTCTCGGCTCAAGTAGGATTACAAAAATCTTTCCGTCTTCCTGACCATTGCAGTGTCTTTCAGGCTGAGATCGCTGCTATACAGGAGACGGTAGACTACCTAAGAACAGAAGAGGTTGAATTCAAAGATATCTTCATATTTTTCGACAGTCAAGTAGCACTAAAGGCACTTGATTCGGTCAACTGTAATTCTAAAACGGTAGCAACCTGTCGCAAATCTCTAAACGAGATGGCGGAGCAGTTTGCTCTTTACTTGGTATGGGTGCCAGGGCACAGCAACATACCAGGCAACGAAACAGCGGATGAGCTTGCAAGAAGGGGGACATCCACTCCGCTTTCATCACGCTGAAAGGGTTTAGGTATGCCGCTCGCTACCTGGAAGCTCTTTCTAAGGGACTCAACCCTTAAGGAAGCAGGAAATGCCTGTATCAAGTCCAAGCTCTTGTGGCCGGAGTGAGACGTCAAGCGATCACAAGGTCTTCTCATGCTGAGCAGAGAAAACCTGTTCCTAGCTTTAGGAATGATAACAGGTCATATGCTGATCGGCAGACACGCAGAGAGACTAGGTGTTCCCTGCAACGACTTCTGCAGAAGCTGCAGAAATGAAGAAGAGCCTGAAACCGTAAAGCATCTTCTATGTGAATGTCCTGCACTATGGGCTAGAAGAAGAAAATTCTTGGGATCAGAGTTCTTCGCAGACCTTAGCGATCTGGCCAAAGTAGAGATTCGCAAGCTATTAAAATTCGCAGTTTCCACATGTTGGTTCGAAAAGGGGGATTTTTCAAATCCGCGTGGTGCCACAATGGGCCTAAAGAAGGCCTAAAGAAGGCCTAGGTGTGCTGGCGCGATCGCAAGCAGCCACTTTAACCTAACCTAACCTAAGTAAAGAGTATTTATCATCTATTGTTACCTCATTAAATTTTCTGTATTCTGCAACTATCCTATACTTTCTTTTTCCTGAATTATCCATTTTCTTTGGTATAACCATTAATGGACTGGAGTATCTGGAATTACTTTTTCTAATAATTCCTTGCTCCTCTATCACTGTAATTTGTCTACGCACTTTTTTTTCATGTTGGGGTTGATATCTGTATAATTTAGAATTTATTTTCTCCTCTGTGGTAGTTTTTATTACGTGCTGAATTTCTGTTGTACTAGTTAATTTTTCTTCTTCTTTAAATAACAACTTTTCGAATTTTTTTAATTGTTTCGTTATTTTCTTAAATTCTTCCCCATTTAAATGATCTAATTGCATTTCTTTGATTTATTCATTTGTCACTTGTAGTGAACAAATTTCTTTTAAATTGAAGGGGTTATTTAAAAATTCCGACTCTTTCTCATTAAGAATAATCTTTCCATCCACAAGATTTATCATGGTATTTAGGTGATTCATTAATTAAATGCCTATTATAAAGTTATATTTCCTAACTCGGAATGGTGTTGATCTCCACCTTATGTATGCATTATCAGGTAAGTTGAATTCTATTGGTGCTCTTGTATGCACTTTATGAGTGATCACTTATTATTATTTCATCTTCAAGGGGTATTTTTTGGAATTCGTTTAGTTCCGAATCAACTAAACTAATGCTTGCCCCCGTATCTATTAAAGCAATGTATTTTTTATATTCAATTGTTATTGCTATTTTCGTTCCTGATGGTAGAGAGCAAATACTCTAAACTCCACTCATAAATGAATTTATTGTTATATCTCTTTTCCACTTGAATGTAGGTAAGTTCTGGATATTTTTGAATATCCTTTGTATGCTGTTGTCATTCGTGGTCTGCCAGAAGCTCCATATAAGCATGTCTGAGCTATTCGAGTTGATGTTCTCTTCGATTGAGTTCCTGAATCAGCTCTACGTTTGGGATGTAAGAATGTTCCTGTGCCATCCTACTTCTCTTATCGAATACCTGCTGCCTGTTGTTCCAAATTTTTTTTTAATTTTTTTTTTCGTTCATTGCACTTTGTGTTGGTGATTGATCGCTTCTTTTTGTTTTTCATGTCGCTTCTCACTTCAAACACTTTTTTTCTTTTTTTTAGTTAATATAAATTGTTTTATATTTTTTTGTTATAACCTGGAGGGTACGGTTAGTTCCTGAGCTGGCTACAGATTCGCAGGATAAATAAAGGAGTTATAAGTCACACCACCGTTTTCTCGAATCACTGACCGAACCTTTATTTGTTTTTAGTAAGAATACCGACTGCGCCACTTTTGTGTTGCGTCGCGGCGAACGGGTTTTTAAAAAAGATAAAACAACAAGTTTAGTTGCAGCGATGTAACGCTGAAGGTGAGCAAAAACAGACTAATTTATTTTATTCAATCAACTTAAAACGAAACTTATTCTGTTTACAGTTATTGCTTATTCATTTCTTTCGGCATGTGCATTTCATAAACTGTTTGCTAATCATTTTACTTTACAATTCGGTCATTCCTGGAAATTAGTTGTCTTTTTGATTTTCAATTATTCTTTTTGGGTATAATTTAATAAATTGGCCGGAAGTGGTTTTATGTTTCAACTTTACTTATTTGTTTTAAAAAATCGTCATATTTGTCTGGTGCACCGTCAGGTGTTTTTGTATAATTATTTACATAATTAACTCGCGCACCATACGCTTCTACACATGGCAGCAAAGCATAAAGGTCGTATACGCGAACGGCCACCAACTCAGCGAGCAAAACTCAAACCTGCCGCGCACAGAGGCAAGGTCAAACGCAGCCAAATTAGCAAGCAGGGTGAACGCGTGCCTCCACCGAGGAAGTCAGCGAAGAAAATGATGACGGAAACGACGGCGAGGATGACCATCGCGCGCACTGCGGACGGCCTGCAGACAAAACGATACCGGGGCCGCACCACGCAACGCTTGCTTGACAACACCATCCGCGCCTTGAAAGATCTACAGAAGGCGCTTACCAGCGCATCCCTGCAGGGCAGGGAGGATGTTTAAACTGACGCCGCTAATTTAACCAACCGTCCGTTTGGGTCATGCGCTCGGCTTTTCGGAGTTGCCCAAGCGGGGCGAGCAGGGCGAGCGGCCGGCCGTCTATCACGGCAGCCTGCCGCCGACAACGCTGAGTTCAGTTGAAAAACTAATCTCGGGAACGGCGCACGAATTAACGACGTTAATACATACATATATTACATGCATATGTATATACACTACATACATATCTAACATGGTTACATACATTACATATATACATAAACTATAATGTACAAATAAACATGTTTGTCTTATAAGTAACAAAAGAATATGATAACATTGTAAACAACCTTCAATAACAAATTTAATCACTAAACTAATAACAAACACCATTTATCATCAGTAGTAGAAATGGTATAAATAGATGTAAGCATAAATATATTAGGCAGTTCGAAATTACATGGATTCAAATAAAGAGCTCTTGCTCAGAGAAATATGAAAAAATAAACTTTGTATAACTTTCCACACTCGAGCATTAAACTGGGAGCTCAACTGGTCTTAAAAGTAATTTTCTAATCCTGTAACGTTATAAAGGATAAGAAAAATATAAAATCCCACGGGAAGTAAGACTTCCAGCACAACATATGTGAAAAAAGTGCTTAAATAATTAATATAAACACAAACAACACACGATTCAAAACAAGTGAATCGAAAAGTGAATCAAAAAAGTTAAACACAAAGGTGAAACTGGATACCTAACGTAAACTAAAAACAATAAAAAAAAACAAAGAACTTACGACGGCAACAGAAAATTAGAAAACCCAATAAAAATGGAGGAACAATTAGCTCAACTACACGCAACAACAACAAGCGGACTTTACAGAGAGAGTAGCTCTGCTAGAGCAACAAAACGCTCCGCACGACGTGGTACTCGTACTACACGACGAAGTCAAACTCAACTTCACCGATCCAAGGGATATAGACCTTGAATTGTTTAAATCTCACAAGATCACAAGTTTGGACCTTCATGGAAGCGATAAAGAACTTCCAAAACCATCCAAAATATTACAGCGCCCTGGGAATTATACGAACAAAGATTACAGGACCTGCTGCGAATAACAAATAACGACACCAAATTGAATTTTTATTCAATCATCAA
Organism: Philophylla caesio; assembly: GCA_963971545.1. Taxonomy (NCBI): domain Eukaryota; kingdom Metazoa; phylum Arthropoda; class Insecta; order Diptera; family Tephritidae; genus Philophylla; species Philophylla caesio. The sequence goes on from OZ020607.1 coordinate 89,890,164, forward strand.
CCGACTTGACTATACTTATGCTGACCAACGCCCACTATATGTCCTCCTGGATCAAAAGAAAAAAATCTCACAAGGAAGAAAAACTCTCGCAGAATTCCACGGTGAAGTATCTAAGGCACTTAAATAATGCCAAAATGGAAATGTGCAGTGAAGACAACAAAGAAGTTATGAAAACCTACACCAACCAAGATGCAGTAAGAACTTTCATCCTTGGCCTAAATTAAAAATATACCAGCGGTCCACTGTAGAGTCATAATCCAACAAATTTGGAATCGGCGTACGCAATAGCCTGTACCATACCACACGATAGCGTAAATGAAGAATTCGAAACACAGAACGTAAAACCCAGATTCCAGCATCATAGGAAAAATCGGAACACCTACTCACAACCACATCGTGAAGAGAGGTACTATATGCCAAACATCAGAATTCAAAGAAACGACTATCAACAAAGAAGCTTCTTCAATCAACAAAGACAACCTGCACCTATTCCAATGGACTCTTGACAATATATCCCAACAAGTGGACGCAATAATGCCTAACAATATATATAAGAGAGATAGGACATTCAGTAATAATAACGGAACTACTCCACAAAATAAGTTGCGACGACGCAATAAATACGTCTCGCACATAACATTAATAGCCTTAAGAAAAATGAAATAAGTTTACGTTGCTAGTCATAAGAAAACACAATAAACATGAATTACAATTTAATTTCTGGGTTTACTAGATGTAAGCATACTAGACAGATAATACAACTAGTTTATAACAACCCAACCATACCAAGCGTATGGTTCGAGCCCAAGGAAGAACAGCTGATCGCTAACTACGGTCAGATGGCGCACAAAGCGCACGGCCGTGCCAAAGCAAGGAAGAAGCAGAACACGAGCATAAAAGGACGAGCAATAGCGCCGACGACTCAGTTGTCATCGAGCCGGCGAAGGCTCAACCAGGCGCAGTGCAGTAGTAAGGCGAGTGTGGTGAAACCCCCGGTAGTATCGTAGTATAGTAGTGCAGTAGTACAGTATAGGTACGTGGTGCAGTCGGTAGTCAGTTTCTGCCAGCGGCCACAGCCTAGTACAGTATACGTGGTGCAGTCGGTAGTCAGTTTCTGCCAGCGGCCACAGCCTAGTACAGTATACGTGGTGCAGTCGGTAGTCAGTTCTCTGCCAGCGGCCACAGATTTGCGGTATACGTGGTGCAGTCGGTAGTCAGTTTCTGCCAGCGGCCACAGCCTAGTACAGTACACGTGGTGCAGTCGGTGGTAAGCCGATCAACGACCACAGTAGAACCAAGTAATCCTCTGCCTCGACAGGATAGCCAGGAGTGCACGCAAGCCAGGACAGCACATAACAAAAGTCAGCATCACCGCGTAGACATCGCCGTTATTCCCAGAGAGACCACGTCATCACGCATAAGATCGCCGTTAGCGACCACAAGTCGACGCTGTACATAACCAAAGTCAGCATCGCCACGTAGACATTGTCGCTATTCCCAGAGAGACCACGCCATCACGCCTAGGATCGCCGTTAGCAAACACGAGGCGGCAATGTACATAACGAAGGTCAGCATCACCGCGTAGACATCGCCGTTATTCCCAGCGAGACCACGTCATCACGCATAAGATCGCCATTAGCGAGCACAAGTCGACGCTGTACATAACCAAAGTCAGCATCGCCACGTAGACATCGTCGCTACTCCCAGAGAGACCACGTCATCACGCATAAGATCGCCGTTAGCAAGCACAAGTCGACGCTGTACATAACAAAAGTCAGCATCACCACGTGGACATCGCCGTTATTCCCAGAGAGACCACGTCCTCACGCCTAAGATCGCCTTTAGCGAGCACAAGTCGACGCTGTACATAACCAAAGTCAGCATCACCACGTGGACATCGCCGTTATTCCCAGAGAGACCACGTCCTCACGCCTAAGATCGCCGTTAGCGAGCACAAGTCGACGCCGTACATTACAAAAGTCAGCATCGCCACGTAGACATCGCCGTTATTGCCAGAGAGACCACGTCATCACGCCTAAGATCACCGTTAGCGAACACGAGGCGGCACTGTACATAACGAAGGTCAGCATCACCACGGAGAAATGACCGCTAGGCCTCACGAGGCCGTACAAGTAATGAAACTTCAGTAAATGTATAGATATAAGTAATACACTTTTGTTTGAAAATAAAGCTTTTGAAATAAGACTCTACCTTTTGCTGGTTTTTCTGTAACGACCAGTAAAAGAACCCTGGATCCGGCGAGTCATACCCCGGCTGGAAAAAACAACGTTACAGATGGCGCCCGAGCAGGGACTATATTAAGCAAAGTCCTATATGAACAAAAGCCTTTTATAATAATAAATCTAAAAGGTGCAAACGAATCAACAAAAACCCCGAAAATTACAAGGAGCGAGGCATAAAAGAATTCACAGAGTTAACGTGAAGAAGAAGACACGAGAAAACTAAACCCAAGTTGACAGAGAATTAAAAGGGGACTCATTATGGTCCGAATATCGTGGGTGTATTATCTTTGTAAGGAAGATTTATTAAATTACGCCAATGAGTTCAAGTTCGACGACTCCGGGAGTGTAGACGAATTGAGACGACGCTGCGCTAACACTCTAGCAGAGCTTTTAAACCAGCCTGAGTACGAGGAACGGTTGCTGGAACTAGAGGCGTTCCACGCCAGAGCAACATCTCCGAGCATGGAAGTTGGACCAAGTCTGCCACTTAAACCCCCCGCCACTATGAAAGGCGCGGTTCCGAAGATCCATGAACCAGTAGCAACGGAAGATAGAACCGAAGGATGGAATCTCCCATCCCGACACCGGCCGGATGTCCATGACACAGAACACGAACTACGACCTGCTACCCCAGCAATCGAGAAGATAAGAAAGTGGGGAATCAAATACAGCGGTGGCACTGATCCTTTGGCATTCATAGAACGGATAGAAGAATTATCCGAAATCTACGGGATCAACAACGACAGCCTCCCCCGTGTGATGCCCGAACTTTTGATAGACGACGCAAGAACCTGGTATCGAAATAACAACGAGAACTGGGACCAATGGGCCAACTTCAAGAAAGATTTCCTGACCTTCTTTCTTCCGACACGGTTTTTCGTGCACCTGGACGATCAAATCCGCCAATGCACGCAGAGATCCAACGAGCCTTTTAAAGCATTCCTTATAAGGATCCAAGACCTGATGAGACACGCGGGATACAAGAAGGAGCAACAACTCGACCGAGTATACCGCAATTGTCTGCCAGAACTACAATTGTACGTGAAGCGTCACGAGTTCCAGACACTTAGCCAGCTGACCGCGATGGCCGAAGACTACGTAGAAGTCCGCTCAAGAAGTAACCAACCGAGACATGAGCCAAGGAACCAGATAAGCAATTGAGGCATGGAGGCACACCGAGAGCACATGGAAAAACGTGCGGTCTGCTTTAGATGCGGACGAGGAGGGCACTTCGCCCGAGATTGTCGAGGAGAGAGAGTACTCTTCTGTTGGGATTGTGGCCAACAAGAAATACGCACGATAGACTGCTGCCGAAAGCAAACGGCGGGAAACGCAGACCGACCCTCAAGGCAGCGGGGATACTCGAAGGTCGGACAAGCAACCCCGCAACAGAACTAATCTACAAAGACTTCCGACTCTCAGCAAGCGCCCAGATCGGAGGGGTGACTGTGCAGGCAACCATTGACACAGGGGCTACGAGGAGTTTCATAACAAAGACCTTCAGCGAAGAATTTTTCAAAAGGTACCCGACGAGACCCACCGCGGGAGATGTCCGATTCGCAGACGGCAGAGTCGATAGAGTGAGAGTAACCCTATCATTGCCAGTAGTGTTCGGAGGAACTTCACATACGATCCCATTTCTGATAATGGAGACCGCCAGCGATGATGTCACCCTGGGCATGGACTTCCTCGAGAGAACAAATACCACGATAACGTGCGGCGGGAACTCCGTATCCTTAGGTACGCCAAGAACTAGCCCGAGAGGTAAGCATCGAATAAGCAGTGTGAAGGCGCTCCCCAAACCCAAGGGTACCGTCTCACTGCAGCACACAGACCAGCAAAACCCAGAGAACCAAAGCAACGACAAGCCGTACCAAGAGCAACGAGAGATAGAAAAGTTTCTACACAACGAGCTAAGGCTATTCGACGATCTCAGTGGTGTATCCCACATTACAAGTCACAAAATAACAATGGTCGATGATAGACCAATAAAACAACGATACTTCCCGAAGAACCCAGCGATGCAAGCAATAATTCACCAGGAGATCAATTAACTACTTGAGAAGGGATGCATCGAGCCTTCACGCAGTCCGCACAGCGCTCCCTTGGTGTTGGTAAGAAAGAAAAATGGGAAGTGGAGATTGTGTGTAGATTTCAGACAGCTAAACGCAAAGTCTATTCCAGACGCATACCCACTACCTCGAATTAACCACATCTTGGAAAGACTCAGAGACGCACGTTACATCAGCAGTATCGATCTCAAGAACGGATATTGGCAAATCCCCATGGAAGAGAGAAGCAAGATTTACACAGCATTTACAGTACCAGGGAGAGGGCTTTTCCAATGGAGAGCTATGTCCTTCGGCCTACACTCGGCGCCAGCTACCTTCCAGAGGGCACTTGACCAAGTAATCGGTCCTGACTTGGAACCTTTTGCATTCGCATATTTGGACGACATTATCGTGACCGGACGTACCATTAAAGAACACATGGCCAACCTCCGAGAAGTTTTCACACGACTGCGTGCCGCCAACCTACGAATCAACTCAGAAAAATGCGATTTTTTTAAGAAAGAGATTAAATACCTGGGGTATGTGGTAAGCAGCCAAGGCATCCATACGGACCCCGAAAAGATACAAGCAATTCAAGAGTTACCCGCTCCAACCAACCTCCGAGAACTACGACGTTGCATAGGTATCGCCTCGTGGTATAGACGCTTTGTACCAGAGTTCTCCAAAGTGGCGCAGCCAATTACCAGACTACTGAAAAAGGGACAAAAAGGGTCGTGGGGCGAAGAACAACAATCCGCGTTAAATGAACTAAAGAGAATACTGACAGAAGCTCCGATACTCGCTTGCCCCGATTTCTCCAGCAAGTTTATTTTACAAACTGATGCTAGTGACATCGGACTCGGAGCTGTACTCACGCAAGAAATCGACGGGAGCGAGAAAGTAATCGCGTATGCCAGCCGTCACCTCAGCAAGCCCGAACGAAACTATTCCCCCCCCCGAAAAGGAGTGCCTCGCCATAATCTGGGGCATTCGTAAAATGCGGCCGTACTTGGAAGGATACCACTTTACGGTCATCACGGACCACTTGTCGCTCAAATGGCTGAATTCCATCGAGAGCCCGTCAGGTCGTATCGCACGCTGGGCCCTAGAACTCCAACAGTACAAATTCACCGTTCAATACAGGAAGGGAAAGTATAACGTCATCGCGGATGCGCTCTCCCGACAGCCGATAGAACTGGCGTGCCTACAATGCACGCCCGAAAACGCCCCCCAGCCAACATGCAAGTGGATAGACAAGCGCAAAGACGAAATAAAGAAGCACGCCGACAAATTCCCCGACTACGTCATCGAAAATGGCCAACTATACCGCCACATCCAAGCACAACCGGGCGATGAAGACTGTACGCCCTGGAAGCTTTGTGTCCCCACCTACTTTCGAGAGCAGGTGTTAAAAGAAAGCCACGACGACCCTACCGCAGGACACATGGGTATCAGAAAGACCATACTCCGAATCTCCAATCGTTACTATTGGCCCGGGATATTCCGGGACACCAGCCGCTACGTACGAAGCTGTGACAGTTGCCAAAAATACAAGCCATGCCAACAGGGGCCCACATGGACCACAATAACAAAAATAGCAGAGGAGCCATGGGCAATGCTATGCGCAGACTTTGTCGGTCCACTACCGAGATCAAAACATGGGAACACCACATTGCTAGTTTTCTTCGACCGTTTCTCTAAGTGGTGTGAGCTGATACCGATGCGAAAGGCAAGCACCGAGAACCTCAAAAGGGCCTTCCGAGAAAGAATCCTAGCTCGGTTCGGAATACCAAAACTATTTATATCCGACAACGGCAGCCAATTCTGCAGCCGGAGTTTTAGACAGTTCTTGCGCGAACTGGGAATCGTACACCAGGCAACCGCCCCATACACACCCCAAGAGGATCCCACGGAACGAGCTAACAGGACCATCAAGACCATGATCGCGCATTTTTCTTGTGAAAGCCAACGTCTACAACCAGAAATAACACTAGCTATCAACACCAGCGTTTCAGAGAGCACCGGCTTTATCCCAGCCTTTTTGGTGCAAGGCCGAGAACCACGTTTGCCTAAAACATTATACGACGAAAAGACACCCGGACCTCACAAGTAGTTCAGTCACCATTTGAGAAAGCAACACGCATAAAAGACCTCTTCGTCCTAGTACGCCGTTATATGACACGTGCCGCAAATGACCAAGCGCGACATTACAACCTTCGAAGGCGCACCTGGAAACCTCGAGTGGGAGACCTCGTACTCTCCAAGACGCACCAATTGTCCAAGGCCACGGAAAGCTTCGCTGCCAAACTCGGCCCTAAATTTGATGGACCATGGCGCGTAACGAAATTTATATCGCCGGTAATAGTAATCCTCGAACGGGTGGACGGAAGGCAAACCAAGAACGCCAACATTAATGAACTGAAGATCTACCATAGCCAATAGCAAGAAAATGCCCAGTACCCCAGTGGGTACCGAAGCCAACGACGGCAGAGTTCTCACGGATGCTGGCCGGTCCGCCAGGGAATAGAGCCGAAGCCGCAGTAGTGGACGAAGCAACAGCGCAGGTAGCGCCCAAGAGCAGCAGCAGTACACCCAATCAAGGCGCCCACGGTGTGCAGCAAATTCCCCAATACGAGGAGATATCGGACACAGAAGGGACAAACCCCGGCGCCACCGATGCGGGCGACAGCCTTTATGCGCTCATCGAGGCTACCAGAGACGCTTTCGACGACAGGCCGCGCATAGTGGAGGATATTCAGCTATTGCTGCCATCCGATGAGGAGTGGCTGGGGGACTCCCCGGAAGCCACCTCTAGGCTACAAACGATTCCCCGTAGAGTCCCCCCGCACCAACGGTGGCCATCGAAGAACCCACGACTTACTCCAGGGTACCAAAGGGGAACACGGATGAAGACCTGCGGAACGAAGTGCAGCGCCTATTGGCCCAGAGGGAACCCCGGCAACGCCTCTCCTCCCGGTTCATCATGGAGAACACCATGCTTCAGATCCGAATAAACGGGTCGGGCCGCGTCCGCATTTTGCCCCGGAAGAAGGAAGGAGGTGCGACGACGCAATAAATACGTCTCGCACATAACATTAATAGCCTTAAGAAAAATGAAATAAGTTTACGTTGCTAGTCATAAGAAAACACAATGAACATGAATTACAATTTAATTTCTGGGTTTACTAGATGTAAGCATACTACACAGATACTACAACTAGTTTATAACAACCCAACCATACCAAACGTATGGTTCGAGCCCAAGGAAGAACAGCTGATCGCTAACTACGGTCAGATGGCGCACAAAGCGCAAAGCAGTGCCAATGCAAGGAAGAACAGCTGATCGCTTACTACGGGCAGTGGCGCGCAGAGCGCACGGCCGTGCCATAGCAAGGAAGAAGCAGAACACGAGCATAAAAGGACGAGCAATAGCGCCGATGACTCAGTTGTCATCGAGCCGGCGAAGGCTCAACAAGGCGCAGTGCAGTAGTAAGGCGAGTGTGGTGAAACCCCCGGTAGTATCGTAGTATAGTAGTGCAGTAGTACAGTATAGGTACGTGGTGCAGTCGGTAGTCAGTTTCTGCCAGCGGCCACAGCCTAGTACAGTATACGTGGTGCAGTCGGTAGTCAGTTTCTGCCAGCGGCCACAGCCTAGTACAGTATACGTGGTGCAGTCGGTAGTCAGTCTCTGCCAGCGGCCACAGATTAGCGGTATACGTGGTGTAGTCGGTAGTCAGTTTCTGCCAGCGGCCACAGCCTAGTACAGTATACGTGGTGCAGTCGGTAGTCAGTTTCTGCCAGCGGCCACAGCCTAGTACAGTATACGTGGTGCAGTCGGTAGTCAGTTCTCTGCCAGCGGCCACAGATTTGCGGTATACGTGGTGCAGTCGGTAGTCAGTTTCTGCCAGCGGCCACAGCCTAGTACAGTACACGTGGTGCAGTCGGTGGTAAGCCGATCAACGACCACAGTAGAACCAAGTAATCCTCTGCCTCGACAGGATAGCCAGGAGTGCACGCAAGCCAGGACAGCACATAACAAAAGTCAGCATCACCGCGTAGACATCGCCGTTATTCCCAGAGAGACCACGTCATCACGCATAAGATCGCCGTTAGCGACCACAAGTCGACGCTGTACATAACCAAAGTCAGCATCGCCACGTAGACATCGTCGCTATTCCCAGAGAGACCACGTCATCACGCCTAAGATCGCCGTTAGCAAGCACAAGTCGACGCTGTACATAACAAAAGTCAGCATCACCACGTGGACATCGCCGTTATTCCCAGAGAGACCACGTCCTCACGCCTAAAATCGCCGTTAGCGAGCACAAGTCGACGCCGTACATTACGAAAGTCAGCATCGCCACGTAGACATCGCCGTTATTGCCAGAGAGAGCACGTCATCACGCCTAAGATCGCCGTTAGCGAACACGAGGCGGCACTGTACATAACGAAGGTCAGCATCACCACGGAGAGATCACCGCTAGGCCTCACGAGGCAGTACAAGTAATGAAATTTGAGTAAATTTATAGATATAAATAATACACTTTTGTTTGAAAATAAAGCTTTTGAAATAAGACTCTAGCTTTTGCTGGTTTTTCTGTAACGACCAGTAAAAGAACCCTGGATCCGGCGAGTCATACCCCGGCTGGAAAAAACAACGTTACAAAGTCACAAAGAATAAATCAAGTAAATGGAGAAGATCTAGAGTCAGTAGATTTTTCAAATTACGAAGAATAATTTTTTAGACGAATAAACGGGCTGCTCACAACCAAAAAATTTAAAAGAATTGAGATCTTTCTTAGGACTTGCTAGTTACTATAGAAAGTTTATAAAAGATTTTGCTAAAATCACGAAACCCTTAACAATTCATTTGAAAGGAGAATTAGGAATGGTAACAAAAAATCAAAGTACCGAAGTATCAATACGCTTAGACGCAGCAGCAGTAGAAGCCATGGAAAAAAATAAAAACCGCTTTATAAGGACAAGTTGAACTTTTCCAACCAGATTTCTCTAAACCATTTAGCTTAACTGATGCTAGCAATTTTGCCATCGGAGCAGTCTTATCTCAGAATCGCCACCCAATCGCATTCATCTCACGCACACTAAATGAAACAGAGAAAACTATAGTTCAAATTAGAAAGAGTTACTAGCAATCGTTTGGTCTTTACAAAAACTTAGAAATTATTTGTACGGTGTATCAAACCTAACAATTTACACAGTTCACCAATCCTTAATTTTTTCGATTTCCGAAATAAACCCAAATGCAAAGCTAAAACGTTAGAAAAATCTAATTGAAAAATACGGAGCCAAACTAGTTTATAAGACACCAGAACGTTGTTGTAGACGCACTTTCCCGACAACAAGTTAACAACACAACAGATTGTTCAGATCATTCACAACAAAGCTCTCCAAATGAAACTATCAGCCGTGCTCCCAGTTTCACATTCACCAATTTCCCTGTGGGTTCGGTTTGAAATCACATGTTTGGTGCTCTCAATTTCACATTCACATAAATTTTGTGAATTGAATCCGAGTGCTTGGTTGTATGTAAATGACAAAAAGTGTGTGAATGTTTAATTATTTTCGATTGGAATAATTTTTAAAATATTCTTTGATGTTTAGAATCAGGGTTTCATCAAATATTAATTAAAGAATCTGATCGAGAAAAGACAGCATTCTCTGTCAACGGCGCGAAGTATGAATTTATCAGAATGCCATTCGAATTAAAGAATGCATCCTCAATCTTTTAACGATGCGTTGATGACATATTAAAAGAATATAATGGAAAGTTTGCGTATATTTATATTGATGATGTGTTCATTTATTCATCTACAGCAGAAGAACATATGGAACACATGCGGATTATAATTAATGCACTTCACAATGCTAACATGAGAATTTCTGACGAAAAGTCACATTTTTTTCAAGATTCAGTAGAATACCTAGGACATATTATAAAACACAATAAAATGACCGTAGATCCAAAAAAAAGTTGAAACTATAAACAACTACTCACTACCAAAAATATTCTTGGATGTTTGTTGAAGCCATTTATGACATTTCTGTATTAGTTATTCATTTAAATATGCGTATTTTTAAGTGTTTTGCTGATGGCTGCTCAAAAACGCATAAATAGCTGAATCCGAAAGGGAAATTTCAACAACAGATATTTGTAAATTTCCACAACGATAACCGATATGTGTGACAGAGATGACCTGATATGCGAAGAAATTTGTGAAATTGGGAGCACACTAATTCACTTTCACAGGAAATTTTTAAAACCACATTGTGGAATTAAAATGTGAAACTGGGAGGACGGCTGTATGAAAAAAGTTAAACAACCACTAAACTCTTTTAAAAATAAAATAACTATTTTACAAGATAGTGAAAGAAACGAAATTCTTAATCAAACAACATTTCCCGGTCAATTTAGACACACAATATTTTTTAAAGATACCCCAGATTTGATCTCCAAATTAAAAAATTTAATTAAACCAAAACTCACTAATGCGATAAAAATAGACGAATAAATACTAATTCACTTAAAAAAGAAATAATTTTCACATTCTCAAATTGCACCCTGGTACTAGTCCAAAATCAGCTAATTGACGTAACTTCCTTAAATGAGTTAAGTGAAATCGTCAAACAGACACATATGTAAACGTGCACATAGAAATTACAAAAACAACACACAAGAAATATTGTTGACCCATACTGGCCCAACATTAAAGAGATTTGCAGAAAAGAAGCAGTAGGTTGTGAAATATGTTTACAGCACAAATATGAAAGACAACGAAATAAACAACCTATAGGAAAAACCCCAATACCAACACTAGTAGGAGAATACATACAGATGGACATATTCCATATCAATAACATGCAGTATCTTAGCTCCATAGGCAGATACTCCAAATAATGTTTCCTACGAAAACTAAACACAAAAACAATTTGTCACGAATACATAAAAAAAAGTACTCACACAAGTTTACCCAAATGCTAAATACGCCATGACTGATAACGAGAGTAATTTTAACGGACACATAGAGAAATTTTTATACAACCGGCTACAAATAACGCACTCCGTCACGCCTGTACACCATTCAGCATTAAACGCTCAAGTTGAACGACTACACAGTTCACTAATCGAACTCTGTCAAACTTTAGCTGCAGAAAATAAAACAGCTCCCGCCGACAAATTATTCAACGCAGTTCGCCAATACAACAGGACAATTCACTCCTCCACAGGATATAAGCCCGAATACATGTTCTTTAATCGTGATAAATACCCTGATATCAAAGACGCACTTGAAGATAAACAAGCAAAACTACTCCAACATCACAATAAGAACAGGAAAAGCATAACTTACAAACCAGGTGACCTAATTTACAGCCGAACCGATCGCCGTAATAAACTCGCTACAAAATATAACAAACATAAGGTAAAAGAAGATCGTGGGCACACAATCCTAACAGTTAGGGGGAAAATAATACACAAAGATAGCATTAGAAAAGATTGCATGCAACGAACAGGATTCTTAATTTTAATAATAATAACCTGCGGGTTATGCAGGTTTGACTGGTAAGAAATACATACTCACTGAACTAGATTCCGTGTATATTTATGAGTTCATCCTATCTTTACCATGTATTGAATCTATCTATAATATTAGCTCCATATGAAAAAATAGTGAGAACTAGATATGAATCAATTTAAACTGAACAAAAAAAAGATATAATAATTGATAAAATAGCAACTCTGAAGTCACAGTTAATACCATCTGAGTATCGTGCCAAACGCGCCCTTAATTATTTAGGCTCAGTATTAAAATTTGTTACAGCAAAACCATATCACGATGATCTAGTTGAAATTAAAACAGGACTTAATCAACTTATTGAAAATAAAAATCAACATAGGACTATAAATTCTCGATTTGAAAAAATCGTAACAACTCTAGATCCATAATCTATTCTTGATCACTCAATACTTACGGAAATATACCGTGAACTATTAACTATTACAAATAACATTAAATTCGCAAAAACAGGAAATTTCTTCTTTGGAACACTTAATATCAGAGATGTAGAAGAAGTAATTAAAAACGAAGTATATGATATTCCAATAATAAATATTCTAGAATATTCTGATATCCACATATGTACCTTTCATGATGCTATTATAACAATCTACAAATATCCTGTAATAAGAAATAAATGTAAACTGTATAATCTAACCCCATTAGCTTTTAAATATGGAAAATATCAACTTAACAAAAAATTTGCTTTATGTAATAATACATTCAACAACTTACCAAAATGTAAAAACTATGTAGGCACACATATTTGTAAAAAAGAACCAAATAAAAATTGTACTATTCCTTTATTATTAAAACAAAATGCTCACTGTAATATTAACCAAGAAAATAACTTTCCCTTACAAATATTAGATAATGGTAACATTATTATAGACTATGAACACATATGGAACGGACTCAAAGTAAACGGTCCACATTTAATCCAATTCAATTTTAATACAACTACTGATAATAAAACTTATGTTAACCATAAACAGGAAAGAAAAATATGTAATGTGTAATACATGCCCATCAAAACGAAAAAGTTAATATATTGAAAATTTTAAACTCTGAATCAGATTATAAATTTACCAATATACAATAAATGTATAAATTAGTGATTCCATTTGAAGAACATCCTTGGAAATTTACTTTATATTTAACCATAATAATAATTATACTAATTTTAATTATACACTTAATTATAAGATTACAGACATATCGACTACTACAATTAAGCACAAAACGTCGAAGAAACATCGAATTAACTTACCTAACAGAATTACAAAGATGTCAAAACCTAAGCCCTTTGAAATGAGGACATTTCATTTTTAACACCAGGGAGAGTTAACGACGTTAATACATATACATATATTACATACATACATAAACTACATGCATAGCCTGTTCACATACATTACATATGTATGTATATACATAAACTATAATGTACAAATAAACATGTTTGTCTCATAAGTAACAAAATAATATGATAACTTTATTTGTTATTGTTTGGCCATATAACTATTTATTTTAAATATTTTTGAATTTAAGGTCGAGTGGTTTATTTGGAAAATTATTAGGAAAAACCCACCATACTCAAAGCGGTAAAAGTTATAGTACTATTTCGGAAATCACCACATTTCCTCATCAGACTTCTTTCTTCTTGGCTTCTGCGGGAGTCGAACCCGCAACAATATGCGCAATACTTAAGCCGGCAGCTAAACGCATTCAGCTAAGCTTACGATGTGTGAGCTGTTGTTATTTTTCCTGCTTTCCCTTCACAACTTACTTCAATCAAGTGCGGCTGTACTGCCGCTATTTCCTCTTGATAACATTGTAAACAACCTTCAATAACAAATTTAATCACTAAACTAATAACAAACACCATTTATCATCAGTAGTAGAAATGGTATAAGTAGATGTAAGCATAAATATGTAAGGCAGTTCGAAATTACATGAATTCAAATAAAGAGCTCTTGCTCAGAGAAATATGAAAAAATAAATTTTGTATAACTTTCCTGACTCTAGTATTAAACTCACGCTACGGAAATCAAAACAATCAATTATAATATTATAGTGTTTAAGTGTTAGTAAGATTATAGACCACCCTCCCTTCAATGAGGACTGTTGTTCCTAAATGTCTCTACAATTTGCTCCGAATAAAGGAGGGTTAACTTGTTGCCTAATCTCCTATTTGCCTTAAGAAGAACCTTAACCCTATCCCCTACGTTATACGACTTCGGAAGCCTGTCTTTATGGTGCTGTTGAAGCATATTTTCCAGAGATCATTTAAGTTTAACTGCTATCTCTTTATTTTCTTTTGTCATTTCAGAATGAAAACTACTGAGTGGAGTTTTATTTTGACCGAATGTAATGTCTTGTTATATTCTATTGTAGCGAGAATAATTAGCTCGGCTGTATCCCCTATTTGCTTTTCAATTTTTAAACAGCAGGCTATCTCTCCTAAAGTGCTATGCAATCGTTCCACTTCACCATTTCATGTGCTAGGAAGTGGAGGAGAGTTTGCAATTTCTATCCCGAAATAATTTGATAGCATTGACTTTGTTGTGTTCGAGTTAAACGATCGCTCATTGTCACAGTAAATTATTTGTTACTGTGAATATTCAAAATTGCTAGCTAATAACCTTAACGCTCTAACCGTTTTTTTTTAAATAATGATTTAAAATCAACCATAATTTTAGTTTTCGGTAAATGGGGTTCTCCAAACAATATTCTGAAGATGGTTTTAATTTACCTGGGGAAATACGTGCGCTAGGTGTAAAAACATTTTCACTGTAGACGGTCATACCGGTTTGAGGTAAAAAATAATCTGGCTACGAATTAGAATTTTATTTCACTAAATATTTGAACAAAATAAAGATAAATGACAAAATTTAAAAAACTTGATAAGAAAATGTGGTAATAAAAATAATTCAATGAACCATATACGAGTTGTAAATGTAAAACTAGAAATGGTATAATATTGCCTTATTTTGTGTGAAAATCCAGTTTTTCTCAGTTGCCAAACAAAAATTTATTGATATCGTCTGATAGTCAAACACACTTTTTTCTTAGACCTGGCGAAGATTGGCAAGAAGTGGTTGGTGGAATTCCCACTTTCTTTGCGGCTGAGTAAGTGAAAAGCCAATTGCAATTTTCTCAAGGAAATTTGGTATTTTCTTGTTGTTGTTTGGATTTACGCGATGGTAGAGAATAGTGATAAAATAGTCGTTTCATTTAATTGTGGGTATTTAGGTGGATATGTTATGTTCCTATCAATACATCCATTATATCCACTCCACCCATATGGCTATTGCATTCCTTTACTATTTCTGTCTACTTCGATATAGGTACTGAATTCCTTTACGAACGAAGCATTGCTCTTTAAAAACATACGTCGATGCAAGTCGAACCCCTCGGTTGTCCTTCCTTAGTGGGTTTGAAAGATGCTAGGGCCGATGTGGAAGGAACTCGTTCTTCTACATAATAAGTAAAATTTGACATCAATATGCAATATATGCAATTATTTCTTCATCAAACAGCTTATATTTTCACCGGTTGTCTTCTGAAGACTTCACTTTAGAAAGATTAATTAAGAATTTAAATATAAAAATTAAAACAACTTCGAAAAGCCTATTGCTGTGAAGCGCACTTAAAAATATTTATTTTGGCGTTAACCGTTATAACCGTCGGCATACGGTCATCAAAAAATATTGCTATATTAGTAAAATTTTTGCTTAATTCAAAATAAAACACTTTATTACAAAAATATATAATGTTTCTTACTTACCTAAAATTTTTAAATTCTTTAGAAAGGTATTTACTGAAAAAACACTGCAATTTTACAATCGCTTTTTTCACAATAATTGTTTTACCACTTACATTGGCAGAAAAATTTAAACTGCCACGTGAACTCAAAATACGAAATACAAAGAGCATAAAAGTAAGAAACCACAAAGCACATGATTATTATTACCCGTTATAATAGTTTTCAATATTGCAAGCTTATTTTCGTCATATTTATTAGCAAAAATGCAATGACCGTTTACATACGATCATAACGGTTAGAGGGATAATCATGCACAGAGCTGCTTTCTGCGTAAGCAACCTTCGGCCGTCCTGCAAAAGATATCCCGGGCCGGACAAACTCCAGCTACTCCATCAGTATTTTTACGCAGAGATCCTTTCATGTGTAAAATTGGATTTAGAAATCCTCTTTTCCTTATATTTAGAAATCCTATTTTCTATTTAAAATTTATCATTTGTAAAAACACGACGATTTAAATGTTTCCTGAACTTTACACTTCAGAGTTTTCCGAATAAAGCGCGCCATTTCCAAAACACCTATGAATTTATTGTTTGTTTCCTTCTCGCATATGCGAAATTAGGCTAATTGGTGATTGTCTCTTTTGTGCAACTATAAATGGCAACCATTTTACCGGTCATCAGACGGTCAGTAAAGGTAAACCTGAAAACTTCGTTCTCTTTCTCGCATATATGCAACTATAAGAAGCGTAGCGAGTTGCAAATGTCTCTCTTTGGCAAGCGCCATGATAGTCGACAGCTTCTAACAACACTTGCAACACGCCGAGCGTTTCGAGAGTGCATTTTGCGCATACTAAGTATCAGAGAAATGTGTACCGCAAGTTGTGAGCAATGACATCGGAAGAAGAAAAATTAGCATAATTCTTATTTATTTGATATTATACACAATTAACATATTCCATAGGTTTATTTATAACTTATTTACTGCGAAAAACTGGGTACTTCGATGACAAAGCTACTCTTACGATGCCGGCTCAACATGGAAGCAGAATTTATTTTCATTAGTATTTTTCGTTAGATTCGTTAGCATAAAATTGTAATAACCTCCCTTCACTTCATGAATTATTATATTTAATAACATTTCCATCTCCCAGTACAAAAGTTAAAGTCGCATCACGTTTCGTGCAGTAGTAATTTGCAATGTTTCAGCAGAGATTCTTAATAGTCTGAAAGGTAAATCTATAAACTAAGAGATAAATAAATATTATAAATAATTTCATTCCCAAGCAAAACGATTATACTCACCTGTTTCCATTTGCGAATTCCAATAATCGTCATTTTATACTGTTGCAACACCTCGCAACGGGGTTTCTTCACTTTTTTGGGTCAGGGCTGACATAGTGAAACTCTGCTCTTCCTATTAGGGCTTCATCCTAATTGCACTTCCATAACGGATGGAAAAGGTCTGCTCAGGCAAAAAGCCCCTTGTGTAGTAAACCCGATATGGGGCTCAATGTTGATGGTTCACCAGAGTACGCCAGAAAGTTACAACCCTGAAGGCTCGTGGTCCCTTTCGAGAGTGCTCTGTGTCCTCACCGGCGCACACAAGAGTGAACCAAGAACAATTTTGTTGTTGTTGTACCGGCTAGTTATACCCAATAAGGATCAATCGTTATCATCAAGCTCAACTTGCGGGATGGAGGTCCAGGAAATAGGCGGTTTAAATAGGATTGGACCATAGGGAGAAGGTATAAGTTGATTCAGATGAAATAAGGCATCGGGATTGTTCCATTTAACATAATACCTATTAAGAATATACCTTGAAGATGGAAAGGTGAGTTGTCGTATTCTTTTCCACCATACACAACGCTATATATAACCAAATTATATTTCCATTACATGTTCCAATTAAAAATATTTTAATTAATATTTATATTTATTATTTCATTTTACAAAAATTTATTTATAAATCTATTGAATGGTGTGTTAAAAGATAAATTATTTACTTATTTATAAAAAAATGTATTTCATAATAGTCTGTAAGAAACCTTTTGTTTCATAGACTTTACATTACTGATTTAATAAATAACTTAAGATTTCATTAATATATTTCTGTGAAATATACATATATGTATGTATATGTATACATATGTATACATAATAAGAACTTAAGAAATTTTAAAAACTAAATAAATATCATTTACTGCATTAAATTTTCTAAACCAACTAAAATATAAATAAGCATAAAAATATATTTTTAAGGTTTTTCCAAAATAAATATTAAAAATAGTACTTTCTTTTATTTTTATAATATTCACAAGTACATATCATTTTATGATTATGCTTGTATTCATATGCTAGAAATTAGGGATATTTTGTTTAAGGGGTTCATCACTCAAAACAGCAGTACGTTAAAATTAGATGCATGGCATCAAAAATGGGTCTACAAATAACAAAATGTTCGAAATAACTGCGTGGGTTTTATTCAATCTATCAATTATTTTTTAGGAGATATGTATGTAAATACAATTACATATGTATATTGCAGGATATACATACATCCTTTCTAAGTTCAGCCCGAGTTTTAAAAATAAGCTTTTTCATGTCGTAGGTATGTCATTGCTATTAGAAGAATAAATTTTCCATCGTTTTGAAGATATGTTCATATATAAGTATATAGTCACTGTAATTAAAGATATGTTAAAAATGATATACGAGTACATTAGATATAACAATCAAATGCAGTCTTTCAAACGTATGATGTAACGTTTTCGAGACATATTAAGTCATTTTGATCTTTATTTGTTTTTTAAAAAGTTACCTGAGAATGTGAATTGTCCATTTCAACTTGTTCAGAGAAACATTGCTTATAATTAAGATAATCTAAAAGCCTCCTAGGTAATGGCAACGTTTGTATCAAGTCTTTGCGTATAACGGTTTTTAAGATAACAAATCTGAAATGTTTAAAAGTTTGATTATAAGTTATTATCCTTAAAGCCTGTCATTGCAATTTTCTTGTCGCATTAGGTCAATACATTTGTTTACATTTAAATTTAAAATTAAAAAATAAGACGTTAAAATATATAAAGTTTTCTATTAAACGTGCGGGTTGGCGAAGAGTTCATTGAAGAAAATATATCCATTGCGACAGCAAAACTTGTATGTAGACCTTCTTTCAAGTGAATAATTAAAAATACATATGTACATATGTACCTGCAGATATGTTGCAAACTTTGGACGTGTTTGAATCTAGAAACCGGGTTCGTTAGTTGCACTCTCATTGGACCATGCTCCGGTCGCCTATGTAGAAAAAATAGATACCTACGGCGAAACGAAATAAGTTTTTGCGTATATTTTTAAATCTCCACAAACCTTCCACTTCTTGAGTGTTCAACTGCTTTCTCAATGAATTCTGTGATCGTCTGCGACTTGAATTTTGCATAAGAGCCAAATGAAAATGTGCCTGTGAAATGTTGAGAGAGGATAGGGAATTTACAGAAAAAGATTCAATATAATAAAAATTATGACTGGCTTAATAAATATAAATATTTTGTTGTTTTGGGGTTTGTCACTTCCAATTATCGTCATTCGGTCAGTTTTTATTGGAAAACTACCAATAGTCAAAGCGTTGGAGGTTGCCATAAAAAATAAGATTGAAATAATTTAATGTGATTTGGCTAAACTAATTTATTACTTACTAAAATTTGTATTTAGATAACGAATAATATGAGAAATTCTAAACGTACGAGACACTAAAATTCAAAGGTAGTAAATCTGTTTTTTTATAATTTTTCACCAATATGTCCAATAGTTTTTTTAAGTGACCTCAAAGTTTCAGCATTAAAAAATATATGACCACAGTTTTGCAAAAAGAAATTATAATTATGATGAAATAGACTCCCAGAGCGGATATTTTCATTAAGCCCAGTCATACAGACAGTGTTGAACATACCACATTGGACAAAATGCAAAATGATATTGTTGGCCAATTATGTCTATTTATCTATATTTTATATATATGTATATGTTTGTTATTTTTCTGTTGGCCTAATAAATGTTAATAATTGGCAATTTTATTGAACTTAAGCCAAGTTTATGAAGGATTTTTGTGTGGAAAAAACAACAACAGCTTTTAATGGTAGAAGTTATAGTACTATTTCGGAAATCACCACATTTCCTCATCAGACTTCTTTTTATTAAATTAATTAAATTTGTTCTTCATAACCACTTCTCCCAGGCTTTGAATCCTGGAGCTCGGGAGTTGCAGAGCCCACACACTACATGCTGTGTTACGCTAGCCGAGTGGACTGTTGTGTTTTTTCACACAAAAATCTTTCATAAACTGGCCTTGTGCTCAATAAAATTGTCAATTATTATATTTTATAAATTTAAATAAAAAACCTGATCGATATAATAATCAAAAGCTAATTGAATTTTAAATAGCACATTAGTTTAAGTTGATAAAGATTAGCGCTAATTTTGAGAATTTTTATACCAAGGGTTATGCACAGTTCTATGTGAAATTAAATGACTATAGATTGACATAGCTTTTGTTAATGTACTGTAAAAAATTATGCGCAACATTTTCAAGGAAAAGATCTAAAAAATTATATATAGTTTTTAGCCAGAAGTACTCATACTTTATTTCATTAAAATTTAAAGAGCTCCAAAAACATTATTTCGCTATTTATCAAAAAAAAAAAAATAAAATTCCATTTCGTTGGCTATCAAAAATATTACCAAAAAATACGTTTCGGTGAATAACAAAAAAAAAATATCAATATCAATGTCAACTTTTGAGCCTATTTTATTTTCTACCATGTTACCATTGCTTGGTGTTATTAAAACACTTGCATCCTTTATCTTCTAAAAGAACACTAATTTTGACTGAAAAAGTTAAAGATTTATTTCCGTAAACCAAATCTAGCAAATTAATTTCCCTCTGCATTACTCGTTAGATTGAAAGCATGATGTTTTACTTAGGTTAAAATAGATGTTTTCTGCGATTGTTGCAGCTCTTGAGGAGTTACTGCTTGACTCAGAAATTTACCACCCCTATGCAAATATGACTATGTAGACTCCGAGAAGGACATTCTGTCAGAGCTTGACACTCAGATGACGGACGAGGAGAAACGGCTGTAGAACGTCGGAGCACTAGGGTAGCGCAGATCAGTCTGCACTATGCGAGAGATACCTCGGCACTCATCGCCTGGACTGCCCTCAGGCGTAGACTGGGAATAGTGCTGGTCCAGGAACCCTGTGTCGTCAAGGGTCAAATGAAGGATCTGGCCGTAAGCAAGATGCAGCACTATCTTATCGGCAAGCTTTAATAAGAGCGATGGAAGTTATACTGAGAATGAAGAGGAGAAGGTCAAACTCCTTCTGAATACTCACTTCCCGGGATCCATCCTTTTAGCACCCTGAACTGAAAGAAAAGTGGAGGTGGGTTGCTGCGGCCATAACCACGGTGTTTATGAGGGCGGTCAGGGAAAACCCTGGCCCTCCTCCAAAGTGTGAAAGTGCCGGGTGGCACAATGGTATCCACAAGCGGATAATCTGCGCTGATGAAAGGTCAGCTAACGTCTACAAGGCTGCAGTGGCTCTGGTGGGGGAGGTCTGGAAGGGCGCCAAACTGGAAGCTGTGAACGAGAGGGATCTACCTTCTCGTCCGCGCGCTCGGGTCTGGCTGCCCGCAGGGCCTTCCACACCGGAGGAAATGGAGGAGCTTCTCCGGTACTGCAACCCGCCCCTACCGACGCACAACTGGAGGCTGGTCAAGGTAGAGCGGTCCGAGGTACCGAACAGGCAGGCATCCATACTGCTGAATGCGGAGTCGCTCGTCCCCCTCTCCGAGTGCCAGGGGGTTATAAACTACGGCTTCGAAAAGGTAGTCCTTAGGGTCTACCAATCCGATGCCGAGGGGGATAACCCCGCACCTTCAGAAGTGCACAGGGCCGAGGAATCATCGACTGTCGACTCCATGATCATGGACGTCGAATCAGTGGCTTCGGAGGCGGAAAGTGCTAGTGACGTTCCCTCTTCGGCGGGTTCTGTTATGAATATTGGCCGTTTCTTCGACAGAGCGGAAGAAGTAAACCTTCTCACCGCGGTGGACGAGGACGCCGAACTGGCGTGGATGGAGGAAATCTTGGATAAAGATCCTACAAATAAACCTCCAACACTCTAAAGCGGCGTCCGCAAACCTCATTATCCACCTTGAAAAAGGTGGAGCCGACATAGTCCTGATACAGGAGCCGTGGCTGAGCAGTAACGGAATTTCTGGTATCAGGACGCCAAACTATAAGCTGGTGGCGCAGATGCAAGCAGGTAAACCTAGATCTTGCATGCTCATCAGGATAGAACTAAAAGCATTTATTTTGCCCAATTTCAGCAATGAAGACATTGTTACCGTAAGCCTGGAAGGCGGCGCGGGTAAGCTCTGGCTTATCTCGGCATATATGGCGCATGACGATGCGGTGGAACCACCTCCGACTCTGCTACGGGAAGCCATAGCCGAAGCCAACCGGCGGAACGTCGCGGTCATCATTGGATCTGATGCAAACTCGTGGCACACATACTGGGGAAGCTCGGATATAAACATAAGAGGTGAGTCACTTTTTGATTTTATTGTTAGCGAAAATTTAGCTATATGCAATAGAGGAAATGAACCCTCCTTCTTAACTGCGGCCAGGCGTTACCCTGGCTTCTTCTTTCCTTATACCCAGCATATCTGACTGGAGTGTGCTGGGGACTCACTCCTACTCAGACCATAGGTATATTCAGTTTATTTTAGACGAAGATCGCTCAATTAGCAAACCATTTAGGAACCTCAGAAGAACACGGTTTACCTCGGCATGCAATAGTGCAATCAAAAGCTCGTGCCCGCTCAGCAGAAATTCACGAAGGGCAAAGCCGGGCTGGTGGACGATAGAGTTGTCCGAACTAAGGGCGTCGAGCAGACGCCTCTTCAATAAGGCTAGGAAGAGCAATCTTCAACGGGACTGGGAACTCTATAAGGAGGGTCTCTCAATATATAAATATGAAATTAGGAAGTCCAAGCGTCTGTCATGGAGAAATTTCTGCGAAACCGTGGAAGGCTGCCATGAAGCTTCGCGCTTCAGACGCATTATCTCGAACAATCCTGTTCCCTTGGGATACCTGAGGGCTGATTCGGGAGAATGGGCGACAAGTAGCGAGGAATCCCTCAAGCTGCTTTTGGGTGCTCATTTCCCCGAAGACCCTGGGCCGAGTATAGGCACTGACATGTGTCTCGGCTGTGGCTCGGTTTCCTCCAGTGAACTACTGGAGGGGCGTCGACTGCTCTGGGCTCTTAACTCTTTCAAACCCTTCAAGTCGCCGGGACCGGACGGTATAATACCCGCGCAACTGCAGAGGGCGAAAGATGGTTCCTGTCGGTGGCTCACCCCCATCTACACGAACTGCGTGAACAGAGGGTATGTCCCGAAGGCCTGGTGACAGGTGAGGGTCACCCCCAAGGCGGGGAAAAGCTCCCACGTGTCGCCAAGGGACTTCAGACCAATCAGCCTCTCGTCCTTCCTTCTGAAGACCTTAGACTTAGTCTCTCTCAGCATGCCTACACGAAGGGCAGATCCGTAGAACCTGCTCTGCATACCGTGGTTAAAAACATCGAAGAGTATTTCGAGCACAAAGAATACGCAGTGGGTGTCTTCATCGACATAGAGGGGGCATTCAACAATGTTCTTCCAAATGCGGTTATATTGGCCCTTGGCCGGCTTGGAGTTGAAACCAACTTGACCAGGTTCATCTCAAATATCCTATGCGACAGAACTGTCGTGGCGGAGTGGGGAAGCGCATCGGCTCAGCAGAAGGTGAGCAGGGGCACCCCGCAAGGGGGGGGTTCTCTCACCCTTCCTCTGGAACATTGTCTTAAACGAGGTTCTAGAGAAACTGGAGGGGAGGGGTTGCCGGGTGGTCGCCTATGCGGATGATGTGGCACTCATAGCCAGGGGGAAGTTCCTGAACTCGCTTTATGAAACGTGGTTAAATTCAGATTTCCGCGACAATGAATTTTTTGACCCGAACTTGTATAATGTTTTGCGCAAGGATCGAGCTGCCGTGAAAACACTTCGCAGTAGAGGAGAAGGTGTTCTGGTCGGAATACAGAGAAAGTGGAATGCACATTTAGTTGCTTTGGAAAAATATGATACTCTCCTCGATCAAATATGTGTATCTATTGATGGCTCTTCTAATAATTCTTTATTTATTTTGGTTTCATACATACATACTTCCAAATAGCAGCATTGAACTCTATCGCGCCCATGCTGATAATGTCAGTTCTCTTGTTCTTAACAAGCTTCATGATAATCACTTATGTATTTTAGGTGATTTTAACTTATGCAATGTTGGTTGGAGTCATTCATTCTCCATTACCGGTCTTACCCCTACGAATGTTGCTGCCGCACATGAATTATATTTCATTGATGGTCTGCTAGGCT
The DNA here is from genome assembly GCA_963971545.1 of Philophylla caesio. Lineage (NCBI taxonomy): Eukaryota > Metazoa > Arthropoda > Insecta > Diptera > Tephritidae > Philophylla > Philophylla caesio. Next base: position 89,914,274 of record OZ020607.1, read on the forward strand.
TTAACTTATCACAGATTAATTATTTTGTAAACAAACTGGAAAAATTCTGGATTTAATTTTCATTAGTGATAACTTAAACTATAATATTGAAGAATGTTTTAATCCAATCTCAAAACCTGATATGCATCATGTTCCGTTGATTCTCAGTTTAGAATTTTATGAATTTCCTCTACGTATAGTTAAAGAGAAGTGTTTCAACTTCAATGCTTGTAATTTTGCTACATTAAATAATGCCCTTTCTGAATTGAATTGGGATGACGTTTTGAGATGTAAAGATGCTTCCACATCTTATAATATTTTTAAAACGTCTTTATATGAACTTTGTTCAATAAATATTCCATTTTTGAGGAAAAAGACATACAAGTTGCCATGGTATAATGCTAAATTAAAAAAGTTAAAGAACCTTAGAAATTAATTTTATAAAAAATTCAGAATGACTGATAGTCAGACTTTCTATGTTATATACAAGAAATATTTGAAAGAATTTAATTGCCTCGACAAATTCCTCTATAAAAATTATATTCTTGGTATTAAATCTAGCATTAAATCTAACCCTAAGTCTTTCTGGCATTTCATTAAGTCCAGAAATTCTAGTTCTACTATACCCTCGAATGTTTTCTTAGATGATAAATTTGCTCGCTGCCCTGCAGATATTGCTAATTTGTTTGCAAAATTTTTTAGTTCTAACTTTCTGGCATTTCATTAAGTCCAGAAATTCTAGTTCTACTATACCCTCGAATGTTTTCTTAGATGATAAATTTGCTCGCTGCCCTGCAGATATTGCTAATTTGTTTGCAAAATTTTTTAGTTCTAACTTTATTCAAGATACTGGTATAAATTATTCAGATCTTAAATTTAAAAGTAAATCTGCTTTCAGTTCTCTTCTAATTTCTTCTAATGACGTGGCTAGTGGGATTTCCAAGTTGAAACCGTCAGCAAAAAAGGATATTGATGGTTTTTCTGCGGTCTTATTTAAGAATTGCCCAGCTTTAGTCTATCCATTAAAACAAATTTTTAATATCTCATTAGCCACTGGTGTCATCATAGACGATTGGAAGATTACTACCATTAATCCTATTTTGAAAAGTGGCAATAAAAATAATGTTAATAAATATACATAGACTTATCTGTAAGTTATCGACAGTGTCAAAAGTCTTTGAAATTATTGTTAATAAAAAACTTGTCTTTGCTACTAAATGTTTAATTTCTCCTAATCAGCACGGCTTTGTCTCCAACCGGTCAACCGTTAGTAATCTTGCAGTCTTTTCGGAATATTGCATTTCATCTTTCACAGCAGGTTTCCAAGTTGATTGCATATATACAGATTTTTCCAAGGCTTTTGATCGAGTTTCTCACTCGATATTAATTAAAAAGCTAGCCTCCTTGGGTTTTCATTCAGTTTTTTTACGTTGGACTATTTCTTATTTAAAAAATAGGCGCTGTGCAGTCTCGATAGAAGGCACTTCTTTGGAGCCTTTTTTTGCTACTTCTGCTGTGCCTCAAGGTAGTATCCTAGGCCCGCTATTTTTCGTATTATTCATAAACGATATCAGCTCCTGTTTCTCTTTTGCAAATTTTCTACTCTATGCTGATGATTTGAAAATATATTCGATTATAAAAAAGGTCAGTGACTCAGTCAATCTTCAGACTGACTTAGATAACCTCAATTTTTGGTGCATAAGGAATTGTCTTTCACTAAATATTAAAAAATGCTATAAAGTAACGTACTCTAAAATTCGGAATGTTCTGTTAACAAAGTATAATATCTCCAGTGCAGTTTTAGAATCTGTTGATGAGTTTAAAGATCTGGGAGTTATTTTTTCATCTAATTTTTCTGTTAACAAAGTATACTATCTCCAGTGCAGTTTTAGAATCTGTTGATGAGTTTAAAGATCTGGGAGTTATTTTTTCATCTAATTTTTCTTTTAATAGTCATATCAAGCACGTAGTCAGGAAATCATATTCTGTGCTGGGTTTTGTAAGACGCAATTGTGTAAAATTTTCAGATCCCTATACACTCAAACTACTATTTACTTCTTTTGTACGTCCAAACTTGGAATATGCCGCAATTATTTGGAGGACATATCATTCGAATTTGAATTACCGAATAGAAAGAGTTCAAAAAGTTTTCCTCAAGTACGCCCTACGTTCTTCAAATTTTACGTATCCGTTACCGCCTTATAAGCATCGTTTGCTATTAATTAATCTTAGTTCTTTGGAAATAAGAAGATTTTTTCTCTCCTTGTCATTTGTTTTCAACATCATTAATAGTAGTGTAGATTGTGCTTATCTGCTAAGTAAAATCTATTTTAATATTCCCCAACGCAGTTTACGAAAATATTTACCCTTTTATGGAAATAACTGCAAAACTGAATATGCTCGTAATGCCCCTCTCACCCGCGCCTTAAATGAATTTAATATAATTTCGGATACAGTTCCTATTGATTTCTCAATTTCAAAATCTTTATTTTTAGAAAAATTAAAGTCATATTTTAATCAAGCTAGTTAAGTTTTACCTTAGCTATAAGTCATCAATGTAAAAAGTCTGTAAGAAACCATTGTTTCATAGATTAAATGAATAAATAAATAAATAAATAAATATAAATCGACACAATCACTGGAAGCAGCATTATAGTTAGTACAACAAGAGGTTACCCACAAGGCGGAGTATTATCCCCGATACTGTGGAACTTCTTCAAACGCTAACGGAAACTGGTCTTACCTGCCAGGGTTATGCGGATGACATAGCACTGTTATGCAGAGTAAAGTTTCTAGAAACTCTGTGTGACAGAATCAAAGTGGGCCTTAGTGTTACCAGAAGGTGGTGCACTAAGGTTGGGCTGGGAATCAAACCAGCTAAAACCACAGTGGTGCCATTCAAAACGAACTATAAACTTGATGGAGGTAAACTTTCTAGGGGTAATACTAGATCGAAGACTGCTGTGGAAACACCACATGGAGGAAGTGGGAAAAAAAGCTGGGAATCTTTATGGCTTGTAAATCCATGGCTGGGAAAGTTGGGGCTGCTCCCAAAAATACTCAGGTGGATGTACACGGCCATTGTACGACCCACAATTACTTATGGGGCTGTTGTCTAGGCAAATAGAACACACCAGCAAGGTTGCAATAAAACACTAAGTAAACTGCAAAGGAAGGCTTGCGTCAGCATAACAGGGGCTATGAGAACCTGTCCAACGGCAGCGCTGGAAGTCTTACTAGACCTAGCACATCTTCACTTACTAAGTCAAACACACAAGCGAAGAGGGCCATCCTGAGGATTACCGGTAACAAAATCGGGACTGGGGTGTACGATAACCCGAAATAGCTATACCGAGAGATACCATGGAATCCGAGTTAAGCTTTACAAAAAGATTTAAAACTGAATTGAACCACAAAAGAATTTGGGTGGGTTTTTTCGAAACCTATAAAATAAACCAACAAATGATTGCGTGGTACATGGACGTCTCGCTTACCGAACAGGGTACCGGAGTCGGTGTAGGGACCGAGACTAAGTACTCGGAATCAATGGGGTTACACATAAGTATTTTTCAGGCAGAAATTTATGGTATAGAAAAGTGTGCAGAGTTTAACCTCCAGCGTAACTACCAAGGAAGGAATATTGTTTTTCTATCGGACAGTCATGCAGCTGTCAAGGCCCTCAAATTCTACCAGGTAACTTTAAAACTGGTGATGGAGTGTCAAAAGTGCTGGCAAAAAATAGGGAATCGACTCCGTTTATATGCCCCGAACCTTTTTCAGGGTTAGGGAAAGGGCCACTATCAGCCTCAACAAGGAAAGAGGAGGAAGCCCTGAGTAAATCATACTGGGACAATCTACCACGACTGGAGCACTTCCACAACATCAGCCTCAACAAGGAAAGAGGAGGAAGCCCTGAGTAAATCATACTGGGACAATCTACCAGGACTGGAGCACTTCCACAACAGTCGGTTCTACGCTACCGAAGTGACTCGGATTTCATCCGACCAAGGACTGTTATTTCGGCGACCTAACCCCACTTAGGCTGCCGGTCACCCCCAATCTTATCTCCTCTTGGGTGCAATACCTTGCAGCAGGATTGCTACTCATACTTCTGGCCAGGGCGGGCGTCGAGTCTAACCCTGGCCCAGAAACCTACTTCTGCTGCATCTGCCAGAGAAGGCTCCACTTCGGTGAGGTGTAATTCGTGCAACGGATGGTGCCATCTTAAGGTCTGCTCAGGCCTTAAGAAAACCAGGGAGTGGTCCACATCCTATGTGGGCCAGTGTTGCTCGCGCACTCAAGCGCCCCAAGCCTCCACGGCATCCCCCCTTGCGCCCCCCGCGCCGGTGCCTCAACGCACCCCTCCTGCCTCTACGGCTTCCCGGAGCTCACAGCAACACCAAACCTCCCCACCCCCTCGCTCCACCACACGTGGCGCCAACCAGCAACTACTGGTTGCCCCCACCATCTGCTGTGTATGTCGGCCAGAGTGCACCGGAATGCCTGCTCGGTCAGGTGTAACGCCTGCCAGGGCTGGTGCCACTTCCGGGCGTGCTCTGGCCTACGCACCACAAGGGACTGGTCCGAGAGCTTTACCGCTTCCTGCTGCCGCAACAACCCTCCGCAAGTGCCGCTCACGACACCGCCCACTACAATCGTTGGGCCCTCACAACCACAGCGGGATGCGCAGCCGGGACGGGCCGGCCCTCGGATCCAGTCCCTCACCCCCCTCAACCCGACAACCTTACCGAGACAGACGAGACTCCTACAGTTCAACTGCAACGGACTCTCGAGCAAGATCTCGGAGGTGGTTGCCTTCATGGCTCGGCACGGGCTGTTAATAGCTGCGGTCCAAGAAACGAAGCTACGTCGCAATTCAACCTTAACGAACTGCGACGGTTACAACGTGCTTCGTAGAGATCACGAGCGAGATAATGGTGGAGGCCTAGCCTTCATTCTACACAACACCGTGCAGTATCGTCTCATTGATGTAGACATCGACCCAAGGGACAGCACCTTAGAATGTCAAGGGATTGCTGTCCGGTCAGGCGATGTCGAGCTCGAAATATTTAACATATATATACCCCATGTCTCCTGCTGCCCCTGCAACTAAACGGGGAGATCCAACGCCTGGTTAACGTTCATAAGCGGAACAAGTGGAGGGATCACCTGAAGTCTTGCAACCTCGGTGCCGGAGTGGGCAAATTATGGTCGACCGTGAGGTCCCTGTCCAACCCGACGAGGCGTGATGTTCGAACAGAAATCTCCTTTGGAGACCACGCCTCGTCGGACCCGAAGCGATGCGCGAACTATTTTAGTCGACAATTTACACTGCATCCTTCGGCCGACAGAACCAAACGGTCAGTCACCAGAAGGCTGCGCAAGTCAACACCAAGCGCACCAATTGTCCTCTCTACCACTAAGGTGAAGGAAGCCGTCGGGAAGGCGAAAGCCTCCAAATCCATTGGCCCAGACGGGTTAAGCATGTTGATGCTGAAAAAATTCGGCACCGCGGGAGTAGCATATCTCACCAAGGTCCTCAACCTGTCGTTAAGCACCCCGTTCATTACAGATATCTGGAAGACCAGTAGGGTGATACCACTGCTGAAACCAGGGAAACCGGCCGGCCAAGGCGAGTCCTATCGGCCGATCTCCCTGCTTTCTTCAGTGGTTAAGACACTTGAGGCTCCCGCATTTCAATCACCACCTCAGCCCGGCGAAGCATTAACACGGCTTCCGGAAAGTGCATAGCACTACAACGGCACTTCACGCTATAAACACTCAGATTAATCGTGGTCTCAACGGCAACCGCCCCTGTGAGAGAACCGTCCTCGTGGCTTTGGACTTGTCGAAGGCCTTCGACACAGTCAGCCACTCCATCTTGCTGAAGGACGTGGAGGCCTCACCTCTCCCAGCGGCGTTGAGGCGATAGACCGCGAACTACCTGTGTGGTCGTCAAGCGTCGGTGTGCTACCGTGACTCAGTGTCAAAAGCCAGAAGAATTAAGCAGGGGGTACCACAGGGTGGCGTCCTATCCCCCCTATTATTCAACTTCTACATCTCGCGACTCCCTTTCCCGCCAGAGGGAGTCACACTGGTCTCGTATGCCGACGACTGCACGATAATGGCTACCGGCAATGGAATTGATGGCTTGTGCTCCAAAGTGAACAGCTAGCTCCCAGATCTTGCTCATTACTTTACAGGACGGAATTTGACGCTGTCTCCTGCTAAGTATACGGCGACCGTTTTTACATCTTGGACGAAGGAGGTCGGGCTCACCCTCGACATCCACATCGAGGGGACCCCCATTCCGACGGTTAACCACCCGAAGATCCTGGGAGTCACCCTCGACAGCCTGGTCTCCTTCTCAGCGCATACAACCGCAATCGTCAACAAGGTACAGAGCCGCAACAAAGTCCTCAAGTCGCTCGCCGGCTGCACTTGGGGCAAAGACAAAGAAACGTTGTTGGCAACATACAAGACGATTGGCCGGCCGGTTCTAAATTATGCCGCGCCAATTTGGTCGCCTGGAACTAGCAGGACTCACTGGTCAAGACTGGAGACCTGTCAGAACGCCGCACTCAGGACAGTGGCGGGATGTCTCCTGTGGATCACCTCTACTATGAGGCTATCGTGCTTCCAGTGCAGGAGCACAACATTATGCTCACAAAACAGTTTCTACTGGGGTGCCACCGTCCGGGTCACCCCAATAGAGACCTGCTCGCGCTGGAGCCGGCACCCAGGCACATCAGGGGACATCTCTCACAACTGACGGACGAGGTCAAGACATACGTACACCTACCACTGGATACAAGGACGTACCGAAAGGCTCTGGACAGCATCCACAGGGAGTCGGTGTCCAAATACATCGACACCCGCCCTGTGAGTGCAGTCCTGGGAGTCCTGCGGAGACTCTCCACATGCCGGGCAAGTGTTGGGGGTGTCGGGGTTGATCCTGGATAGGTAGGAGTTTAACCAGCTACATTATCCAGATCGAGGTTGTGCCAGAGTGACGCGCGTCTCCCGAGGTAGCTGGAGCTCCTCAGCTGCTATAGGTGGTGGTTGGACTCCCAGGACTGCATTCACAGGGCGGGTGTCGATATATTTGGATACCGACTCCCTGTGAATGCTGTTAAGAGATTGTCGGTACGTGCTTGGGTCCAGCGGTAAGCTTACGTAAGTCTGGACCCCGTCGTCAGTTGTGAGAGCTGTCCCCTGATGTGCCGGCTCCTGCGCGAACAAGTCTCTATTAGGATGCCCCGGACGGTGGCACCCCAGTAGAAACTGCTTTGTGAGCATCATATTGTGCTCCTGCACTGGAAGCACGTTAGCCACATGGTAGAGGTGATCCACAGGCGTCATCAGGAGACATCCCGTCACTGTCCTGAGTGCGGCGTTCTGACAGGTCTCCAGTCTTGACCACTGAGTTCTGCTGGTTCCAGGCGACAATATCAGCGCAGCATAATTTAAAACCGGCCGGCCCATCTTCTTGTATGTTGCCAACAACGTTTCTTTGTCTTTGCCCCAAGTGCTGCCGGCGAGCGATTTGAGGACTTTGTTACGGCTCTGTACTTTGTTGACGGTTGCGGTTGTATGCGCTGAGAAGACCAGGCTATCGAGGGTGACCCCCAGGATCTTCGGGTGGTTATCCATCGGGACGGGGGTCTCCTCGATGTGTATGTCGAAGGTGAGCCCGACCTCCTTCGTCCAAGATGTATATACGGTCGCCGTGGACTTCGCAGGAGACAGCGCCAAATTCCGCCCTGTGAAGTAGTGAGCAAGTTCTGGGAGGTAGCTGTTAGAACACAGGCCATCAATTCCATTGCCGGTACCCATAATCGTACAGTCGTCGGCATACGAGACCAGTGTGACTCCCTCTGGCGGGGAAGGGAGTCGCGAGATGTAGAAGTTGAATAATAGGGGGGATAGGACGCCACCGTGTGGTACCCCCTGCTTTATTCTTCTCGCTTTTGACACTGCGTCACGGTAGCACACCGACGCCTGACGACCACACTTCCACAACAGTCGGTTCTACGCTACCGAAGTGACTCGGATTTCATCCGACCAAGGACTGTTGTTTCGGCGACCTAACCCCACTTAGGCTGCCGGACACCCCCAATCTTATCTCCCCTTGGGTGCAATACCTTGCAGCAGGATTGCTACTCATACTTCTGGCCAGGGCGGGCGTCGAGCCTAACCCTGGCCCAGAAACCTACTTCTGCTGCATCTGTCAGAGAAGGCTCCATCCGAATTCCACTTCGGTGAGGTGTAATTCGTGCAACGGATGGTGCCATCTTAAGGTCTGCTCAGGCCTTAAGAAAACTAGGGAGTGGTCCACATCCTATGTGGGCCAGTGTTGTTCGCGCACTCAAGCGCCCCAAGCCTCCACGGCATCCCCCCTTGCGCCCCCCGCGCCGGTGCCTCAGAGCACCCCTCCTGCCTCCACGGCCCCCCGGAGCTCACAGCAACACCAAACCTCCCCACCGCCCCCTCGCTCCACCACACGTGGCGCCAACCAGCAACTATTGGTTGCCCCCACCATCTGCTGTGTGTGCCAGGCCAGAGTGCACCGGAATGCCTGCTCAGTCAGGTGTAATGCCTGCCAGGGCTGGTGCCACTTCCGGGCGTGCTCTGGCCTACGCACCACAAGGGACTGGTCCGTGAGCTTTACCGCCTCCTGCTGCCGCAACAACCCCCCGCCAGTGTCGCTCACGACACCGCCCACAACATCCACTGGGCCTTTACCACCACTGCGGGAAGCACAGCCGGGGCGGGCCGGCCCTCGGATCCAGTCCCTCACCCCCCTCAACGCGACAACCTTACCGAGACAGACGAGACTCCTACAGTTCAACTGCAACGGACTCTCGAGCAAGATCTCGGAGGTGGTTGCCTTCATGGCTCGGCACGGGCTGTTAATAGCTGCGGTCCAAGAAACGAAGCTACGTCGCAGCTCAACGTTAACGAGCTGCGACGGTTACAACGTGCTTCGTAGAGATCGCGAGCGAGATAATGGTGGAGGCCTAGCCTTCATCCTACACAACACCGTGCAGTATCGTCTTATCGATGCAGACATCGACCCAAGGGACAGCACCTTAGAATGTCAAGGGATTGCTGTCCGGTCAGGCGATGTCGAGCTCGAAATATTCAACACATATATACCCCCTGTCTCCTGCTGCCCCGCTGGATATCACCCTGACATAGGTGCGCTCCTCAGTGGTGAAAACCGTTTAGTAGTCGGAGACTTTAATGCGCACCACGATCTTTGGTTCTCAAGCCTATCAAATGATCGTAGGGGAAATATTTTGGCAGAGCAGATAGACGATTCGACATTCTGCACCATGAACGACGAAGCCCCCACCAGGATTGTGGGTAGTTGCAGCAGCTCGCCAGATCTAACAATAGCTAGCGCAGGTCTGATAAATAGCATAACGTGGCGACCACCTCCGGCAGGCGGACCCCGGTAATCCCCGTATTAGGCAACTAAACGGGGAGATCCAACGCCTAGTCAACGTTCACAAGCGGAACAAGTGGAGGGAGCACCTGAAGTCCTGCAACCTCGGTGCCGGAGTGGGCAAACTATGGTCGACCGTGAGGTCCCTGTCCAACCCGACGAGGCGTGATGATGGAACAGAAATCTCCTTTGGAGACCACGCCTCGTCGGACCCGAAGCGATGCGCGAACTATTTTAGTCGACAATTCACATTGCATCCTTCGGCCGACAGAACCAAACGGTCAGTCACCAGAAGGCTGCGCAAGTCAACACCAAGCGCACCAATTGTCCTCTCTACCACTAAGGTGAAGGAAGCCGTCGGGAAGGCGAAAGCCTCCAAATCCATTGGCCCAGACGGGTTAAGCATGTTGATGCTGAAAAAATTGGGCAACGCGGGAGTAGCATATCTCACCAGGGTCCTCAATCTGTCGCTATCCACCACGGTCATTCCGGATATCTGGAAGACCAGTAAGGTGATACCACTGCTGAAACCAGGGAAACCGGCCGGCCAAGGCGAGTCCTATCGGCCGATCTCCCTGCTTTCTCCAGTGGTCAAGACACTTGAGGCCCTGCTGCTCCCACATTTCAACCACCATCTCAGCCCGGCGAAGCATCAACACGGCTTCCGGAAAGTGCATAGCACCACAACGGCACTTAACGCCATAAACACTCAGGTTAATCGTGGTCTCAACGGCAACCGCCTCTGTGAGAGAACCGTCCTCGTGGCTTTGGACTTGTCGAAGGCCTTCGACACAGTCAGCCACTCCATCCTGTTGAAGGACGTGGAGGCCTCACCTCTCCCAGCGGCGTTGAAGCGATGGACCGCGAACTACCTGTGTGGTCGTCAAGCGTCGGTGTGCTACCGTGACTCAGTGTCAAAAGCGAGAAGAATCAAGCAGGGGGTACCACAGGGTGGCGTCCTATCCCCCCTATTATTCAACTTCTACATCTCGCGACTCCCCTCCCCGCCAGAGGGAGTCACACTGGTCTCGTACGCCGATGACTGCACGATAATGGCTACCGGCAATGGAATTGATGGCTTGTGTTCCAAAGTGAACAGCTACCTCCCGGACCTTGCTCACTACTTTACAGGACGGAACCTGACGCTGTCTCCTGCTAAGTCCACGGCGACCCTTTTCACATCTTGGACGAAGGAGGTCGGGCTCACCCTCGACATCCACATCGAGGGGACCCCCATTCCGACGGTTAACCACCCGAAGATCCTGGGAGTCACGTTCGACAGCCTGGTCTCCTTCTCAGCGCATACAACCGCAATCGTCAATAAGGTACAGAGCCGCAACAAAGTCCTCAAGTCGCTCGCCGGCAGCACTTGGGGCAAAGACAAAGAAACGTTGTTGGCAACATACAAGGCGATTGGCCGGCCGGTTCTAAATTATGCCGCGCCAATCTGGTCGCCTGGAACTAGCAGGACTCAGTGGTTAAGACTGGAGACCTGTCAGAACGCCGCACTCAGGACAGTGACGGGATGTCTCCTGATGACGCCTGTGGATCACCTCTACCACGAGGCTAACGTGCTCCCAGTGCAAGAGCACAACATTATGCTCACAAGGCAGTTTCTACTGGGATGCCACCGTCCGGGGCATCCCAATAGAGACCTGCTCGCACTGGAGCCGGCACCCAGGCACATCAGGGGACATCTCACACAACTGACGGACGAGGTCCAGACATACGTACACCGACCGCTGGACCCAAGGACGTACCGACAGGCTCTGGACAGCATCCACAGGGAGTCGGTGTCCAAACACATCGACAGCCGCCCTGTGAGTGCAGTCCTGGGAGTCCAACCACCACCCATTGCAGCTGAGGAGCTCCAGCTGCCTCGTGAGACCCGCGTAACTCTGGCCCAGCTCAGATCTGGATATTGTAGCAGGTTAAACTCCTACTTATCCAGGATCAACCCCGACACCCCCAACACGTGCCCGGCATGTGAAGAGTCTCCGCACGACACCAATCACCTATTCACATGCCCGGCCAAACCTACTCAACTAACACCCCTCTCCCTATGGTCCGACCCTGTTGAAACAGCTCGTTTCCTGGACCTTTCGTTAGTTGAGCTTGACGATAACGATTGAGGGAGTCCGCCAACCCAGTGGGGTGTAGCTAGCCGCTACAACAACAACAACAACAACCACACAGCATTTTTCGGAAGCCATGTTCATGCTTCGCCGGGCTGAGGTAGTGGTTGAAGTACGGGAGCAGCAGGCCTCAAGTGTCTTGACTACTGGGGAAAGCAGGGAGATCGGCCGGTAGGACTCGCCTTTCCCTGGTTTCAGCAGTGGTATGATCAGGGTGGTGAGGGACAAGTTGAGGACCTTGGTAAGGTATGCTACTCCCGCAGTACCCAATGTTTTCAGCATCAACATGCTTAACCCGTCTGGGCCAATGAATTTGGAGGCTTTCGGCGACCAAACCCCACTTAGGCAGCCGAACACCCCCAATCTTATCTCCGTAAAGTACTGTCGTTCACTCCGGTGGACAAACCTCTCGCCAAAATTACCATTTGCGCCTATGCCCCGACGTAAGACAAGGACGATGGGACCAAAAATCGCATGTCCGAAATCCTTCGAACGCTGCCCCCAACACGATATAAAAATCCAAATCCAATATCAAGGTGGGCAAGGAGGACTGGTTCCACAGTCGGAAAATTCAGTCTCCACGACGAAACGTCCGATAACGGATTGAGACTGATCGACGTCGACGGGGCCCGAAACATGGTAGAGTGTAGTACCAGTTTCCAGCATAATAATATTAATCAGGCTACGTGGCTGTCTCTAGATGGTAAAACAAGAAACCAAATCGACCATGTTGTGATAGACAGAAGGCATGCTTCCAGTGTCCTAGATGTGCGCACGATCCGAGGAGCCAATATCTACTCGGACCATTATCATGTCACAGCCAAGATACGCACCGCGCCTCTGTGCGACAAAAAGCGCGCGCAAATGGTCACAAAGCTGCAATCACAACAGACAGCCACGCACTTCGCTACTAGACTCGCACTCCTGCTCTCTGAGAGCAGTAATAAACACAGGGATATGTAAGAGCAATGGACCCATCATCTCCTGCTCTTTACGTACCGCCGCTGAACATTCTATTGGTTTCCAGCGACCGAAAATTCTTTCGGAAAGTACGACAGCTAACAGAAGGTTCCAAGACCGGGGCGAATTTCCTTAAGAACGACAACGGCGACCTAGTGACTGACTTATACTCAACCATAAGCGAAGGAGCACACGTGTGTTGTTATTGTTACTATAGCAAAAATCTATAAATTGGGCTACGAACTGCGGCTTATTCAGCATATTCTCCAGATTTTGCTCCATGCGTATATTTCCTACTTCCAAACCTGAAGAAATGGAAATCAAAAAATTGGAAAAATGCTGGATTAAGTGCAAAGGGTTAAAAGGAGATTGTGTTGAGAAATATAACGTTTAAAGCATTTCGTGATTTGACTTCGCATTTGACATCTTATACCCAAATGACGTACTTATAAATATGATTTTTCAACCAGTCAATATTTATTAAATCAACGATTATTATTTTACCCATGGTGTGCGATAGTGTTTCAATTGTTTCTTGAAAAATATTAGAGAACTCTCCCTCCAAGCTATTTGGTGATCTATAAATTGTGATTATTGTAATCAAACTTCCGTGATACTGACATTTGCAAGCAAGGATCCATATTTTGGATGGAACGATTCTCTCCCTCTTTTCTTATATTCAATATCACAGCACCCGTTCTTACTGTGTTAGAAAAAACGTTCAAGTGTTCGTAATTCTAAAGTTCGATTTCACAATCATCGTCATTCACGAGTGATGAAGTGTGTTTCTGCATTAAGAAATCTAGGTGTCAGCTAACCGCTATAACTACAATTTCATTAGAGTTATTTTAAAAGCGCACAATTGCTTTACTGGTAGTTGCCTATGTTATTACGTCTCAGCTCGATTTTATTTAAGTACGCCAGGCACACTCTACCTTGAGTTAGATGATTTATTTCAGATGATTTCATTAGCTTGTGTTCAGCACACGTACATTGGTTTTGTCGCTAATTGCGAAAAACGTGTTTAAATTGGCGTTGCTATCTTAGTGCAAATTGACTTTTTTTACTTTGCCTAAAGTTTTTCGCTACTTTTATATGTCATGTATTAAAGGGTAAGGACAACATCGAATTTTTGCTTACATATGTTTAAGTGAAATACAAATTTTGACTTAAATGTTCAATAACATAAAATAATAAATTGTTTCGCAAAAAACTGTATATTTGTCGAAATATTAGAATTCAACGGCATTTAAGGTTGCATAAACTTTCAACATTGCATTTTAGCGCGATACTGCATCAGCATAAAAAAATAACATATCAAATAAAATTGTTTTGAAAAACTTCCTTAAAATAAAAGAAAACTCAACCAAGACATCTTAAACATTAAAGAGTTGTGAAGTATTTATATAATAATTAGATGATTCACATGGTGTCGACAATCCGACACTTTTGTTGTTAAGTCATAAAATTTGAAAAATTCCAAGTTGTGTTATTTTACATCCTTCTTCTGTACAATGTAAAAAAAAACAAAACAAAATTAATTTTGAACTGAAAATCTTTATAACATTACAACTTTACGACACCTTGTGATTCACCTAAATGACTAATATTTATATGAGCATAAACAAGACTTCTTTGATAGGAATATGTAACTAATTACCTTGATCTTGCTCTATTCGAACGTGTCGGACACAATTATTTAGTTTAAAACTAAGTGAGAAAATGTAGTGATCATCAGAACTGTCTCGTACAATGAAGCTCCCATCTGGTTCAGTGGAAAGAACTTTCTCAGCTGCTTCGCTTGACAGTGGACCCCAGTACCATCCATACTTTAAAGAGAAATAAAATATATAAGAAACTCGTAAATAAAGTTTTAGATTGCTTATCCTTACGTCCTTCACCTTCTCAATGCTGGAAGTAAATTGTTGAGATCTTGATTCTTGTTGTTTCTTTTGTGAATTTCCTTTGCTTTGCGCCACAATCGACTCATCTTGTAGAAGTAATAAAATAAAAGACATATTTATAAGCAAGAAGTTTCAGTTAGACGTTAGGTTCTAAAAAAAAAAAACTATCATCTAAAGTAAATTTTTAGTTAGTTTATATATTTTTGCAGCATTCTTAACTCACTTTTATTCAAACTTTAAGTTATTTCCCTTTAACAATTAAATAAACATGTTTTAAAATGATAACTCTTGAAGTCAGATTTCAGTATAATAGGAAACTATTACGGTAAAGATTTTCGTCATACTTGTCGTAGATGGCGTTTCTTAAGAGTGGCGGGTGGGATAACGATAACCCCCGCCTCTCTCAGTTGATGTGTTCGCTTCCCAATTAAAAAAAAAAACACTATAATTATTAATTTCATTAAGGCTTTCCACATGCAGTTAATAATGTTAAGGTTCAATTTATACTGTATTTTGATTTTCTTCTGATTTTTCGACAGGCAGGAAATTTGATGTATATTGAAACGATTTTACGTCATCTCTTGTCAAATTCGGTTTTATGACATACCGGTTTCGGCGTTGTGCCATCTTCAGTGTCGTTTTCGTTCTCGTTTAATTTACACTTTTTTGATGGTATATTTGAATTTGAAATCCCGAATACCTATATTTCTTGAATATTTATCGCAGGATTAACTTTATACTTCAAAAAATAAATGCTTTTATCCTTTTTTTCGTATTGTATTGTCCTAACTTTTTCACTTCCTGGTTTGGGTTTTTTAGATTATAGGCTTTTAAGTTCTAAATATTCTTTCCCCGGTTAATTCTATGTTTTTTGGAATAAACAAAATTTTTCAATCTATTTTTTAACTTAAAAAATACTTACCTTTATTAGGTAGGGGAGGCAATGCCCTTGATTGGAATTTTTTGTGATTCTCTACATTACTTCTACGATCTCGATTAGCATTTGCTGCTTGAGTCCCAGACGGGTTCGTTTGGCATTGAGGTTGAGTTCGACGAATGCGAAAAATATTGCAAAATTTTTGTTTCAAATTGAGTGAAAATTGTGTTTTTTTCTCGTTGCGTATGACTTGAGAAGTTGAATCTGCACCATCCACTTTTATTAATCGGTTTTGTGTAATGTTATAATTATTAGCTAAAACTATTTTATTTATGTTGTTGTTGTTAATTTTGTCGTTACTTTCATTACAGTTTTTAACAGTCCTGGCGGTGAGCTTGCATTCTGCAGCTACATTTTCTCCGATGGAACAAAGCTTGTTTCGTAAACGGGGAGACGATTCACTGCATATTGTTTCATTAGATACTTTTTTTATATCTGTTTTCACGGATTGACTATTTATATTTGATGAATTCCTGGTGCTAGAATAAAGTGTTTGGTAATACCTTTTTACTTCATTCAACGTCATGTGGAGTCGTTCCGGAGGTACGCTCAAGTCTAAGAGTGTATGACCATCACTATGTACACCATACTCCTCTGTCGTACTCAGAACATGCGACTTTTTGTTGATAGTTTTGAACGCAATTGTCATGTCGGTTTCATAAGTATCACTATTACGTTTTTTTCGCTTATTTCTATTATTTTTGCGATTTAGTTTAGAGTTTTTGCAATAATACTCCTCCGTTAAAATTAAATTATTTAGTTTTTTATAATCTTTAATTTTATCTTCTTTGTACTCAACTCCTATGTTTTTATCTGTGTTTATCATATCTATTGGTAGAGCATATATATCTGAATCTATAGGCACGTTATAGAAATCAGATATTTCCCGAGTCAGTAACGCGTCATGTGACATTGCCTGTGTGATGAAAATGGAATCGTCAGGTTTATTTGCAGATGATGTGCTCAATGAATTATGTGAACTAGAAAGCCGACTGTTTAGAGAATTCCGAGAATTCGGCCGATTGACGCATCCATTTGCTCCTGAAAGATTTAATCAAAATATATTATACGGTTAGAAATATTGGAATATTTTTTATAATTCACTTTTGTGTACACAAATTTTTAAACTATTTAAGTTTAAATCGTTGTACATCTCTGCAAGTAAAACCATCACCAGCTTTCATTTCTCGATAACTATTGCGTGAAATAAGCTTTAAATTTTTTATTTTGTTCTTTGCTCGTAAACTTCGTGGCATCATAGGTATTTTTATTCAGAAGCAAAAACTTTATTTTTTTCTATTGCGTTATTAATGCTTATGTATTTGAAGGTGAAATAACATATTTCTTGTAATATTTTTAGCATATTTGCGGTTTAAAAAAGCGAGCGTACTTGCTTGTCTGACGCCAATTTACATATGCTTATTTCAATATATTTCTCACATTTTATGTCAAAATGACAGACAATAGAATTTCTTAAGAAATAGTAGGTACAATAAAATAGACTAGAGAGTAAATTAGTTTTCTCTGCCTTTTCCAATGTTTATCATTAGATGTCAGTAAAAAATTTGTACTACTTTTTAAAAGAAATTTAACATATATTTCATACAACTCTGTGAGTACTTAGTACTTTTAAGTTCAACTCTCCTGCTAACCAGGTGATCTCAGCTGTGAGCCATTTCCGGAAAACAGCTGATTGTTATCTAATTTATAGATCTGTACGATGGTGTAAATTTAAAATTAGGATTGTCACCAAGTCCTGCTCAATAAGGTGAAGTCGGACCGACAGCATGTATTTTTTTTTCTTCTACGGGGTGAGTCCGAAATTCCATGTACTTCGTTTTTGCTTTTAGAATATTGACAATCGCCGTCGTAAAAGCAAAACCAAATACACGTTAGGGGTAAAATAAAATGATTTCGCACTTGCACTATTGGCTTCACCATATTGAATTCGCCTTGAACATGATTACGTATGGGCGTTTCGATAATGGCGCTGATGAGTCATACGAATTCAACGTAAAGAAAAATAGATAATAATGTATTTATTTTCTCTCCATTAATTAAATTTTGAATATTACTACACTTACGTACAAATATGTATTTTTGTATATATACAACCAAGGCGAGTTCATCAAGGTGGTATGCTGTACATATAATAAAATAATTGTGTAATTGAAGATTTAAAGTAAAAATCATCAGTTAAAGGTCTTCAAATGTCAGCTTCTAGGCTCAGGGAACTAGGCATGTGGAGGGAGAGAAGAAAGGGGCACAGAAAGTTATTTCCCTCTTACCCACCACGATCAAACAGAGTACTGATTATTTGCAGCCAGGTGGCGTATGTGGGTTGGTATGGTTTATGTCTTACCACCTGCCTCAACATGCTAGTGTCTTTCAGGCTGAGATTTTTGCTATTTTGCTATTGCTGAAGGCTGTCGCGAATTAGGGCGTAACTGCCTTCCGAAAATACAGGATCAGCGTGGCGGTCATATTGGCTCTGGTATCTTTCATAACAAAATCGAAACTGGTCAAGCTGTGCAGAACTCTATTGAATGGAGTTTGCCACCAGCTCTCGGTAGATTTAATTTGGGTTCCTGGGCACCGCAACATAGCCAGAAACGAAGTAGGCGATCAGCTGGCCACGCTAGAAGACTTGGTATTGCTCATTATGACTACTGCAGGAGCTGCAGGGATGAAGATGAACAAGAGACATATTTTTGAAAACTTGATAATAAAAAATACTAATTTCTAATTGACCATTCTGTTTTTCTTTACATTTCATTGCCCTCTGCACATAAAGCAGAGACCTATGAAATAATTTGTTAAGGCGTAATTTCTGCTTTGTAGTTGCCTCTATTCAGTTTCACTTTAAGTTTACAGCTTTAACGGAAAGCATTCCGAATAATGTTAACCCGATATGCTGACCGCGAGACATTATTAAAGGCCGACTCAATTTTATTGAGCCCAGTTTACTGTATATTAATTCAGAATATTTTATCTGCGGTACAATAAGCTGACTGGCTAGTTTTTGTCCCGTTTAAATTTGAGAAAATTATGTGGGACGTAGCGACTTCTCTTGAGGGAGGTACACAGAGCTCATAATATGAATTTGTTCGGTTTCCGATAACCAGCGCAAAGAATGCAAACTGAATGCAACTCGTAATAAGAACCATTCTCGCTTTTTTCTAAGCAGAGGAACACGGAGCACTTGTGAAACGAATTTTATAATGTAAAGAAAGTTGGAAGAAATAAATGGTTATGAAGTTGAGTCGTGTAGGAGTCACGCATCAACAGATTTGTATTTGAATGTCCACAAATAGTGTAACGATCATTATAAACAAAGAAGAAATGTAACCTATAATTTTATCAAACTGTAACCATTTTTCGGTTATTGTGGTTAATTTTTATTATATTTTTTCATTTAGACTTTGGAACCTTAACCCTAAATAACATTTCTAGAACCTAAGTCAAAAATAATGAGACAATTGCCCCAAGTTTTCTGGAATTAAGACTATTTGTTAAACTATGAATTAAAAATTTTTATAACTTGTCGACATTGAAAGGCCCTCCTTTAAAAAAAATGCCTTGGCAAGTGCCATTAAAAGTTCGCGTATTTAATCAGGTTTGCAAAATGGTACAATACGTGTTATTTTCATACTAAAAAAACGAGTAAAAAAAATAAAAACCTCAAGTAACCCGATTTTGGCTTACCAAATTGAATCTGTTCAAATGATTTTTATTCGCACAATCTCTTTGTAGGTTCTTAATTTTACGGCAAAATTATGAGAGAGATGGATAGTGGTCATGTTTGCCCTGAGTGAGCGAGACAGATAGTGACGCCAATTTTACCAAAGTCAACAAAAGAAAGTTAAATTAATAAAATAATCGAAAATCTTGACCTAGTTTAGTTTAAGTTTATTGGAATAAAAGTCAGATAGGGAAATAACATTTTTCAAATTGTTTACCATCAGCCTCAATGCACGCTTCGATTTTCACAATATTGATATCGTTAAAAAGGTAATTACTTACCTGAACATCAACATTGATTTTATAACATCTAAAACATAAACTTTCCATGGCTTCGTGAGGGGAAGTAATACTCAGCATTATATTCTTACACCATAAATCCGCTGAACAGTTCTTCCGTGCGTTTCCATCTAAAGTATGTTACCTTAATTTGGCGTCCGTTCCATAAATTTAAGGTAGCCTTACTTGGCACGCGTTGAGAAAACTTTCACGAAATACGCTCTGCTCAGTCCTTTCCTTAACTTTTGTTTGCTATTATTCAAGGAACGTGGCATTTCAATACTTTTTGGAATGTGTAAGTTTGAACACTCCGAACAAAGCCCTAAGGTTTTATCTCTATATGTGGGCACTGGCGAGCAAAACCGAGTGAATGCTTGCTTTTTGAGATACTTGCAATGTTTTTCATAAGAAAATTTTTTCGATAGATTTTTATAAAAATATAGTTCGTTCTTTAAAAAATGTATGACAATTTTCCAAATGTTCGTCTATGTTTTGAAGATTTTATTAAGAGAGATCAGAAATGTGCACATTTAAAATGGCTCACACTTCGCGTTGTGTTTTGATAATTTTTTGAAATTTTGGATAATTTGCCATCATATAGCTCACGCTTTTGATAAGTCTGAAATCTTTGAAGGCTAGAAGAGCGGAACTTTCCTAGTCTTTACCTTTCAATGGAATTAAAGGGTACATTGATTATCCTGTTCTTTTATAAAAAAAAAACTTACGCCCCTGTTGCTATCACTTGATATAATATTTCTCTATTTATGGTATAATATAAAGACGCACATCACAAATGGTAGGAGAAGCTCGGTCAAACAATGAGCTATATAGTGAAGGCGCCAAATTATTATATTAACATAATAGTATTTCTCACAATATATTAATTGATTTGACAATAAATAAATAAAAGTCGTATATCCAAATGTTCGTCCATGTTTTGAAGATTTTATTAAGAGAGATCAGAAATGTGCACATTTAAAATGGCTCACACTTCGCGTTGTGTTTTGATAATTTTTTTAAATTGTGGATAATTTGCCATCATATAGCTCACGCTTTTGATAAGTCTGAAATCTTTGAAGGCTAGAAGAGCGGAACTTTCCTAGTCTTTACCTTTCAATGGAATTAAAGGGTACATTGATTATCCTGTTCTTTTATAAAAAAAAAAACTTACACCCCTGTTGCTATCACTTGATATAATATTTCTCTATTTATGGTATAATATAAAGACGCACATCACAAATGGTAGGAGAAGCTCGGTCAAACAATGAGCTATATAGTGAAGGCGCCAAATTATTATATTAATATAATAGTATTTCTCACAATATATTAATTGATTTGACAATAAATAAATAAAAGTCGTATATCTGGACCGATTTTGATGAGATTCATGTTGTATGCAACTTGCATTTTAAGCTCCAAGCTTAAACCAAATCTGCTACAAGTATGAAGAAAAGTAGAAAGCTACGAAGACGGAGTAGCACACGAATGTATCCCCAAGATGCGCAGGAGTAGAGTTATTAATAAAAACCGTATTTACGATGCTAATCTAAGTATGAATTTTTTTAAGTGCTCGTGTTGAATTCAAATATTTGCAACTTTATTTTTCAAACTGAATCGATGCAAAATTTCTGCGGAAGTTTCATTTTCCGTTACAAAGTTAAAAAGTGCGTAAGATAAAGTTTACGTCATTGTCATTTACGAATACATGTTCTAGATACATTATGCTACCGATCACAAAAAAAACAGAATAATGATTCATTTATTTCTAATAAATATTGGAGTGACGAAGTTCGCCGGGTCTGTTTAAAATATACTACGATGTCAATGAACTCAACTCAATCTCAAAATCTATCGATCATAATTTTTTAATATCAAAGTGTGAATAATTCGAGTTGACAACCCACTTGTTACTACCGTCGTTTTAAAACAACAGACCGGGAAAAAAAATTTCGGCGTAAATGAGAATAGTTTCGTTATATTTTCTGTGTGCAGTTCGATAGACTAGTATTATACACATCTTCAGTCAGTGTTGTGAATCCAATGTGATAGTGGCTGCGCGTGGAATTTTGAGGTTAAATTAATAGTTTTTCAACATGAGTTTTTCCAAGTAAGTATAAAGTACGGGATATATTTATTTGTGAGATATCTTAATTCATTACAGTAGTTGCGCATGTGAGATGCACCAAACTGCAAAATACTTGTAGTTTAACTGTTTTGTCATAAAGAAATTAGCGAATGAATTCAATGTTGTTTATAAACGCCAGTAGTAAAATATACTACTATTGCCTTTTTTGTTTGTTTGCCTAAAACCTAGGAGTATGCGTGGTCTGAAGCTGCATGTAATTGTAGAAGAATTAGAAAGAAATGACGACGGTCCGTTACCCGACGTTATTATAATATTTCCACCTGAAAACTGTAATGAAGATGTCACAGACGAAGATTCTGGCGAAGAAAATGAAATATTGCTGAACCTGGTTCGCAGCTACGAGCTCAAGCTAAGCTTCACTATGATTCTTCTGAAAGCGAAGATGACGATTTACCGCTAAATCAACTTGCTAAACTTGCAGATGTTATACAAGACAATTCACAGGTGCCCACTACTTCAACGCAAACAATTTGACTTGGACGATAAGGGAAAATCGTTTATCCAAATGTCCTTTGCCGACAAACAAAGAAATGCAAAAGTTGCACCGAGGTTCTTACAAATTCAATTCCTCAAGGGCTGAAGAAATCGTAGTTTGCAAGTGGCATGATAATAGTGTTGTCACAGTTGTATCAAACCACGCAAAGGTAAATCCTGTGAGCAAAATAAAGAGATTTTCGCAAAAAGAAGAGAAATTCATTCTTGTTGATCAACCTTCTCTTATCAAAGCTTACAATAACAACATGGGAGGTGTGGATAGGTCTGATCAGAACATTAGCCTCTACAGGACTTCAATTAGAGGGCGAACAGCGAAAACTTTTCACGAGAGTTCGCGTTTTGATGGTATAGGCCACGTAGTAAAATATCGACAAGGCTAACTGCGTTGCGCTTTTTGTCATAAGCATGCGAATTTTTTTTGTATAAAATGTGAAGTCATTCTGCACCCAAAAAACTGTTTTGAAATCTATCACACACCTACATAATACTTTTTTTTTAACTTGTTCATATGTATATTTTCCACAATAAATAAGTCATAATAAATGAATATAACCGTACACAAAGTTCGTTTTCTTTATACGTTATACTCGTAGTAATAATAGGTCATTTTACTATCGTTGTTTAAAAACGACACCATTTTTCCGAGTTTTCCCAGGAGCAAATTTTTTTTTAACAACTTTCCTGTTTAATTTGGTAGATATTAACAACGATTTCCAAAAATTATAAAAATCGGACAAAAATTAATTTTCAGTAATATCTGGGTTAACCAATTGATGTTAGACTGCAAAAATAATAATAAATAAAATATTGTAGTCTATGTCGTCGTTCTCAGTATCTATTGCAGTAAAATTTATACTCAGAGTGTATTTTCCAAAATAAAGTGAATTGTTTTTTTTATATTTTAATAAAATGTTTGCATCTCAATAACTGTTTTACGAATCCTCATCGAATATCGTAAACATATTCTCTTTAATATTGCTAAGGAAATTGTTGAATTTTTTTGATATCGGAGTAGCCTCATCCACCTCTCATTTAACGAAATATGCAAAAACTCCAATATTTCCGTTATTTCCGGATCTAAATTGTTTTTAAATATTATAAAACGCATTATTTGAACGTGAAATAAGTTTTTTATGAGATTTAGAAATGGGTGGGATCCCGATCACTTATGAAATACTGTATTTAAGTAATATCATTATCAATCTTAACCCAACTCAAGATGGACATTCTTATGGTCTAACAGATATCTTGAATTATTCGAAATTGGCGAAAACTTGGCGCTAAGAATTTATAGCAGTCCTTGTAGACTTTCGAAACACCAATTCGCAATACCAAAAAAAGCATTGAATGAATATGTATATCGCGGATTGCACATAATTCTGTTCCGTCTGAATTCAACCTTTATAAATATTTTTATTTACAAATTTTTTTTGTAATTTAATTTTTATTGCTTAGTTAATTAAAATAAGATTTGTGTGCAATTTCGAAATGTAAATCTAATTTTTATATAACTTGCAAGGAAAACCTATCGTGATATCGTTTCTATCAAAAAAATGCGTAATTTTCACTGCCCTCTGCCCTGTTCTTTTTTCGTGATCGATCCTCAAATAAATGCACAGGTGAAAAAATTATCCGTTCGTTTCATAAAAAGCCACTCTCATATAAGGCAAAAAATTCTAATTTTCCGCCCCGCGAAGCTTTGTCATCTGAAAATCATCTGATTGCTTAAAACGAAAGTATGTATTGTGAAATGCAAAAAGGCTAAGATGATTCTTTGATTCAAGAAAATGAATTGATCGGAAAAACAGCTAATCTTCTTTCGAAATCTGCACATTGTCGGTTCGGATGATGTGTTGTTTTCTCGTGATTCTTTAGCAGGGAAATTACCTAATGCATGTTCATACATGCGTCTTTCGTTGTCCACTACAATGAGTCCTGTAATTCTTTATCTTCTTTTACCGTTAATATAGTATATTAATCTCTCGTCGCATTCGACCCTGCAAGCGTCGAGCGTATGAGCGTTGGCAACCATGCTTTAGTCTTATTTACCGTCCTTTATTTTATACACTCACACACACACATTCACAATCTTACTATTGAAGTTGTTCATAAATGAATTGTATTGAAATTTTAAGTTATTATTAAACCATAAGCCGAAACCGTCCCAAGACCAGGCCAAATCTAATAGCGTGTAACAGTTTTTTTTACATGGTGCCGAAACCCAGGACGGGAGCAATTCTTTGATTGTAAAACAGTGGATTTAGAATTAGCTTTCGGGTGATATCGGTTTAATTCCCAACGTTTTCAAGAACTATTAACACGTTTTGGAAGCGAACAAATGGACAGCGTGTATCGAGCGGCGTGCAGAACGCAGGTTACGAAGTTATGTAACACGATTACGGAATATTTAAATGCTTCTACAATAAGCGCATACGCCGACGCGAGTGATGCTTCTACGGTAGAAAATACGTTGGTTACATACTTGCAGCGTTTGAAAAATGCACACTAGACTGCCACTTAGAAGAAATACGCTTGCGGCACCCCCCAGACTGGTTCCTATTCCCAAAAAAATGATTGTGTCAAAATTTTATTCAACTCGGTTCGGGGAAGTGGTGCCTCAAAGCCCCCAAAGTTTCGAAAAATCAGCATTTTTTCAAAAAATTTTACTTTGGCCTTGAATAACTCAGCTAATATCAATTAACTCATAAAAATGACATTTGAGAGAAATGAAAATTTTACGCCAAGTAATTTTGCCATAGAAAGTTTTTGATTATCTTCAACCGTTTTCTATTTATATCCCTAGCAATTCATTTGCATCTAGCAATTTATTAGTAGGCCTATATATGTTTCTGTTATATCCACCTTAGTGTTATGTACTTGTTCACTTTTTATAATTTGTATTCTATCAAAGAAATGTTTGTATTGAAATATTTTACTGAAAATATAATATTCATTCATCAATTGGATCTCATTGAATTAATATCTTATAATTTGGCGACGAGAGTAAAAAAATGGAAAATTTTCTGGCGAATCTTTTGGAGAGGCAACAGGAATGGTCTCAGCAAATGTTGCTTCAGCAACAGCATTTATTTGCACAAATGACTAATCGTCATGAAGGGAGCCCAGTTTCGGGTACATCCAATACTGCAATTTCACCAGCTGTACCAAAATTTCATAGTTTTGAGGAGGACAAAAATAATTTTGGATCTTACAAAACGCAATTGGAGGGGCATTTCAAGGCTTATGGTATAGATGATATGGAGAAGAAACGTTCGTTTTTATTATCTTGGGTTGGGGACGGTGCATTCAGGCTATTGGAAAAGATGGTTGGCAAGCATGCAATTCAGACATTATCGTACGAAGCAATCTTGGCGAAATTCATTGATCATTACAAAAGTAAGACTCATGTTATAAAGGCAAGACATGATTTCTACAAAAGGCAGAAACGCGAAGGGGAAAGTTATAAGCAATGGGTCACCGAACTTCAAGGTATGGCACGAGATTGCAATTTTGTTTGCAAAAATGATAATTGTGGTAGTGAGTATGTAGATGAGCTAATAAGAGATTTATTGATTTTATATACGCCTGATGAGTCCGTCCGTGGTGCCTCGTTGCACAAAGAAAATCCAACTTTAGCGGAAGTAATGCAGATAGCTGAAACTTTTGAGTCAACGCAGACTACAATCAAGAGCATCAAAGACACTAATAAGCAGGAGATGGATATTTTTGTAACAAAACAGCATGATAGGCATAGTGAGCAGAAACGCCACCAGAATTTTAAACAGCAAGAGTTGGAGTTACCAGGGTGTTTCAAGAAGCACAAAAAGTCAGAGTGTAAATTTTTGAAGGCCAAGTGCTACAAGTGTGGGCGTATTGGACATATCGCAACTGTATGTAAGTCCGTTCCAATTTTTAAAAATAAGCAAGTGAGAATGATAGAAGATGTTGAAAATTGCAACATGGTTGATAATAACATTATTACGAGAGCTGGTAATAAAATGTTCATTGATGCTGAGGTTAATGGCACTCCAATGAAATTTCAATTTGATACGGGTTCAGTATGTTCCGTCATTGGTTTATCAGCGTATACAAATTTGCGAAAACCAACCTTATATAGTTCTTCAACTAAACTTTTTGGTTATGGGTCATCGGAGGTACCAATTTTGGGTAAAATGCAGGCAAAGGTTAAGATTGGAGATGAAGAAAAATATCTTGAGCTTATCGTGGCTAATTCTAAATCGTGTACAAATATATTTGGCTTAAATTGGTATGATCATTTTAAGTCTGTTCAAGTTTTTCAAATTATTCAAAATTCGGATTTAAATAAACTTTGCAATGATTACAATGAAATATTCAAGAAAGAGTTAGGTCGTTGCACACAAGTTCAAGCGCATATTTATATGAAACCAGATAGCAGACCGAAGTTTTTCAAACCCAGATCGATTCCATATGCTTTACATGATCCTTTTAAACAAGAAGCAGAACGCTTAATAGAGCTTGGTATATGGAAGCCAGTTAAATTCAGCAAATGGGCGTCTCCACTTGTTATTTTTCCCAAGCCAAACAACAAAATTAGAGTCTGTGGAGATTTCAAGGTTACAATTAACCCTCAAATGGACGTGGAGCAGTATCCAATACCACGTGTTAGAGATCTTTTTCATAAATTAAATAAAGGGAAGTTGTTTTCTAAGATAGATTTATCTGACGCTTATTTACAAATAGAATTAGATGAAGAATCCAAGGAATTAGTGGTTGTAAATACTCCACTTGGGCTTTATCAGTACCAGCGTTTGCCTTTTGGTATAGCAAGTGCTCCTGCTATTTTTCAACGTTTGGTTGAGGAAGTTATAAACGATATTCCTGGTTGTATTAACTATTTAGATGATATAATATGTACTGGAAAATCAGAGGCAGAACATTTACAGAATTTACGTTTATTATTTCAAAGATTAAGAGAATATGGATTACGATGTAATTTTGAAAAATGTACTTTTATGCAAGGAAAAGTAGAGTATCTTGGACATGTAATCAGTGCCGCGGGTATTCAACAATCTGAGAAAAATACACAGGCAATTACAAATTTGCCTCGTCCTACAAATTTAGCCGAACTGCAATCTTTCATGGGGAAAGTTAATTATTATTGCACATTTATTAAAGGGTACTCAACTCTTTGTGGTCCACTTAATCTACTTCGTAAAAAAAATGAAAAATTTGTATGGAAATCCGCGCAAGAAAAAGCGTTTCAAGAGCTTAAAAGGGAAATTGTTGATATGACTAAACTAGTCCATTTAGATGAGACTTTGCCTATAATTCTAGCAACGGATGCGTCATCATATGGTATTGGTGCTGTTATTTCACATCGTTATTCAGATGGCTCTGAGCGGCCAATAGCACACGCTTCAAAAACTTTAAACGATGCACAAAAGAATTATAGTCAGATTGAAAAGGAAGCATTATCAATCATATTTGGAATTCGTAAATTCCATGATTATATATATGGTCGAAAGTTTACCTTAGTTATAGATCATAAGCCATTGGTGTCAATTTTTAATCCAGGAAAAGGGATTAATTCTACTTCAGCTCACAGAATTCAGCGATGGGCACTAATATTATCTGGTTATAATTACGATATATTATACAAGAGCACGAAAGAGCATGGTAATGCAGATGCATTATCGAGATTGCCATCCAGTGGAGATAAAGATTTTGACAATATGGAAGATGCATTTGAAGTGAATGCTTTAGAACAAATTAAAAACTTTCCAGTAAACGCAGATCTGCTTGTTAAGTTTTCAAGAACTGATCCAATTTTATCAAAAGTTTTTAACTACGTACAAAATGGTTGGCCCAAGAAAGAATTAAATAAGGACATTGTTCCATATTTTCACAACCGTTTAAATTTAACTATTACTGAAGGAGTTTTAATTTTACAAACCGATTTTGATCGTGTTGTGGTACCAACAATTCTTCAACAGAAGGTTCTTAAGATGCTTCACGAAGGGCACTGGGGAATTGTTCGAACTAAACAATTAGCCAGACGTTATTGCTGGTGGCCTGCGATTGATACCGATATTTCAAATTTAGTTTCTGCTTGTTCAACTTGCAAGTTATTTAGTTCGAGTCCTCCAAAAGAGTTTACACCCTGGCAAGAAGCAGAAAAACCCTGGCAAAGAATTCATGTGGATTATGCGGGCATTGTGTATAACAACAAGTGAGATATCTTATTTGTCAGTTGCTTTTGACAGGATACCTAAGATGGCGTTTGACAGGGTACCTAAGCTGGCCGCCAATATGTCGACAATTACGAATGGCCCGAAGTTGGAAAAAGCTGATCTGAAAATATTTTGGGGGGGGTTTCAATTCTTTAGGATATTTTACATATTTTGAGATATTCGATTAATATCCATTATAAACATAGAAATAATAATATTGGGTAAAATGTTGAATGCATTTTTATAAAGCCATCGATAGCACAATAGATCTTTTTTTTAGGTCGCAGCGCTACTATGCCCTGATAATAATAATAATAATAATAGGCTATGATATAATTTGAATCAGTAGAATCATAAAACGTCAGGGGTTTAAAGTGCTTCATCGATTCTCCTCTTTTTCTTTGCCAAAATATCTAGGTCACTAGTAACCTCAATATCTCGAGATACGTCTTCAATCTCCGTAAAATAGAAAAAGACTGTTCACTCGGAGCCACTGTGACTGGCAACGTAACACTAATTTGAAAAATTCATTTCTTTGTATTCCAGTTACTGGGTAATAATTTTTAATTTTTTTGTCTAGAGTGAGTTTATGTGTGTGCTACGAATTTGAAAACACGGTTGAAATTTTCTGAGACTACCGATTTTTTGGGGGGAATCCAGACACCTAGAACCCCTCCCCTGTATCCGTCCCTGCAGTCGGGTAAAATATACGAGGAACGCCAGGGTTGCGAATTTACTTTGCAAAAACAGGTGATCTCAGCTGTTCCAAATTTTGACGTTTATCGAAAAGATATCTCACTTGTTATTATACACAATGTATGCGGGTCCTTTTGAAGGTTATATGTGGTTAATATGTGTGGATTCATTTTCCGGGTTTCCGTATGTAATAAAAATGACAAATTCTACAAGTATTTCGACTATAATAGCTTTACAAAACATTTTTTCAATAGAAGGTTTACCAGAAGTTTTAGTTTCAGATAATGGAACACAATTTGTATCCAGTGAATTTCAAAACTTTTGTAAAATTCATGGCATTCGTCATTTGACTACAGCACCTTTTCACCCAGCTTCGAATGGTCAAGCAGAACGTTTTGTACGCACGTTTAAGACTGCTTTCAAAAAGCAAATGTTGGAAAGTAAAAATATTCAAAGTGCTCTATTAGCTTATCTCACTACATACAGATCTACACCGAATAAGACTGGAAAAACACCGGCAGAATTGCTTCATGGACGTCAACATCGAATATTACTATCACTATTAAAACCAATTCCAATAAAATCTGTTGATTTTTCAAACACAAAATTTCAAGTCAATCAAAATGTTTATGCTCGCAATTTTTCAAAAGGGGATAAATGGATACAAGGAGTAATTGTAAGACTTATTGGAGGAAGAATGTATTTAATAAAAACTCAAAATGGAGTAATAATAAAAAGGCATCAAAATCAACTTCGTTTAAATTCAAATTATCATAGGTCACAAAATACAACGTATTTAAACGCTTCGCAGTTAGCAGCTAGTATTTTTCACAAATCTAATTCAGATTCTGGTTTTATTCCACAGAATGAAGATTTACCACCGCTAACAGCAGCAAAGTCTGCACACAATTCAAGCACTACAGAACCAAGACGAGATATATCTTTTACATTACTTCCAAGCCGTAAAAGGCGTTGTTTAACAGAAATTGAACTTCGAAGATCTAAGCGTAACCGTAAAAAGACAGACTTCTTTACATCGTAAATGTTAAATTGACAGGGAGGAATTGTTATATCCACCTTAGTGTTATGTACTTGTTCACTTTTTATAATTTGTATTCTATCAAAGAAATGTTTGTATTGAAATATTTTACTGAAAATATAATATTCATTCATCAATTGGATCTCATTGAATTAATATGTTATAGTTTCTGGTTGTATCTAAAGATGAATATTATTACAAAAATTATTTTATATGCGCTAGTGATGGGAAATATCGTAAATTTTGCTTGTTGACAAATATCGATACTTCGGAAGAGCATGTCGATATTTGTCGATACTATCGATACTAGGTGATAATAACTGGCGTAGCTGGAATTATCAGATGCTTCAAAGCATTGGATTTAATGAGCGATACTACAAATTTCGATACTCTTCTGACTTAACAATACTAAACGATTATCGATACCTTATTGATACTATTATTATTATATACTAATAATTAATTTCCAAGATTTTATTTCGCAAATAGTGATTTGGAAACTGTATGTTTGCATTGGAATGGAAAACTACTTCCAAGATTAGAGGAAAAAGAGAAAGTAGACCGGCTCCCTATTATAACCTCCAATGGTCAAATAGAGCAATTACTCGAGGTTCCACCTTTAGACGCAAGCACTGAAAGAGCCCAAGCATTAGCTATTTGTAAAGCTGTGTACGAGTGGGGTTTGCAAGATAAAGTGAAAGCGTTAGTTTTTGATAAACACCGGTCACATAAACGCTACTACTATTGTTGAAAGCCTATTAGAAAAAGATCTTTTGTATTTACCATGCCGGCATCATATATGTGAACTAGTTTTAAGAAGCGTGTTTTATTTAAAAATTTCAAAGTCCAAAATCCCTAATATTGCCATTTTCCAGAAATTTCAAAAATCGTGGCCAAAAATTGATACCAAAAACATTAGCAATGGCATTAGTGACAAAAGAGTTAAAAAAAATATTCTGTGCAAGTGAAATAGAAATCATAATATCAAATTTGAATTTTTATATGAGAAACAGCCCCGTGCCGATTATATGGAAACTCTAGAACTTATAATAATATTCTTAGGAAAAACGCCAAGTCGTGGTGTAAAAATTAAAGCTCCAGGAGCTATGCATCATGCCAGATGGATGTCAAAGGCCATATACAGTTTGAAAATATTTTTATTTAGAAAGGAGTTTAAGCTTACGAAGAAGAAGAAAAGGCTTTGTGCTCAATTTGCATCTTTCTTATCAAAATTTACGCTGATGCATGGTTCACAGCTCCTTTACCAATTAAGGCACCTTTTTGTGATTTTAATTTTTTAATAAAGCTCCACGAATATGCAAAATTTGATAAACAAATCTCAAAAACAGCTTCTGATAAATTTTGTGGGCATCTTTGGTATTTAAGTTCAGAAGCTGTCGCCTTTGCCTTTTTCGATTCAAACGATAAAAATGATAGAGAAATTAAATAGAGAATCACCATCTGAACAAAATGATAAAAAGGCTAATGTCACGATTTCTGAAATCATGGAAGAGGGAATCGAACAGTTTGTTTCGAAAAAAACATTAAATTTCTTTACAAGATTTAATATAAATATAAACTTTTAAAAAAAGCCACCAACAGAGTGGGATGTAGATGGAAATTATAATGAGGCAATAGAAAAAATTAAATGAATAAAAGTAGTGAATGATACGGAGGAAGAAGGGGTTAAATTGATACAAGATTATAATTCTATATTTTTGAAAAATGAAAAACAAAAACAATACATACTACAAGTAGTTCAAGATTATCGCCGCAGGTTTCCTGACTGCAACAAATGCACTTTATTAAATACAAACTATTAATACATTGTTATCATAAGAACCTTTCTAATACAAATAAAAAAAAAATTAAAACGTTTTGAAAATGAGCTTTTTGAAGGCGCAAATGTTGTTGCTAGGGGTATAAATAGAAAACGGTTGAAGATAATCAAAAACTTTCTATGGCAAAATTACTTGGCGTAAAATTTTCTTCATTTCTCTCAAATGTCATTTTTATGAGTAATTGATATTAGCTGAGTTATTCAGGGCCAAAGTCAACTTGTTTGGAAAAATGCTGATTTTTCGAAACTTTTGGGGCTTTGAGGCACCACTTCCCCGAACCGATTTGGATAAAATTTTGTCACAATCATTTTTTTGGGAAAAGGAACCGATGTGGGGGGTGCCATCATCATCCATCATAACAACAACAAAAAAGCCCATATGCACTAATGGCGGGCTAATGCACACGCAAATCTCAAGCATGCAGACGAGGCCATACGCGACAGCATTAAGGCTGAAGATTTTCAAAAAGAATGTGAAAGTGTGATCGAATATGATGATAAAGCCGTGACGGTTATTACGCAATTGGAGCACGTGTTAAGTGCTCATTTCAAAGATAGTTAGGAGGAAAGAGATAGGTCCCCAAACGGGCAGACAGCCAACTTCGAGGAGGTACGCGTGTGTAACGGCGTTAGGTTAAAATCTTTCGAGTTAAAGAAACTCGATGGGAAATTTGAGAACTGGGTCCTGTTTTGGGAGCATTTTAAACGCGCAGTATATAAAAATCGTCAATTCTCACCAGCCACTAAATTTAATTACCTAAACGGAGCATTGGTTGGCCAAGCAGCAGCAACCTTAGCCGGATTTACGCCAACTGAATGTTGTTATTCAGATGCTATATCCTTTTTCCTGAAAGAATGCGGCAACACCGAAAAAATCGTGGAGAAGAAGCTGATTAATTTAAATCTTGTGCATAATTCGAACGATGTTAATGCACTGCGCCAGTTGTATAACGAAGTTAGTGCTATCGTAGGATCAATTACCGCGCTGCGAGTACCATCTCATCAATATGACATAGTGGCAAAATCAGTATTGCTGAAAGTTTTACCTTTAAGCCTGCGCATACAATATCACAGAGTTGGGGTTGTAGGTTCACTTTGTACCACAATGACTAACAACATCAATAGCACAAAGATTGAGAACGTTAATGTAGCTGAAAATGACAGAGCCCATCATAAAGATGATAATCTAAAAGCCCTCCTTGATTTTATTAAGGTTGAGCTTGAAGCCTTGGAAAAAGCACAGTTATCCGAGCGAGATAGAAGAAGCGATGACCGAGATCATAAAAGAATGTCGCGCGCAATTCTCTATACTAGCGGTAGCGGTAAGCCGCAATGCATATTTTGCAAGAGCGACAGTCACGGCACCAAAATTACTAAGAACAGAGAGTAGATGCTTTCGATGTGGTAATAAGAACCACAGCTCCCAATTCTGCAGAGCACAGTAGATAAAGTGCACTGTATGTAGCGGTAGACATCTTACGCCTATGTGTGAGCGAACAAGAACAATTGGAACAAATTTACGAATGAGCGAGTGAAGTGATACTAAAAAACAAGGAGAAAATAACAGCGTAACAGAAGCCCAAGCTGCATTGTCACACTCTACAGCCAGAACAGCGACCTTGAATACCATTTCGGCAGGGCAAATTAACATTTTTCTGCAAACTGCAAAAGCGGCCATTAGTGACGTCACTAACAGCGAACGGGTACTAAGCAGATTGGTTATGGGCAATGGTAGTCAGCGCACTTACTACATAAGTGAGAAATTAGCAAACATCTTGAAGCTACACGGCAGCGGCATTGAAAAAATGAGAATTGTAGCGTTTGGAGACAAAAACACCCAGAGGCAGCCGAATGACTTTAAAACTGTACAACTTAATGTTAAGAGTCAATACAGCGGAAAAACAAAAACAATAACAGCTATCGTTGTGCCTAAAATTTGTATTGATGTTTTGCCGGTGCCTGAAATAAGAAGTGAAAAACTGAAATATTTCAAACTCGAATTAGCTGATACTAATATAAGTGGTGAAAATCTAGTTGACGGAATTAATTTATTAATAGATCACTTTTGGCAATTTAATACGACCGAAAGTAAGCATATGTATATCTGAAAAGTTAGTTGCGGTAAAAACACTGTTTGGCTGGACAATACAAGGATGTTGTAATAATTTAACTGTACACAGTTGTGTGCTAAATATATCCGATAGCACGGAACAAGCATTCGATATATCTGATTTTTGAAAACTGGAATCGGTCGGTATTACCAACTGCCAATCTAACGAAGACCAAGCTGTTATTGAAAAAACCCTGCTAAGCATAAATCGTATTAATGGCCGCTATGTAGTCAGCTTGCCATGGCGTGTGGGCAGCGGCGCATTAGCTGATAATAAGCAAGTTGCTCTCTATCGAATTCATAGCTTAACGGCACAGCTGCAAAAACATAGCGACAAACTTTACGAGTATGATACAGAAATTAGAGAGCTATTGCACAATGGAATCGCTGAAGCTGTTGACAGCACTATTTGTAATGGAACGATCTACTACATGCCGCACAGACCAGTGTACCGAGAAGAAAAAATTACAACGAAAATGCGTATAGTAAACGACCATCTTAGCGCAGGTGACAATTTGGTGGCAAATTTGCTATCAACCCTGATAAAGTTTCGCTCAAACCCAAAAGCTTTAACAGCAGATATCGAAAACGCGTTTTTGCAAATAGCACTAGCTGAGAGTGGCCGTGACTGCCATCGGTTTTTTTGGTATGACTTAACTCCTAACGTCAATAGCATATTACCATCAATAGTCGAATATCAAATGGCCAGAGTTACCTTCGGCGTAACTTCGAGTCCTTTTCTACTATCAGCGACTATTCAGAAACATTTAGAGAGCTGTAAAGACATGTATAGTGTGATATGCGAAAAATTGGAAGCTTCATTTTATGTTGACGATCTGGTACTTAGGGCCAGTTTTTCAGTGCTGGTTTAAACTCAGTTTAAACTAAGTTTAGTTAAACTCAGTTTAAATTTAAACTTAGTTTCCTTGCGCCCAAATAAATTTGTTGCAACCAAAACGAAGTAGTTAGCAAACAGCTGATAAGTTAAACTAAGTTTAACCGAGCACAATCCGCCGTTTAAACTTAGTTTAAACTCCGTTTAAAGTTGACTGAAAAACTGCATTCTGAGTTTAAACTTAGTTTAAACGACAAACAGAGTTCAACTTGAACTGAAAAACTGGCCCTTAGCGTGCAGAACCGTATGGCAGCTGGCGACATTTTTCAACAGGCGAATAGTATAATGAGCGCTGCAAATTTCAACTTGCGAAGGTGGAATACTAACGACGGTTTATTAAAATCCAATTTTCCCGTTGGTAAGCGTGACGAGTCTACGAAACCCAAGGTTTTGGGAATAAATTGGTGCACAGTTGTGGACGAGCTCAGCGTTGAACTGGCAGGAGGCACCAAACGGAACGTAATGAAGTCGATGGCGAAGATCTATGATCCGTTAGGAATGCTCGCCCCTTTTGTCGTTCGAATTAAAATATTGCTGCAAAATGTGTGGAAAGCGAATATTGACTGGGATCAAACTTTGGACGCAGATCTATTGTCGAGCTTCCAATGCTGGCAGGACGAGCTGCCAACACTAAGTGGAATGTCCATAAAGAGGAGCCTCTCAGCTTACAGCAGAGCAAGAAACGAAATACACATTTTTGCTGATGCGAGCCCAAAGGCGGATGGGACGGTAGCAGACAAATTTCTGCTGATGGAGAAATAGTTACAAACTTATTGAAGCGACATACATGTGGACGGATTCTAAATCGCCTTGAACTGGATAAGAGGCTGTGGCAAACAGTTGAAGCCTTATATCAAGGTGAGAGTGAGCGAAATAAACAACCTGATGAATATGTATGATTGGGAGAAATAACCCCGCCGATTTGATTACCAGAGGTGTTAAAGCCAAGCAGTTGGCAGAATCAGTACTGTGGAAGTACGGACCAGCATGGCTGCTAGAAGAACAAGTATACTGGGCAACAAGTTGTATTGTTGAGCGACCGATGTGTTTCGCAACTATTACAATAACAGACGATAGCGATACGTACAAACCTATTTTGCAAATCGACGATTTCAGCAGTATGAAGCGTCTGCTACGAGTGACCTCGTGTATTTTCCGGTTCCTAAACTCTATCAAAAATAAACGTGCAGGAGAGAAGCGCCGAAGAGTTAAATCAGTCACTGCTGTCGACGAGCTGACTCATAAAGAATTGAAAGAGGCCGAGTGCTACTGGATAAACGATGCTCAAAGGAGTAAATACTTATAATAAAGAAATCGACGCATTGCAGCGGGGGTTGTTAATTTCATCTGATTCCAAGATTTTAACTTTAAATCCAATGCTGGAGAATGACGTATTGGTGCTCAAAGGAAGATTGCATGGTGTTAAATACGGTAATAGACATACTAACCCAATTATTCTTCTAAACATTCTCGTTTCAGCCAGCTGGTAATAATTGAGGCGCATCAGGCAACTCTCCATGGTGGCGTTAACGCAGTTTTGTCGCATATTCGGAAGAAGTATTGGGTCGTTTAAGGTCGGCAACTGATTAAAAACATTATTCAGCGTTGTGTAATATGCAACCGTCACGCAGCATAAGGATTGGTGACGTAGTTTTGGTGGAAGATGACAACAGGCCTCGACTTCAGTGGACGCTAGGAGTCGTGTAGACCACGTATCAAGGACGAGACGGGCGTGTTAGAGTATGCGATGTACGCATGCAAGGTCAGCAAGTGCTTAAGAGGCCAATTCAGTTACTCCACCCTCTCGAAATTTTGTCAGCGATTGCCGGGCCCGAGGATGTTAAAAATGTATTGGCATTGGCAACCATGCTTTAGTCTTATTTATCACTTTATTCTTTATTTACTCATACTTTATATTACACACTCACACACACACATTCACAATCTTACTATTGAAGTTGTTAATAAATGAATTGTATTGAAATCTTAAGTTGGTATTAAACCATACGCTGAAACCGTCGCAAAACCAGGCCAAATCTAAAAGCGTGTAACAGTTTTTTTTACAGTAATAGTGTTTTTTCCGCGTGCTTAATTGCGCGACTATAGAACTGGCTGCCAATTTTCTTTTTCTTTTTGTAATAGGACGCCGGCCAGACCAATCGAACTCGCGTCAGTATGCACTTAGTCCGAGAAACTGTCTAACTTCGACTACACTTGTTGGCGCTTTATAAACGCATGACGAAAAAGTTTTAGCTAATCCTGCTGCAATACCGTCAGGAGCTTGCGCGTGTCCCCAGAAATTGTGTAGCACAAGGTGGCGCAAAAGTAAACTTCCGATGTTTTTTTTTTGGTTTTTTAATTTTTTTTACATCAAGTCGAGAATATGATGTCATGTAAATGGCCGCCGCCACAGTTGATTGTCATTTGAGCCCTTTTTATGGCATTTTCCATCACTTTGGCAAAAACTTCCGGCGATAGGTTCTCACATTCTTGACGGATATTGTCTTTAAGAGCTGCAAGAGTCTGAGGATTGTTGACATAAACCCGCGACTTCAAAAATCCCCACAAAAAGAAGTCTGAAGCGGTCAAATCAGGCGATCTTGCTGGCCAGTGCAAATCGCCAAAACGGGAGATTAGACGCCCGGGAAATACATCCTTCAGCATATTGGTTGCGGCACGTGCAGTGTGTGCCGTTGCACCGTCCTGTTGGAACCACATGTTTTCCAATCCCAATTCATCAGGTTGCGGCAAAAAGAACTCGTTGATCATTGCTCTGTAGCGCTCACCATTCACAGTAACCGTTTGGCCCGCGACGTGTTCGAAGAAAAAAGGTCCGATGACTCCTCCAGCGAAAACAGCACACCATACAGTGACTTCGAGCGGGTGTAGTGGCTCTTCGTGGGTTACACGCAGATTTTCAGTGCCCCAGAAGCGTAAATTTTGTTTATTTACGTACCCGCTAAGATGGAAATGGGCCTCATCACTCATGGTTATTTTTGATGAAAAATCATCTTCCTCTTGGTGGTGATTAAGGATGGCTTGAGCGTATGTTAGACGCGATTGGCGGTCAGCAGCTAACAGCTTATGCACCGTCTGGACTTTGTACGGAAACATCTTCAAATCTTGTACCAAAATTCGCTGTAAAGACCGTCGACTGATACCCATTTGCGTGGCACGTCGTCTGGTCGATGTCGACGGCGCTTCTATGACATCCTCGGCTACAGCAGCAATATTCTCTGCAGAACGGCTACTACGGGGTCTGCCACGCCTGGCAGCATCTCGTGTTGTGCCAGTCTCTTCGAGGCGAGCGGCTAAACGGCGCAGTGTTTCACCAGTAGGCGTTGGACGGCCAGGAAATCTGCGACGAAATTCTCGTTGTGCCAAAGTCACCGACCGATTATTGGTCAAATAAATAGTCAGCAATATTCCGCGTTCTGGAGCAGTGTAGCGTAACATTGTTTATTCACGTGTTTTTTGCATGTGTTTACTACGCAAATGTCAAAACAGAACTGACATTAGGGGCCAATCGCAAAATTTATAGCATTTTCTGATAGGAGAATTACTTTTGCGCCACCTTGTATTTTCAAAAACTCGCATTTGTGTGTATTTAACGTTACATTTGCGGGCTGGGTGCTGGGCTTCCTAACCGAACTTTAGTGACTGATAATAGTAAATTATTGTTCCCACCCATTATCAGAATTTAACGTGCTTAACTAACTGTAATTTAAATTTCATGAATAAAGTGAACTTATAGTATTTATAATATAACTATTACTAGTATAGAAATGTATTTAAAATATACAATATCAGTGCAAACAAGCATATAAATACACTGGGAAGAACAACTCCCCCTAATTGTAAGGACGGTTCTAAGGTTAACGAGGATCATTGGACTCGCAAATTCAGAATTTGACTTGCTAATAATGGTACACGCCAATAGTGTTAATCATTTCCACTACGATTTTCTTTTTAGGTTCGGTGAACCTTAGTTTCTACGCGATACAAACGTCAGTACCAGTACCAAGGTCTATTAAAATCTTCACTACATAGGTTTGGCCTATTTCATACATATTTGTTACAAAAATATCACCGAAATTGTTCAACAGTTCAAAAAATTAATTTTTAGCACGTAAGTCGCCAAAACCACACTTTATATCATCGATTACAGCCCGCATGTCATTATGAAATAATGTTCCGCTTCAGGTTTTCAATTTAAAATTGTACGCCTTCGATACACACTCGTGCCTCTGTCTTGCAACCAACTAACTTAACAAGCGAGAAAAGGGTTACCACCCTTGCACATGTGCTAAACTACGATAGATACTTTTTACTAATGTGTATGTGTAAATTTAACATTTTGTTTTGAAGAGAAGATATATAGTAGTCGTAATCTTTTGTAAGCGACTAGCAAAAGAACGTACAACTCGCTTATAATCAGCTCTCTTATATTTTAAATACACTTAACAACACTAGTCTGTCAAAATTAATGGTAGTTTGTAAAATTTGCTAGCAAAACAAAACAAAATAAGTAATTCTTATAAGAGGCGATTTTACATACGTATGCTCTATCTTGTTTTTTATTACTTATTTTGATGTTTGGCGAAAATTTTCCAATATTCCTCGGTACTTTCTAATGATTATTCACAATAGTACCACTTTCTCACTTTCCAACACTTTCAATGAGGTCGGCTATATTTTAAGCGAGTTTATTTCAACGAGCTTATTTCAACTCAACTCGCTTATATCTGTTGCTTTCCACGTTATACAATAAGCTACCTAGTGTTATTTTGCAAGTCGCTTACAAAAGGTAAGGCCTAGTATAGGAAAATAGCGAGTTTACTCCTAGCCTAGCCTTTAAGTACATACATATGTATTCTTGAGAAAGAAGAAAAGATAAATGCTACAAGACGTGACGTGTCGCGAACTTTAAATGCCTTCTTCATCCGGCGAAAAAAATATTTACTTTAAAAACTTACTTTCCTTCGTATGGGCTGTTGATTTTATTTTTACAACGGGTATAATTTATTGAGCAAGAATTAGATGAATAAGTAACAAAGCTCAAATGTTTACTTACCCGCATAAATATGATGACTATGACAATAATTTGTAAGATTTCGAGGACTGTATAACACCTTTTTCTGCAAGCCGTTTTCGCAATGATTTGTGTTGCGTTTGATTCCATAGTATAAGTCATAATCGTGGATTTCAGACAGACCAAATGTGTTAAACTTTTGTGCAGCACTCATTACATTATCTTGCTGTGATGGTATTGCCTTAAAATACTTTGTATGGTCCTGGTAATATGGACAAACATTATTTTTTAGTTCCATAGAAGTGAGTGACGTTGGTGGAAAAGATGGTGAAACTAAAAATACATGTGACTCGGACACTTGTGCTCTACCCAATGCATAATTGCCTATCACGTTGTTTGGCTCGTCATATACGTTTTCAGTATTATTACTAAGAATGGAGTCACTTGAGTATATGGGTTTTTTGATGAGGTAAAGTTCTTTACGCGATTTATCAAAATACTGTGTAGTCCCTTCTATATCTGTGTCTGTACAAAAAATTCTTTCCACTCGGATACTGGTTTCGTTACGTTCAGAGTCCTTTGATTGTTCTAATGAAGAGTGTGAAGAAGATAAACGTCTCAGTTTTTGCTTAATACAACGACCAATTGTTATATTAGGAGAGTCTTGAAACTCAATTGGAGGATCTATTGGTGCTAAGGGGCCCTTTTTTAGTGTGTTAAAGTTTTCCGCACTCATTCCACTTTCAGAGCAATTATCAAGGGAATCGAATTGAGAGACTTCACCATCGCTTTCAATAATCTGAAAATAAAAATTATGGTATTAAGAAATGAAATAAAGGAGTCAAATTATACGGTACCCTTCATGATCGGTTTTCTAAGTAGAAAGCTCCATTACTCGAAACGTCATTAACGTACTTAAATGTATACATATATTTTTACCAGTGTGCATGCAATTTCGCTGAGTTAGAAGAATTAAAAAATAATAATTGAAGTTTACGTTTTTTGTATGGGGAAGTCTTCAGACGCCGAAGATAATTTTGTTTGAGTATTTCGAAGAATATTTCGAGGAGGGAGTGAAAAAATGAGTCGCAAAAGGCACCTTAATATAGTACATATGCAATTTATATAGCTTAAATCTGAGTACATTTGATCATTTCTTTTGAGTTTGCTTTCAAAATAAATGAAGTTGTCATATAATCTGGTTGTGATCAATAACTTTTATTATTAATCAAATTAATAACATTGTGAGTAAGAAAAATTTTAGTAATCGAAAATTTTATCAATTTTAGTTCTCAAAATTATTTAATTAACCAGGTTTCAAATAATCCACCTGTCCGATTATTTGATAATAGCACATTCATAACAAACGAATTAAGTATTTTCACCAAATATGATTTTTTTCGTATTTTTTATTGAATTATTAAAAATTAAATGCAAATTGTAAAAAAAATATGAAAATAGTATAGGTCCGTAATCATAGTCAAGTTAAAGTCGACTCTAAAGTTAGTATCAGCTATTTTGACAGATATCTCATCGGAAAGTACGTCAAAAAGCTGCTACTAACTTTAGAGTCGACTTTAACTTGACTAAGATTATGGCCCATCGATTTTAAGCATTATGTGGTCGAAGCCCGAATTTTAAATATGTTTATGTTAAGTGTTTGCACACTGATTCTCATTAGATTGCCGATAAAAAAAATTTTCAATACCTATTGTTTGCATATCCAGAATTAATTCTTAAACCGTTTATCCGACCTTCTAGGTGAGCTAAATTTAAAAATAAATACAATTTCACGAAATATCTCGATCTCCGAAAAGTTCATATAAATTGGGGGAATGGAAGAAACAATTTTAATTAATACAGTTTCGTTAAGGTTTCGATTAGTGAAACCTTTATACTCTG
Source organism: Philophylla caesio (assembly GCA_963971545.1). NCBI lineage: Eukaryota > Metazoa > Arthropoda > Insecta > Diptera > Tephritidae > Philophylla > Philophylla caesio. Next base: position 89,956,027 of record OZ020607.1, read on the forward strand.
AAATCGCTCTTGAGTTTGTCCCCTCTCTCTGCACTTAAAGAAAAATAAACATTTTCTAATTTAAATTTAAACGTACTTCAATTTCATGTTTGCACATGCCCAATCGATACGAATCTCCACTAGATATTGAGCTGTTGGTAGTGAGTGGAACGCCTGAGTCATCACTTAGCGATGTTTGCGCATTCAGTTCAACACTATTTACGCTAACCATGTCATGAGGAAGTGGAGGAAGAATGCCAACATAGTCAGTGCAACTTGACTGACACATTTGTAAAATAGTAGAAATCGCGGCACTATTATTAAATGATGACGATGGAGCAATATTACAGTTGGAGTCCTCAATTTTAATTGATGTATCCATTTCCGTTAAGTTTTAGAACTGCAAGACGCACCAATAGAAACCGATATTCCTTTAAATAACAAAAAACATTTTTACATATGTATATTTTCATATTGTTTACTTATTATGTGCATATAAATACATTACATACAAATAAAATAAATGCTACAACCGAGATCAAAATTTTGTTTTATAGGGTTGCCACAACGTTGAATCAATTCGCCTTGGTTAGAAGTTGATAATGACCAATTTTTCATGAGCAGATACATTGGCGCAAGCGCTTACACATTGAGCTATCTCTATTTAGACATGACACACTAGCTGTGATCGATTGAATAGCGGTGCGTGCTATAACTTGATACGCTGCTGAGTTTGAGATTCGAATTTCAGCCGGGGCAAGTAAAATCATAATCATAGAAAAGCTTTTTTCTAATAGCGGTGACCCCTCGGCAGGCAATGGCAAACCTCCGAGGCGCTGTTAAGTATTTGTTATTGCTATCAACTCTTACTTGTTACCCTTATGGTCTTTTGTTATTGATTTGCTACCTCTAACTATTTTTATTTGTTACCTACTGGTTAGCGCTAACCATTCCTAACCGTTATCTAACTGTTACCTAAGGCTACTATATTTTTTAAAATAAAATAATCATTTTTTTTTTAATTTAAGTATTTTATTTTACAAATTTTATTATTATAACCCAACGGAAACCCACTTTCCCGCCCAACCGGCACGAGGGGCTCAATCCGCATAACGTACGGATGTTTTTTAAATATACAAATCTTAGGTGCCGAGTCGTGACAGAAGAAAGTTTGTTAAGCGTCGAGATCCCAAGCTGCTCAGCTACAGAATAAGAATTCATCAGCCGAATACAAAGTTAGAGAAATGCAAAGTAAGAAAATTAGATCGTTAGCTGTTATTAAGAGAGGATAGAATAGTTCTTTTAATTATAAAAAGTGAGTCCGATACATCAAAGGTGCTGGAATGATTGTTAAAGTGTTTAAATTTATACAAATTATAAATTATTTCTTAAAATAGTAAACTAACATTAATTACACAGTGACACTCAAAAATACCTAAGAAGTGATGTTATTTTTCTTTTAGGTCTTATCGAGTAGAACGAGAATCCAATTTTGGAATTTGTCAAACACCCCCAAAATCTCGACTTAACCTTTTGCGCACTCCTTAGCCCATATCTTAGCTAATTAACAACCGATTTTCATTTCATTTTCTAAGGACGGTTTAAGAAAAAAGAAACTCAGACCTTTTGAAAAATATATAGACGTCTTAATAAAGCTGAAGAAATTTACTTGTTTTTGCACAACAAACTTAAATTTTGCTACCCTTTTTCTCCTTTTTTTGACTTTGGCGATATTTTCACGCACTATTTTATAAAAACACAAAATGAGTTTTGATTAGATTACGTTTAGTACCAAGTTCAACGAATGCTTCTTTTAAAAAATCGGCCTAAAAGTGACTGAGTTATTTTACTTTGTATAAGAACAAAATTTTTGCAAAAATTTACAACGAACTTAATTTACTAATAAATATTATTAAATGAAAATATATAGATCAAAAGTGCTTTTTTGACCATTTTTTCCTTAGGTCAGCAATATTCTGCCATCATATTTAGTTTGTTTTTTCCTTGGAAACGTTTTTCGATCGTAGCCATTTCTTGGTGGAAGTGTTCGCCTTGTTCATCACTGAACTGGCCCAGATTATGTGGGAAGAAGTCCAAATGCGAATGCAAGAAATTAATTTTTATCGACATGTTGCAACCCATTTCACCATATGCACTTAAAAATTCGTTTACAAGCGTGATGTAGTCATCGCTTCTGTTGTTCCCAAGGAAATTATCACATAGCGCTACAAAACTCTTTCATGCACGTTTCTCAACACAGCTTAACTTGTTCATAAAAGTAACGTCGCTCCTAATTTTGTGAATTTGAGGTCCAATGAAAATACCTAAGTATATAGTTATATTGTAGCATTTATCTTTACTACCTCCCGCTTCCCAACACTGTCTCTCTCATCGAGTGTCTCTCTCATTGGATACTCATTACATGTCGCCGACTCTTATTGGAATATCCCAATCCAATAAGCAAGCCTATCCAATAAGAAACACATACGCTGTTAAGCTTAAGCCAGTCTCGTGATGATATTCATTTAATAACGTCCTATTAAAACCACGACTTACTCTATTTCATATTTGGCGCAGTCGGTAGGATAAAAAAAAAAAACCGTTCGTACAGTTTCACGTGTTGGAAAAAATTTTTGAAGAAAAAAGTTATTTACATTCAACAAAGTACTGTTACATTTATAAAAAAAACTGTTCGTACAGTTTCACGTGTTGACAAAAAAAAAATTTTTTTGAAGAAAAAAGTTACTTAAATTCAACAAAGTACTGTTACATTTATAAAAGCGAAGAAAAAGGTTTTAAAGACAAAAAAATTATCAATTATAATGTATCCTAGATTTCGTGTGTAAAAAACAGAACAACGAAAAAAATAAAATAAAAAAATTCCAAGTGAAAAAAAAAAAGAACTTAAAACAAAAATTGGTGACTGTACTACATGCAGAAGTGCGAAAAGCAAATTTAGTACAAAAAAAAAAAAAAAACCGGTGACCACATATGTATGCACATGCACGTACACGCATCTTCTCGAACAAAAGGGGCAAAAACAACAGCAACGGCAGCAGCCTTAAACAAAACAGCAACAGTATTAGCAGCGACGGAGCAGCGCTAGTAGCGGCAGAGCTAGGTTAGCAGCGGCAGTAACGCAGTGACGGCTTAATCAGCAATCGATATCAAGAAGAAGAGACCATAAGCAAAAACAATGGAAGCACTTGACATTAATGGGAAATTCAAAGTTATTTCTTCTACTCTAAGAAGTTTCACGAATTTCGATGGTGATAGAAATTCTTTAATAAATTTTATTGAACGTATTGACTCGATGGCAAGTATTCTAGATGCATTTGATAATGTTTACAAACAATTATTGTTAGGTATTATAAAAGATAAAATTGTCGGTAGTGCGAGAAGAACACTACTTATTAATGGAAATTTAAATACTTGGCCGGAAATAAAGCAAATATTAGTGGAAAACCATGGAGAGAAAGACTCACCAGACGAACCAATCGATAAAATTAGGGCATGCCGTTGTGACTCTACTATTGAGAATTTTTATGATAAGTTAAACAATTATTTGTGTCGATTAAATAATTCATTATACTTAAGGGGAAACCACAATAACACGGAAGTTGATAGCAATGCGAGAATTGCTTTAAATTCGTTTAAACACGGGCTGCCCGAACCCGTTAAGAGCATCATCGTTAGCCGAGATCCAAAAAATTTAAGAGAAGCCTATGAAATAATGAAAACTAACGGGTATTTAAAATACAGAAATAAGTCGCAAAATTTTTCTCATAACTACGTGCAATCTTCAGTTCAGAGTAACCAACCTCACAATAGGAACCTACAACAACATGGACAGACAAATTACAATACATTCACACAGCAACCACATTACACTAACAGCAGTGGAGTAGTCCAAAACGCACAACAACAATCATACGATAACAACCACCAACACAATTTATCGACACAATCCAGACAAACTAGGCAAACGTACAACAGTAGAAACCATACAGATAACTATAGTAACACTTACAGGGCAAATAATAACAGAAGCAAAGAACCTTTCTACAATAGACAAAATATTCGCAATGAGCCTGAGGTAGAGCCAATGGACGTCAGCCTTAACCAAATAGGCCCAAATTTTCAGGAAACCAGCCAAGGGGACTACCCTATATAACAATTAATACGAATTTTAAAAAACTAAAATTTGTTATAGATACTGGCGCTGAGTTCAATATTGTGAACCCTAATATTTGTAATCCAAAGTGGAAGGTAAATAATAACAACTTCACACTGAAGGTTTTAAATCGTAACATTACAACAAATATTAAATACCGCGTACCTCTCTTTAGGGAATTTAACAGGCCAAGCGCCTACATTGAATTTATTGAATACCTTTTTCACACCAATTTTGATGGAATCATTGGCAACAATGTTTTGCTTCATCTGGATACAATTATTGATTATAATAATAGGATATTAATTACTCCTGATGCAACTTTGCCTATATATTTTAATGAAGACGAAGAGTTTTCCGCAGAAAATTATCTGAGCAATAAGGCATTGCAGGTATTTATATGTGAAAATGAAAGCAAATCTGAAAATAAATTGTTTGCAGATCATCTGAATAATAAAGATGGGGAAACCCTTGAATTACTACTAAAATCAAATAAAGACCTATTTTATAGAGATGGGGAAAATTTATCTTTCACAAACGTGGTGAAACACAGAATTATAACGCGCACTGATACACCAATTTACAGTAAACTCTACAGATACCCAGTTATTCATCGCGAAGAAGTAGATAAACAAATTAAAGAAATGCTGAACCAGAAGATTATAGTGCCTAGCACCAGCCCATACAACTCACCATTGTGGGTGGTACCAAAAAAACTGACGGTAGCGGCAAGTAAAAATGGCGGGTGGTAATTGACTACCGCAAACTTAATGAACAGGCAGTAGACGACAAATTTCCCATTCCGAATATGGAAGAAATTTTTGACAAACTGGGGAAGTGCACCTATTTTACCACACTCGATCTGGCAAAAGGCTTCCATCAGATCGAGGTCCACCCTGATGACCGAGATAAAACTGCATTTTCCACAGCGAGTGGCCACTACGAATTTACTCGCATGCCGTTTGGGTTAAAAACAGCTCCAGCTACCTTTCAAAGGTTAATCAATACCGTCTTAGCAGACTACATAAACAAAATCTGTGTAGTCTACATGGACGACATATTAATTTTTTCCACCAGCTTTCAGGAACATATTGATTCCATAAAAAAAGTGTTCTCAAAACTTCGTAAATTCAACTTAAAAATCCAGGTCGACAAGTGCCATTTCGCTGCATCATGTACCAAATTTTTGGGGCATTTCGTTTCAAGAGACGGAATAAAACCTGACCCTTCAAAAATTGCAGTTATTGAGTCGATGAAACCGCCGACAAACGAGAAAGAGATCAGGCAGTTCCTGGGCATTACCGGATATTATAGACGATTTATCCCTGACTATGCAAAAGGAGCGATTCCTATAATTACATTTTTAAAACAAGACATACCACTTAATATTCATGATAAAGAGTACTTGAGTGCGTTCAAAAATTTAAAAAAATTAATAACAAACGAACCTGTTCTTCAATCACCAGACTTTACAAAAAAATTTACTTTAACAACGGATGCTTCGCAATTCGCAATTGGCGCCCTTTTATCACAATCCAATCACCCTATTTGTTACGCTTCTCGAACCTTATCCAATCACGAAATTAGATATTCCACCATTGAAAAAGAATTATTAGCCGTTGTTTGGTCGGCGAAACACTTCCGAACGTATCTCTACGGGAGGAAATTTACAATCCAAACGGACCATAAACCACTTATCTGGCTTCATAATATTAAAGAGCCGAATATGAAGTTACAGAGGTGGAAGATTCAACTAAATGAATACGACTTTGATATAACTTATATCAAGGGAAAAGACAACATGGTTGCTGATGCATTAAGTAGGTATCTGCAGCGAGAAGATACGACTAACATTCCTATTATATTTAGCAACGAAGTTGACGAAGAGAGCGACTGTGATGAAATACGCTCTACTGACGCAACAGTTCATAGCGCCATAGAAGATAATCTGAATTATATTTTTATTACTAATAAATGTATAAATTCTTATAAAAATCAAATTTATTTAAAATATGGCGAACACGAACAATTTATTACGAAAATAATAAACCGCAAGTGTCAAAACCATAAAACGGTCACAGAACATTCTGATTTAAAATTGTTATTGGAAAGAATATTAATAGACAGAGGTTTTATGTGCATCTTTTGTGAAAACGACGATCTTTTCCTTAAATTTCAAAATGTTTATGTGGAAAGCTTTCAAAATTATAATTTAACCCTGTATAGGTCCTACATAAAACTAACCGATATTACGGACAGAGAACATGCTCTACAACTAATTAAAGAAGAACATTTGAAAAATAACCATCGATGTATCAAGGAAGTATTTTTCGAACTTGATTCCAAAATTTTTTTCCCGGGACTATTTGGAACAATAACATTAGTGGTAAATAATTGTCAGGTATGCAAAATTGCAAAGCATGACAGACACCCCGTGAAAATTCCTTTTCAAATAAGCGAAAGCCCAACACATTTTATTCACATTGTCCACATGGATATATGGTATCCTTGTAGAAACCATATGTACCTGACCACAATCGTATGCCACTTTTCATAAATTAAATGATCGAACATGGATAAGCATTTTGAAAGCACTGAAGGAGAGAATCGTGTTCTTAGGAAAAATGAAAAAACTGATATTCGACAATGAACGATGCATGTTACATAACGCAGTGGAATTATTTTTAAACGAACCATGTATTGAAGCTCACAAAACAACAGCATTTTTGAAGACAGGAAACTCTGATATTGAAAGATTGCACGGAACGTTAAATGAACATTTAAGAATTATGGAGGTCGATACATTGAACAAATCCCTCGAACTAGACGATAAGCTTTTCAAAATATTTAATACATACAATAATACTATACATTCAACAACTAAGAAAAGACCAATTGACTTTATTTTAAAAAATTTTGATAGAGATTACATACACAAATTAAGCGAAGAATTTAAGCAGAACAAAGTGGATAGAATCAATAAGTTTAATAATAATAGAGACCAAGTAGTTTGTCAATTAGATAATGTTGTAAATAATAGACAAATACCTAAATGTAAACCTAAATATAAGGAACTAAGCAGTTTCAATAAAGACGGTAATTACATCATCGACACATCAAATAAAAGACAAACAAAATACTTTAAGTCTCAACAAAAGCGAAAATACAATTTACAAAACTCAAATAGTGTTTAAACATTCATACAAATGTACTGTAACTTTAAGCATTATTTTCTGTACAAAAAAAAAAAAAAAAAAATCAGTAATGTATCTATTTCTTTATAAATCAGTATGTTTAGCATTCGTTTAGTCGTTAAGCTTTATTAGTGTTCGCAGAGACGCAAAAACCTAGGGGCGGAGGAGTTATATTGTAGCATTTATCTTTACTACCTCCCGCTTCCCAACACTGTCTCTCTCATCGAGTGTCTCTCTCATCCAATAAGCAAGCCTATCCAATAAGAAACACATACGCTGTTAAGCTTAAGCCAGTCTCGTGATGATATTCATTTAATAAAGTCCTATTAAAACCACGACTTACTCTATTTCATAATTATATACACATATTATAAAAAAAATAAAAAACAAGTAGGTAGGAAAACAAATTAATAAATTCCAGCTTTTATTTTAGCTTCACTTAATTTTGGGAAGACAGTTTTAAGATGAAGAAAAGCTTCGCTATTAACATCCAATTTCATGTATCCCAGCTTTAAGTGAAGTAGTGGTAAGATAACATCCTCAGATTTTACCAATGGGAGGCTTAAAACGTTTTTCCTACCTATCTGATGTGACTCGCGAGATGGCCATGTTTTGCGATCATAGGGATTGGATGCCCGACTATCCCATTCACAAAGGTAGCAAGGATATTTTGTGTAGCCACCTTGCATGCCAATGACTTTCCATTTATGCGAGGCATATTCGATCAACCGTAAAATGTTTTCCATCATTTCATACGTTTCTTTCTTGTTAACCCCATACGCGATTGAAACTGATGGTAAGAGATTTTCATTGTGTAATAACACAGCTTTTACACCTAAGGGTGACATTACAGACTTCATTAAGGGAACACGAATGTATTTTTTTTTAGGGTACATACTTTTACACGATCCATCAATGAAAAGTCGTCATTCATCTGCATAATAATTATAATTTAAAGCCGAAAATAATTTGGGTACATTTACACAATGTACTAGATTACAGTCATTGCCATCAGTTTTAAAACTTTCTCTACGTATCAAAGTGCGGTCGCTTTTTCTACCCGATGTTATTTGAAAATATTTTCCACTAAATTCCCCTGATTTAGTCGTGAACCGAGGGACTTCAGATTCTCGTTTCGATAAATGCAAATCACGCACGAGATCGGCGAAATCAGAATTCGAAACCAAGTGCCTTTCCGTTGATTTTGATTTACAAGGAAGGAATTCCAGCATCAATTGACTCACTTTTTGTAGGCACATCGGCATTCAAGTATTTTGGTTTTGTAACCGTAACAACGCTCGCATACTTTACGTTTTTCCGCGATTTAAAATTGTGACCTGAAACGTTTGTTTTGCAAAAATAGCAATCGTCTTGTTTATGATATGCCTGATGATGCCAAGTCATAGGCACAGAAAAGGGCAAAGTAAATGATTGTTGAATTTTAAATTTTTTTAATGTTGTGCAGCAATATTCACAAATAAATTCTGGATCGTACCAGCGACTCGCACTATAAAACCTGTCGAAAATCTTGTTCTATATTTTTACAACACCAATATTATTTTTAAAATCACGCCGATGACTTGTATCCGTAAATAAGCCACAAATGTAGCAAAACTTATTACGCTTGTCGCACATTTTAGTTTTACTTTACCACGATTTTTATCCAATTTAACAGCAAACACAACAAAAGATAAACAACACGTGCACTTCAGTATAACGAAAATTTATAAAGACTTCAAAATTGAGTAAAAACTCAAAAATTAAGTGATAATTTCCTTGGGAACAACAGAAGCAAATTTTTGCAAAAATTTCGTTTTAATAAAAAGTAAAATAACTCAGTCACTTTTTGCCCGATTTTTTAAAAGAAACATTAGTTGAACTCGGTATTAAACGTACTCTTTGAATCTAATCAAAACTCATTTTGTGTTTTTATAAAATAGTGTGTGAAAATATCGCCAAAGTCAAAAAAAAGGAGAAAAAGGGTAGCAAAATTTAAGTTTTTTGTGCAAAAACAAGTAAATTTCTTCAGCTGTATTAAGACGTCTATATATCTTTCAAAAGGTCTGAGTTTTTTCTTTCTTAAACCGTTCTTAAAAAGAAATGGGCTAAGAAGTGCGCAAAAGCACGAAAAATCGGTTTTTTAAGGTTAAGTCGAGATTTTGGGGATGTTTGACAAATTCCAAAATTGGATTCTCGTTCTACTTGATAAGACCTTCAAGGAAAATAACATCACTTCCCAGGTATTTCGACTTCATTCTTTTTTGTAGCACTGTGTTAGATAAAATATTAACATTTTCGGTTTAAACTTTAACTTTATCTTACTTCTTTAAACTTTAATGAAGTAACATACATATACAAAACAATTAATTTTTACATTGACTTAACTCTAATTTATTTATATATCTACTTATATAACTTATATTTAGGACTGTCATCCTTTAACCTGCTAATGTGCCTATCATACCCGTAAATCTTGTTAAAAATATCAGAAAAAAAAATAAAGTTATAAATCAAAATTTGAAAATTTTAATACAAAATATTATTTTTTCTTTTAAGAAAATAACACGAACAAGAAGATAATTGATTATTATTTCTAATAAAATTCATTTAAATTTGTAATTACTGAACAGTTTTGAAAAATTTATACTTTGCTTACAAGTATGTGAAATGTAGTACATGTACATAAAAAATATTTATTAAATAAAAAAAAAATATAATGGATCGAAAGTTCATTGATTTATCTTTCTAATTACATCCGTTTTAATTAAAAATTATAACACATATTTTAAAAATATGTATGTATAGACCTTACCTGCGACTTTGGGAACTGTCGTATCAAGTACATGCACTAATACAATTCGCAAAACTTGCAGATTAAAATATAAAATGTTATTTTATTTAAATGAAAATATAATGAACTGGAAGGTAATTTAACATAATTTTTAATAATAACAATTTCCACTTGCAATTATCAAACATTTAAAAAAAAATTAAGAAATGGCTAACTTCAAAAAATTTCGTACACTTACTGTGCGCATGCTCGTATGTATGTATTATTCACAGAATCTCTAAATTTTTGAACAGAATGGTTCTTAATTTGGATAACAATACAACGGATAGAACATCAGTAAGTTAATATACTCTCTAAATTATATTTACAACTACAATTTTTTATTTGAAAAAAAAAAAAAAAAAAAAAGACCAAGCTAACGAATATTTTACAAGACATGTGAATTAATTTGAAAGAAAATGTAACGGACAATGAACATATTAAGCTAAATAAATATTTGTGTTCTTATTACCTTTCACATGCAGGAACAGCTAGTGAAGATGTTGTAAGGATGGTGAAAGCTGGAACTTAATTGTAGTCTAAATCGAAAGAAAGGCAATTATTTTTGAGTAAAACATTTGAAATTTATCGTAATTGAACCACGTATATACCTTTAATTTACAAAGAAGAAACCGTTTACATATCGATATTTACTCAGTGATCCGCTCCATGTTGGTGTTTACATGTGATCTGAGAAAAAAAACTATGAATTGTTAAATAAAAGAAGTCCTAATATATTATCTTTTCCAACATGCACACCCAAAAAAAATGTTAATTTTCAATTAGATTGCGCATGTTGGCAATTGCATCTATAATTTGGAACTTGAATGGCTATAGATATTGATGCATTCTTTGTTTCCATTCAACAAATATTTTCACTGTACTTTACTAGCTCTTAAAAGTAATTCACTGTAGATACTTACTTTTTCCAATGGTGCCTCTGCAGCCATCTTCTCCGGAATATTGCCGTTTCTTCCAACGTTAGGAAAACAGCGAAATATCGAAATTCAAATGTGTTGGTTACAGCTGGAAAAGTTGTGTTGGAATTTTTATTTTTTTTTTTGCTTTTCTTTTTTCTTTTTGGCGCGTACACCATATAGCTCAGTGTTTGGCCGAGCTTCTCCTACCATTTGTGGTGTGCGTCTTTATATTATACCACAAATAGAGGGACCTACAGTTTTGTGCCGACTCCGAACGGCTGATGTATTTAATGAGAAGCTTTTTCATGGCAGAAATACCCTCGGAGGTTTGCCATTGCCTGCCGAGGGGTAACCGCTATTAGAAAAAACTTTTTCTATTATAAAGATTTTGCTTGCCCTGACTGAGATTCGAACCTCGAACTTACCGGCATATCAAGTTATAGCACGCACTGCTACCAACTCGACCACAGCGGCCACTGTGTTGGCTTTCGTGAATTTAATTCGCCTTGGTTACCTCCGGCTTTAGGGTAATCAGCAACAAGAAAACAATAAACTGGAGTGGTTGGTTTTTGTAAAATAGGTATTACGCATATTTCCAATTAACTTTATTTTAAATTTATTCAAACAAAAATGAACTCAAATGATGATTGTGTTCGTCCTATGTATGGTATTTTTATCAGAATCCTCTTCTTTATAAAGGCAGAGAGGATTCTGCCGTTCATTAGGCAGCCGTTAGGTTGCCGAAATGTTTTGAGAAATAAAAGTTTTAGCTGTCAGAATTATTCTAATTTTATTTAGTGAAACTTACATCTATTTATATGAAATTAACATGCAAAGACATTTCCATAACTCCACCCTCTATTCCAATGTCTTGGAAGGGCGACCAATCAAATTAGTGCATGCAGTTGGCTATGCATAATGTGTCACTGAATTATTCTGCCAGCGCAGCGATAGCGTTGCAGCGGTCAATGCGCTAAGCTATGTGTTTATTTACACTGCTGTATTGCAGAGTCAGCGATAATGCAATTGGCTTTGTTCTGTGTTTGATGTAGGTCACTACATGATAAACAGAAACCACTGATCGAATTACATACACTAATAACACACTAAACAAACCTTTCAGGGTTGTATTGAAATTAGAAAATTAAACATGCGAAACAAAAACAAGTTCCCAACTGTTGTATTACGATAACACAATACGACAAAAACGACAAATAACACGGCGAGTAGCAATCTTTCAATACAATAATTGTATTGCCAGCCCTGCTTCAATGAGTTTTGTCAGTATTTCCTCAAATTGGCGCAGACAAAGTCAACAATATACATAGGTATAATAGCTCGATATCATTGAAAGTGTTGCAAAGTGAGAAAGTGGTGCTATTGTGAATAATCATTAAAAATTTTTGCCAAACATCAAAATAAGTAACAAGTATAATATATAATTTTGGCGTGTATACTATATATGTAGCTCAGTGTTTGGCCAAGCTTCTCCTACCATTTGTTGTGTGCGTCTTTATATTATACCACAAATGGAGGGACCTACTGTTTAGTGCCGACTCCGAACGGCAGATGTATTTAATGAGAAGCTTTTTCATGGCAGAAATACCCTCGGAGGTTTGCCATTGCCTGCCGAGGAGTGACCGCTATTAGAAAAAACTTTTTCTATTATTAAGATTTTGCTTGCCCTGACTGAGATTTGAACCTCGAACTCACCGGCATATCAAGTTATAGCACGCACCGCTACCAACTCGACCACAGCGGCCACAGTAAGTAACAAGTAAGAAAAGCTAAATTCGGTCGAAACCGATTTTTATATACCCTCGCGATATATTTTTGTATGGTCGGCGCTCATGATTTCATAAAATTCCCGTTTCTTCGTTTCAAATCGCTGCTTGTATTAAACTTTACTCAATTTCTTGTAATAAATACTGAAAAAACGAACTTTTTTGCATTTTTCAAAATTTCCGTTATATGGAAGTTGGGTACGATTTCAAAAATTATTGACGGTAATGCTAATGGTATCAAGGACAATATGTTCACCAAATTTTGTGACGATACCTTACATCGTTGTTTAGATACCTACATACGTTTTTTTACAAGTGGGCGTGGTAACGCCCATTTTTCAAAATTTCATAAAAATCAGGTTTCTTAATTAACTATCTCTCTAAATATCAAATTTTAATTAATATGTTTCAATAAATAAAGAAAAAAAAAACTTTTGCATTTTTCAAAATTTCCGTTATATGGGAGGTGGGCGAGGTTATGGTCCGATTTTATAAATTTTTAACGATGATAACAGTGATATTAAGAAAATTCTGTTCACCAAATTTTGTGACGATACCTTACACCGTTATTGAGATACAGTCATTTTTCATAAGTGGGCGTGGTAACGTAAGTAAAACCGCCTCTTATAAGAATTACTCATTTTGCTAGCAAATTTTACAAACGTCCATTAATTTTGACAGACTTGTGTTGTAAAGTGTATTTAAAATATAAGAGAGCTGATTATAAGCCAGTTGGACGTTCTTTTGCTAGTCGCTTACAAAAGACGACCACTATAGTAATTTACTATAGGGTGTTTTTTAAGACGTGTGGTTTTCAATTAGGCAAACACTTTTTTCGGAGTTGGTCTTTTAGACAGCTGTTACTTGATTTATTGCCATTTCAAGACGCCTTGAAAGAGAATATTCAGCGCGTTGTTGCTGACATACGGCCCCAATTGCTGCAAAAAGTGGTCGAAAATTGGGCCTCTCGGCTTGAATTTGTTCGAACCAGTCACGGCGGTCACTTGCTAGAAATCATTTTTAAACCTTAATGGCAAACATTTATGTTTATAATAAATCTAAATTCTTGGCCATAGCATTTAATTTCTTCTTAAAAACCACATGTCTAAAAAACACCCTATACGCATCTTCCATATTTCTGGTATGATGAGGATGTCGGGCCCCATTTTTTTTTTTAGCACCAACATGCTTAACCCATGGGCGCCAACGGCTATGGTTGTTTTCGGCTTCCCTATGGCCCCCTTTACCTCGTTTCTGGAGAAGAAAATTGGTGAGCTAAGTTTTGTGGTTACGCAGCCTTCTGGTCACAAGGTTGCAGTGTAATTTGCCGGCTAAACAAGCTCGCGCATTTCTTCGGGTCTAAGAATGCACGATCACCGAAAGGTCACCGCGGTCCCCGCGTTTCGTCGGCTTTGACAGAAATCTGACTGTCGACCATAGTTTGCCCACTCCAGCCCCAAGGTTGCAGGACTTCAAATGTTCGTCTCACTTGTCCCGCTTATGTTTATCAACCACTTCCACTATAGTCGGTTCTCCGTTACCGAAGTGACGCGGGTTTCATCCGACCAAGGACAAGCAGCAGGTTTGCTACCCATACTTTTGGCCAGAGCAGGCGTCGAGCCTAACCCTAGCCCAGAAACCTATTTCTGCTGCATCTGCCAGAGAAGGCTCTATTCTAATTCCACTTCGGTGAGGTGTAATTCGTGAAACGGATGGTCTGCTCAGGCTTGGACGAAGGAGTTTGGGCTTACTCTCGACATCCACCTCGAGGGGACCCCCATTCCGACGGTTAATCACCCGAAAATCCTGGGGTCTCGTGAGACCCGCGTTACTCTGGCTCAACTCCGAACTGGATATTGCAGCATTTTAAACTCCTACCTATCCAGGATCAACCCCGACACTCCATAACTTGCCCGGCATGTGGAGAGTCTCCGCACGACACCAACCACCTATTCACATGCCCGGCCAAACCCACTAAACTAACACCCCTCTCCCTGTGATCCGACCCTGTTGAAACGGCTCGTTTCCTGGACCTCTCGTTAGTTGAGCTTGACGATAATAATTGAGGGAGCCCGTCACCCATGTGGGGTGTAGCTAGCCGCTACAACAACAACAGCAAATTTTTTCGGATCTTGGGAATCATGCCGGCCAGAATGAAAAGGGGAAGTTTTTACATTTTCCAAAGCTTCCGATATATCGGAGAAGGGCGTGGTTATTATCCGATTTCAAAAATTTTCTACTATAATAATATCGATATCAAGGAATATATGTCCACCAAATTTTGTGACGATACATAACACTGTTATTGATATACGTAAACTTTTTTCAAATTTTTATAAATACCTAATTTCGTAGTTCAAAATCGCTCCAACTACCAATTTCACTCAATTTGCTTTAATGGATACCGAAAAAACGGAGTTTTTGCATTTTTCAAAAGCTTCCGTTATATGGGAGGTGCGCGTGGTTATTGACCGATCTTGACCATTCTCAATACCAACCTACCCTGGCCAAAGCTGGACAACCAAAGCTGAACCGATTCCTCTTTTCATTCTGATCATTTTAGTATATACATATGTATGATATATGTATATAAGTAGAGGTATGCACTGCGACCGATAGGTCTATTGTGCCCTCAAAGCTCATTACAACACCTCAGCCAGCCCCAAGACCTCCAGAAAACTCAGGATGGTCGTCGGGGTTAGGGTGTGTATGTATTGCTCCTCCGGCCATGGCCCGCTCCAATACCCTCCGGAGTCCTTGAGCCATCTGTATACCACCTCAGAGTGCTCCCCCGGATGTGATAATCCAGAATTGAAGCCCTCCAGGTGGCCTTGCTGTATAATTCTACCTCAAACTTCCTGTTGAAGGTTATTTCTTTGAGTATGTCATCACGGGGAAAGCACGCCAGCGGGAGCTGAAAGGCTATCGTCTCCCCAGCCTTGAATGACAGCAACTTGTCTCTGCCAAATCCTTCTTTAGAGAAGTTCAGCAGAGTTCTTTTTGCCACTTGATCAATGGTTAGATGAAGCGGTTCAAGCTCCAGAATCACTTCTAGCGCGGCTGTAGGGCATGTTCGCATCGCCCCCGTAATGCAAACACACGCCAGCCGTTGGAATTTGGCCAGGGATTTCCTTGCCGTAGCCAAGGCGACTCTGGATCCACACGCGACCGCCCCATATGTAATCATAGGCCTTAATATCATAGTGTTTAGCCACCGCAGGACCCTGGGACTGCAGCCCCAGGACTTACCCGCAAGACACCTGCACACCATTAATGCTCTTGTAGCCCTCCTTGGTTGCCGCCCCGACATGAGCCCTCCACAGAAGCTTAGAGTCTAGTATGAGACCTCTGTGACGACCGTGACCCCCCCGAGGACTAGGTCTCTGGCACCCTGCCGTTTCCTCTTCCCGGTGAAGGGAACGATAGCTGTTTTGGAAGGATTGATACTGAGGCCCACCTCTAAGCACCATTTCCTTGCAAGATTTATTCCTCTTTGCACAATGTCAAAGAGAGTGCTCACGAACTTGCCCCTGGCGAATATCACGATGTCATCCGCATATCTTGACAGCGGATTCCATTACTATCTATATCTATGTATATGTATGTCTATATCTATCTCGATATTTTTTGGCTGTTACAAACAACCGTTATGCGACCAAAGTTAATATACCCTTGTGTACAAGTACGCTCGGGCATAAAAATATATAAATTGTTCTGAAGTTTTGGCCGTGTAAACTTAAAGTATGATTAAAACCATATTTTTTATGGTAAATTCTAGTCGCTCAAAATCGAAGTGATATGGTCAAAGAAGACGTGCAGAAGTGATGGCCAATAAAGTGAAGTGAAGAACTACGGTCGCAAACAGCTTTATACAAAGAAAGTTCTATGAAAATAGAAATTGTACAAACAACAACAACACATTCCAGTAGGAATACAGCCTGAGCTTAGCACAGCGCGTTAGGGGTGCGTAACTGAGCTAATCAGCGAGTTGACTAAATGCCCCTTGCTCAATTAAGTGAGTCAGCTCAGTGAGGTAGCACAATAGAGTTACGACTCATTGCTAATAATTGTTACGAATTGTTACAAAATATCACGATTTTTGTCAAATCGGGTTCGCGGTGACCAAAAAATTTGCAAGGAAGGGGAAATTGAGAGCGCAAAATGACATTTCATTTTGAGGGGAAGTTGCAAATTCTTGCTGGACAAATTTTACCCAGCACAAATTTGCAAGCAAGAAAACAGCTGATTGCAATTTGGATAAATACGAAATTTTTGTTTACGAATTTTAAAGATGAAAATTATAAAATATGAGGGTTAAACATGCAAGATACAGGTAAATGTCGTTCGGAAAAGTTTCGTTAGTGAAATGTTTCAGAAAAACGCTAATGTAATGCATTTCATTTCATATTTGCATGCGGACAAGAATTCAATCAGCTGTTCGTTAAACTTCAAAGTTTCTGCAAATTTTGCGTTCCCTTAAAAACTTGCAAGCATCTCTCTTTGCGAGAGAATACTCCAAAATTCTGAGAAATTTCGTTGCTGGACAATTCTTGCTGGATTTTTACATGAACAGACTTATTGTAAAAGGTGCACGTTTGACAGCGAAAGTCATAACGCGCCAAAAGTAGACATTTTCGCGCTAGTTCTTATTTCCTGTCATTCTTAATTCTCAGCATAGATACTACGATACGAAAATTCTCTCTTTTGCCTCTGATCTCATCCATGACCACACTTTTTGGGCTGGCATCAAATCCGAATTGTGGGACACTGAACACCTGGCACTCAAAAAGGTGGGCTATCAGAGGCACATGCGTAGAAACAGCTATTAGAATGAGTGCATTGTTATTTGACGAAATACGTGTTGAAATCTTTAAATAAAGAATTGAATTGAATATTTTAGTGATAACAAAGCATAAAGAGTTTGGAATTACGTGCAAATATTGTGTTTTAATTTAAAAAGGTGCCCGTAAAACTTTTTTTTAAGTGAACTGAATATATATTGCATTTTAAAATACACTCACATGTACATTACATACATATTTATTATTTGTTTTATGCATAAAGCTGTTATTGCAAATTTTTACAAAATACAAATTTTTCGTATTTTATAATTGTGTTCTTGTTGATTTATTATAATAATGAATTTTTGCGATGAAGGTAAATAAAATATCTTCTTGATTCTTATTTTTATATCACTAACATTTATAATGTTAGCATACCTCAAAGGTGGCGAAAAACTGCAAAATCTCCAAAAAGGCAATAAAAAAACTCCCAAATATCATTTCTTACAGAGTGGCAGTTTTGGAATTGTCAGTACTGAAACACTCAATAAGATGGCTGAAATTTATAACCGTGCTACTGAGTCAAAATTTTGTGAGAAGTGAATCTGAGCGTGCGGCTCACTGCTGGCTATGTCTTCCTGTAAACTGGTAGAAATAGTTGCACCTTTGATTGGTCAGAGTCTAATAAATTGGGGAATGGACATAAAACGCCTTGTAGGGTAGACAAAAACATACACAGCAACATTATTTCGATAAAAGAAAACGACTTAAGCTTATAGAATAAGTTTTTATTCTAGTTAAAATATTTTATTTTTATAACTTTTCTTTTATACATTCAGAAAATTAATTATTAAAAAATCAAATTGAAAAATATTGAAAGACAAATTTATATATGAAAATAAAAATATTAAAACAAGTTTAAATTAATAAAGTAGATACATATATTATAAACCCTACATATACTCCCCCTCCAATAAAAAAAAAAAAATTAATTAATATTAAATGTAATTTTTTTGGTTTTCTTTGGAAGTGTTAGTGAACTGGAATTAGGAATTGTATGTGCAGGTTTTAATAAGTCTATGGAAATTGTTTTGATTAAGTTACCTTTTTGAATTTTGAATACTTTATTGTGTTTAGAGATAACTTTAAATGGGCCTTCATAAGGTGGTTGTAGATTTGACTTATGAATAACTTTAACAAACACATATTCGCAAGTATCCAAATTTTTGGGAACAAAAAAATCTTCTTTATTATGATGTACAATTTTTGAACGAACGTGTGAAAAATGTTCTCTCAGTTTGGAAAGTGTTTCCATTGTATTATCAAATTCATTATTGTTATTATTATTTGAAACGATTAATTCTCCAGGTAATCTAAGTGTTTGTCCGTAAACTAATTCTGCAGAAGAACATTTTAAATCATCTTTAATAGATATACGAAGTCCCAATAAAATCCAAGGAAGAATTTCAGACCAGTGAATTGAATCGTTTGATGCTGTAATAGCAGTTTTTAAGGTTCTATGAAATCTTTCAATCATTCCATTTGATTGAGGATGATAAGGAGATGTATGAATTTTGTGAGATCCTAATAATTTTGTTAATTCAGTAAATAATTTTGATGTAAATTGTGAATCTCTGATCTACTGTTATATTAAGTGGAACGCCGAAACGGGGAATATAATTTTGTACAAATGTTTTGGCAATTGTATTCGCTGAAATATCTTTAAGTGGATAAGCTTCCGGCCAACGTGTATGTCTGTCAATTATAGTTAAAATGTAACGATTTTCTTTTGAAACAGGTAATGGACCAACAAGATCCATATGTATGTGTTCAAATCGTCCAGATGGTATATTAATTTTTTGTACTGGTGTTTTAGTATATTTAGAAATTTTTGATTTCTGGCAGTTAATACATGCGGAAGTCCAACTATTAATTTCTTTACGCATGTTAGGCCAAAAATATTTTGATTGAATTAAACGTCTAGTAGTACGAACACTAGGATGTGATAAAGAATGAATTTTATCAAAAATTATATTCTTCATAGAATTTGGAACAAAAGGTCAAAAAGGTTGTTGAGAAATATCACACCAAATATTGAGATTAAGAACTGGAATATTAATTTCTTTTAAATTATTGTTACAATTTTTGTCAGAAATTAAGTCATGAAGAGTTTGGTCTTTTTGTTGTTCTTTATACAAAATTTGAAAATTAATATCTTGAGTTAAAATTGTGTTAATATCTGAAATACGTGAAAGTGTGTCAGCAACAATGTTTTCTTTTCCAGAAATGTATTGAATATCATTTGTAAATTGTGCAATGTACTCAAGATGTCTAATCTGTCGAGGTGATCTATCTGTTTTTGAATTTAGAACATGTGTTAAAGGTTTATGATCAGTGTATATTGTGAAAATTCTACCTTCAAGAAAATGTTTAAAATGTTTAATTGAATTGTATACGGCTAAAAGTTCTCTGTCAAATGTTGAGTAATTCATTTCTGTAGAAGATAATTTTCGTGAAAAATAAGCAAGTGGTTCTAAAGTGTTGTTACTAAATTGTTGTAAAACTGCACCAATTGCTACATTTGATGCATCTACAGCAAGTGATAATTTACCATTTTTATCAAAATGAGTAAGTAAAGTTTGTTGAGCAAAGAGTTGTTTAACGTTTTCAAAAGCAGTGGTTGTCTTTTCTGTCCAAATAATCTGTTTGAGTTTTTGTTTAGTTGCAAATGTTAACATTTCATGCAGAGGACTAAGTTCTGCTGCTAACATTTTCACATATCTATGGTAATAATTTACCATACCTAAGAACTTTTGTAATTTATTTATTGAAAGTGGTTTTTCAAAATTTGTAATGGTTTCAATTCGATCGGAAGATGGTCTAATGCCTTCATTAGAAATTTCATAACTGAGAAAATCTAGTTTATTAGTTCCGAAAATGCATTTAGAAGGTTTAATATTTAAATTATATTTCTCAAGTTTTTTTAAATATTAGTTTTAAATGTTCTAAATGTTGTTCTTCATTATCACTAGCAACAAGAATATCATCAATATAAACAAATACAAATTCTAAACCGGAAAATACTTCGTTAATAAAACGTTGAAATGTTTGGGCACTGTTTCGTAAACCAAAAGGCATCCGTACGAACTCAAACATTCCAAAAGGTGTGGTTATTGCTGTCTTCTTCAGCCATTGGAATTTGGTGATATGCACGAACAAGATCAATTTTCGAAAATATTTGTTTATTATGTAAATTTATAGTTAAATCATGAATATGTGGTAATGGATAACGATCAGGTATCGTTATAAAATTGAGTCTTCTGTAATCGCCACAAGGTCTCCAATCATTTGGTTCTTTTTTTGGAACTAAATGTAAAGGAGATGCAATGTGAGAGTTTGAAGGTCTGCATATACCAGTTTTTATTAAAAATTCGAATTCAGTTTTTGCTATTTTAAATTTAATTTGATCTAGACGACGAGGTTTTGAAAAAGGTAGAACTCCTTTGGTTTCAATCCTGTGAACCGTATGGTGTTGCACTGGTTTAGTGTAATCTGGTTCACAGGTTATTAAAGGAAAATTATTTAAAAGGGTTGTAAATTTATTTTCAGAAATTGGTATTTTGAGTGAAAATATATCGCAAAATCCAGAAGATCCAGAAACTTTTAATTTTGTTGTTAAATCAGTAATTTCTTTATTTCTGATATCCACTAATATCCCGAATTTCTCTAAAAAGTTAGCACCTATAATTGGAGTTGAAATATCTGTTAAAATGAAAGGGAATTCGAAATCACGTCTAAGACCTAAGTCAATTTTTAAAAGTTTGGTACCAAAT